>OZ026627.1:76298296-76957021 GCA_964020975.1 Hermodice carunculata
AATTTTGGATTTGTTCATGATTTTTTTTTCAAAAATCTTTACAAAAGTTTTAATACGAAAGTTTAACATGGGAATTTCTTGTAATGGTTATAACTTATATAATTTTAGCAAGATTTACTTCAAACTTGGTGGAGATGTGCCTTGGGTAGATCTCTACCAAGTTTGTTCAAATGGTCACGCTCTATTGATTCTTGGAATTTTTGTCAATTTTTTTGTTCTTTTTTGGGGCAAACCTTAAAAACTCTTCACTTTTGAAACTGCTCGCCCAATTGTTTTGATATCGTACATAGACACTCCCAGGGACACCTAGTTCCCAATTTGGTTTTTTTGGGGGGGTGGTGGTGGTTTTTTTTAGGAATTTTTTGTATGGTTTTGCTATTTTTCACTTGTTCTCAGAACCGTCACTCAGATTAAGGTGAAATGTGATTGATATGTTCTTGTGGAAGGGTAAAAAAAGTTGTTTACTAAGTGGCACTGCTTTAGATTCCTGATTTATAAGTATTTTCAACTTGGGTCCTTATCAGTCAATGCAGCTTTCCTATTGATTACTATGTAAGTCAATGGGCATTGTAATGCCAATTCACAGGACAACTGACACGAAATTTACTGTTTACTTGATAACTTGAGATCTGTTTTGAGTTAGTACTGTGATGCTACACATGTTAATGTTTTTGTATGAAGGTCATGCTTAGACAGTTCATGAATGACTTTGACCTCGTCTCTGGGGTCACAGTGCAACATACATGAATTTCACTCTTCATTATAACTTGAGAACTACTTGAACCTTGATGTTGCACATGTTAGTGTTCTTTTATAATCGTCAGACTTACTCAGAACATGGGTGACCTTGATCCTTTCCCAAGTTCATATAGCTGCAAGTGTGAATGTCAAGATCAGCTGAGCATGGGCTGTTCACACAGCCCTCTTGTTGTTCTTTTTTGGGGCAAACCTTAAAAACTCTTCTCCTCTGAAACCGCTAACCCAATTGCTTTGATGTCGTATATAGACACTCCCAGGGACACTTAGTTCCCACTTTCTTCACCAGGCGGCACTGCATTTTTTTTCTATTTTTTTTTTTTTTTTTTTTTTTTGTGTGTGCTTTTTTGTATGGTTTTGCTATTTTTCACTTGTTCACAGAACCGTCACTCAGATTAAGTTGAAATTTGATGGATATGTTCTTGTGGAAAGGTCAAACAAAGTTGTTTAATAGGTGGCACAGCTTTGGATTCCTGATTTTTAAGGATTTTTTTTTTTTTTTAAATTCGGGTACTTATCGGTCAATGCAGCTTTCCGATTGATTACTATGTAAGACAATGGGCATTCTGATGCTATTATTCACAGGACAGCTGACACGAATTTTACTGTTTACTTGATAACTTGAGATCTGTTTTGAGTTAGTACCGTGATGCTGCACATGTTAATGTTTCTGTATGAAGGTCATGCTTAGACAGTACATGAATAACCTTGACGTCGTTTCTGGGGTCACAGTGCAACATACATGAATTTTACTCTTCATTATAACTTGAGAACTACTTGAACCTTGCTGTTGCACATGTTAGTGTTCTTCTATAAAGCCTTAAAGGTCAGACTTACTCAGAACATGGGTGACCTTGATCCTTTCTCAAGTTCATAGAGCTGCAAATGTGATGAATGTCAAGATCAGCTGTTCACACAGCCCTCTTGTTATTTTTTTCATTATAGTTAATCGGCTTCTAGTCCCTTGTACTTGATGTGATAGGTTTCAGCAACCAGCTTTTGGCCTTGTGACTAAGGCTTAGACGATTATCTGTTTTGTGTGTTTTGGGTCAGAAAAAAATCGTTCCGTCTTGTTTAGTAACTCTCCTTTACCTTTCCTTTTGATCCTATTTTCTGTTTTTAAATAAGATATTCTGCACTCTCAAACCCACAAAACTACTTGTAAAGGCCTATAGCGACACAAGTCTCAAATTATCTAATTTCTAAAACTTCCAATGAACTGTATTCCAAGCATTCCTTCAACGAGAAACACAATAGGCCTACATGTAAATTGGTTAACAAGACACATAATGACGCTTGCTATATTTGGAACTTTTGTTATAATCTTACAATATACAGTAAACTTAGTCTACATTTTGCATTTTTAGCAAAAACAAGCTTTATCCACAAAATATTCTTCATTGTCCACATGTTCTTCGGGCAGGGCTAGTATTATTTAATACAAAGAGAAACTTTACAGACGTAATTCTGTAAGCCCATGTACCGTTTGAACACTATCAAGTCCGATATTCTAAGAGCAAAGACCCATTCCCTACCATTCACTAAAAAACTGCATAGTTCTAAATCATAATAGCAAATTAATTTATAAAAGGAACAAATCATATTCATAAAATGTGAAATTTAGAAGAAAGTTTTAGGCATAATTAGCCTTTATAAAATCGGGACATCAGCGGGGAACCAGCGGAAGACTTGTTTCGGTGCCATTACGGCATTAATCCCCGGACAAGTCGTTCTGCTCACCGGCGGCACCATGTTTGCATTTACAATACAAACATACCAAGCTGATGTATTACGGAATAAAGCGAATATGATGCTCCTTTGTTAATAGGCCTACTTAAAAATGTAGCCCACATTACATAAATATAAATAATGAAACTATACACTAAACATTCATGTTTAGGCCTACCAAAATTGAATCATAAAATAATAAACCCCACACTTACCTGACGGAATGATCAAATCAAACAGATTACACCAGTTCTTCTTGTTCACTAGTAGGATGATAGGGCCTAAGTATTATGTCACAAAATAAATGTTGCAAAACTTTTTTTAAAGGTGTTGGCATGGCGCCTGTAAATACGTATCTAGATTTGTAAGCTGTGAAAAATAGTGTATATACACCACATTGCACAAGTTAAACATACAGAGATACCCGCAACTTGAATTCACTTGTATTCTTAATCATGTAAAGAACTCTCATGTTTCCTCCACATACAAACTGCTGATATACAAATGTACTTAATTATACATGGATAAAGTACAAGCCAGTTGAACGAAAACAGAACATGGAAATTTATTTTCAGTCCTGAGGCACCAAAAATTATGGAAAAATTGAGACAATTAACATGAACTTGTCCCCGATATGGTCCATAATTTTCCTGTTCACTAATAGTAATAGGATGATAAGTATTTGAAATACCTTGGTTTAAACATTTGAAGTAGTTGGTTCATCAATGATGCAGAAATAAAACGGTTAACTTATAAATTTTGACCTTTTTGTCCCTGTTCTCATGGCAATGCCTAAATATGTACACATAAATTATTATGTGTTTCACTACAATGCCAGAGAAACTGGTGAGGAGCACCAATGGCAGATAAACAGACCAATATATATTGTCACAAGTTTTGGCAAACCGTTTGGGGTTTTGTCCATTTCACTCTCCAGACTGTGGGATCTCAGATTTTGAGACACATAGGATAGGGGAGCCCTTCAGTGGGCACACCTGGCTTCTTCAGAGCTTTGCAAGTGTTCAGATTTTAGGCCGAAGATGGGAGCATGCTGCCGACATTTTTGGCTCGTTTGATTTGTGAGTGACTGTAGACGCTCCACAAATTACCTTTGGTAATTTTTGATGCACTTGCAGGCCTACATTTGACTGGTATCTTATAGTACGTGCTGTGGGTCGGGGCTCACACGGCGAGCCCGGTGAACGTTGTCCAGATACTGCCCTTTGTGTGACGACCTGGTTCGCGTGTACCTATTGACTTTTAGGTTATAAAGACAAACATGCCAACCTGGTGCCTATAATATCAGCCATAGTGTAGTGTGAAACAAATGACATTGCAAACGGATACAAGGCAACTTCTTTAATGAGTATGGTCCAACAAAGCTTAAATGCCTGGTAACAAGTTACAGATGGCTTGTAGAAGAGAGTCTTTCAGAACGAAATTTCCTGATCTTGACCCAAACATCCAAAATGCAATCAGAACTGTCGTGCAAGATGAACTTCGGGGTGTAAACAACAAAAAACAAACAAACTTGGATTCTGCTATTACTCACCTTACAAATATCTCAGATAGATTGATAATCCTCGAAAAGGATTAACCAGACACCAGTGACTTGAGTCACTCAAAATGTTTTGCCAAATGTAGCTGACGAGCTAAAAGAAGTGACTGTTGCACTCAGTCAAAAGTGTTTGGATGAAGATGTCCATGACAGAAAATGGGCTTTGATTGTGCAGGGTGTTAAAGGTGCAGGTGGGGAAAGTGTCCATGAGATAAAACGTGCCTGCATCAATCGAGCAAGGGACCACCTTAAAGTCGAGGATGCAGAATCAACACTGTTTAGTGGCTGTCATTGTTTGTGTCGGGAAAGAGATGCTAGCATATACTTGCATTTCACTGATCTTGACAACAGAGACAGATGGTTGACAAGTGCCAAGAACCTGAAGAACTACCCTAACAAGATTCCACTAACCCCGGCCTCCCAACCTTCTATTAGGCCCTTGAAAAAAGAGATAATGAAAGAAAGACGAAAGCTTTCTGTGGACATCAAGACCAAATCTAGTGTCCACTATCTAAAGACCTGGCCATTCGTGCAACTAAAGATTTCCGGACGTGACCCACTGTACCCCAAGACAAAAAAAGAAAAGATTGTGTCGGACTACCTCCAAAGTGAATTGAACTTGTTCTTCACTTTTGACTAGTTCTTTACCAAACTCTTCGTGCATTCGCATGAATTTACTAAATAATTACCTCAGACCCTTTTCCCCTTTCTTTTTCCACACAGATTTGCTTTTCTAATAGTACAGCATGTTCATGATAAAATTGTTTTATGGTTTGCTTTGGTTGACACAGTGACTCAGTTTGCTCTTATGCCAAGTCTGAAAAGTTATGTGATGGATATTTACATATACTTTGGTACTTAAGATAATTGGTTAACAATCATTATTTAAAGGCACGTTTTGTTTGTCCTGTGCTTAGACATGTACGACTGAGAGTCACTTACAAAATACCCAAGTCACTTACCAAGTGACTAGTAGATACAGTGACCTTCTTCATATTCATTACTCCTAGATCAACCTCAATATTCCACATATATATATATATATATATATATATATATATATATATATATATATATATATATATATATATATATATATATATATATATATATATACACATATATATATTTAGATATACATTATGTCACACATTTGGAGACTCTTTACCCCCTTTTCTGTTTTTTTTTTTTTTTTTTGTTTTGTTTTGTTTTCTCTTCCGATGCATACACTTTTGGTAACAATTAATGATGCACTTATAGAGTGACCAGATATTTTATTTGGTTGTTTCCTCTTTGTTTTTGTTTTATATCTTGACCAAAGTACTTAGACAGCACGAGTTTTGAAACCGTTCCCTACGAGCCTTTGGAAAGCAGTGAACAGTTTGAAACGAGTGTTGTCTAAATCCATTCGCCATGACACGGCCAAGTGGAATTTTGTTTCTCCCATAGAGCCTTAAAATCCTATGTTTTGCTCAAAAATGTATTTGTTTTAGCGTGCTTGCAGCAGCCGTTTCGACTGCATTTTGTTCACTTTCAACATTATATTGCTAAGGTACGTCACTCAAGAAAGAACTTTCCGTTACTCTTTTCTATCTTGGCCGTGTCATGGGGAATGGATCTAGACAGCACGAATTATAAAACCGAGCGTACCCGTGGAGCGGAAGGATACACGAGATGCAGCCCGCTGCAGGCGGGCCATCCAGTGTATCCTTCCGCTGCATGGGTACGCCAGTGCCATGCAGAATTTACGGCCAGGTAATTGCAAGAGTGTTGTTTTATTTTTAAACCATGTATGTGTTGTCTCGAAACAGCGATCAACGAATACCGCAGCAGACGATAAATCAACATCCTATATATAGGTGCGCACGCATGAAAAAGTGGTCAGCGCGAAAGTACACTGAAAACACAAGGTTGTCATAAAGACAACTTTAAAGTTGTAATCTGACAATGTCAAAATTGACAGCCTAAGTAGTCTATTTGACTATGCTTTGCATGGTCAGGGTGCCTTTGCTGTTGTCACTTTGACAAGCTGAAGGAGCAACAGTCAGTTACAATTTTGACAATTTACCTCGTCAGTATTATTAGCTTTTGGTCATGTTGGGTTGTAACTTTGACAATGTACATAATCAGCCTTATTACCATTTAGTCATAGTAGGTTGTAATTTAGACAACCAACAGGGCCAGTTTGATTACTTTAGGGTCATGTGGGGTTATCATTTTGACAACTTACCTTGCCAGTATTAGAACTTTTGGTCATGTTAGGGTGTAACATTGACTATGCACATAATCAGTCCTACCATGATATAGTCATGATAGGTTGTAATTTAGACAACCTATATGATCGGTTTGATAACTTTAGGGTCATATAGGGTTATAATTTTGACAACTTACCTTGTCAGTATTATCAATTTATTGTCATGTAGGTTGTAACTTTGACCATGGACATAAGCAGTCCGATTACCATATGGTCATGCTAGGTTGTAATTTAGACAACCTACATGGTCAGTTTGATTACTTTAGGGTCATATAGGGTTATGATTTTGACAACTTAGTTTGTCAGTATTATTAGCTTTTGGTCATGATGGGTTGTAACTTCGACTATGCACATAATCAGTCTTACTACCATATGGTCATGCTAGGTTGTAATTTAGACAACCTACAGGATCATTTTGAATACTTTAGGGTCATGTAGGGTTATAAGTTTGACAAATTGCCTTGTCAGTATTATTAACTTTTGGTCATGTTGGGCTGTAAATTGGCAATTAATGATCATTCTTATTAGCACATTGTTGTGCCAAGTTTTCATTTAAACCGATACATGATCAGTTTTTCAGACTGTAAATCTGGGGTTTGATTTTTCTCCTGGGCAGTTTTGGTCGACTCCTCTCTTACTGGAATGAAGGAGAAAAACAGCACTTTGACTTTAAATTGAGAGCTGACATCCTGGCTTTGGTGGGCAAGGCTTGTGGTCCGTCTTTGTAGCTTATGATGGCTTACTATCTGTCGAGTTATACCATATAGTCCCTAATTTGTAGCACGCTGCTCTTGAACATGAGATTGCAGTTTCCGGTACAATACTTTCATGTTGGAAGCATTGGGTAAACAAGCAAATAACAATTTTAGTACTAGTTTTCAAGGAAAAGATACCACAGCTATGTATTTAAAACATAGGAAAACACAATCTAAGGCACCAAGTCGCAGTCTAAGTATTGCAAATTTTTGATAATTTATCTGTAGGAGAACACCAATAATTTTTGCAAAAGTGGGGGGTGCTCTACAAATAAGGAGTGTGGGATTATACGGGTAACAAGGTGTTTACTAAACGTAGACAGTCTTCCTATGATTTACTTCATTTAACAGTTGTTGCATCCTTGGTTGGATAGCATCAGTGTATGGCATCATTGTTGAAATCCGATTTTGTTGCATGGCATGCAGGCTGTATGTTAGAATTAAAGTAAGTCTACTGTTTGTAACATCCCTCTGACCTCTTGAGAGGCTGCCTGTTCCGCTGCAACCCTCAGTGAAGTTAAGTCAGTTTTTTCCTCAGTGGATTCCTCGCCATCCATGCATGGAGTCACTCTGAATGCAAGGGAAAGAGTCAGCATCTGTTAGAGAGGCAACCTTTGAATGCAAGGGAAAGAGTCAGCATCTGTTAGAGAGGCAACCTTTGGTATCATGAGGAGGGTGTCAGACAGATCCTACTTTCTTCCCCTTCCCTATAGCTATATGTTGGTGGGAGGCGATCTTCCCCTGGTAGAGTGTTACATGTAGGAAATGAATTATCATCCAAATCCAAGTACGGTATAATCCCTAATGAATCCACCCACTTTCAACAGATACAAATGCAAATTTATACTTATGGAGTAATCTTTTTAATACAATATTTCACCTTTTCTTAAACCACTTTTAATATACTGGTAAAACAGACACGTACATTCAAATTTATACTGATAGAGTAACGTTTGTAATATATACAATGTTTGACCTTTTGTAATACCAGTATCAATATACCAGTACAACAAACATGTACAAATTTATGCTCATGGAGTAACTTTTATAACACAATGTATAAAAGTTTGTAATACCAGTATCGATATACTGATAAACACTCATGAGACATTAATTAAAAACTGCAATTGCTCAGTAACCTTGTAATGTTTTTAAGTTTATATACCAGTCAAGCATTTACTTGAAACATGGAAAAACACAGTAACCATATGTCAATGGACAAGTGCATAGAGCTGGTCCAGGGTCCAGGAACTTGTGTCAAAATGGTGAGAGTATTCATTTGTTAAGAATCTACAAGTTGATGTTGAAACTGATAACTTGTTACTTCTAAACGATAATATATATGCAAACATATTTTTAAAAGACTTTTGGGTTGTAAATTTCAGAAATGACTACATCTTTTAAGGAAAAACGTTAGATTTTGATTGTCAGCAAGATAAAAAAAACTAAGTAAATAATGTTGAGACTGCACAGTGAATCAGCACAGATACTTCAATTGAAACAAGTTGAATACACGGTACCTCCAGGTTTGTTGGTTGTATAGTTTAACCTGTTGCAAATGGCAATAAGCATCCACCGAAAATGAAGAAAATAACACAACATGCCCAGGAATGTTTTACAATTGTTACATTTCACCTCAATCAAGGGGCTCTTGTGTAAAATTTCTGGGGATGTAGGACAGCATGGGAGGAGAGACTTTCCTTATGATTCGATATGTATCTCAAAATACACCTGATGATTCAATACATATCTTGATACACCTTTGTATCGGTCTTCTCAAGGAAAACTCAGTAGTTTAGTCAGTGTTACTGTGCACAAATGTTGCACAGCAAACGTATACTTTGGTTTTAAAAAGTTGTAAACGAAAAACTGAGAATTGATATACTCCTGAACTCCCATTCTAGTTTTAAACTAGAGATATATTGCAAGCAATCATCGGGATGCCTCCTCCGCCACCTTCACCCATAAATTTATTGCCCACAGCGCGCAACAAATTTGCAAATTTATCTATACTTCAGTGGCCCACAGATAGGTCCCAATGAAGTCAAACACTAATCAGATTTTATTTCCCCAATAGTTATACACTTGTGCACTAAATTAGAGCAAGGTCCATTAATGCTCTTTGCAGATATTGTGGTACCAAATGTCACACAAATGATAAATAGCCACTGTGTCACACAGATAGCTCACAGTAACCTGAACCTCAATCAGTTACATTTTGTCTTATAAGGCATCTTGGTACCAAATTTGAAAAGAATTCATCCAGACACTTTGAAGATAATCCCAGTAATGAAGTCAAACTGACTGTAAATAGGTCACAATGACCTAGAAACCTAATAAGCTGATCTTTGTCTCATAAGGCATCCAGCCACTTTAAAAGTATCGTGGTAACAAAGTCAAATTGTGACTGTAATAGGGCATTGCCACAAAATAGGTCAGTGACCTAAAAACATATTCAGCTGTTTTTTGTCTCATAAAGCATCTGTACCAGTTTTTTTTAAATCCCGCCAAACACTTCAAAGATATGGCAGTAACTGTAAATAGGTCATCACAACAAAATAGGTCACAGTGACCTAGAAACCTTTCAGCTAATCTTCTTGTCATAAGGTATATCTGCAACAAATTTGAAAAGAAGTGATCCACACACTTAGAAGATATTGCGGTATCAAAGCTATATTGACTCTGAATTGACTTTAAATAGGTCACATATTAAAGCACAAAACAAGTTACAGTGACCTGAAAGTCTACTCAGGTAACCGTTGCCATATGAAGCATTTCTATACCAAATTTGAAGAAAATGCATCACTGCACTTCGAAAATATTGCAGTTACAAAGTTCAGACTAATTAGCACACTGGACTGTAAATCAGTCATTGTGACCTCCAGTTCTAATCAGCTGATCTTTGTCCCATAATGCACCTCTGCAAAAATTGTGAGCAAAATCTTTCAGGCCTTTTCAACATATTGCAGTAACAAACTTCTGGCAGGAAGGAGAGACAACCCCAGTGTTGGCCAAAAGATTGCTTATCAGTCATTTGGACAGATAAACCAAACATTTCTATTGGTCCAAATAAGATTTTACTGGACAGAATAGTATAATTCACTTAAATGATCCAAACAAACTCGTTAGTCATTTGGACCAGTGGGTATACCTCCTTTAAATATCAGTCCAAATCATTTTTCATCAGAAAAAGCTGAGGGCTGATGACTTTTGGCCATGCCTGCAACCCAAAAATATAATGCCTCCCCCACCCAGTGGGGAGGCATTAAATTTAGATGTACATACTAAGAAATATTTCACCATTATAGAAAATGAGTATACACAAGGGAAAATAGCAAATACAATATGATAACATATCTGAAAATTCACTTTCACATTTAACACATTGTGTCTCGAAGTAAAGTAACACAATACATCAATGTATTGATGAATTTTCTAAGCCCAGCAGAAGTTATCAAGGTGATCACATAATATTATAATGGAAATATGATCGGGAAAGTATAGTTTATGTGGTTTGTTGCTGTGTAAATTGATTTTCATTCATTAGAACAATGAAAACCTACATGCCAAATTAAACATGTTGCATTTCACAATAAGCTTAACCTTGTCAGGTGTCCAATTGCAATTATTGTAGAGCTATTAAAAACCATGAAGTCTGATTTTGTTGCACGTGTATTTGACACCTTGGAACATAAGTGAAGAACACCAAAATGCATTCTGCTTGATATCCAAGGCTAAATTACCAGACCATATATAATGCTGTATCAATGTTTCTAACAATGCACATCCAAAACCCTCAAACAAATCATGATCAACATCGGATGGCTGAAGTCCTTCTGCCACATGAAAATATCTCAGGTCACTCAGTTTGGAGTCCTTTTTGACACCATCGACACTGGCCAAATTTGGATGTTATCTTAACAAATCCACTTGCTGGTTGTATCCAGCAATAGTTCATGCTTGAACTTTCTCAACATAAAATGCGATGCTGTAGGGTTGAGGATAATAAGCAAATCCTCTTAAACATATAAGACCAGTGAATCTTCACTATATTTGACATCTTTGAACATTGTTCCGATGGCAGGACTGATCTGATAATGGTTTATACCGAAATCAAATTAATTAAAGCTGACTTCATGCAACGTGTATGTGCTGATGTCATGTAAGGGGTACATACATGTACATAATCAACTCCATTGTCGATCTTTTCAGATATTTGACCCCAATTGAAATTGGGTCTTCAAGTCCAGGCTGGGCATGCACATACTTGATTTCATTATATTCCTGCAGAAGCTCCCATTCCTGTAGGCTTATTATTGATGAGAATGGAAGCATTATGCCATACTACTAGAGTAACTTCATCTTATTATGCAATGAATATGCTTTCCAACATTCATGACTTGTTCGAGGACTGTATACTTCTTAAATTTTGTGCCTTTTTGTTGCAATATCTGCTCGCTATTGTATTAAGTCTGTCGATCAGTCCAATCACTGAGGTTTCCCCAGGTTTGGCACGAATGCGCGTAGGGATATTGAGCATTGTATATTCGGTAAATATCATCATTTTCTTTATATCCTTTGGGGATGCCAAATTCAAATAAAAAAAGTAAGCAGGGTATGCACAATATGCTGTTAGAAAGTCCTTCCCATCTCCAAAACTGGTGCCTTCCACAAACAGTTCATATCTAGTAGATCATGTGATTTTGTTCTCCTTGTCATTGATCTATATAAAGACGGGCTCCTGTTCTGTTGGCTGAAATGAATTATCAAAACAGCTTAATGAAACAGAAAACAAAACTAGGCATAAAAATAGCGTGCAATGCAAGGAAGACGCCCAACATACTGTTGTATACTATGATCATTAAAAGCAATTGTCAGAATGTGCTATTCTTTAAAATAATAAAGAGTTTTATTCTACTATGCAGTCTATCTCTAAAAAGCTTCATCAAACTACAATGTCTCCACATATGTAGATAATAACCCCCGAAGTACTAATCACGGCAATAGCTGCTTTCTCTTTAACATTAGACCTAAAGTGATTTAAGATTCAAATTCCTCGTGGAGACCTTTCATTCAAATACCAGCAAACCTAGTCTTACTCCGAAAGTAAAGTATAGGTCAACAGCTTTCATTGGGGCACTTTGCGCATTATGCATGGAAAATGCCCCGATGAAAGCAGTTGACAAATTAGCATTTTAAGGATAAACTACTTTCACATCATCTACACTGGTGCTGCTGTTTAAAATTCATCATTTCTTTAAATAATCACAGGGTTATATTTTCCAGTAGGATGCTGTTTCATCATTAAAGTTTTATCTTTCAAAATTCTGGCAACTAGGACTACAATCAATCCTTCGGAGATACTGAGGTGAAGTCATCCACTGAGATCCTGTGCTGTTGGACCCATATGACGGTTTCATGTTTCTTCTCACTCTCTTTTTTTTTTTTTTTTTTTTTAAATTTTAAATCAATTGTAGCCTAATTATCAGACAGTGTTTTTATATAGAGCTTTGCTTTATTATAAGGTCCATTTCATTTTTGATAAAAGTTTGGTGGAGCTGCAGTGAATCCTTCTGGAGACAAATTTTAACAGCTGAAATGCTACACCTGAGTGATGCTATGCATATAAATATTATTAGTGAGAGGCACCAAATTTTGAAGTTGCTAATAACTTATTTTTTTAAATCTTATGTGAAAGCACTCTCAGAGAGCATTCCAACAATACCAAAATTATTAAAATTGATGAAGTCTTTCTCGAGATATAGCAATTTATGTGTCTCCCAGAGATAGGGCCGGCGTCGTGACTCAAAAAAGGCCTTTTCCCATTAAAATGGAAACAGATGTTAAATGTTCACAAAATTCAGATATTTATTGCATCATGTCACCTTTTCATACTTTTTAAGCATAAAGCTGTGCATTTAATGAGAATATCATTGATAATGAAGATATTTGAACATTATTTTAAAATTTCAAGGGTGCAAACTCCCACTTCCAGACACTGGACTTAGCCAATTTTTCAAGCGGCACACTCGAAAATGCCAATTTTCTTCCATTTTGACAGACCCAGACCTTGAAAAGTTTGAGATCTTCAACCTTGAAATTTCAGATATCTTTGAAAATGTAAAAGTTACTTTCAAATTCAAAATTATACACTTTCAGGGTTCATTTTAAGCAAAATTGCACACTATGAAAGTCAAGACAGGGGTTGGTTGCCATGGAAGTGGTCAAAATAGGGCAAATTCACTACTTTAGCCATGTGTTTTTCAAAACAATACACAGGGACAGAAATCGCCATAATATAATACACAATGCAGGAAAATAAATCTAGTAAGCATCATTTCAGTGCAAAACACTATAAAATGCATCAAATACTATAATTTACTAAATAATAAGTCATTATAACCCTCGGACCCAGGATGCGACCGGCGTCCCGACCCGAAAAGGGGCTTTTGCCATTTAAATGGAAAATCACCTTTCATGCCCATAATCATAAGATGCACATTACATCATGGCACCTGTTCCTGATTTTTATATATAAAACAGTGCACCTAATGAGAGTACCATGGATAATTAAGATATTTGAACATTATTCTGAAATTTCAAGGGTGTAAAATTATGTTTCCAGACACTGGACTTTGCCATTTTTGTAGCCAACATCACTGAAAATGCCTATTTTGGTCCTATCTAAAGGATCTATATCTTGAAAAGTTTTCAAAGTTGAACCTTGAAATTTCAAATATGTTTTAAACTCTGACAGTTAACAATATATTCATATTCATACATTTGTTCAGTTTATTTCAAGCAAAATTACAGACTTCGAAAATCGATACAGGATTGGACAGACATTGTCTTCATAGCAGGTGTCATGGGCTTTTTTCGCCTGACCATCAGTTGTGAATCTTTGGAGATCCAAGCTGATTTCCTAATTTTTTCTCTCATGATTGATGTGCCAAACCCCTTGAAATGCTGCTACTTCCACATGCATCTTTGGTAAATATCAGGATGCAAAGGGGAGAATGGAATCTACAGTGATAGTCCCTGGATACATTTCATCCATGATTCCACAGACACGCAGCTTCTTCACAAACAGGATCCAACAGGGGTACATCTCCTTTGCCGTCTGGTCTGTGGCTTGCCAACTGCAACATACAATGATAAAACACATACATTTTATACAAGGACCCTCCTGATCAATTGAAATAGTGGGCCATTTGAAAGTAAGCTATTCATCCCTAGGACTGTGATCAGTACCTTTCCCTACATCATAGATGCAATGTTTTCTTCACAATACATGTCTATCATAGCACCAGAAAGATTCATTTCATATATTAAATCTAAAAAGCTATGTGATAAGCAACCACATGGATGTTTCCCCTTGCCCACCTTACTTAAAAATTGACTGCCTAAACAGCCCAGCAAATACAACAAATTCACCTTTGTTGCAAAATTACTAATGAATATGTGACACTGAAGTAAAATTCTAATATATTATCTATTATTTCTGCTAATATTGATGTATCAGATATGATCAAAATTGATCGAGGGAATTCGAAAATGCTGTATTTGGGCAAGAAAACCTGAATGCCCTATGACCGTAATTCAGAACAAAATATTAAGTTGTCATGCCATATGACACAATAAATTCCTTTAATACAAAGTGTTAGCATCATGTGATGTACATGACAATTTCTGGTTGTATGAAATCTAGTCAGCAAATCTTTGTTTTATAATGCACCACTGTATCTAATTTTGAGAAAAATCCATCTGAATTGTGGCAGCAAAGTGAAATTTTCCCTGTATGGTGAAGATATCTCATTACCAATCTACTATGTAAAGGGACTGAAATTTTCTTCTACTATTGAACATGAAAACAAAAACTTGTATTAAATATTAAATCAGAGAAAGATCAAGAAAACATTAAAAGAAAGGCCAAATGTTCATGTTAACCATGACTGTTATTTAAGTTCCAAGAATTTACATCACCATCACCCCACATACACACATCATTAAGATCCATAAGACCCTCCCCCCCCCCAAAAAAAAGAGTCCCACGGCTCTATAAATTTTCATCTTTGGATACACACAGTATTTCAGGACATGCATTATTCTGTTCATATCAGGCCTACACATAAGCCTATTCATAAGAATGACATAAGCTTATGTTTGAAATATTTTGTTTTTTCTTTTTTTTTTTTTTACATATGTAATCCTAAGAAATTTTTAAATAAGTGAAAATGTATCTTTAGCAATAAACCTCTTACCCAACTATAACTATATGTTTCTATGTGTAGGGACGAAACTGGGCATACATGTATGACAAGTCCATGAACAAGATACAACACACCAGAAAGTTGAAAATATGCAAAATGTGTCACTAATTTGCAAATGAATCAAGAGTGTCTGTCAACAAACATCAACATGCTAATGTGAGACCATGTTTATGTTTTGAAAATAATTACCTTTTTGATGTGATTTGGAAAAAAAATAGATGTATCAGCTTTTGCTCCATGCATGAAGATAAATTTTGCATATTTTACAGTGTACAGCGTTCCACAAAAATATAACACATGCATACAAACAACTTCACATCTTACAGTGCACAGTATACCACACACACACAAAACAGCCATGTTGCATGTGATTTTCTTACTGGTTTACAATGAAATGTATCATGGTCAAGTCGATACCAAAGTGTACAGACTCAGATACCCAAAGTGCAATGGGTGGTCTCTTGGCGCATAAAGGTCATCCCTCTGGAACCATCACACACAGGTGAACCAGAGTTAATGACAATTATACCTTACATCTTCCCAAATACAAGCCAGTAAAACCAACCACAATGAAAACACGAGTTCTCAACAATGAGAATCAACATGTCAGCAGTTTGCTAGTAATTACAGTGGGCATAACTGTGTCAACTAATATAAATTTGATAATTCAATAAGCTGAAGTCACAGAATTGGTCAAATTATTTTTAGAAGCAATGCACAAATTTCACTAAACTGCAAGATTTTTGAAAAGTCAAACCAGAGCCCTGTTAAATATAAAAGTCGGCATCCATAGGCCTATAATAAGAAATCATGCACTTTGAAACATGCATCGAAATACATACATGAAAACAGGTTTTTGTACATGGTTGCTGACAAATGCATCACATCTACCTCATGCAAACATATTCTCATGTTCTGTGAAACTGGATACTCTACAGTGACAAACAAGAAACATTGTGCCATCACCAAAATTAGATTTTATGAAGAAGTTCTACCAGATATCCATCCAGCTGAATTATTCTGGCAAACACTATCTATAACTGTTCATAATCAAAACTGCTTACCTAGGGTTCAAGGGATGGGTTCCTCTTTGGTAATATGATTCAGCTGAAAATAAGATTCAAAAATTAAGTTTCATGGGCATTGTTTTTTAACTTCATAATGTAGGCCTACTTCTTGGTGATTTATCCTGCTAGTTTCTCTGTTTCTCTGCATGACAGATGAGAGCAGTGTGATTAAAAAAACATACAAAACTAATCATGGAAGTTTTGATCTATGTGGGCCTACTTTTAATTGATTTATGCTGCTTCATTAAATATTCTGTGTTTGACAATTGGAATGGAACAGGATGAAAATCCATTAAATTCAATTTAATGTGAGCAATTCTGACATTAATCAGTTCTGCTACTTTAAATATTGGTTTCTGGACAGGGAATAGATTTTGATAAAAAAAAAAAAGACAACAGAACTTAATGATACATCTAGGCCTACTTGTTAATGTAACTGCTTAAACCTGCTACTTTGAATGTGTCTGCATATGAAATGGCAAACGAAAAACAGTGTGATAAAAACTAAAATTACTTCACTATTTTATGTAGGCCTACCTGCAACTGACTCTGCTTGCTACTTCCAATGTTTCTTTGCATAAAGGTGGAAGGGAGTTTGATTAGAGAAATAAAGACTAATTCCATTGTTTTAGTTTCAAATTAAAACATTTTAAAAAGATTTAAATGTCAAACAAACTAAATGAACCACAGGCATACAAGACATCAAAATACAAGTTGATAAAAGAATTCTGATTAAGATTTTTTTAAAAGATCTAAATTTTTACATGTCGTTACATTCAAATTTCTTCAATGTATAAAAATGAATCTTCTTTTTATCTTTGGGGCAGGGGTGAGGGAGTTAACTATGTCTGTGATATCAACTTTAAATTTTGTTATTGGCAAGCAATGCATAATTTTGCATTTAGAAATACTGTTTCAGATCTCAAGTTTTTCAATTTCATGTTACATGATTATAATTGAATCATTTGTTTCTATTGCTGCAGTGTTGATTGAAATTTCCAAATTCATTTCCATCATGCTCCATTCGAATACCAATACACTCGAGCTGAAAAGTAAGCAAGTTAACTGATTTTTTTTATGAAAAAAAGCTTCAGAATAAGAACCAAGCAGGAGCCTGGAAAAAAGCACTGTCACTACTCCTTAGCTCTGCCTACCCATAATCACATAAAACAATTTTGAAGTTTCTAGAATCTATAGCAGAAGAGATGCATAATTTTACTTTATTAAGATTCAAAATAGGCTTATAATATACATCAACACTGAATTCAGTGGACCAGTTGATAATGTTTATGCCTAAGGAACATTCATGGACGTGTTATTCTTACTTTAACCTCAAACAGACTTTATTTGGTCTGAATGTCACTGCATATGAGAAGGAAAACATCACCTGCTGTTTCACTTTCAGCGCTATGCTATCAATTATCGCTCACCTGCTACAGCCGGCATGAACAGCGAAGCGAGTTGGGATTATAATCCGCCATCATCTTAGCTAATTTAAAGCCATCGGTGATCAAACATCATACTTAACTAATCTAAATAAATACTGGAAACATTCTGGGATACTATTTTTCTGCTTCGAACAGAATTCATTATTTTGCAGCTCTATCAAAATATGGCTTGGCTTTTTTCCGTCAGGCTTTTAGCAGACGTTTTTTTCCAGTCCCACATCAACTTAATTTCCAGCCTGTATTTTATACTTACCTGACGCTAAACTACTCTAAAACCATTATAGGGACCTTCATTTTTAAGTTTTTATTGAACAAATGGGTTGTTTTTGATCGTGGACGATGCAAAACAATCGATGACAAATCTCAGTGACGAAGAGCGTACTCACCTCACCTGTCGACGCCATGATGGACAGCCTCACTGACGCGTCGCCGCTATTTATACGGACATGGTCTCTACAGAGCTTCTTCGCATCGGCGTTTTTTATTTTCGTAAAAAGCGGTTTTTACCACCAGAAAGCCGGGATTCTGAGCTTTAAAAATCCGTTTGATCCTAAGTTTGCTGACACAGTTAACAATTTTTGCGAAAAGTATCAAGTTTTAATTAAAATTGATTTAAGATTCGAAATTCACGGGAAAAAAAGGATCAAACGGATTTAGAATCTTCACGTTGCTAGCTTTGTAATGACATGTCAATGATGACAAATGATCCAGTCTGTGCGATGCGAAACTCCGTGGAAAATAGCATGTTTTTGTGTGCCGCGCTCGAGAAAGTTGTCCCCGCGGCCGCCGCAAGGCATATTTTACCCTTTTTTCAGGGTAGGGTAGGTTGAGAACGGAAACCTTAATACTAAAATGAGTTATGTTGGTTGAAAGTAGATGTTATGCTCTTTCTCACAAGTGTAAACACAACGAGTTTAATTACGTTTGTCGGCAACAAAATACTCCTCATCTACACATGTATTAGGAAATGTTGCAATCGTTTTAACATGGTGCGACATGCAGACAGCATCAGCGTGCCGCGCCCTAATATTATATTTATGACTTGTCTCTGAACACCCAATGAAGCATTGTCATTTGTTCTTCAGAAGAAGAGGTATAGCACACACAGCAGGTTCTTCAAAGCTTCTGCACACACAAAAAGAAGAAAAAAATTCTTATTTGCATTTGATTGTCAATATTATTGTTTTTACTCCCTAAATAATATGATGAGCAAGACGCATGAAATCTGACAGGGAGCAAAGTTTAAGTACAAACACGTCAAATATACCATGATAATTAAGGCAAATGTTTTCCCCTTATTACAAGCAGAAAGGTGTGCCGCCTTTCATCTTTTTACCACCTTTCGCCTTTTTTCCACGAAAATGTATATTTTAGAAAATATGTGCCACAAAATTGATCAAATACAATAAAATTTTTGATATCAGCCTGTTTGCCGCCTTGCTACTTTCACATTCTGGTTAACAGGTTTGCTAAGAAAAAAATAGTACATGTAATAGAGTATTGCATGACAGTACATTCAGAACTGCATATGTATTAAAGGAGTCAAGCCATTTTTTTTTGTTTGTGCCCCCTGAGGTACACCAAGGAAAAACCAAGAAACGAGTGTCTCACAGTCCCAAATGCATATTTAGGTATACAAGCTTTTATTTCTCATATCTTTTGGAGTATTTAATTATGATAAAATATACCCGAAGAGGACCTGTGGTGAGCAATCTGCTATTTGGGGGGGGGGGGGGGGGGCGAGATACCAATTGGCAAAACCTATATTACATGTAGGCCTACCCACAGTGGTCACAATATTATTATCAGGGCTTCCCCTGGAAATATTAATTTTGTAGCCACTGACTACTTTTATAATAATGCCTACCACTCTCTTGTCAGCAGTCACTTGACCATGTTAGTATTGTCACGCCGACTATTTCTGGTCAAGTAAAAATGACTACAAACTTGTTAAAAACCTAGTCAAGACGAATATCCTCCATGTCAATTTGACAAGCAGATAGTCATAACAATATAACAGGCCTAGGCCTATGTGTCAACTTTACCAGCAGCATGATTTTTTTCTGACAGAAACCAATTATGTTTACAACGATTTTGAATTTTATGGACTTTGATGTAAATATCTGTGGTAACTACACGATAAATGAAAGCAGAGACGAAGGATACATGCTTGCAAGACCACAGCCAAAGTGACATGACATTGACAGCATGCACTTGTCGGCCTACCAGTACCAATGCCAGGAGCCCACAACCCAAGTGCACATAACCCGAATCTCATTTTGCGCAAATAACATAGTCAACATGGACATACTGTTTCCTGAAGCCCTATATAGTGTGCATGCAAAACTTTTACCTACATTTGGAGATCCTGTCCAGTATAATCTCTGCGTATTCACCTTAGCCAACATTGCACGTCCATGGTCATAGATGGCAGTGACGGAGTGAGAGCGTCCGTTGGAAGTGACGTAGGCCAACGCTGCGTGCGCATGTAACTGGCAGGAACCTTATAAGCGTCTAGTCATCACAACTACCAAAATGTCACTCTGCATGTGACTAGAGGTAACTTCTTGTATTACTACCCTGAAAGTTGTCACCCTGACAATCCTCTGACAACCTTTTGTTTTCAGTGTAGGGCATGCACGCTACCGTTCTACATGGGTGTGTGGATCGGCAATAAATTCTGCACGGTGCCGAACGGCCTGTCCATGGCTACTCTAGACGACACATACATGGGATAAATATAAAATTCCACATGGTCAGTCATGGGGAATGGATTTAGACAGCTCAAGTTTTAAAACCGTTCATTGCGAGCCTTTGGCTCGCAGTGAATAGTTTGAAACGAATGCTCTCTTAATCCCCTCCCCATAACACGGCCATGTGGAATTTTTTTCTCGCCCATAGAGCGTTAAATCAGATGTTTTTGTCAAAAACCTACTTGGTTTAGCGTGCTAGCGACAGCCGTTTCGACTCCATTTTGTTCACGTTCAACATTGCGTTGCGGTGGTACGTCACTCAGGAAAGAACTTTCCGTTAGGCCTACTCTCTTCTATTTTACGTTATCTGATTGTTTAACAAAGAAAACAATAACCATGCAATTGGATTCTCTCTTTTATTTCATTTCGGTTGTAAAATCCTTCCGCACTTATGACTTATGTTTGTAACGATTGTGTTTCCACATGGGTAAGTATGGGAGAAATATAGAATTCCACATGGCCGTATCATGTGGAATGGATTCAGACAGCACAAGTTTTAAAACTGTTCACTGCGAGTCTTTGGCGAGCAGTGAACGGTTTGAAACGAGTGCTATCTAAATCTATTCCCCATGACACGGCCATGTAGAATTTTGTTTCTCCTACATAGCGTTATCAAATCCGATGTTTTTGTCAAAAACCTATTTGGAGCAGCCGTTTCAACTCCATTTTGTTGACTTTCAACATTACGTTGCTTAGGTACGTCACTCAAGAGAAAACTCTCAGTTGCTCTTTTCTATCTTACGTAATCTGATTGGCTTACAAACAAAACAACAACCAATAGGATTCTCCTTTATTTTATTTCGGTCGTAAAATCGTTCCACACTAATGTTGGGAACAAATATGTTTCCACATTGGTAACTATGGCAGAAATACACAATCAATGGCCAGGATCTGTCTCGTGAATGCGTCATTCGACGGGTCCTGGCCATTTATCGTGTATTTCTTCATACCCCTACGTTTGATGCCTTATAACTATTACTTCACTTTCTGTTGTCTTTATTCTTATTGGTATTGTTATATTTTTATGTCTAGGTGCCAAGTCAGACATATATTGTTTTTGCAGAAGTTTTTTTATTATGTCTGGGTGCCAAACAAGATATATTGTTTTTGTACGAGTTTTTTATTCTTTCTTCATTTCTTAATACCTTTCCGCCACATTTTGTAATGCAGTTCTCTAAGCCATTATGCAAGTTACAACATTAAAATGTTACATACAAATGAAGAAACAAAAAACCAAAAAAAAAAAAAAAAAAAACCCAACAAACAAAAAAACAAACAAACAAACAAAAAAACCCCCAAAAAACAACAATGGTAGTTGTACCAGACAATCACATTGCATTGATTGACAATACACCTGTTGCCTGGTTAGTCTACTGTTACTGTCTGGAAGATTTACCTGATGACCCATGATTGATGATGTCACAACACAGTATCAGAGGGGATTTCAAAACCAGCTCCAATTGGCACCCAGACATATTTACTTGCAAATCTATCCAGTCTAATTCTTTCTTTTTTTTCTTAATACCTTTTCGCCACATTTTGTCACGCAGTTTTCCCAAGCATTATACAAATAACAGCATAATAGTTTCACATACTGAGAGATCTATGCTGAAATTGTGCACCTGGTGTGGATTCATTGATATGTTATAAATGATTAAAGTTATGGGTAAAAAATAGAAAAAAAATTCAGCTATTGGCTGAAAAAACAACAATAATTGTATAAGCCAATCACATTGCATCGATTGACAATACACCTTTTGCCTGGTTACTTTACTGCTATTGTTCAGCAGATTATACCCGATGACACATGATTAATGATGTCACAAAAAAGTATCTGAGAGGGTTTGAAAACAAGCTCATGATCAAATTTGCACCCAGACTGATTTGCTTTCAAATCTATCCATTCTACTTCTTGCTGTATTGCTTAATAATGATACCTTTCCGCCACAATTTGTGACGCAGTTTTCTCAGCCATTATACAAATTACAACATTGAATTTTACATACTATGAGATCCATAGCTGAAATTGTGCACTTGGTGGGATTTACTGATACGTTGTAAATTATTACCTGCCATAATTTCATCTCCCTGCAAGACATTTGCTGACGACACCAAAGTATACCGCCAAGAGATTTAGAAAATTTAGCGAAGTGGTCCGAGGAATGGTTGCTTGGATTTAATGAAGATAAGTGCAAGGTACTACATGTTAGAAAGAAAAATTCAAATTATAATTATACTATGAACAACAAGTCCCTCGTTAAAGTCACAGCAGAGAAAGATTTGGGAGTAATAGTAACTGATTCCTTGACTTTCTCCAGACACACTGGAAAAGTTGCAGCAAAAGCAAATAGTAGGCCTATATTAGTTATGATCGAGCGAAATTTTTCATGTTTCGAAAGAATCTCTTCTTCTCTTGTATAAAATGTATATAAGGCCACACTCAGAATTTTGTGTGCAGGCGTGGTCTCCATTCTTGAAGAAAGATATGATTATTCTAGAGAAGGTCCAGAGAAGTGATACAAAGCTGCTTGCAGGAATAACAAACTTAACTTATGAAGAAAGGTTAAGGATACATAGACAAAATTATCTGAGTCGTTAATCTGTCAAACCGAATCCCCCGAGTTGTTTGCCTGCCTGCGCGCCTGATCACCCAAGCGCCAAGCGCGCGGGTGATCAGGCGCGCAGGCAGGCAAACACCGAGGGGAATTCGGTTTAGACAGATTAACGACGAGGGTTATTTTGTATTTATCCCCTACGGTCCTTTAAGAAAGAAAAAAAGACCATTTGTATCACTTGTAACATTTTATTTCACTACATTACATGGGACTTTGACACAGTCATGCCTGGCGCATGAATATAAAATATAAACAACAAAAAAAAGTGGTCGACCACAGGCCTAATGGCGGATTTGTTTTTGAACGGCCGTCGCTTCAGACAGAAACCTCAACGAAAAGACACTTTTTTATTATTTCTGTATGGAATTAATTTGGTGGAGAGGAGAATTGGAAGGTCACGTTGACTTGGAATGTTGCACCAGCAAACATTCCAAAGTATGCACCCGTGGAGCTCAACTTACTGTTGGCCGTCAGATTGGCCCCATCACTGACGGCAGCATTGCCAGCATTGCCCGAAGGAATGGGGCGATGGCTCCCTGCCACACCAGCTGGGACAAACGATGAAAAGAGAGTCTGGGGAGTGTTTTGGACATATGTTAAACTTAAAGGTCTCTGAAAAGAAGAATAATTTCCCTGGAGAAGGCTGCACGTGGCGTGCTGTTGATTTCGGCTTGCTGTTGCACAATTATTCACAGACTGCGTATTTTTGTGCCCCCTCAGCTGTTGAATAATGGTTGGCGGCCGGGACACATGGATGTAAAAGTCGACTGCACATCGTGCGTCTCACAGAGTGGTTGTTTTTTCTGGTAACCATCAGTCTTGCATTTTAGCTCTAGTTTGCATCACAGAATCAAGGTTATTCTTACCCGTTGGCTGGGATTTATACCACGGACCTTCAGGTTTTCGGCCGTGATTTATGGCAAAGTAATAAGACGAGTTTGGATATACCAAATATGGAATTGATTCCTTCCATACATGGAAAACCGTATATCTGATTTTACAAATATGGTAAAAAGTAGTCCCACCCATGGGATATGGTCAACAATATCACATAGGCCATATCCCATGGGTTTTCAATATAAAAATGAAGTCTGTCTCTGTTGTTGTCATTGGCATGTAACAGCGCGGTTCTTGGTAGGCATTTTTCATGACGTCGCGATAGCGACGTCATGAAAAAAATGCCTACCATACCGAGCTGTTACATCCCAATGACAACAACAGAGACAGACTTCATTTTTTATATTTATATTCATATTAACATTGATACTAGAATTAAATTTGTCATGAATATTTTGTGCGTAAAAGTTTTGATAGCCACTGCGAAGGACCTTTTGTTTATCAGTGGGAGGAGCTATGGTTGTGGCCAGCCGCTTGTTACGCAGGGGCAAGTAGGCACTGGCACGTGCCGTGCTGTACACGATGTTACCATCGACTGATGAAAACAAAATGTGTCCCTATTCTTTCAATGCTAACAAAAACTCCGAATGTAAATATTGTAATATGGTACATAGCAGGGGATAATACAGTTAACCACTCTAGAAGATCGTAGATTGAGAGGCGACTTAATGGAAGTTTATAAAATTTTAAAAGGCCTACATTATTTGAATTTCATTTTTTTTTCACCAGATGGAAGTCCCCAAGGACTGAGGGGTCATTCTTACATGCTTGGAGTTAACAGCTGTAATTAAAATGTAAGTAAATATTTCTTTAGCAACAGAATCATTTGTTTGTGGAATAGTCTACCAAATCACATTGTATCATCACCAATTGTAAATTGCTTTAAGAATTACTATGATAATTATCATTTTGGATACTAGTGTTTACAGTTTATGTCTTAGGCACGTGTCACAGGTATATACAATACATACAACTAGGTTGTGTGCATTGTGTATATTTTCTATGTACATCTATTTTTCACACGGCGATTGATTGATTGATTGATATTAAAGTTTTGGGTAACAAATGAAAAAAAATCCTATTCAGCTATTGGCTGTAAAAAAACAATGATGGTGGTATTAGGCCTAGCTAATCACATTGCATTGATTGACAATACACCTGTCGCATGGTTACTCTACTACTACTACTACTGTTCAGCAGATTGCAGCTGATGACCCATGATTTATGATGTCACAAAACAATATCAGAGGGGATTTCAAAACAAGCTCTTATTGGCACCCAGACACTGAGACAGATTTGATTGCAAATCTATCCTTCTAGTTTGTTTTTGTTTTGACTGGTCTCTTGAACGTTCTGCAATAGGCCTAGGTTCCCCCCCCCCCCCAACAACTGTTTTGGGCCTTGCAACTGAGGCTTATTCAAGTAGGCCTAGTACTATTACGATCGTTTGTTTACGTTTATTTCTGTCAGTTACTGAAGTTCTCCTTTGAGATTTCAGATGAACGACTCGGGTAGGGGCCTTATCTTGTCCACTGTACGATATCAATATGAATTATGATGATTCTGCTCGCCCACTCGAAGATTCAGAATATGAAGAGTCATAGGACTAGTGTAACGTTTATATAGGCCTATGCCCAAATAGAATGGGTGTAGCCAGGCATTAACACCTTTGGGGGCTTCGAATTACTTGGACTTTACGAAGTTGCCATGTAACTTGTAAGCCTGGCGTACGTCGAAAAACATCACGTGACCGATTCGCAGAAATAAACAGGCAAGTTTATTATTCTGATGCCCTTGGTTAAATTAAAGTGATTATGACGTCACAGTAAGATATCACATGATCAGTAGCTACGTTGTGAAAGCCTAGTTACGTTTAACTGGCGATCCGATAGCCAGGATCCGATATTATCAAGTATGATTCGAACTAAAGCGAGAGCAAAATGTCGGGAGTTGTAGCTCTAATTGTTGCGTCTTTGCTGGCAGCATGCCCATCAAACCCAGGGTAAGTTGTCTTCACTTTCAAGATATGACTGTGTTTTCATTTTTCTGATTAGTTTATCGGCTTCTCGTCTCTGGAACTTTAACGGTAGGTTTCAGCAAGAACAAAAGTTTTTGGCCTTGCCACCTAGGGTAAGACATTCTCTATTTCGTGTGTGTGTGTGTGTGTGTGTGTTTTTTTTTTTTTTTTTTTTTGTTACAAAAAAAAAATCTTTCTCTCTTGATAAGTAACTGCTTCTTTTTCTTTTCTTTTGTGTCCGCCTCTTTCCCTTTGTTCCTTCCCTCTCTTTTTCCGAAACGATGGTAAGCCCAGGCAGATTTGCCACTAGTATTACTCCAGTCTGTTTATTGATGCAATAAATAGGCCTAGTATATATGTTTGGTCGCAATTTCAACAATTAGCGTTAAAACAAAACACACGCGAGTCTACTTAAAGTTCATGTACACCATGCAAGTGAGAAAGACGAAGAAACAAAAATAGTGATTTTCCTTGCATAAAATTTGTCTGTGTGCAAAAATCTGTGCAGAACAACCTGGCAGATTGATGAGGAAAAGGAAAATAGTCCTACCCTGCGTGAGCCAGTTTCAGTTTCAGGTAGGATCAAAGGGGTAAGTGTCTCTGTGTCTCTTACAATTTAGAGAAAACATGAATTCTCATTATGATGTAAATGATAGAAGTTCAATAGATAAACCCACTCAAGATTTTACATATATTTTGCATAAGGCAAGTTAACTGTCATTGAAATATAGAAAACAAGCTAGTAGTAGAAAATAGATGCGTCTACCGTCGTATTCAGACATTGTTATTCTGTATTCCGGGAGATGAAAAGATTTGCAAAACGAGTACCTAGTGAGCCTCAGAATTATTCCCTAAGACAAACGTATTACAAGATGAGAAAAGAATTTCTGCAAATCGGTAAAAAGAAAGGAAAAATTTTTGAAGCAAAATATTATTCAGTCACTTAATTACACTCTATTATAATAACACTGCCCATTATTGGGAATTTAAAATAGGTTGTAAATGTCGTCTCACCCAAAAATACACCAAGTAAAAATATTGACAGTGCTTACTGGATACGACATCTCAGTTGACTCATGACAAATGGTGTTCATAGTAAAGAGAGTCCCATGCATGAGAAAGTGCAAAATGCTTATCTCCAACAAAGTTTAAACAAAAACTTTTTCCGACATAGATTTTACAATCAATGAAAATGAAATTACTTATGCCTTAACCAAGCTGAAAAATGGTAAGTCTCCTGGAAAAAGATGGTGTACTGAACAAAATGCTGAAAACCGGTAAAGGTGTATTATCACCCTTTTTAAAACGTCTCTCTAATGTAATATTTTCTCCCGTTTTTTTTCCGGCTTCCTGGAAAACAGCTTTGTTAACTCTTTTACACAAGGGTGGATCTCAACTGGATCCAAACAGATATAGAGGAATTTCGTTGAACAGCTGTGTGTTTAAATTGTTTTGTTCCATTTTAAAGAGGCGTATCAAGAATTTCAAAAATTCAAGAGAATTAAATGACATTTATCAAATTGGTTTTGCAGGAAGATCAAGAACGAGTGACCATATTTTCGTGCTTGTTAAATATGTTAAAATATTCGTAAAAAATAAATGTTTGCATGTTTGTTTCATTGACTGTCAAAAGGCATTCTATTTGGTATGGCATGAGGGATTACTGTATAAATTGCTAACTTATGATATTGGTGGATACATGTTTAATATTTTGAAAGATATGTATAATAATTCACACGTTCAGGTAACATTTTCTTCAGGACTTTCGAGCAAAATGTTACTGAAAAATGGGGTAAAACAATGGTTTGTTGTAATTCCCACTCTATTTAATTTGTATGTGAATGATCTATCTTATATATTGAATGAAGATTATGATCATGTGATGTTGCATAACGAAAAGCTCCATTGATTATTGTATGGAGATGATTTAATTTTGCTATCTGAATCTGAAAAGGGTTTACAATGTTGGTTTAATAGGTTGTAACATGCTGTAAAAACTGGAATTTATCTGTAAATGTAGAAAAAAAGTAATAATTTTTTAACAATACTGGTAAACTAGTCTTTCACAATTTTCAGTTTAAAAACGAAATAGTTGAAGTGGTCAGAAATATGTGTAGGCCTACTTGGGAATTGAAATTTCAGCAAATGGAAACTTTGCAGGTGCCATTAAATACTAAATTGGCAAAGCAGTGAAATCATTGTTTAGTATTCATATGGATATATTATTATATCTCCACCTTTTTAAAAAGACTATTGTACCCATATTTTTCCATTGTTGTGAAATTTGGGGAGAGTATAATATCCAACCATCTAAATTGTAATCTCGTGGTGATTTAAGTGGCTACTTTAAAACAGAATTTGACAAATTACACCAAAGCTTCCTGAAATAATGCTTAGGTGTAAATAGAAAAGCGTGCAACATTGCAGTGTTAAGTGAAACCGGTCAGTACCCCTATCCTCTTATCATTTTGAGTCGAGTTTATAAGAACTGGCATCGCATTGTAAATTTAAAGCAAGACACACTTTTGTACGACGCCTACCGGTGCAATTGTGAACTAAAAAATATCTTAAAAATAATCGGGTGCAGTGATATTTGGGATAACTGTGGCACTGATTTTGTTGACTACCCTACAAATAGGATCTCGAACTTACTCAAAGGGAAATTTATATTACAGTGGAAAAGTGAAACGAAACTACACTTGTTGCCTGATAAGAAGATGAGAACATATGCTAAATTTAAGGAGTGTTTTGAATTTGAGAGATATTTGTTTATAATCAGACACGAAAAAGTGCGGAAAACCTTAACCCGATTGAGAATTAACACCCACAATCTCCCTATTGAAATTGGCAGGCATAAACGACCAGCCAAAGTTCCAATTGGATCAGGGATTATGAAATGTATGCCCAGTCATTGGAAATGGATGTCATCATGTTTTATCCTTTTCACAATTTACCGATGCACACAAAAAAATTATTCGATTCAACAATTGAAATTTCTGCAGATTTTAATTATTTGGGATAGGACGGAAAATTTCTGGTTTTTTTATGAAAAGTCAAGTTATTGAAACTATATACATTATGAGTTCGTTTTTGGCTGCTTGTATGAAAATTGATGGACCGCTTTAATATTCATGCACTCCTCCCCCTTTCTGTTTCTCTTTCTTCCCTTTTTATTCTTTTTTTTTTTTTTTTTTTTTTTTGTTCTCCGTGGCTTGTTTGTTTGCTATTGTGTTGTTTCATGTTTAGCGCAATAAAGTTCCTTCTTGAATAAGGTGTCAGCTACGACGGGGATCTGGACCCCTGCTCAGGTCCGCGAAAGCGTGGCGGACCTTTCGCCTGACTAAGCAGGAGCCCTGGGAAACAGGGCAGCGCTAACTGACAAGACATAATATTGCCTATAGACTTAAACGCCTACCATGAGGTGGGAGGGGGGGGGGGCTACCACGTTTTCCCACCCTTACCAATTATGCCCGTTTATGCCACCTGTCACGTACAGACAGGGTCAGGAAACCTGACGATGCAGCAAAACTCTGTCTGTCTGAAGAATACTTTTGCCTTTTTTGCGGTTCTTCAGTTGAAACAGTTCTTCTTATGGGAGCAATCATTAACAGTTTCTGATAACATATTGTAGCGTAAAGCTATGGAATTACAGTCAGGCCGCCTTTAACCGTCACTTGATAATTCGGCACCCTTGAAATTCGGCAGCAATAAGCTGTGAACGGATTTCCTCCATTGATTTACTACATGATAATCCAGCACCCTTGAATTTCGTCACTGGCATATTAATTGCAGAACAAAAGGGCTTTTTTCAATGTAATTTGCCTCTTTAATCCGTCACTTGATATTCAATGGAGCATATACCTTGCAAAAACATACCTTATTGCACCGTACCACAAAATCAACAATCACCTGATGTTTTCCAAACAAGTTCCAAGTTGATAAGATGTTTAATTATTCATGCCTTAAATGGTTAAATTTCATTGCAATGGCCAGAATCCAAGGAGGGATTTTGTGGTGACGACGTAGCAAAAGTTCGGCGCAGAGAAGAACAGTTGAAAGATATGAAAAGTGAGCGCAGTAAACAAAAACAAAAAAAAACAAAAAAAGGGTTTCGGATTTCTTTGTGCCAAAATAAGCTATTAAAGGGCAAAATATGTCCAAATACGTGTGTGAGATATGCATTAGGGTTTGGACATTTATGCCCGCTCGCTCCAGTAATTTTGAACGTAACATTATCTATACATGTGGATATGAATACATTGAATAAAGTTTTTTTTCCCTATAATTTGCACGTTTCGTTTTTTTTTTTTTTTCAATTTCATATGATTGGTAATACGTGATGTCATTATATTTTTATTGACTCATTGTTAGCTGCAAATTTGGTCTCTTTATTATTATTCTCTATATATCATGGTAATGATACTGTGATTAGTTAATCTGGCAGCCTTGCTAATCCGACAAAATGACCAAAAACAGATGGTGCCAGATAAACGCGGCCTGACTGTACAATTATGTGCAACCTTTGCTCTTATTTTAAACTTTACTTTCCTTATGAAGCTTCCATGGTTTATCAATGATTAAAATAAAGTAGTGATCGTTGTTGTTTCACACTGGGAATGGAAATTATATTTGGACCACTTTTGCTAGCAGTGTTGTAAATTGAAGTTATACCTTCTTTATCCATGAGAATCACACTCATGTATTATGTATATGTATATCTTCAGGTCTCATCCCCCGGGTCTCATTACACAAGAGACAGTGTCCAATTGTGGTGCTGGTCACAGGGCTGGCAACAGGTTAAACATGTCTGTCCAGCTCCATGGCCTAATCTGTTCTGCACCCAGATCATGGTGTGTGGCTGTTCTGGTGACTACAGTTGTTCACACCTCTGGTAAAGTACTGACATCCACTATAAAGCTTGGCTAGGTACAACACTGACACTCACAACATTCTTCCCCTTTTTGAAAGATAAGACCATGGCATTTTAAAAGTTTCTTATAATCATATGGATGGTGGTGTACATGGAGTGGGTGGGTTGTGGTTTAAAGATCTCCCTGCATCAAAAATGAAAAAGCAACTTGACTGCCCCAGAGATAAATCAGCTATCCAACCATGTGACATTAACATCCTCTCCCTCGCCACACAAAAGGGACCTTGAATATCATCGCACAATAGTATGTACAGCACAGATGAAAAATACCTGAAGAAAAACATGGACACCCTCATTACACACAAAAAGTATACCTAAGTGAAAAATAAAAAAAAATGGCAACATATACATGTACAACAAAAACATTCCTTAAACACTGAATGAATTACGACTGACAAAACATACCAAAGACATGCGTGACATACAGATCCTCGGCACTCCTTGGTAAACCAAAACAAAAAAAGCACATTTACCAGATTTTCAGGGATGCTCACACAGCAATACTGTTCACAGGTGAACAAATGTACATTTCATCATCTGGTCCAACCAAGCTGCCATCAATACAATCCATTTATAGATGCCAATGTCCATTGGTGCAATGTGATCTCATATATGACAGTAACATTTCTTGCCAAGTACATCAAGCACAAGTAAACAGAACACAGTCACAACAGACATGATAGAGCAAAAGGTATAAATATGCCTTTCCCATAGACCATGACAGCATCTCCAAGACTGCAAAGTAATTCAACAGGAAATTGGAAATGTTTCACTAAAAACTGCAAAATGTGTTATTATGACCACTCAAGACAAGCCGCACAGCTAACAAAAATTGATCCTAAAATACCCTGAAGTCAATACCATGACCAAAGTAGAGTAATCTTAGGAATGCATCTCAGAAACTACAATTAGTGGTCAATAAGGTATCCAAGAAGTACATAAACTGTTTACATGTAGGCCTATACAAAGTATGGTTAGCTCTGTATTTCAATAGCATACAGTTACATACATGTATGTTTCATGACCAGTCAGATCAAATCCGACGCATCATGTATATGTATTAGTTTTAAGAAAATTCTCACCTATCAGAATAGAGCTATTCAGTCAAAGTATTTGAAACAAATATTACATTTAATCATGTAATTTGTATTATTTACAGCTTTGACCTGAGCCAGATACATGCAAATTTACCATTGTAACCCAGTCTTTATACTAACTACCATCAGACTGTGGGTTATAGAGCCTTGTACCGGAAACAATCTAATGGTTGAATCGATCAGGTTTGGTGGTCTGATGTAGTGCCTTGGTTCTTCCCAACTCCATTGTGAACCATGACATTTTGTCAAACTAGCTTTCAAACACTTTTGCTTCATTTTAATATTTATGTCATATCTTTTAAATTTACAACCTTTGTTCTTGATGTACTTGAACTGGGTACTTTGGTATTTTTCTCCATGTACATTATGAAGACTGGTGGATTTGATCGACTGCATTCTATTGTTCTTGATACCTCTGTTTGTTCTGTTTATAATTCCATTTCTGTCCACATTAGTGACAGGGATGTCTGTTATATTAACATGTCTTGTACTACCAACAAGCTTATCTGCAGTTCCACAATTTTGTCCACATGAATCCTTTGCTCCACCTTCTTCCTGTATACTGCCCCCAATAGAAGGTTCCCTGTTATCTTGTGAGAGTGTATCATGCCCTTTTCCATCTTCTGCTAGTATCATCTGGTGTTTGATCAGCACAAATGCATTGGAGATTGTAGGTATCTCACAGCTTTCTTCGTGACCCTCCACACGATCATCAATAAGCTCCTCATTTATCTCTATCTTGGAAGCAGATGGGTCACTTTCCATTATCCTTGTTGTATCATATCCAGCGATGTTACTTACTCCGGTCTTTCCTGCTGACAGTTTTTTACATCACTTGTCCTCGTGCTTTGATCACATACATTTCCTGTAGCACCCAACCTACAAGATGCAGATGAGGACGACCCATGCATATGATCTCTCATCATATTGCAGCATTGTAAAATGAATTCAGAAATAAATTCAGTTGTTTCCTTTACCAAAGATACCCTGTCTTTTATTTCCTGTATTTCTCTCCCTGTTGCCTGGTGTTGCATGCTCAATTTCTCCAGCTTGTTTCTTCGTATTTCAAGTTTCAGTTGCTTTCTTCGCTGTCTTTCCACTTCGATTTCATGGACTCTCTGCATTTTAAGTTGCTCTAGCATCTGTTTACATTCTTCCAAAAAGAGGGTCTCATGAGAGAAATAAATGTTCTGAAGATAACTGATGGTGACAGGTAGTTGGGAAGCTATAGTATGAAGTTGTCTACATTTGGCAGAGGTCCATTCTTGGAGACACTGTTCTGCTATTCCACTGAATTCTGATGGGAAGTCTGTTTGAAAAAATATATCTCTGCAGTTGACCAACTTGAAGACAAAGATTTTGCAATTGGTTGGATATATATTGTTTACTGCATATGCAGGAAGGCCTTGTTCATACAGTGGATGTTCAAACGAGATCTTGTTCTCGCACATGTAATGGTAAATGACGTCCTTTCTGACTCCCTGGGTAGACAGAATGCTGTACGGTGTTAATGTACCACCCTCTTCTGCCCTTTTCCTCACAATAAGGGCTGCCTCCCATGGTGAAATCATGTTGAGAACACTCCATATTTCTTCACACGTACAAAAATTAATGCACACAGTGTAATCCATGACTTCTGTTTTGTGTAATGCAATTTGATCAGACAAAGGTCCAAAAAAAATTGCACGACAATGTAACCATTATTTACATGTCATGTGTAATGCAATTAAATCAAAGGTCTGATTAAAATTGCATACATAATTCATTGTTCATGACTGTACTGTTGGTGTGCTATACACTTGTGACCTTAGATCTGGCTTGCATAATCCATGTCAAATTAATCTCACCGCTGAAACTGGGAACTTTGAATCAAGCACAACAACTTATCAAGGTGACTGCCATGATTGTATTTTGAATCAAACTGTATATATGAATAAAAAATATATACTTTGTTGGAAGTGTATCAAATACCATGATTGTATTTTGAATCAAACTGTATATATGAATGAAAAATATATACTTTGTTGGAAGTGTATCAAATACACAAAATTCCACGAATTGTGTAGATTAATCAATTGTGCAGATCAGCCTGTAGACCGACCCACAAATCTAACTACATTGGAATACACTTACTTCAACCAGCCATTTGGCTGAACAGGGACGCGTTACAGCCAAAATAGCAGGTCCCTGGATGAACAATATACTTTTAATATGTATGTATACTGTTCTGTCAGTCTGAAGTACATGCATCTAGTATCAGCAAAAGATAAAATCATAAGCAATGACTGTGCATGTGTAAAATGTATTATCAAGATCAAAGAAAGAAAAGTTCATCAAAAATTGACAAAATGAACACCAAAGTTGAAGAAAATAAGCTTGCTACACAAACTTGCTCAAATCAGACTAAGCTATGACCAGAATAATGCCAACACATTCTGAACAAATTATGCACACATGCTGACTGGATGAAGCCAACAATCAATTTCTAATTCTTCAAATGTAGACACTGACCCAGTGGAAATACTATGTATGTAAAGCAAAGGCCTGTCAAACAAACAAGTAATTAAGCCAGTGAAACAATCTGGCTCTGGCAATTCACGGAGTGCTTCATGTTCAAGACCATGCAACTGCCAACCATGCATGCACCAATCATCTGACAATACATACACTTACACATGTTAATGAAGTACTGATTGCTTTCATCCACAAAATACAGATTTGCCAATCAAATACTAGATCCAAGTCTGCAGTAAATCAGGAAATTTTCACAAGTGAACAAAACTCCTCCAATAACATTAAAGACTCGATGTAAAAGGCACCCAGTGTCCTTTCATATGATTCCAGATAGAATATTTTAAATTAGTAACAGATACAAAAGTCAATAAACTACAATAACCATGTACACCACTTCCCTCTTTTCAAAGTTTTAGCCAATGGTCTGTAGTGATGAAAAAAAAATGTCAAAACTGGGGTACTAAAGTTCCTGAATTTGTCAGTGAGTGCTCTGCCAAGTAAAGCAAATTTTCCACATTTCTTCCAGTTCCAGGATTTTGCCAAGTAAATGAGCAGATCTCTACTCACAGTCTCTCATTGACATTGTGTTGTCCTGTTGGGTTTGTTCCTGTAGTCTGGTACCAATTGTTGTAAAATGAAGAGATACCTTCTTAGTCCATGAAAACCACAGTTATGTACATGTGTACATCTTCAGGTCTCATTACACATGAGACAGTGTCCAACAGTGGTGCTGGTCACAGGGCTGGCAACAGGTTTTACAAAAGTGTCTGTCCAGCTCCATGGCCTAATCTGTTCTGCACCCAGATCATGGTGTGTGGTTGTTCAGGTGACTACAGTTGTTCACACCTCTGGTAAAGTACTGACATCCACTATAAAGCTTGGCTAGGTACAACACTGACGCTCACAACAGCAGCAACAAGGTGGCTTCAAGGAATTTTTAAATATTGTGTGCGTCATTTTTGCTGCAAGGTTAAAAAGTTACAACAGAATCGTTCTACATTAATTTTTTTGCTTAATGGTATTTGTGAAGAAAAAGCTATAATTATGCTTATCATATTTGAAATTCACACTTGTACAATTATATGAACTTCTCCAGAATTCGCTTATTCAGTATGTTTGAGTTTATTCACTATTTTATCTTCTTTTCCACCAGTGACTTGTTGCAAGAGCAACTTACTTGGTCTGAGCCAGAGACTGCAGAGTTGAAACCCTTCTACATGCCATGGGTAATGATTGCAGATCCATGCTGGGATATTTGGACACCCCCAGTAAGTTTTACAGTGTGAAAATGAACACTTAGGCCTACCTCGCCATGTTTGCCCAGAATCGCCGTGGTACTTTTAATTCTCATTGCTGCCACGTCATTTTCCTGCAATTTTGCCAAAAGACACCGTGGTGCTTTTTCTTCCCATTCACACCTCGTCATTATTTATAGGCGCGTTTGTATAGAAACATCAAGACAGGAATGAGACCTAAAGGCTTGTCGGCTTTTCTGGACCACAATAGCAAGACATGTCGAGGTAGGTTGGGGCCCAGTGGGGGGGGGGGGGGGGGAGGGATGGAGCGTAATCCCATTTAGGATTGTCCTGGGTATGTGCCAATGGAAAGGCCCTGTTTTCATTACTCCAGGATTAAAAAAACCCACAGCTAGATTAGGATAGGGGTAACAATTATTTGCGTAAACTGGAGATATAGGATATAATTAGTAAGTTCTTTGGGGGAATTTTTGTGGGAAGCAAGAATGTGCCAAGACTTGTTTAAAATTGGAATGTTGGTCTCCAGAATGCACCAGGATGCACCAATGCAGTACTCCTTTCAACACATTACTGCATTAAGAAAGGGTACCCCTTCACATCTAATGTAGGATTAAGATTAGGTATTGTATAATAATGTCTGCGGCAAACACCCATCCTGATGTTGAGTATGTGTGTGTGTGGGGGGGGGGGGGGAATACGGAAGGGAAAAGTGGGCCTACCTCTGCGTATGTGTCGAAATACGTCAGAGTCAATTTCCTCAAGTGTCCTCCTAGGCGGCATTTCTCTGCACTTTTGCCAAGAAATGCTGGAGTAAATGCCAAAACCAGCCAAGTGGAGCTATGGGAGAAAAAAATAAAAATACACGAGTGTCAGTTCCTGGCCGTAAATTCTGCATGGTACGAGCATACCTGTGGAGCGGAAGGATACAAGAGATGCAGCCCGCCGCAGGCGGGCCATAGAGTGTGTCCTTCTGCTCCACGGGTATGCGAGTGCCATGCAGAATTTATGGCCAGGTAATTACAGGAGTGTTGTTTTATTTTTATCCCAAGTCTGTGTAGTCCAGAGTATTATCTCACATTTCTCATCAAAAAAATGATATTGTTGTGTCGAAATAGCAATCAATGACGAATACCACAGCAGATGATAAATCAACATCCTAGGTGCGCACGCATGAAAAAGTGGTCAGCGCGAAAGTAGGGCATGCACGCAACCATTTAAAACGGGCGTGCAGATCGGCCATCCATGGACACTCTGGACTACACATACATGGGATAAATATAGAATTCCACATGGCCATGTCATGGGGAATGGATCTAGACAGGACGAGTTTTAAAACCGTTCACTGCGAGCCTTTGGCCAGCAGTAAACGGTTTCAAACGAGTGCTGTCTAAATCCATTTCCCATGCCAGGGCGGAATTTTGTTTCTCCCATAGAGCGTTAAATCCTATGTTTTTGTCAAAAACCCACTTGGTTTAGCGTGCTAGGTGCAACCGTTTCGACTCTATTTTGTTCACTTTCAACATTGCGTTGCTAAGGTACGTCACTCAAGAAAGAACTTTAGTTACTCGTTTCTATCTTACGTAATCTGATTGGCTTACAAAGAAAACAACTGCAAATAGTATTCTGTTTTTTATTTCATTTTGGTGGTAAAATCGTTCCACATTTATGTTGGGAACGATTGTGTTTCCACATGGGTAGCTGTGGGAGAAATACACAATCAATGGCCAGGATCTGTCTCGTGACTGCGTCATTCTACATGGTCCTGGCCATCTATCGTATATTTCCTTATACCCCTGCGTTTGATGCCTTATAACTATACTTCACTTTTTCTTCTAGTTATTCTTATTGTTATAATTGTATTTTATGTCTGAGTACCAACCCAGACATACATTGTTTTTGCAGCACTTCTTCATTATGTCTTGGTGCCAGACAAGATATATTGTTTTTGTAGGAGTTTTTTTTTTTTCATTTCTTAATACCTTTCCGCCACATTTTGTGATGCAGTTTTCTAAGCCATTATACAAGTTACAACATTGAAATTATACATACTAGGAGACCTGTAGCTGAAACTGTGCACCTGGTGTGGATTTATTAATATGTTAAAATTATTCAAGTTATGGTTAAAATTTTTTTTTAAAATCCTGTTCAGCTATTGGCTGAAAAAAACAATGGTAGTTGTATCAGACAATCACATTCCATTGATTGACAATACACCTGTTGCCTGCTTAGTCTACTCTTACTGTTCAGAAGATTTTACCTGATGACCCATGATTCATAATGTCACAAAACAGTATCAGAGGGGATTTCAAAACAAGCTCCAATTGGCACCCAGACAAATTTGCTTGCAAATATATCCAGTCCAATTCTTTCTTTTTTTTTTCTTAATACCTTTTTGCCACATTTTGTGACGCAGTTTTTCCAAGCATTATACAAATAACAACATTATAGTTTTACATACTGTGAGATCCATAGCTGAAATTGTGCACCTGGTGTGGATTCATTGATATGTTATAAATGATTAAGTTATGGGTAAAAATTAAAAAATCTGTTCAGCTGTTGGCTGAAAATAACATAGTTGTATTAGCCAATCACATTGCATCGAATGACAATACACCTTTTGCCTGGTTACTATACTGCTATTGTTCAGCAGATTGTACCTGATGACCCGTGATTACTGATGTCACAAAACAGTGTCCAGGGGGTTTTAAAACAAGCTCTTTTTGGCACCCAGACTGATTTGCTTGCAAATCTATCCATTCTAGTTCTTTCATTATTTCTTAATGATCCCTTTCCGCCACAATTTGTGACGCAGTTTTCTCAGTCATTATACATACTATGAGATCCATAGCTGAAATTGTGCACGTGGTGTGTATTTATTGATATGTTGTAAATTATTAAGGTTATGATTAAAAAATGAAAAAATACATATTCAGCTTTTGGCTGAAAAAAAAACAATGGTAGTTGTATTCGCCAATCACATTCCATAGATTGACAATAAACCTGTCGCCTGGTTACTCTACTACTACTGTTCAGCAGATTGCAGCTGATGACCCATGATTGATGATGTCACAAAACAATATCAGAGGGAGTTTCAAAACAAGCTCTTACTGGCACCCAGGCAGATTTGATAGCAAATGTATCCATTCTAGTTTGTTTTTGTTTTGACTGGTCTCTTGAACTTCCTGCAATAGGCCTAGGTTCCCCCATCAACTATTTTGGGCCTTGCAACTAAGGCTTAGTCAAGTAGGCCTAGTACTATTACGATCGTCTGTTTACGTTTATTTCGGTCAGTGATTAAAACGCTTTCCCTCCCCGCCTCCCCCCTCATACCTGAAAAGGAATTAGTTTTAAAAAAAAGCATAAACTAACAGGCTACATAAATGTAAGAAACCCACACTTAGTTTAAATAAAGTGACCGGTTTGAGAATAGTATTTAATTAAAGCTTATTTCTTTCAAATTCGGCAAAATAAAAGTTGAATACGTGTAATGAATAGGACAATACTGTACTAACTGCTCTGGAGAATTTTTCAAACTAATGAGTCACCTGCATAGTAACTTCATGTAGTAATGCACTGCATTGGTTTATACGGGGGGGGGGGTTAATTCCTAGTTGAGGGAAGTTGGTACAATTAATTTAATGTACTTGTAGTAGCAACATTGTATGTCTTTATGGATAGTGTTTGCAACTTGTGTAGGCCCTATAGATATGTATTTGTCAATAAATAATTGACTATATATAGGCCTATATAAGTCCTATATACTAGCCAGTATATAGGCCTATATCATGCAGCCCTAATTAAAGATCACGTACCGTACATGACTAATAAAGCAGCAATGATTAAAAAAAAAAAAAAAAGGATAGGGCCTGTATTTTTAATCTTTCATTAGCTCAAATTTGAAGTTTATTGGATTTCCTGTAAACTGACTGTGAAACCGTAAGAGGGCCCATTTATTGAGAGTTTCAGCTTGGCTACGTGTAAGATACCAAGGAACAAAGTGTAGCCCTTTGAGGCTATGTGTTACCTTATGCCTACAAATATACTGTAACAGATTATAAAACGGTAATGAATAAACGGCTCTAGATGTATGTAGGCCTCAAGACTCTGTGATCTGGGCAAGAGGAACCATACAAGAAGGCAAAAGGAACCAATGGTTCCTCATGCCTGGTTCCTTCCGCCCAAGTTGGGCATGTGCTGAATGTTCAAACATGGTGAATTTTTAATGGTGAAGGTTGTTGAGGATATCCATATCGAATGCGAGCTTATCTTACAAGGTGTTCACACTAACACTGGGAAATATGCATATACCACGTTCAATATCATCGGCATCGGCTCATAGAATACAGGAAAATGACAAAATTCAGCCTTATTTCATACCTTTTACGTAAGCTCAGCTGAAATGAACCCCCTTCCACTTTCTCCACTGTCAAACGGAATGTGCCTGTGATTGACGTCAAATTACCGCACGCAAAAGGAAGCCCCGCCTTGCGGAAAAAAGTAAAGACGTGGTTCCTTTTGCCTGGTCTTCCCCTACGATTCTCTGTTTACGTTTATTGCGGTCAGTTATTAAAACTCTTTCTTTCTCTAACCCCCCCCCCCCCCACCTGCCGCTTTTCTTTTGTACCTCATCACTGTGTACCTGTGAGCGCAAATGATCACCCACGCACTTTGCGCTTGTGTGATTAGGCGGGCAAACAACTAGTCTGGGACTGGGAGACTGGTGATTTAGTTTCTGATGAATGACTCAGGTAGGGGCCTAATCATGTCTACTGCACGATAATAATATAATGATTCTACCCGCCTACTCTAAGATCCGGAATATGAGTTAGTATGACCACCCCCATTTAGGGGGCTGATCTTAAGGGCAGGGAGCCAACTATGCGTTGACTTTTGTTATATGTAAGCCCACTGTCTGTATCTGAGATGTGTGTCCACTTTATTTTTGAAAATGTTGACACTCTTTGCATTGACTGCCTCTGATGGTAAACGGTTCCATATTGATTATGGGTTGTGAAAAGGAGTATTTTCTGAACTCATGGTCATTAAAAACCTTTTGGATCTTGTATCCATGATTTCTTGTAATGCCTGTCTCTTGACTAAAGAGATCATCAGGCTTGATGTCATCCAACCCATGGAAGATTTTGTACACTTCAATCAGGTCCCCACGAAGTCTTCTTGTTTCAAGGGAAGTCAAATTCAGGAGCTTGAGTCTCTCTGCATACGAATATTTCTCTGCCCATCCTGGAATCATTCTTGTCATCCTGCATTGTACGGCCTCTAACATGTCCATATCCTTTTGGAGCCAAGGGCGCCATGCCTGCACACAGTATTCCAAATGTGGTCTGACTAGGGATTTGTACAGCTTTAAAACCATCTCTTTTGATTTGTAGGTAAAAGTCCTATTAATTTGTCCCAGCTTACTGTTCTCCATCTTGGCCGCTTTTGCACACTGTTTGCTGCAAGATAGAGACTTGTGTATGATTACATCTAAATCCTTTTCCTCTTCCGAACTGCAAATAAGATTACTACCAATGAAATAGTCATATTGCATGTCTTTTGGACCTACATGAAGTCATGCACATTTGCTCTACTTTTCTGTTCATCCATGGTATTTTTTGCTTTTTGTTTGTGGTTCTATTTTTATGTGGAATGAATTTATGCACACAGTAATTTATTACTCCTTTAAAGACATCCAGTTTTTCAGAAACAGTGTGACCCTGAAAAGCATGTTTCCAGTCAACTTGACTTAAATAATCTCGCATGCTATTAAAATCCCCTCTACCATAATCAAAGTAAGTTTCCCTCCAGCTTTTTATCTCAATGGAGCAGATCAAATCAAACATTATCAAGTTGTGATCACTAAACTGCTCACTCACAATAACGTTATCAGCCATATTTGGTTCAGTTGTAAGTACTTAATCTAGGGTATTGTTCCCACGAGTAGGTTCATTAATATGTTGAGTGAGAAACAAATTCTGTGTAATTTCCAAGAAAGCTTTTCCTTCAGCTCCAGAATCAAGCGTCTGCCAGTTAATTGTTGGATGATTGAAATCCCCTACAATAGCTGTTTTCCTATATTTATAACATGCTTTTCTAATTAAATCATGTAGTATTTGTTCACTTTCTATACTTGAAGAGGGACTACGGTAACAAGTTCCTATTAGTAGGCTGCCACTTGTTGTCTTTATTTTACACCATAGGGTTTCTGTGTTTGGAGTTTTAGTTAATTCATCCTCAGCTACTGCGTTTAAATTTTCTCTAATGTACATGAAACATCCGCCTCCTCTTGCATTAGTCTTGTCATTTCTATGTATGGCATATCTTGGAAGACATAATTCTGCATTTGCAGTTTCTTCAATTGCCCATGATTCCGTAGCACATATCATATCCGGATCCGTGTCCTGTACACATAATTGTAATTCTGCCAATTTCCTAATTAAACTTCGTGCTGAATTACTGTTATACGTAACTTATGGATCTGTAGTGTATCATTGTGAATTGGTTGTTGACTGTGATTACTCTCATTGTCTAATCTCTCGCTTGTGACTTCAATTTCACTATTCTGGGGTTCCAAGGTGGGCCAAGGACTCTGAACACCCAACGCCCCCCCCCCCCCCCGACTCGGTTCCTTGTTTTTGCTTTGCCTCCTTGACCTTTTCTCTTATTTTGTCTCTCTCCGCCTTAGAGAGATCCTCAACAATACTAATATTCTTGAATTCAAAAGGGGCATCCTTTAACTTGTAAAGTCTGGTCATGATTTTCCCCTTGTCTTGCTTATTTTGTAAAACTACCTTGAGAGGTCTGATCTTTATAGCATTGTAACACCACTGTCCAATTTGATGTAGTTTTGCCTAGGAAACACCAAATACTCCCTGGGCCAGGGCTTTGATAGAACAGCACTAACCGAGCAAGATATTGGGCTGGGAAAATTATATAACTTCTAACTGCATAAGTCACAAATGAAACGATTATATATTTAACCTGTGCTCTTGTGGGTGTTATTGGTAGTGTGAATAAGACCACAGATTCATTGCCTGATCATATGTATCTATCTGGTAAAATATTAGGCAAATCCGATCATTTAAACTTCAGTGCAACAAGTTGATTTAACAATTTAACAATGTTTCATGACCAACGTGTACATAGCATGCTAAGCAATTCACACCACAAAAGTCAGTACTTGTACGGTTTACAACAATACTAGATGTGCCCTGACAATTGAGACACCCATTGTGCATCCAATTTCATACCTATTACACACACAGTTAATTCATTCATTTGCAGAATACACCTGTCTTACTCTCATTGAATCGACAAGTTTCATCACTTGTTCAGATCTGCATGCATAATGCCAATTTCCATGAATGGGACACACCCACTTCTGTTGTTTACATCCAGTCAACGTAACTTCTAAATGTTTCCCACAGCCTGGAAAACCACGTAGTTATGTATGTGTCATTTAGCACGTAGGGTGCAAGGATTACCCACGAAAGTCGATTTGACTTATTTCCAGTGGGGTCCTCTCTACAGACAGAAACCTGCTGCCGCCACTAATGCAGCTACTCTTCTCGATAAACAGCAAGGGGTCTTTTATATGCATTTCCCATAGACAGGTCAACACATACCATGGCCTTTGATGAACCAGTCATGGACCACTGCTTTGTTTGTTATTTTAAATTACCATTTAAAATAATCGCTATTGTTTTATTAACGGTTATGAGCTAACCAAATGCAACAACCAGAATAAGCCGAGACAGATTCACATACCGTTCCGTGAATCACAAGGTAAATTTAGAAATACCACCATTAGGTTTCCCATTGGTCCGGTGTCACAGAAAGATGCACACAATTCCAGACTTTTAACGGACATGGGTCCAGGGATAAGCCGCAGCAAATCCAGGCAAATTGGATTAATGGCCACGCCAAATTGGTTCGGAACATTGCTGAACAATCAGAGAAGGCTACCAAATCAACAGACAACGACAGGACTTAATTATACAGCAGGCACGGTGACCCAATTGACAGGTATTCTACCGGGACTCGATCTCAACCGTCAACCATGTGGGTGCATGCCAAGCCACTGTAAAAGTCATGCTGTGGTGCCTGTGATTATGCTGACAAACGATGTTCACTGTCCGAGACCACGGCCAAGAATCCCCTAAACCTGTGTAAGCTTTGCGTAAGAATAACTGTAACGCAGGATCAAGTAATTGGGTCATTTGAAAACTACATCATTACATGCTTGACGTGCTCCAACTACAAGAATTTAGAAGGAATTTCAGCCGAAAACCGATGTACAACCCGTGGACAAGTGGGACTTTGTACACCATACAGGAACACAGTCAATTTACTTTTGATCTGACACATAGATGTTCACAGTACCATAGAAATTGGCTCCGGCGAACACGCTGCGTTGTGTTTGATCCACGCCAACGAGTGTCTGCTGACTGGTGGCAACCACAACGTCAACGGCTCGCCCAGATGCCCTGTCAACTGCGCAGTCTGCTGTACTGGCAGATGCCACTTGTTTCCTTCCCTGCAGCACTTCACACATCTGTTTCTGTTCATCTAAGCTGGCTACTGCATAATTGTTAATGGATTCTAGGTTCTTCTGACCACTCAACTGAGCAATCATATTGGGAGCCACGCCAGATTGCAACAGCTGTGTGCACATGGTCTGCCGGACACTGTGATTGGTCTTGTGCCTAGATAAACCAGCAGCTTTTGCCATGCGGGGCATCATTTGTTCAATTCTGTGACAACCCATTGGTTGTCACTTAAACCAAGGTGAATCTGAACCCGCATTTTGTATCACAGCAAGGAAGAATGGGGCGCCATCAAAATTCATTTCTATTGGTCGTTTTTGAAAGTACAGCTCAAAGGCAAGAACTGGACATCTTTCAGGATTGGATTCGTTTTCAAATATTTTTGGAGCAAATTGCCTGAGGTGAATTGTGTTTCCCGTCCTCGTTTTGGTTTGTCTTTCATTGAAAACCAAGTAACGACCATGGTTATTGTCGTCATCGACAATTTTGATGTCGCCCCATTCTAGCTGACGGCTTTCATGGCTTCCGCAAAAGCGTCTCCAAATTTGTTCTTAACTTCCCATAATTGTAATCATTTAATTTTGAAAACAATTTCACATCAGAAATTTGAAGTAAACATACCTTGCCACGGAATTTCTTCAAGAATGGAGAGAGGCAGGTCCATAGTGAGAAAAGTCGCCTGCAGATCAAGCAAAGGTCTGACCTTTGACCTTGACTCTCCAAATATGGGGGGAAAGTAGTTCTCATTGACCTTTGCACTGTGGTGATATGGATTGACCTTCGCACTGTGGTGATATGAACAGGGTTATCACCCATTCTGTATCTTCCAGCTTTTCTGGATGATACAGCTATAATTACTGGATAAAATGTATCGACTTCAAAGTACTGGTTGACCCTGAATCAGCTGAGTACTGTTTATCAACATTGAGACTGACAGCACAGAAAACCTTACAAGCTCTGAATAATAGCTAGTTTCTGCTCATTTAACACTCACTTAATGACTCCAAACCAGCAAATAGTGTACTGTATTAGTATCATATAATCATGTGGTATTAAAAGGACAGTTATTGTGGTAATTTCTGATAAGTTCATGAGCACAATAAACAAATTGGCTTCCAAACTGAATGTTATGATTGAACTCAGCTGTGCTGTACTGCACATGCTGCTTTATGGTTTGTTGTTTCATCAATGCTACATACTGTCAGGCTTCTAACTCTACCTAATTTATACTCCTGTATTTTATTTAACATTTCTAGGGAAATCATTGTTCTCTGAATTCTGAAGTCATTTACAAAGTCTCAAATCATTCATCATTTTATGTGGCTCACTTATGACTTGTGTACATGAATTGATAACATACAGTAATTTGTCACATGCTGTACTGCATGCAACACAAAACTGAACTGGTATCAAGTCAACAGTAACCATGACAACACAATATAGTAAAGAGATTTCACTATGTTAATTGCCTAAATAGGTTTCTAATTTAACAGTCAGTGAGTGACTGTTACACATCCCCCTGCTATCTCTGAGATGTGTCCACACATCTTAATACCTTACTCAACTCTTACAATTATTACACAACCCTTACCGAAATTAATGGCGGGTTTTTGGTGGGAATAGGGTGGAAATATGATGGCACGTGAAACGGTGGTCATATGGCCGGAATATTTGTATTCCCGCCATGTTTCCAGAAAAAACTTTGAAAAAGGTTATGGAGTTTTGATCTGCAAATCAGACATCTTTTCCGCCAAAATCCCACCAATGTGGTGATGACGGTCTTGTGTCGGCCAACAGGAATATTGCGGATTAATGGCGGGAAGATAGCGTGCTTATGCCACCCATAGGGGATTTGCGGGACAATGATGGCTGTATCCACCATTTTTCCAATGTTGGGAATATAGTGGGTTTATGGTACCTGGTCTAGTTAAATTCCCACCATAAGGCCACCCTTTTCCCGTTAGTGGAAACATGGATTTGTAGCGGAAGGATGATGGCTGTACGTCCACCATAGATCCACTAGCGGGAATATTGTGGGTATGTGGTGGCCCAAATCCCCACCATTATTCCGCCCTTTTCCAATTTGTGGTGGAAAGATGATGGCTGTATGTCCGCCATAGTTCCACTAGTGGGAATATAGTGGGTATATGGCTTTACGACCACCATAGATGCATCAGCGGGAATATAGTGGCGCCAGTTTCCGCCCTTTTCCTGTTAGTGGAAACATTGCGGGTTTGTGGTGGAAATATGATGGCTGTGCTTCCGCCATAGATCCACTAACAGGAATATAGTGGATATATGGATGTACGTCCACAGTAGATGCATTAGCAGAAATATAGTGGGCATGTGATGGCCAAAATTTCCACCATATGCCCGCCCTTTCCCCATTAGTGGAAACATGATGGGTTTCTGTTGGAAGGATGAAAGCTGTGCATCTGCCATAGATCCACTAACGGGAATATGATGTCCACAATTATGGCGGGAATTATGGTGGCTCTGTGTCTGTGGCATATATACATATATATATCCATCGAGTTTCACACCACCTGCAAAAACTATAAGAAAAAAAACTGAATTTGCATGTGTGTTATTTATAGCTATGATCGACTAATCTTCATGTTGAATATCCAAAAGAAAATTCAGTATTGTCTCATAAGTTTGACAACTGGCACAATAAACAGTCCTCCAAGAATTATCCATTTGACTATTTCTCATAAATCATTTATTTTCATTGCCCTCAAAGCTCCTTAAAATATTCAAGGATATTTCCACACTTTTTTCCCCCAGCAAGAACAAGTGTATCAATATACTGTAATCCAAGAAAAAACAGGCATGAAACTCAACGAGTGGCTGAGAAAAGCAGAGGACCAAGAAGAATGGAGAGAGCTGGTTGCTAATTCAGCAGTGACGCCCTTAAAGTCAAGCTTACTATGCTGCGATGAGATGAGATACTGTAAATTCAACCTTATTTCACTATTGGCATTGGCAAAAAACTGAAAGTAAAAATTTAGTGAAATATTATTTGACCATGGGTTAAACCAAAGGATTGTTCAAAATAGTATTAATTTAAAACTCAATCAAATGTCTGAAATGCAAAAAACAAGAAAAATCATGTGAAATAGGTACATTCACAGTACATATACATTGTAATAATCTACACACACAGGGCCATATGTGTGCACATTTCCAGAATAACACAATACTTTTGCTAGCTGGATCAAGCATGTTATTTATTCAGACTTCTATATCAAAATATCTTGCTGGAATGTCATTGATGCCTTTAATGCCTATGTAATTACTTTAATTAAGATCATTGTATAATATACCAAGTCCACAGTAAGTTACTTGAGCCTTTGAGTCTTGTATACTCATAAATATTTTTATGAGTTGGGTTGTACCAGGCAATGTGTGGGCAATCAAAAGTCCAGCACAAAACAATCAGAGCTAGGCTTCATTTCTGCTATCACTTGAAGTTTGCTTCAGCCACCAGTCTTTAAAAAAAAAAAAAAAAGTCCAGGAGTTTCAGCTCGAGATAAGATGTGATGGCCTGTCTTTATCTGTTAATTGATGACCTGTGTGAAGTCTTTCAGGCATATCTTCAGTTTTGTAGTTGCCATAACTGAAATAACAAAATTTATGTTTCAGGCTAAAGAACATCCAATATTTGAAAATGTTTACCTAGACATTACTTCATTGGACCCATTCTTCAATTAAAATGATCTTATCATCAGGGATATATATTGAAAAACATCTTTGTGAGAACTACTTACATGTACTTTCCTTCAGTAACACATGATACAAATGTTCAACCCTTGGTCTTAATCTTATCTTCATGACATTATTATTCCAATAAAGTGCTTCAGTTTACCTCAATTTATGTCTACAATATCAGGAGAAATGACATTGCTAGAGGGAGGGACAAAAAAAAGGTAAAAACTTCATGTCTCCCACTGACAAGAAGACTTATCATGGAATTTCACTTCAAATTTCATGTTCGCAAACCAATCATCCATTTTGCTAAGTTTCATTAATTTTCTAATTAAACACCCAGCAAATAATTATTTTCAGTATCAGGTATATGTATTTTCTGGTTTTCAAGTAAAATTTGATGACATATTGCCACAAAATTGTGCATACATGTACATATAACTGAAATTTTGCCAGAAAGAATTATGTTCATATCTCACCTTCAAGTGTTTCACACACAGCCTTTTTGTCTCAATCCCATTTTTTAAAAATCCTTTGCTGCCACCTTTAATGCCATACTTGTGTGGCTGGAGCAGTCCTCCCAGTAACTTTACCACAATGACCGATGGTCTGGAATTTCTCAGTCTCCTCAATGTTTTCAGCAGCACTCTTCTGGCATGACGATAGCAAGCAGCTTGAGTTCAGCTGGAATGGGCTGCCCTTGATTTACATGTGGGACAACCTGCAGATCCAGACAAAATACACAGCCAACTACATATGGCAATATGTACTATGTATGTATGCCACTGAAAGTTTTTCAACCATTACTAATAAAACTTGCAGTGCACTCTTCAATACCAACGTACACTGCAAAGACTGTTTTGTGATCATGCCTGGACCATTTGGGCCCACATAATCTCAAAGTTAACTGTGTCCTTTTAAAAAATTATGAGAGCCAGTTAACTTTGTGATTATGTAGGCTCAAATGGCAGACAAATTATTTAACTGATTAACAAAGCTTACATTAACTGAACCATTAAAATGAAGTTTGGGGGAAGCAAAACATGAAAATGTACTGGCCCAAATGCCATGTCAGAAAAAGATAAGTGGTGGAGAAGACTACAAAATAAACAATTTATAAAAAAATGCTCTTAACAGCTCACCACAAAACAAATTGGCCATTAATTGGCATGAAGTTCTCATGAAAAATGAGAAGAACAGAAACAGGGATGAAAGTGACTTTGCTGAAAAAAAAATGAAACCATAGCCCACCTCTTCATTATTTACCTGAATAAGGCTTTCTGGGCAAAAAGGATATTATTTTTTCTTTGTCTTGGGGAAAAAAACTGAATTCCTAAAAAAAAAAAAAAAAAAAAAAAAAAAAATGAAAACAAGCTTTCATCCCTGCAGAAAGAAAAATTAAGGCAGAGGGAGAAGAGCAGAAATAGTGAAGAGACAGAGAGAGAGAGAGAGAGAGAAGAAAGAAGTAGAACTTTTTTAACTTGGCAAGTTCTCCACACACTAACTTATAACTGCAACTACAAGATCTCTTTTCAAAAAAATTGCATACCAGTCAGCTGGATTCCCTTTTTAATTTAAGAAACTAATTTACATTTTTAGTCAATATACTGACATATAAACTAATCAACATAATTTAAATGTAAATTTTATCAGATAAGGAGGGACCGTTTGATATGGGGGTGGGGGGGGTGGTGGTGGTGAGTTTTTTGTTCGGCCAGTCCCCAGATTTTTCGTAGGCCTATTCTATGCGGCCAGATTATATTTTTACAGGTCGGTCCATGCAATATTTTCTTCTCTATATTTGTAATGATGAGGTAAGGAGCTGTACATGTATACTCATGCAGGGCTGTCCAACTGGAGCATTGTAGCAAAATAAGTGTTTTTCGTGCGAAGAAGTTGAAAAAATGCTCCAGGGCATCTAAATTTTACTACAGAGATTTCCAGTTGGACAGTAGTGATACTTCAATTGTAGCCATATAGGGTCGGTAAATTTTAAAAAAAAAAAAACAAAAAAATAATGTACAACTACAAGATGCACAAGTAGAAGAATTAACATAGTTAACGCTGTGAAAAGTTTTGACAGTTTTCTGTACTTCTATTAGTATTATCCCTCAGACGGCAATATGCAAACCCTTGCAGTTACCCACCTCAGCTGGGACTTGGTCCGCCACCTTGGCTGGCCATTTGACAGCCGATTCCAAGTTTCAACAAAACATGATCAGTTGGATTCACAGGCTTCACTGTCGATACTGCTTGCGTGATGATGGACTATCACCATCATAAAATACTACAACCCATTCTGCATTCATCTTGTGATCTTCTCTTCTATATTTTAACAGTTCAATAGAATCCATACCCAATTAATCGATGAAAACTCCCGTCTGCAGGCCAGCTGTCATTAAGTCGTTCAGATGGCAGTTAAAAATGGCGCCAAACGGAAGTAGCAGAAGTCTTGCACCAATTCGCTACCGAGCAGTCTTATTTGCACTTAAAAATCTTCACATTATCAATTAAAAAACCAAATATGTTTTTATAATTATCCTGCATGTTTATGATAACATTTTAAGAAGATGAAATAACAATTTTCAGTAAATAGATAAATATAAACAGACGAGTCAGTGCGCTATGACATGCGCCGTGCGGAATACGGGATCACGTGATACATCATCAAAACTTGCATGGTTCACACAGTTTTCTGTTGATCAGTTGTTAATACCTGCGTGCTCTGGATCCATTGCTCATCCTTGCTGTTGTTTTAATGGAAGGCATATGTTTACAGAATAGACTAGAATTCGCCAGGTTAGTTGAACGTATACTCTGTTGTTTTACAGTATGTAGCACAGTGTGTAGACGCTAGTGGGCGATAAATGGTTGTTTAAGGAAACCTGTAAGAACAGCTGATCGATAAACAACTCTGAACAATGCGAGTTTTCGATTTGGGGAGTAACTATAGATATACAACAACAAACCTGTACTTTGCTGGTGAAATAAAAGCTGGACTTTCATGGTTGGATTTGAGTACCAAGTTTCTGACGGAACGGTTCAGTAACTTAGCCTCATATTTAAACATAGAACTACTATTTGAAGCCGTGTGTGCAGTGTAGGTACCTCCACACGTGCAAGTGGCAAGACAGAAACTGTGACCCGTTGAGTGTGCCTCAGGTCAGACCCCAGTGCAAACTAGGTCATGCACACAGAGCGTTACATAAGCAGTCTGCATGAGCAGCGTCACTTGCAGCTGCTTGAGTTGTTGATTCAGTCGATGTGTGTCTCTGCCCTACCCCCTCCCCTTCAAAATGCCATAACAAAAATCTAAGCCCTTTTCTTTGTCACAATCTTCTTTGTGTAATTTCTTCAAGCTTTGGTGGAGGTTGAAACTTCCTTTCCAAGCTTTCAGAACTCTGTTACTTTAAATTTTAAACAGGGGAGGGTAGTACATAAATAAACAAGATGTCAAAAGTGTAAGTTTGTGTGTGTGTGTGTATGTGTTTAAAGGCGAAGATAAGTATATTTGAAATCATGCACTATTATAGCTACAATGGAATTTGTTCATTTATGTATTTTATACATTTAGTATATGTAATTATTAATAGATTTATTATTTGGTAACTTTTAAGTTTAATTTATTTGTTAATTGTGCAAATAAATGACTGAAAATTAACATCTTTGTATAAAAAGGTGTCAGAATGATAACTCATGTGCTTCCAGTTTAGATTTTGATTATTAGCTCAGCTGATTTATCAGTCAGCCTAGTTTATTGAGGATGGTCAGTCATCCGTCGTCTGTCCGTCCACAATTCACATTTTCCACTTCTCCAAAACCGTCAGCCAGATTGACTTCAAACTTGGCAGGGATGTACCTTTGGTGGGTCTCTAGAAAGATTGTTCAAGTGGTCATGTTTCAGTGATTTTTGAATTTTTCATAATTTTTTTTCTGTTCTTTTGGGGACAAATCCTAAAAAAATCTCTGAAACCGCTCACCCAATTACTTCGATATCACACAGGAACACTCCTAGGGACTCTTTACTTCTTAATTTGTTTACCAGGTGGTGCCTCTTTTTTCTTTTTTTGGTGCTTATTTTTTTTTTATGATATTATGTCTGTTTTTGCTATTTTCAACTTCTCCAGAAACGTCGCTCAGATTAAGCTGAAACTTGGTGGATATGTTCCTTGTGGAAGGACCAAACACAGTTGTTCACTAGGTAGCACTGCTGTGGATTCCTGATTTTTAATGATTTTTTTCAATTCGGGTACTTGTTGGTTAATGCTCCTAACCTATTTATTACTATGCAAGTCAATGGGCATTCCAATGAAAATTCCAATTTTCGACTTTTTCTCCAAAACCGTCGGTCAGATTGACTTCAAACTTGGAGGCAATGTACCTTGGGTGGGTCTCTAACAAGTTTGTTCAAATGGTCATGCTCCAGTGGTTTTTGGATTTTTTTGCAGGAAATCTTTAAAAAGTTTTTATAAGAAAGTTTAGCGTGAGAATTTCTTGTAATGGTTATAACTTGAATTATTTTGACCAGATTTGTGTGAAACTTGGTCAGGGATGTACCTTTGATGATTGTCTACCTATTTTGTCCTATCCCAAGTTCACAGAACCACAAGTGTGATGAATCTCTAGGTCAGCTGAGCTTTGGACTGTTCACACAGCCCACTTGTTTTATAAGCTTTAAAGATTAAAGTTAGTTTGACCAATGTACTATCAAGTGTTTTTTAGCTCGGCTGACTTGCTAGTCAGGCTGAGCTTTTTGGAGGCTCAGTCTTCAGTCCATTCACAATTACATTTTCAACTTCTCCAAAACCGTGGGCCAGATTCACTTCAAACTTGGTGGCAGTATACCTGGTGTGGATCTCTACCAAGTTTGTTCAAATGGTTACGGTCCAGTGATTTTTGGAGTTTTACAGATTGGATTTTTTTCAATTTTTTACTGATTTTTTGTGTGTTTCGCTATTTCAATTTCTCCAGAACAGTCACTCAGATTAAGCTGAAACTTGGTGAAAGGGTGACACTGACTTGTTAACTAGATGACACAACAGTGGATTCTTGATTTTTAACGATTTTTCAGCTTGAGTACTTATCTGTAAATACATCATTATTGATTACTATGCAAGTCAATCGGCATTCTAAGACTAATTCATATTTTTATGAATTTATGAATTTTTTTTTCAGGCAAATCTTAGAAATAATTCTAAATGTCATATGCACTCAGGTAGAACTCAACACAGGTCTACTGAGTTACAGCTTTAATTTTGTGAACAAGCTTTGGTCAGCTGAGCATGGGCTGTTCAGTCAGCACTCTAATTTTATTGTAACTGAGATGAAAAATATGATTAACTGTGCAGCAGATATAAAAACGTTTTTGCTTAGGATACTTTACACATGTGTATAGAAGAAAATTGTTATCTGAGAAATACAGGACACCCCCCGCCCCCCCTCCCCCAATAAAACAAACACAAAAAGTAAAATGCTGTAAAAGCATGTGTAACTTTACTCTTGTTGGTAAAATATAATCATTTTAGTGTTTGAAACTAGATTGTTCTAGTGATCACTAATGCAAGCCATAAATCCATATTCACCAATATGCAAAGAAGAAAATTATAAAATACAGAAAAATTGTATTATGCAACTGTATTTATGTTTGTAAACAAAAATGAGAGTAACTGAATTATACGGGTTCAGAAGTGAACAGGTCTGGAGAAATTGCCCATGCTCTGTATGCCTGACCAGCCGATGTCACGCGTGGCTTATCACACCCAGTAGGTCACCGCTTTGAAGGTGCTACATAATGCAGCTACTTAATGGGAGGGTGTGGGCATATCAGGAGTGCAGTTAAATTGCAATATTTTCACTAGTTGTCACAAAGACAAAATTTTAAAAGATAATGTATTTTTTTCAAGATCTACAAGATGACATTTTCTTCATGATATTCCAATTTTAAAATTTTGTGTGCAGGTCCCTACTCTATGGACTAAAGGGGGTATGGACTATGGTCATAGATTTTGGTAAAACAACTTAAATACAACAAAACAACAAAAATACATGAACAAATACATATTATGTGTCAAATTGAAGTGCATTCTGTCAGCCCCAAGGGACCTCCATCCACTATGTCGCACCCTAAATAGTGGGGGAGGTCCCTTGGAGTCTAGTATTCAGTGAGAAATAAAACAGTATATATTTTTTCCTTTTTACATCATCTGTATAGTATTTAATGGGCTGTCAAAATTGCTCTTTTCTATGCAAATCTGCCCAAATTATTAATTTAAAAGGGATACAGGGTTATTTAAACTCATGAAAATACAGATGATAAATATTTTCCCAGAATGATATCAATTATTTTGTCAATTATGACTATTTGCAATTGATATCTCTAATATCTATAAGAATACAACCCAGTGGACATTTTTGTATGTATTATTATGTTTGGCTTTGTTTTTTGTATTTGTTTTAGGTTTTTTGGGGTTTTTGTTTTGTTTTATTATTGTATAGGTTATTTGTTGTATGAATACACCATGGTAAATGTTATGGTGTATTTCAGTAAAGTTGATTCATTCATTTACATTGCTGCTTCAAGACTTTGCTATTTTTGGGGGGTGGAGGGTGGGGAGGGGGGGTGGTCACCAAGATTGTGCCACTGCCATATTTCTGTCATTATGTGGACAAAAAAAATAGCATGATTTTGGATTTCTGCCATTGTATATAATATTTTGACAATGTACACTGCCAAATCTTAATTCATTAAACGGCTGTCATATTTCTGCCAATGTGTTTGAACAAACTTTCTTCACTCAAAAAAGCCGCCATATAACCGCCATGGTGTTTGACCAAAAACATGATACCAGTAAATTTCCACCATAGGACTTAAGAAATTTTCTGAAGTGCCACCAATTTTAGGTTCACAAACCGCCATATTTCCGCCACTGCCTTTGACCAAAAATGCAATGTTGGTAAATTCCCGCTATAGGACTTGGGAATTTGGCATATAGAAGCAAACTTTTTTCTCAGTCGCAAAAAAAGCCACCATATTACCACCATTGTGTTTGACCAAAAATGTTATGCCAGTAAAGATCTGCCTTTGGACTCTTGACATTTCTACATGTGCCACCATATTTCCGCCAATGTGTTTGACCAAAAATGTTGTGCCAGTAAATTTCCATCATAGAGTTAGACATTTTTACAACTGCCTGCAAATGTTCTTTATAGTTAAAGAACAAGCCGTCATACTCCCGGCATTTTGTTTGAGGAAAGAAGCAGATGCCGTTAAGTTCCCGCCTTGGAACTTTGGTTATTGTACAACAGTCCGCCCTGTTCCCGGATTGATCCATGAAATTCCCATCATGACCGCCCAAATCCCGCCCTTTTTTGCCCACCGTTGCCACATGGCCACCATATTCCCACCATGGTGTAAGAAACGTCCGTCAATTTTACACCATTGTCCACCCAATTTCCGCCCTAAATACGCCATTTTCCCGGATTGTCCACCACGAATCCACCATTCCATCATATTTCCACCATATTCCCGCTAAAAAAACGCCTTAAATTTCGGTAAGGGAAGCATTTTACTATTATATTCACCTTTTCCTAGTAAAATGATAATAAATACTGAGCATGCTTACACAATTAACACTTCAACTACAAGATACACGTCTGCTCAGTAGCCTACACCTAGTGTATATACAATTCATTTGATTTTTTGATAGCACTCACATTCTGTAAACAAAGATTATTTACCTTTTTTTTCTCTCGCTATTGTACATTGCGAGCACACCTATATCTCTTCAATTCTACACCATGTGCACCATTTAATGCAAGTCATGCAGAATTCTCAGAACACATTGTTTACATCCTTGAAAAACCAGAATTTAATGCTCATTTAACACAAGTTATTCCACCTTGGCAATACCAATGACACCACAGTGTTATTAGTCACAAGACAACCTTGATTTATAACAGTTTTATCATGCTTATAGCATACTCCTCAAGATTCTTACTTTAGCATAGCATTACTTCCATGAAGTCATTCCACTTCACAAATAGATCAAGTAATGTATTAACATTCAGTTGTATTAAAACTTGCTCAACAAAACTGGACAAAGTACCCTGCCAGAATAAGTTCTAGTAATGAGCTCATTGTTTTACAACCACCATCTTGATAAACCTCAAAGAAACCATGGCCTGAAGCCATCACATTACATTAAAATGACCCTTCATAGTTTGAACATTTGACACTTATGGTGAGCTAGATAATTCAAATTCTAAGTCTGCCTCAACCTGAGAACTTATTGTTATATCATCTTACACGTGTTATTTTCTTATTACAGATTTCTGTTCCTTGCTGAACACTCCCTTGAAGTTTGCTATTACGTATTAGAGATGCTACATTCATTTCAACACCACAACATGGGGTTTAACACAGCCAGTCCTGCAGTCTACATGGTCTAAGTGATTTTTATCTTGAATAACACAAAGTCTTCAAATTACAGACCTGGTATTTAAAGCCACTTCCCTTTTCTTAAGTTCCTAGACTGATTTTAACATTGACCTATTGCAATATTTTATGCATAAAACCATCCTACAGATCTCAACATACCTAAGTTTAATTGTGCTATGATCTTGATCTTCCATATAATCTTATGGATAATCTAATATCATTTCATTAGTCTCAAATAAACTCAATGTCCTACTCATGGTGTCATTCCAGATGCAGTATCTTCAGTGAAGCGTGAAGTGAGACCATGATGTCTTTGGCTGCATGAAAGGTCTCCAAGCACTATACCAGCTTCTGATGCACGAGAGACAGAAAACATGTTGCCATGTTTCTGAACAGTCCTTCAATACAGGTAACAGTTCATATTGGAATGCTACAGGCGATGGCTACTGGGGTAACATCAGTAACAATCCAAATGATGAGTATTCAGTCAACTTCTGGCATGGCGATGCGTTGGTTTCTGGGGTAACATCAGTAACAATTCAAATGATGAGTATTCAGTCAACTTCTGGCATGGCGATGCGTTGGTTACTGGGGTAACATCAGTAACAGGTCCAAATGATGGCTACTGGGATGGGCCCCTCAGTAGCTCCACCAAAGGCAACAATGGGGTTGGCTGTTGGGATGGGCCCCTCAACAGCTCCACCAATAGGCCTGCATAAGATTGATGTTAAATTGACTGTTAGCAAACATGTCAACAGTCAGCTTATTTAAATATTCCATATCTCATTATCCATTGTTGATTGATTGACAAAACATGTCCACAATCATCATGAGGCTGCAAGTTTGTTGTTGAGCTGGTAAATTTTCTCAGTCCTTTCCGCTTGTTGTTTATTATTGATTGTTAGACAAAACATGTCAACAATCATTATGAGGCTCCAAGTTTGTTGTTGAGCAGGTAAATTGTCCTAGTCCTTTCCGCTGGTTGTTTATTATTGATTGTTAGACAAACATGTTAACAATCAACACAACACAACACAACTATATACATAATATTTAAATAGTGGCACCTCCACATTTACTCCTCTGGAGTGCTGGCCTTCATGATTGGGATTTTCTCACTGGCCTCCAAGGCGTCTCTTATTGCTCCTGACTGAGACGTTTTACCCTCCCCACTATTGCAACATGATAGTTTCTGGCCCTCCAGAAGACATCTCTCGCTCTGTTCCCTCATTATAGCCTGAGCCACTTGTTCACTAGTTTCAGGTCTACAGGCAGCTGCCTTTGGCAAAGTTAGAAAGTTATATTTGTCCACTGTTGCTCAGCGATCAGATGGAAACTTAGTTTGACAGCTACTCGTCAACTCCAGGAAAGCAGCAAGAGCTTCATGTGCCCACAGCCTCTCATCTGGGGTCATTGTCTCAAAGTTGGCTGGTGGCCACATAATCCCATTAACCTGGAGGGGTATCATTACTTGGCCTGGAGTCCTCCAGTCTCTTGCTACAGGTCTGAAGTAGGGCATAGCACCCTCTTTGAGCAGGCTTGCTGGTGCTTCCTGAACAGGCTCCACTGGAGCAGGTATGTAATTGGTAATGACACAATCGTCCTCTTCCACTAAATCAGGCTCAGCCAACCTGCATGATTTGCTATGTGTCTTCATAATGGCCACAATATTGCTGTGGGGTTGCTAATTGTAGCAGTCCCCCAAGGCTGCTCTGTAACTCAGTGTCTTTCAAAATCTGGGCTGCCTCCAGGTCTGTACTGTTTTGTGTACAGTCTCCCAGACCGACAATCTGTTCGATCAAGTTAGTGCGCAGGCTGGTGCCCTCCTCGGCCTTGACCAGGACATGTACGTGGTAGTCTTGCTGCTTATCATGGCTTTTTATTTCCACTTCCACCAGCATATGCGATCGCCCTTTCACTTCTAGATTAGTTATTTTACTATATGATCTCATCCACTTGGCCAAGTGTCTAGCTTTCAGGTTCGTTTCTCCTACCTGTAGGTCGTCATCCAGATCGTTCTCATCCGCCGTGAGAATCAGGGGAGGAGTGACAGTGTCATCTTGAACTTCCATTGGCGCAGTTGCCTGACTTGTCTCAGTACGGTCTCCCTCCTCCTCAGCCGAACTCGGCTCAGGGGACCCATTGGTGTCTCACTCTCAGTGTTATCCCCAGTTCCAACCTGGCCACAGCGCCATTTTAACATGGCCACAGCTGCCTGGGAGGTACCCTTAGCCTCAGGAGCAACTGGGGGCCCCACCCACTTCTCTGGAAAAACGGCATAACTCCTGATGACGTCACTAATCAGCAAACTTTCCTCAATTTCCCTGTGGATAGCCTTTACATGTCTCCGAAAGTTGGAAGTGGACTTGTATATAGACTTGTTGTGGCACCAGGGGCACTGCAAGTCTAGGCCACTGTGTAACTCAGCTCTGTGTTTTTTCCAGTGCCCCTTGCCCTCAAAGGTCTCTAGACATTCACCACATGAATATATTTTCCTTTTCCTGTTTCTCTTGGGCACAGTGCTGGATGGCTCTGCACAGGATGTACCAGGCATAGTACTGGTTGTAGCACTGGTACATGTAGTAGTGCTGGTAGTATTACCAGTAACACTGGTACTAAGTATACTATCCTCAGGCTGGAAACTTTCTAAATCCAGCTCCAAATCATGGAGTAGCTCCTCAAACTTCCTGGCCACCACTTGGTCAGGAGTTTCTGCATCTTTAGTATTAGTAACCTCAGCCATAGTAAGTTAGTTGTCAATTTCTTTATTATTGGTTTTATTTCACCCAACAGGGAGACAGATGGGGAGCCAGTTGCTCACAGGGCAGACCACAAGCAAATAACAGGGCTACACAGGGGCCTTATGCTTTTATATGCCAATGTAATACATAGTATCACTTTGCCTGATGAGCAGATCACACAAAAAGTGCTCTAAACTGTGCTCATCTCAATTCTGTGTTATTGTCAAGTTTGGATATCAAAAACACCTTCATTGATACCTTTATACTGACTTTGGATCATTACAAGCAAAATCCTAACTTATGGAGTCCATTTTGTTTGTTTGTTTATTTATTTACTTGTTCAATTGTCCATCCCACTGATTTGCATGTTAAACTGTGCTCATCTCTGTTGTAGAACCAATTGGTAGGACTGAGCATGCCCAGCAGCAGGTCAGAGTGACCAAATGCACTGGTTGAACCAGCCTTGTGGGTCATGCACTGAGCACTTGCAACAATGTAACAACTTCAACTGTGCTCCTTACCATGGCGATTCCATGACCACCAAGACTAACATGAGCACTATTCTTGGTAAATTGTCCTCCATGATAGTGCTAGTTTAACTGCTTAGATAAACTACTGATGACCATCTCCCAGCCCCCCTTGACCTTACTTGAAGGTCACTCTATGTGCCAATAAGGGACCTGTTATCAATGATTGCTGTCCTATTCTCTCTTTATTGACAGTTGACAGGGAACCCTCATGTTACATTTGATAGAAATGCATGCACTATGGACTGGTGTAGTCAGTCCATCAAAGCTTCTCATCACTACTCCTGTTGGTAGGGTAATCTTGTTTCATCCTTCACCTATTTCTTAATCTTTAAATAACTTGTGTAAAAGAAATAACAACACAAATTAGGCATGACATGCCTTCCCAAGTGGACCAATCTCATGGCTTCCACTCAATAGCTCCATGCTTTATTCCCATTAATTTGTTACCAACTTGAAATATTTTTCCTTAATGTACATGTATAGTGAACTTGTTTGCACTCTGTAACTTCTAGTCTCACTTGAACAACACTCAAATCAGCTTTGAAGGCGATCAGTCCTCAGCTGATTTCCAATTAATTGTACATACCGGTCTGTACTGCTTATCATCACACTCATACCTAGAATTCAGTACATTTTTTTTTTTCAAGTTAATCTGTATTGGGTACATGTTCACAACTAGTTGCAGGCATCTTAGCCTTAAACCAGTTGAACTTCTTTCTTCCCTGATAGGGTAGCAGTCTGTTAATGTGGGCTATTCTAGCTTTTGCTCTCGGGCCTTTTCTGTATTTTGTAGACTAAGTCATCATACCTGTCTACTACTACATAAGGCCCTTTCCTTGGAGAGGTAAACCCAGCATACACACCAACTTTCCTGGAAGGATCATGCAACCAAACAGGCTGACCAATATTAAGCACTCTCTTTTCTGCTCTATGGTCATACTGCTTTTTGTGGTATTTTGCACTCCTCCTAAGTTGTGTCCTTGTTAACTCGTGGGCCCTCTCCAAATTGCTTTGTAATCTTAACCCTTTAAAGCCCACTACAATATGCAGTTTTGCATAAAAAATCAACACATGTTTTTCTTAGGGGAAAGAAAGGGAAACAAAACAATGTCAAACCCATAAAAAATTATATACCATCTGAAAGCAGAGAAACTAAGAATTTTTTAAAAATATAGTAAGTGCAATGTCAAGGGAATTTCAAGGTCATTTTGTGACCTTGAACTTAGGTCAATTTCTGTACGGTACCTCCAAATTTACAAAAAATGTAGTTTTTTGATCAATAAAATCCAAAATATCACACTTTTCATTGTTTTTTCACTGTGGTTTGTTAAATCAGGATACATGCTGTAAATGTTGTCACCATAGTGCATGAAAAGACACAATGTCAAGGTCATTTCAATGTCAAATGGGGTCATTGCGTTTACAGAAAAATTGGAAAATCCACCTTCAAAACTCTGAAGTGGTGATTTAGTGGTCTTTAAAATCCAAAATACATGGTTTTTAAAAAAAAATTGATGTCTTTCTAGTGAAATTCTGGAAAATGCCATAAATTTGAGTATTAAAGTGACATATACATATTAAAAAGTTGATATCAGCCCCTCAAATAAGTGTTTCTGTACTTCCTGTATTTGTGGCCCGACTCAGGAGTAAGACTTTGCTACACATGGTGTCAGGTGAACTTGGTGGTGCAGTCAGCATAAATCTTTATTAACCTTCTGAAAAACCTCTTGTGACATAATATATGTATGATTTATTGTAAAATATACACAATTTCATACTTCTAGTGGAGAATTATAACTTGAAGGTCATTCCAAGGTCACCAATGCCTCTTGAAATGATGTCGAGTGCTCAAATTTTTAAGTGTTACGTCATTTTGGCTTACACATAGTTTTGAGTCATACATTTCCCATATAATATGAAGTATACTGTAAAATTCAACTGACTCAAGAGTTCATGCAGTGATTCCACATTATTTATCAAGATGAAAAATTAAATGGGGGACAAAAGAAAAAAATCACTTCCTATGCAAAATTTTTAAAGTATCCAGCATCACGGTGATCATACTTGTATCCTCCAATTTGCAAAGCACGTTGTCTTATGTGAAACCTTGAATGTTATACCTGAACCACAATCCACCACTTTGCAAGACCACTACATGTAAGTCAAAAACACAATCCACCACTTTGCAAGACCACTTCATGTAAGTCAAAAACACATCATACAAATGTAAATGACCACAGAAAAACTGCTTTATGTCTTTACTGAACCTTGCGTGTGCCAAGTTATAGACTGAGTCCACAGCTTTCCTCGGTGCGCTCTGGGCGCAATGTGCCCAGAGCGGCCGAGGAAAGCTGTTGACTAACTGTTTATGGTAGATATGACATGTTGGTACTTGAAAGAATTGTCTTTTCATGCAGAATCTGAATATATAATTATTTTATGGATTCAGGAAAGTAGTAAAGAAATATTCTTATATATCGGTATATGGCATAACCAAGGTTAAGGACTAAACATAAAAAAATGTGATCCCCTGGACACAGGTAATGTATATGCACAGTCAATCTACTTGTGCCGCTTGCCATCAAATTCTTGAGAATGCCACCTTGCAAAGCAGTTTCTATGGTTGTTTACTGTGAGGCACAGATAAACACCTGCACAAAGAGCTGATTTGCATGTCCAGCTGGTTTTGACCTCCTTCTTGTGTAGATAATAGCAAACTTTGCAGTTTTTGCGCTGTTGAACTGATATGGGCAAGGTATGACTGCCAGGCACAAGGTCTGCGTTGTACTGTGGAATCTCTTCCAGATCATCTATTCCCGCCAGTTGCCGGATTAACTCTTCACGAAAATCCAGGTGGGAGTAGGCTGTAAAAAATTAAATTTTCAATGAAAGCTGTATCAAAATGAAGATAAAAATCCACAGTATGCTATGCATTGTTAAATTTTAGAAGTATGCTGTATCCAAGTAAGTAAGTAATTTTACTAAGAATATAAGCTGCAGTAAAATTGATTTTGTTATAAGAACATAGACAGCTTAAGTTTAAAGTCTACAAACAGAAACCAACTGCCCTACCCATACCATATTCATTTTTAATCTTCTACCTTCCAACATTAAATACAAGCCATATATATATAGATATGATAATGTACATGTTACACTAGGAGGAAAGACATATACATTCTAAATATATTTGGAGTTACTTACATGGGCTGCGTGACAACTCTGGAATATCAGGGTGGAGATTTCTCCAGGCCTGGAAGATGATAAAGCTGTTCAGTACAGCTATATCTACTGCATGGAAGAACAATGTCTTCCACCATCTCCTCGATTTCAGAAGAAGATTATAGGATGACAAAAGTTGGTCGGATTTGTCAACACCTCCCATGAACTGGTTGTACTGGTCTTATGATAGCAGGTTTTCTAACCATGTGGGTCCTCCACTCCCCATCAACCTTGACTTTGCGCCTTGTCCATACCACATCTGTACCATTATGTGCTGTTGAGCACACTGTTACCACCTACAAAAATAATTTAACCTGAATAAGTGAAACTTGTTGGATAAATTTAATTAGATATAATCATCCACTATACATGTTTATATAAGTAAAAATTTACATTCTTTTCTCTATGTAAATTTACCAGATTTTGTGGTTCAATAATTTTATGTAGCTGTCTGTTCACATTTATATAAGTTTGCTGATTTTTAATCAACAGGTTTATTAATTACCTATACCTGCAATAGAGTTTTCTGTATCTCAAAGGTCACATTTTTTTTTCCTGTGTGAGGATGTGGGATGTAAATATGTAACATGTTCCCCATGATGCCTAATTTTCAGATCACTTACTTTGTTGTCTTTCCACGGTAAGCACAAGACTTTGCCCTCTCTAACGTATCTCGTATTGCCTCTGCTTGCATTGGACTTCCACTGCTCATCTTTAAGTGTTTGTGGAAAATGTTTCCTATTTGTCATAGTTGTACCACAGGCCAGGAATCCATTTTCATACAAGGCTTCGAGTAGGGGAATTGAAGTAAAAAAAATTATCAAAGTAGACCCTGCAAAGTAAAGTTTCAGAAAGAAAGAAATAGACAAAAGCCAAGGTGAAGTAATCTATAACATTCTGACAAGAAATCAGCATTAAATCTTTCTACTGCCTTCAGAACCATTCATAATTTTAAAAGTGAATCAAAATTGTGGATGGCTCTGGAGTCAAAAAAAAAAGTAAAATTATGTTAGGCACTATAGAAAAATTAAGAACCTCATGTTTCCAGCTGTTATTTTAAAAATTAAGTAGCCAAGATTTACTTTAAATATAGCATTGTTGCTGTTACTACATAAATGAATCATCATCATCATCTTGCAGCTAGTACAAAATATAAATATACATTAGGAACAAATTACCAAACCATACCTACTCCTAATTTCAACATGAGAGAGAGAGAGAGAGAGAGAGAGAGACAGAGAGAGAGAGAGAGAGAGAGAGAGAGAGAGAGAGAGAGAGAGAGAGAGAGACTTACCTGTATCCTTGATTTTTCAGATAATCACAGTCACAAAGACCCATGACCACATCATACCCAAGACCATTTTGAGTTGGCTGTTCGCGTTTGCCTGTGTAAACACTGCAAAAAGAAAGAGATTAAAACAAAAAATACTCTAGTATTCTAATTATGGCATGTAGGTACTTGTACATATTGCAACAAAAGTGAAGAGTCCAAAAGAACCTGAACAAACTACACAAAGAAAAGTAACTTTGAGGAAAAAGAAAACCCTCAAATTCTGAAATAATTCCCTGATACTGATACTTTTTTCAACCTTTTTAAAGTATAATTATGAAACCAGCACAACCCAGGATAATCATTTCCTATCAAAGTTAATTTTACTGAACTTATCAAATTTACTTGATACACTTTTCTCTCTATCTCATGCTATCAGTTTAGATCAAATAAAGCATGACAAAAGCATGATGTTTAAAATATCATTTTACATTATGTTGGTATCTCTATTATTGTTATGCCAACCAGCCATACATTTACATGATCAGTAATTTACTCCAGATCTGAATTCTAAAGTTTTATATTTGATTCTTGTACTTGTATGAAAAAAAAATGTCTATAAATGGCTACAAATAGAATATTAACAGGCATACATGTACATGTACCTGTACTTGCATTGATGAAATATTGATATACTACACTTACTGAGAACACTCACATATTCCAAGGACAGCAACCTCTTTCAAATGTGTGAGAAGCTATGAATTCGCAGGAAAACATAATACACAGAATCAGCAACAGTGGAAAACAAAATCCAATTCCATCTATTATAATGAACAGGGCCAACCATATAAATATTCACATGTCTTGGTTACTCACACATGTGACATAGAAAACAGTAGGCCCTATAAACAGGGGATTTCAAATACTAAATTAGAATTTTCTTGTCAAAAGCCAAAATATGGGTAAATAATTATGTTAATGAGTTGTGACCAGGAGAGTAAATGGTTTATCTGTAGATATGTGTAAAATTGTATCAATGTTTCAATATATATTCTCTTTTTTTTTTTTTTTGAGAAGGTTTATGAATCACCTGACAATTTTAGAAATATGAATATTTGTAGGCTGGCCGAACTTAAAACAATTATTTTCAATTAACAACAATGAATAAAATGCCCAATATTTCATGTCGCTCACTCAAAATTGAAGGTGTATCCAGATTTTGACTCGCAGAGACACCACAGTTTGAACCCAAACCGAACCGGTTTATTGGCTATAAACTGTCGCATTCCTGATCTGCCTTTTGATTTTACCATTCGCTCATCTACTGCAATCTCTGCAACTGGCTGATACAGTTCTTTCGATTTTGTTTTTAGGCGAGTCAATAGTGGTCGGATTTTAAAAAGTTTATCTTCCTCATTATTTTCTGCTGATGGGTCAGAGACATGCAGCATACCAAGAAGTGACTTAAATCTGAAAAAAAATTAAAAATGTGAAGACAGTGTCCCTATTATTTACTTTAAAGAGTGCCCCTGTTATTTTCAAATAAATCTGGAAAATACATGTTGGGTATGATCAAGGCACAAATAGATCTAAAATGAAATTTGCCACTTTTTGATAACTAGATGTACAATGTCATTGATATCTTTAAAAAAAATCTTTTTTTGAAGGGCATGTCTCTTATGTAACACAGAAAGCAAATTATACAAATAATATTTTTTGGGGGATAAGGGGGTAATAAAAAAAAAAAAACATATGAGCAAAACAAATCAGCTGAAAAATGTTGAAGTACCTCTTTCGGCAGTGGGAAAGGATTTACAAAACAATATTTTGAAAGCCTGTCTTTGAGTACTAATTTATACAAATTGTGAATGTTTTTCACCCATGAGTTGATTGCATATCCAAGTATGCTCTTGCTTAACCTACCTATTCCTGGACATGAAGCAGCGTGCCCAGAGACCGTGATATAATGTAGCTGTAGACCAGTATCGAGTCAGCTGTGGTACCTTTACAATGCCCATAAATATGACCAATGCAACAAAGTTGTACAATTCTTCAACAGTTGTGTCATCCCAGCTGCCATCTTTGAGAGAGTAGGACTGCTTATCTAGTATATGTAGCCATGCATACAGGTTGGTATTTTCTGCAATCAGCTGAAAGTTAAAAACTTGAAATTTTAAACAAATAAAGAAAAAATACAATTATTCTATAAAACATGTAAACAACTAAGTATCCTTTTTAAAACTTTACCTCTCTATTATATTTGTACACAGGTGTTACAAAATAGAGAATCTTAATTGAATAACCATAAATTTTATACTTCATTCATGAGAGGAAACATTTGTTATTATTAAAGATAACAAGTGACTGTTGAATAAAAAAATATATTTAAAGCTTTAAGAAACATGATCTTGATTTATTCTATCATATTAGCACGTTATACTTTTAAAGTGTACAAAAACAAATAATAAAGCTGGTTATTTTCTACTATATTTCATATTTAAGGAATTTATAAATATTTATGAACTAAATAGGCATTAAAAAGAGTCAATTTATCTTGTACATTTGGACACCAAGCTTAGAACATAATATAATAAAAATAATATAAACAATGACTTAGATTACTGTCATGTTATCTCCTCCATGGGAATTTTTAATTGTTGAAAACAGAATTAAATTATTTCTAACCTCAATAATGTCTCCCCATAAAAAGAAGAAAAAAATCCACTGCTCTCAGGAGGTTGTCTACTCTGTTCCCTACATGTGGGCCTGGCTCCCTAAGAGGAGTAAACTGATACAGAGTATGGCCAATGATGTCTTGGTCATTGTAGCCTTTGAAATTCCTGTAAAAGACATAACATTAGTACAAAATATTAGTAAGATGTGTACAAAAATGTAGTCACATTTGCATCAAATTTCCCATTTAACTTGGCAATGTCCCCTTCATTTACTTTACAAATACAATGTTATAATAAACACACAGCTTGTTGATTTAGTATAAAATTCAATGCACTCAATTGCAATCAATGGCAATGTATTATAATACCACACCAGTAGCTAACACCAGGATATCCAGTTGTTTTTTCACCTGAAGAAGTATTTATATAATTTCATATGGTTCAATTATCAAGAAAATGATACATTTGTCCAATATTATAATCTATATTTTATATGCACTACCTCTATTTTGTGCTGGATGCCAAGAGGAGCTTTCTGAGGATTGCCCATTTCAAATGTATGACGGAAAACTCGTATTATCGCCTACATGGCAACATCGTCAAACATTGCTTACTTTGAATTGATTAAAATCTTAAAATACTATTTATCCTAAGCTACGCTGTTCAGACTTACTTCAAATTACATGCATAATATAAATTCCCAACACACATTTGAATATTTTCATAAAAACGGCCACACTTACTGCATTGCCTGATTTGTGGCTTGGGCATGTTGGCCTTGGCCTTCGGTTGACGTGCTTGGAAATGTCATTTGTTGTGGCGTCCTGTGCCCCCTCTGCGAATCAGAGAGAGTAAACCCCCTCTGAAACATTTCTCTTGCCTTTTGGGCAGCTGCTCTCGACGACCTGGGCATGGGCGCCGCCATTTTCCAGGAAATGTCAGCGGTTTCAGTTTAGTGTCACGTGACACGTTTCGAAAGAAAATAAGAGCGTTTTTTTTGCGGCGTGAAGCTTTTTAATCTAAATAAATACTAAATAATTTTTCATGTGTTTTCAAAAGAATTAGACGCTAAACTTTACACATTTTTGGTAATTAACGTATGATACTGCTAAGATAAATCCATCGATCACCGGTGATCGATTCTAACATAGCGCAGTCTCTAAAGGGTTAATACCCAGTCCTCAGGTTCCACTTCATGCAACCTGGGACTCTCCTCATCATGAACAGGCATGCCTGTAACTACATGCATTGGAAAGCTGACTACCCTACCCAACATCATCATATTGGGTGTTTGTTTAGTACTCTCATGACAAGATGCCCTGTATGCCATCATGACATAAGGGATCATTTCATCCCAAGAAGCGGGATTCTTCTCAACATACATAGTCAACATGGTCTTCAGAGTTTTATTCATTCTCTCTACCATTCCATCTGACTCAGGATGATAAGGACTTGTTTTGGTTTGATCAATTCCAAGTAAGGTGCTCTATATTTCCTGGAAAAGTTTGCTACCAAAATTGGACGCACATTCAGAATGTAAAATGCGAGGTGTCCCAAACTTGCAAACCACATTTTCCACAATAGCCTGGGCAACAGACTTTGCTGTTATACCCCTAAGAGGTATGCTCTCTGCCCACTTTGTGAAATAATCAGCAATTACTAAACAATACTTGTTTTGATTGCTTGTGAGGGGGAGTGGTCCCAAGATGTCAAGTGCCATTCTCTCCATGGGCTCACCTACTATACATTGTTTGAGGGGTGCCGTGTATTTCTTAAGCGAGGGCTTCCTGGCAGCACATAGATCACACTGATGGCAATATCGTTGCACATCTCTCTTCAAATTTACCCAATAGTAGGTCTGTCTAATCATCTGAGTTGTGCGATCAGGCCCCAAATGCCCTGCTGTCTTGGCATCATGGAAATGCCATATGACTTCATTTTGCTTTGACTGTGGGATAATAAGTTGCCACATATACCCATTACCATCCTCATGTATCCACTTCCGGTAAAGTAGACCTCCTATCACTTTCAACCTTTTCCATTGACGCCAAAGAGTTTTGTATTTTACAGACAAATGAGAAATCTCAGACCATTCTGGTTGTGGCTTTCCCTCCTCTATGGCACTTATCAAGAATCCCACATTAGGATCTGCTTGTTGAGCAGTCCTCAACTCTTGGGGCTCCCATCCTGGCAACCATGCATGGCTGACCAGGATATTATTAGTGCCATTTTGTGCTCTGTTTCAAGTTGTTACTCTGATACATGTACGTTGAGTGGTCTCTTGAACCATGGCACCCTCAACATTTAGAGGTTTATCAGCTCGACCGCATTGTTTACATGGTTTCCTGGACAGTGCGTCAACATTGGAATGCCTGGAACCTTTACACCACTCTGGTTTTAAGTTATATTGTCTAAGTAACTGGAGCCAACACGCCATTTGTCCTTCAGGCTCTTTCAATTTAAACATCCAGCTTACCGCTGGATTGTCTGTTCTTAGCCTCACTTCTGTGCCTAAATATATAATGCTTGAAGTGTTTCACAGCTGCCACAACAGCTAAGAGCTCCTTCCTTGTTATGCAGTAATTTTGCTCCTTTTTTGTTAAAGCCTTGCTGATATAAGCTATTACTTTTTCTTGGCCGTTTTGTATCTGTGACAGAATACCGGCCAATGATTGATCACAAGAGTCAGTGTCCAAGTGTCCCCTGTTCATGGGGATATCAGTGCTCGAAATAGAGCTTATCCGTTTGTCTGTACTAAGTGGATCTTGCTGCGGACAAGTGATTTGCTACCTATAAGCTTTTCCGTCATGACAAGTAAAAAAATTGCCGTTGCTATTTAAAAATCTGCATTTTCAGTGGTGAGAATTTCCTAATTTCCATCATTAAATTAGTATAATTTATTTTCCATCTAACACTTTTGTTGTTTTGGTGATCGCTGATGAAAGTGAAGTGTAAACAATAGTGCACTCATATCGATTATGTAGTAAACATAGCTTTGATTAATCTCGCGCGATTTTACGAGGGCGAGAGTTGTATATGCGGCAAATCTCACTAGCAGACAGCCCTCTATGCAAGCAGACAGCATTTTGAACATGGACTGGCCGTCAAAATTGGCCGCCGAGAAACAGGTGGCCAAGCGGCAAAAATATTGCGAAGCAAAACTAGAAAGACGTCCTGCGTCAAAGACGCAAAAATTGAAAAAAAGACGCCTGGAAATCAATAAAACATTGTCATTTTGCATCCCTGTGGACGCATGCACAAAAAAACTCAATGCATTTTGAATGACACAACTGCAAATATTACCCCAAGCTTAGTAATTTGCACCTTTGCGGTCACGTTGTTTTGCATCGTTCATGACCATGATTATGTATTATACTGGTGGAATTCTCCGATGTTCGTCTTTGTATGTAACAAGCTCTCTTACTTGCTAAGAAAAAATATTCCTGGGGTATTGCTGCAAAAATTTACGTCATTTCATCTCATTATAAATGCGCTGAGAGCATTTCCAGGTCCCTCATTGGGTGGATTTGATCACGTGCCGCTGACGGTCCAATCAAACTCGTTGCCTCAACATATGCCTGTCTCGTGTCCGCTATGTTGGGGAGGAATAAGTCGTATTAAAGGTAAGATTATTGGATCAAGATGTTATTTGCACATCATTTTTTTCCAAAAAGACTTCCATCGAACAAAAATAGATACAGATAAAGGCACGAATGAAAATTCCTAACAGAAGGCAAGGAAAATACGCAGATTAGTCACCGCAAGGTCACATGTGGATGTAGCAAAGATTTGCGTAAACACGATGTGATCATGTGTTGTTGATTGCTGTCTCCTATGGGTCACGTCGTCTTGGTGATTTTTTACAAAATTTTGTTGTTTTGATTTTATTAAATTGTTTGAATGGAACAAATCTGTATGACAAAACAAGAGAGGAATGAATTTCACAATCGCAGGCTGGAAAAAATATACGTACAACATAGCGGAAAACCATCCATACCTGTGACACTGACAGGCTGTGTACACTCGCTGAATTGTGTTGTGTTGCATGGCCCCTTTACCGTGTTGCTTAGTAAAAAAAGGGACCGCACTTCAGAACCAACTCTTGACACCTCCTACGGCAACATATTTTTCAGTTAAATTGAAATAGAAAGTGCACAGAAATATAAATCATGTAATTTCTGACCATTTCATCACGTTGAATGAATCGCAAAAATAACAGAGCCCAGGCATGTTCAATATGCATGCCCCTTGTTGTGAAAGAGAGTTAAAAACTGCCCAATGGCACACACTGACACGGTGTGCGATATCAGATACTGGCACAGTGGCAGTGTGCTAGGAGTTAAGATCACTTCACAAACCATAGTTTGGTAGACTGGGGACATATGATAGACTTAGTCTTAATAGCAGGTCTCTGGATAAACTGAATCCATCTTCGGTACAATCAACAAACTTTTAGTAATTAAACTCTTTTACATTGGCACATTGGTAACTTTTTATTCAATCTTAATTATAAGTATGATTTTCCTGCATTAGCATATAGACCATATGTTATCTGCATGTTTTATCTATTTAACATTTCTATGTAAACTCACACATCACTGTATGTTGCTCAAACCAAATAAAATCAATCAATCCAATCACACAAAATGAAGTCTAGTTGCACAAGTTCAGACTGGACCATCGATTTAGTCCATGGACTCACTATTTTTCCTGAAAAAGAAGAAAAATGGGTCCAAGGGATCCACACTGAAAAATCTTTAATGTGACCCCTGTACCACAGTGACTGACAACACACTAGTAAGGTAGTACTCAAAATTCTGTGTTATACAAATTTGCAGACAAGTGAAATTGTGGACAGACAAGTTATTTTGAAAACTCGCTTGTCCTTTGGACAAGTGGAAAAAAATCCTTATTTCTAGCCCTGGATATGCTAAAATAGGAGCGCTGGTTAAAGCATCTTTGAGTTTATCAAATGCCTTCTGACATTCAGGACTCCAGCTGAAACGCACATCTTTCTCTGTTAACTTATGTAATGGTTTAGCTATCTGAGCAAAACCAGTTACAAACCTCCTGTAACATGAGCACAAGCCCAGGAAACTCCTGACTTGTTTCTTACTGGCTGGTGGAGGCCAGTTCTTGACTGCCTCTATCTTTGAAGGACCCGTGTGTACTCCTTCAGGTGAAATTTCATGACCTAGGAATATAACTTCCTTTTGAAATAAGCTACACTTTTAAGGCTTAAGTTTTAGATTAGCCGCTGCCAATCTCTGTGAAACTCTGTCCAGTCTCTCGAGACAAATATCAAATGTTTTACCATAGGTGCATACGTCATCTACAAAACATAAGCATTGATTGTAAGTCAAGCCATGGAGCACTTTTTCCATCAAACAGACAAAACTTGGCAGACTATTTGTCAAGCCAAATGGTAAGTGAGTAAATTGGTACAATCTGTAGCGAGTTGCAAATGCTGTTTTCTCTTTATCAGCTGGATGTATTGGCACCTGGAAGAACGAGGAGGTCAGATCAGTAAGACAATGCCACTGGCTTCCTGCCAATGTTTCTAAGCATTTATTGATCCTGGGAAGAGGATATGCATCCCTTACAGTCACGGCATTAAGCTTGGTGTAATCCACACAGAATCTTATGGTGCCGTCGTTTTATGTAACAAGTACTGGGGGAGAAGTCCAAGGGCTATTTGATGGTTCCATAATTCCCTTTTCTAGGAGTCTATCCACCTCCTGCTTTTCTAATTGTCTCTTATAGGGAGCTAATCTCCTAGGGGGTATGCGTATTGGTTCTGCACTTCCAGTGTTTATCCTATGCTGCAAAAGACTTCTGCGACCTAAATCATCTGGACTTTTAGAGAAAACATTCTGGTACTTGATCAATACCTGAGCAAGTCTTAGAGATTGTTCCTCGTTCAACTCCTTTCTACTGCGCTCATACAAATCCTCCAGATGTGGAGGTATTGTATGCATGCTATTTTCTCTCTCATGAGTAGCAACTCGTGCTATATGAGTGTCCTCCATATCCTTAAAAATGTCACTCTCATCAACTGAGGTACACTGGCCTAAGGTGGTACCTTTATTTAGTTTGGCTGGCTGGGAGTCATAGTTTAATAGGTGTACTACTGAATTCTGTTCCCGTGTATTGACAATGCCAGTTGCTAACAGAACAGGTTTCCTGCTTTGTAAATCTTTTGAGGGCTGGATAATGCCAATTTTCTTAAGATGCCCTGCCCTCTGTATATTTATTGGCACAAAACCCAATGAATTGGGTTGAATAACAGTTTCCCGTTTCACTTCTACTCTGCAACACATGGCATCTTTACCTCTGAGCCAACCATGTATTTCTTCAGGACCAATCTTGAGTGTAAGCTTACTCATATTAACCTGGCATTTATGCTTGATCAAAAAGTCTGCCCCTAGTATGCCATCCCAGTGAATTGAAGCCACCACAACTTGGTGCTCGTAAACCCCATCACCTAGGATAATATCAATATGGGATGCACCCTTCACGTCCAAATGTGACCTACTACTCCTTTTATGCCCCCAGTAACTTGTGATAAAGGTAACTTTTCCTTTTCATTTATTCGCTCATAAACACTCTTAGATGTAATACTGACTGTAGATCCAGTATCTACCAAGAATTTTATGGGTACTCCATTTGCCTTGGCTTGGATATACAGACTATTGTCTGTCTCAGGAAAAATTTCTGAAATCTTCCCTATGATTGATTGTTATCACTTTCCCTATCCTCACTAGGATACTTGCCTGTCTTAGGCCTATGAGCATAAGCAAGCTCAGCATTGAGATTAACATCTGCACTAATCTTAGGAGGCCCTAAACTATCCGTCAGCCTTGGGCCTACTGGGTTGACTGATTGGCGTTTCCCTGTGTGTTGTATTTTATTTCTTTCTTTGAATGAGGCGACATATTCCCTTGTTTCCTCTTCTCTTCCTTTAGTTTCCTACAGTCGGATTTATAGTGGCCAGGTAATCCACAGTACCAACAAGTGGGTGGATTCCTTCCCTGTCTACTATCTCTTCTAGTTCCCCCTTGAAACTCGCCTGCTTGCTTGATCATTTTGGGAGACTATTCTTTAGTCAGCTTGCCCAAAAACCTGGATGAACTCAGAGAGTACCTCACTAAGTTTACCGTCCTCCTTAAATGTTACCCTTACAGATTTCTTCCTATCTGTTCCATTATTTATTAAGGTCTCATATGTTCCCACTGTTCTTACTGCTTCTTCGACTGTACTACATGCCTGCTCTTCACCTTTAATGTTTAATGCCATGTCAATAGCAGTCTAGAATGCATCCAGTGCTAACTGCTCCTGAGTCTTGGGGTCAAACTGGGGATCGCTCTGAGCACTTACCTCCAGATTTCATCTCCCAGCTTAGCAGCAGATTCTCCATCCTTTCTTTTCCTCATCGCCAACTGGGCTTTGAATTTCTCTATTTGTTTTTTGACTTCCAAATCTTGTGGAAAGTGCCTTTACAACTTTACTATAACTGTCTTGGTCTGACGAGGGTATCACGGAATAAAACCTTCTTGCCATACCACTGAGGCTCACTGCTAGCATGCTTGCTGTAGCGGCCTCATCCCATTTGCCAAGTTTAGCACAAGTATTAAAATGGACTAGGAACTCCTCCCAGTCTCCTGTCCCATCATACTTGTCAGGCCTTACTGTGAGGCGCCCCCTCACAACATGAGTTGTATCAGAACCTGGCACAACATTCCAAGCAGGGCTACTAGTTTGTGGACTTACCACATTTCTGTCCTCAAGAGTGCTCTCATGAGGATTTACAGCTGGCACGTGTTGAACTTCATTTCCAATCTGCTCAACAGACTCACTTCTGTCCTCTATTGTAAAACTGATTTCTTCATCAACTTTAACTCTATCCATTTTGTTTCATTTGTTCAATATTCCTGCTCATGGAAACTGGACTTGTCCCTTGTTTTGTTTTATTTATTTTTTTTCAAATCATCCACCTCGTGGGAACATTATGTGTCCTTGAGCCTAAAACTGTGCTCAGCCCACAAAGCTCAAGATCGAGGACTATCAAAATCTAGGATATCCAAAACCAATGCCACCAATATAACACCACTGTCCTGTTTGATGTAGTTTTGCCTGGGAAACACCAAATGCTCCCTGGGCCAGGGCTTTGATAGAACAGCACTAACCGAGCAAGATATTGGGCTGGGAAAATTATATAACTTCTTACTGCATAAATCACAAATGAAAAGACAATACATTTAACCTGTGCTCTTGTGGGTGTTATTGGTAGTGTGAATAAGAGCACAGATTCATTGCCTGATCATATGTATCAATCTGGTAAAATATTCGGCAAATCCGATCATTTAAACTTCAATGCAACAAGTTTATTTAACAATGTTTCATGACCAACGTGTACATAGCATGCTCAGCAATTCACACCACAAAAGTCAGTACTTGTACAGTTTACAACAAATGAACAATACTAGATGTGCAGTGACAATGGAGACACCCATTGTGCATCCAATTTCATACCTTTTACATACACAGTTAATTCATTCGTTTGCAGAATACACCTGTCTAATATTCTCATTGAATCGACAAGTTTCATCACTTGTTCAGATCTCCATGCATAGTGCCAATTTTCATGAATGGAACACACCCACTTCTGTTGTTTACATCCAGTCAACGTAACCTCTAAATGTTTCCCATAGCCTGGAAAACCACGTAATTCTGGTTTATTTGTTATTTTAAATTACCATTTAAAATAATTGCTATTGTTTTATTTAATGGTTATGAGCTAACCAAATGCAACAACCAGAATAAGCCGAGACAGATTCACATACCGTTCCGTGAATCACAAGACTAAATTTAGAAATACCGCCATTAGGTTTCCCATTGGTCCGATGTCACAGAAATATACACACAATTTCAGACTTTTCATGGACATCGGTCCTGGGATAAGCCGCAGCAAATCCAGCCAAAATGGATTAAGTGTTTACCGACCCAATTAATGGAAATCGTTAATATATTAACGATGACGTCATGACCCTATTTTGACCCTTATAAACAATATTTTTGTGGTTAAAATAGCTGAACACACAATTTTATATCAAATATTTTTTTATAAAGACCAAAAATTCTGCACTTTGTCCCGTATTTCATTGCTAAATAAGAATTGACATTTCAAAACTTCCGGTGCAACGGGGAAAGGCGTCCCCTTCGCAACCGACCGACATGGCAACCAGAGTGACCCGTGGCGAGAAGCTAGATTTTCGTCTTTTGTCTGGGGGATGCGACTCCTCTGACTCAGAATCGTCCGATGATAATATGTCAGTTGCATCTGATCTATCTGCACCCACAGAGGACGAGAATGACAGCTCTTCGAGTGAAGATATGGATGATGGGTCACCCGCGAGTTCAAGAAACGACGCAAGGTACTGTTTTATCGCCCACGTTCTATCCGACACGAGGCCTTCATTCACGTATCAAACAGTAATTTTGTTGCGTTTCATGAGCAAAGTGTCACCAAACATACGGTTTTATTTGGATTTTGTTACTCTCTTATCGCAAGACTGCTCTTATTGTATATTTTACATAAAATCCAGTAAGAACTGTTACGAAAAACGGACCCCAGTACACAAGGCAGTAGGCCTAATCGTGTCAAACTCAGTTTTCGTCGGTGGGCATCTTTTATGTACATCAGTACAGATACTGTTTCTTCATTTCTGAGAATTGTACGTAAGTTCTAGTATTTTAAATGTTTGGTTAAGGTAATTACAGGTTGTTATGACGTTTTCATGGGTAAACATTAAATTTGGTGACAAGTTTCTACATAATATTTCATTTGTTTACATGTAAATTCCAATGGAAATATAAGAGAGCAGTTTACCTATAAGTATTATAGTCTGAGTTGATTGGTCTTTGGATGTTGCTTTTTGTCACAAATTCTTGCTTGCACATTTTAGTAGCATTTTTGACATAAATATTGCCTATGGTTTGCAGGCCTATTGTAAATAAATTGTAATAACTTCATCATATTGGTAAATTATGCCAAAAAAATGATTAAGTCTTCATGCATGCAAGCATATATAATTACCAGTATCTAGCCTTATACAATACATACCGGCACATGTACCACATACACTCACCATATATTGTTTGTATTGAATAAGCAGATATTATAATTTGCAAATTGAAATGTTATTAGGCCTACAAACTATGACAGCTTGTTACATTATACAGCCAACAATATTTTACTTGGCACATTTCCATCGTTAACTGTGTACTGTTCTCACTGAATCTTGCATACCCTGACTGTTGAGCTTAATTATTCGTTTCTTTTCTTCTGTTCTGCATTTCTGGAGTCACCTACATGTACTACAAAGAAGAATTATGAAGGCTGATGCCGAAGTAAGGATGTCATTGTATTGTGCTTAATTATAAACACAGTTACTTTGGCACACTTTCTTTTGGGATAAAGCAAATTCTTCACAAGCAGCAACAAACTTAAAGATTTTTGGCTTGGATGACCGGAAGACAACAAGTTCCAACAGGACAAGGATGATAACCATATGTGGAACAGGATGACATTATGTATAAATTTATTAAAACAAAGGAAAAATAACAGTAATAGCCAAACATCTGTGGACTAATAGACAAAGATTTACTTTAGAAGAGAAATGCATACCTGTATTATTATATTTTGTCACCGCTAAGTGTGCGTAAATACTTAAGGTACCACTACATTTTTTTTTAATGAAGAAAAAGAAAAAGAAGTTGCTTGCCGGGAATTATGTTGTAAGTACATCTCATTATTTAAGACCAACAAACTTACAATTTGCCAAGCAGTTAATTTTTTGAAAATGTATAATATCTACTGCCTGGGTTATGCATTTATCAAAATCAGGGCCTATGTAGACCTCTTGAACAATCCAGTGTATGTTATTTGTACTATTCTATATATAAATATACAAATTTTTTTATGTAAGTACAAACATCACGTATAACAGCATGCAAGTTTAATTTATGTTTTTCTTTGTACCAGGACAACATCATATGATGATACAGACAGCCACCCCAATCCGCCACAAGGTTTCAAGCCTTCCCGAGTGCCTGGTGTCCACATCCCCTGAGTACGCACCAGAGATGATGTCCGTCTGTTCTCTACAGCTGGCAGCATCTTCAAGTTGTTCTTCACTGCTGAGCTTATAGATCAGTTGTGCCAGTTCACTAATGACCATGCTAGGGCCACAATGACACTGGGTAGTGTTTACGCATGTGATCAATCATGGACATTGATTACACCAGATGAGATGTACAAGTTCATAGCACTGCTCATGTACATGTCAATAATAGTAGTGCCTTCAGCAGACAAATACTGGTCGGCTTCATCTCTTTACCATGGATTGTGGGCCCGCAGTTTTATGAGCAGAAACAGATTTAAGGCAATATTGTTATTTTTGCATGTTTCATCTTATCAAAATGAACAAAATCATGAGGATAAATTGTACAAGGTTAGATATTTGTACAACTATATAAAGGCGAAGTGTAATGAACTTTATCAACCAAAATGTAATTTATCAGTAGATGAGCGGATGGTCAGAAACAAGGGCCGCTTTGGCTTCAGGCAATATATAAAAAATAAACCAACCAAGCGGGGTTTCAAACTATGGATAGTTGCAGAATCAGACACAGGCTACACACTCGATTTTGATGTTTATACAGGTAAAGACAATGCAGAGGATCGTGAAACTGTTTCAGATGGCACTGGTATGAGACATAATGTTGTAATGAAACTTTGTAGCAGGTACTTCAATCAAGGGTATTCGGTTTTCTTTGATAGCTTTTTCACCTCTGTAAACTTGCTGAAGTCTTTGTTTCAAAATTGTGTTCGTGCATATGGAACAATGATGCCAAACAGAAGGAATTTTCCAAGAGTGCTTAAAGACATAAAAAACTGGGCAAAACGCATACATCGGGGAGGGATGCGTTGGTTAAGAGATAGAGAAGTTGTTTTTTGTCAGTGGAAAGACAACAAACCTGTGACACTTGCATCCAATGGACATGTGATGGGTAATTATGGCGAGGCACAAAGGAGAGTGAAAAAAAATGGTTTGTTTAGAACAATTTCAGTAAGACAACCAGACATTGTAAAAGAATACAACATGTTTATGTCGGGGGTGGACAAATCTGATCAACTTTTAGGGCGGTATAACTATTACGGAGGACAAAAAAATGGTGGAAGACACTATTTTTTCACTTAATTGATATTGCAAAGGTTAACTCTTACATTATATTCAGAAACTTGTCCCAAACACATGGAGATGTGGAACAGTTTAAACGACGCAATTGTTACTCTCAGATTGATTTTATTGAGGAAGTAGTTCGCGAACTGGGGGGAATTTCAGACTCAACACCTCTACCTACAGCTGGTCGAGCTTGTCATCTAAGATCAAACCATGAATTAATTCCAGCTTGGAGTGCTAAAATAAGAAATTGTAGGTTGTGCTACAAGAAGTTCCACAAACAATGTCTCATGTGAGGTGTGTAAGGTTCCATTGTGCTTCAACCGAGAGCGTAACTGCTTAGATTCCAGCTTGGAGTGCTAAAATAAGAAATTGTAGGTTGTGCTACAAGAAGTTCCACAAACAATGTCTCATGTGAGGTGTGTAAGGTTCCATTGTGCTTCAACCGAGAGCGTAACTGCTTAGTAATGTACCACAACTGAAGTGTGCAGACAATTACTAGAACATGTATATTGATAAATAACTGCTTGGTAAGAGCTTATAACAACCAAAGCACTTACACAGAAATGCCTCATGAGTGCATGTTTTAATTGGAGGTATACATATTTCCATCATGTTTATGGATGGTATCAATTGTTGTAAATATTAGATACATCTTGAACAATTTAGACATTATTGCATAAAGTTGTGTTATATCCATATAATTTCTGAAGGTTAAATGATGTAAATTTGTGAGAACTGATGATTAAAAATATGATACCTTTCCCTTTATATTACCTGTATGACAATGAAAATGTTTTGATTGATCTTTCAGGTTGCTGACTTAGCTACAATTCCCCAGCAAACTACTAGGTTTATGCAGCAGGCATGGCAGCCATTTTGTATAAGGGTTTTTTTATTGGAATATTTTGTTTGCATTTATGAAGGAAGTAATTGTCACTCAAAAGTGAAGTGCACAGAAGTTAAAGGTTTGTATTTTGTCATTAAAATTAGTCAGTGCATTTGAAATGAGCAGACAGTTGACATGGAGGACACGGTATGGATGTAAGTATGAATATTGGGTCATGTAACCATATAATTTGCATATAAAATGAGTTTTTGTCCATATGTGATTATAATAAATGATTCCAAATATTGCTAAACCTTGTTTTTGTTACTTTTTTCTGCATCTGAGGGACCATTTCACAGTTCATAGTTACATAATTATTACTCTTCCTGGGTACTGACTTAACTCAAATTCCATAACAAGGTACTGTGTCTAAACAGTAGGTATGGCGGCCATTTTGTATAAAGTTGTATGATTTAATACATATCTCATTTGCATGTTTTGCTTGCCTTTATGAAGGGAATATTTAAATGTGGAATTAGCAGCAGTAAGTGGTTTCAATTCCATGATTTTAACAAGTCAGTGCACTTGAAATGAATAAGGACGTTCATATGGACTGTCAAAATGGCGGACATAAATTTGGTGTAAGTTTCCATATTTGGTCATGTGACCATGTAATTTGCATATTAAAACGAGTATCTGGGATGTATATATTATGTGATTTTAATAGATGATTCCAAATATGACTGAATCTTGATGTAACTTTTCCTGCATCTTAGATCAATTTTTTTAGCCCAAACTCTCAATTGGTGGTTGAATAATTATCAATAAATGACTAAAATATGCAAATTTGGCTAGGTACATATGTTTTTGGTCAGGGGGTTATGTCAGGTATACTTGTTCAAATGTCACAAATGATGCATATTTTGAAAGGTTGGCCTTTGGAGTATTCCTCAAGGTGCACTATCACTGGCAACTCTGAAAAACAAAAAACAAATCTTTCATAGTGAAATTGAAATTTTGATTTTTTTTTTTGGTAAATTCTACTGAAATATCCTGCCTTGTAAGGAGGTCACGTGACCCCTAATTTGCATAATCGTGACGTCATCTCATTTTTGGAAGCTTTGTACCCTAACCCTTAATACGATACATGTGTATCTGTGCCCTGTACCTCCACATATGAGAGATTCAAAATATATCCCCTCCTTGGCTGCAAAAAAACACAATAACCCCTGGTCTGTAAAGAGTTAATGGCCACGCCAAATTGGTTCGGAACAGTGCTGAACAATCTGAGAAGGCTACCAAATCAACAGACAACGACAAGACTTAATTATACAGCGGGCACGGGGACCCAATTGACACGACAGGTATTCTACCGGAACTCGATCTCAACCGTCAACCACGTGGGTGCATGCCAAGCCACTGGAAAAAGTCATGCTGTGGTGCCTGTGATTATGCTGACAAACGATGTTCACTGTCCGAGACCACGGCCAAGAATCCCCTAAAATAAACCTGCCGTTCGGCCCCTTTTTATACCTTTTGGACAGGTAAAGGTGTGCTCTAAAGGTAAATCACCTGTGCTAACGATACTCAGAGGTGAGCATATTGCTCAATCAGTTGAACTCTTCATCCTCATCATAAACCGCTGATTTACTATAATGTACCAGCAATAAATGTGAAATTATGAGTTTAACCTTATATCATTTGTTCGGTGCTTTGTTCACAGATGTATTTCATCAAGATTTCAAGGTGTAAATTTCAGTTTCCACGGACCAGAATTACACAAGGATTTTAAAAAAAAGAGCCTAAAGAGATGTAATACAATGTATCGACTTCAAAGTACTGGTCGACCCTGAATCAGCTGAGTACTGTTTATCAACATTGAGAGCACAAAAAACCTTACAAGCTTTGAATAATAGCTAGTTCTGCTCATTTAACACTCACTGAATGTTATGATTGAACTCAGCTGTGCTGTAGTGCACATGCTGCTTTATGGTTTGTTGTTTCATCAATGCTACCTAATATCAGGCTTCTAACTCTACCTAATTTATAGGGAGCGAAGCTCCCTCTACGGCAATGGGACCCACCACGATCGACATGTTGTTCAGCTCGATTTTTTGTCCATGACCGGAAGCCAATGGGTAAACTGGCTTTCTTCAGCAGAATCAGATAATAATCGGTCTCCATTGGTAAGCAGCCAAAGTCACTCAAACAGGGCCGCCGTCCATGGTTCATGGCGATTGGTTGAATTAAATAGGAATAAACTGTTTAAATTTAAACTCTCTATGCATTGCGTGGCAAAAATCAGGGGTGCACAAATTACTTAATTAAATTGAATGCATTGAATTTTTTTCTATGCACCATAAATTACAAACTTGGCACTGTGTGAGTTATCGCATGTCCGTGCTTCCATGCCTCACACAATAAAGCGTGACGTCACGTAGCAGCGCAAGTCTCCGCCTATGAAGATTGCGTCACTATTTACAAATGATTGGCAGTGCAGCAGACGACAATTTGCTTCAGACTCTCACACTGCGGCGCCACCGTTCAGACCGGATTGCACGATTGCGGACAAAAAAGGCAGAGGCAACGCCGTAAATTTAAGGTAAAAGTTCTTTTATTGAGCACCCAAATTGAAGTCGATTAATATGTAACAGCCAGGCTGTGGAAGCTCCAGAAGGCCTATATTGTTGTGCTTGTGTTATCTATGAAAACGACTCGCACCTCGCTTCGCTCGGTGCTCGAGTATCTGTACGACGTAGCGGCGAGGCAGGGAACCAGCCAAGGCCATAGCCTGGGGCCGATGAGCGTTTATCTTTGCTTATCAACTGTCATTCCCTGAAGAAGAACTAATGATCCGAAAAATTGAGAAAAATATTAATAATTATGTACACGACAATGAACTTGTTTTTTCATTTGGGTTAATCTGTCGCGGAGAATGATTCAGTTTTCACGGGTTCTAGACTACACTTCCGCTTCCTGTTTGCTTCAAAAAACAACTTCCGTGCTGCAAGCAATTCAGGCCATCCACTAGCAAGATAAGGGAGCATGAATTAATTTGTTTCCTGTACGCACGTAACGGTTTAGCTCCCTTCGGGAGCTATTAAAACAAGTCAGGAATGATGTATGTAAAAAGAAAAAGTGAAAAACCTACACAAAAGTTAGGGAGAATGCAATGTAAACAAACTTATTCATCAGACTGCTCATTGAGTCCCATTAAAAATAAAATAAAACATCAAATTCAATTAAAACTTGCGCTTTGCTCCCCTTTCTGGGTTACACCCATTCATATTACTCCAAGGTATTATGGGTAATCTGACTGTCCTTCTCTTGTTTACTTCCACATCATCAACAGTCACACAAAAAAAGTTTATCAAACTTTCCTGAAAAATGTCTCTTTCTCTCACACAACTCTTGTGCCCCCCCCCCCCCCTCATGTATACACTGCCCGGTCAACAAAAAAATATTCAAAAATAACTGACGTTGCTGCAGAAAAAAATTGATTATAACGGGAGCTCACACATCCCATGTCTTGTGCCATTGAGCCTCGTTGAAGAGTGATAGGTCTAGTGTAACGTTTATATAGGCCTATTGTTATGCCCAAATAGAATGGGTGTTGCCAGTCATTAACAGTCACACCTTTGGCGGCTTCGAATTAGTTGGCTTGCATAAAGTTGCCATGTTGTAAGCCTTGCGTACGTCGAAAATCATCACGTGACCGATTCGGAGCAATAAACAGGCAAGTTCATTATTCTGATGCCGTTGGTTAAAGTGATTATGACGTCACAATACGATATCACGTGATCAGTAGCTACGTTGTAAAAGCCTAGTTACCTTTGGGTAAAACCGAAAAAAAAGCTTAGGCCAACTGGTGATCCGATACCTGGGATCCGATATTATCAGTTTGGATACGGACTAAAGCAACAGCAAAATGCGGGAAGTTGTAACTTTAATTGTTGCGTCTTTGCTGGCAGAATGCCCACCAAACCCACGGTAAGTTGTCTTCACTTTCAAGATATGCTTGTGTTTTCATTTTTCTGATTAGTTCATCGGCTTCTCGTCTCTGGAACTTTAAAGGTAGGTTTCAGCAAGAACAACAGAACAGTTTGTGGCCTTGTCACATGGGCTAGGACGTTTCTTTATTTCGTGGGGTTTTTTTTACAAAAAAATCTCTCTCTCTTGTTTATAATTGCTTCTTTTTCTTTTCTTTTGTAACCGACTCTTTCCTTTGGTTCCTACCCTCTCTTCTTCCGAAACGATGGTAAGCCCAGGCAGATTTGCCATTTCTCCAGTGTGTTTTATTGATGCAATAGATAAGCCTATAGTATCAAAATGAAAGGTCGTCACATTTAAATGCCATTGAAAATTATTGGTCTTGTATACATGTTTTGTCGCAGTTTTAAAAATTAACGTTAAAACGAAACACACGCGAATCTACTTAAAATTCATGTGCACCATGCAAGTGAGAAAGACGGAGAAACAAAAATTGTGATTTCCCTTGCATAAAATTTGTCTGTGTGCAAAAATATCTGCAGGAAAACCTGACAGATTCATGAGGAAAAGGAAAATAGGCTTACCCTGCGTGAGCCAGTTTCATTTTCAGGTAGGATCAAAGGGGATGGTGTCTCTTACAATTTAGAAAAATAAAAACTTGAATTTTCATCATGATATAAATGATAGAAGTTCGACAGATAAATCCACTGAAGGTTTTACATATATTTTACATCAGGCAGGTAAACTGTAATTAAAATACAGAAAACAAGCTAGTTGTAGAAAATAGATGCAAAATGCTTGTCCAACATAGGTTTAACAAGAAATTTTTCTGACATAGATTTTACAATCAATGAAAATGAAATTATTTATGACCTATCCAAGCTGAAAAATGGTAAGTCTCCTGGAAAATATAATGTACTCAACGAAATGCTGAAAAGTGGTAACGGTGTACTATCACCCTTTTAAAAACGTCTCTTTAATTTAATATTCTCTTCACGGTTTTTTCCAGCTTCCTGGAAAACAGGTTTTTCAACTCTTTTACACAAGGGTGGATCTCGACTGGATCCAAACATATATAGAGGAATTTCGTTGAACAGCTGTGTGTCTAAATTGTTTTGTTCCATTTTCAATAGACGTATCAAGAATTTCACAAATTAAAGAAAATTAAATAACAAGTATCAAATTGGTTTTGCAGAAAGATCGAGAACGAGTGACCATATTTTCGTGCTTCGGACTATAATTGATAAAAATGTTAAAATACTTGGAAAAATAACTTTTTGCATGTCTGTTTCATTGACTGTCAAAAGGCATTCTATTTGGTATGGCATGGGGGATTACTGTGTAAATGCTGACTTGTGATATTGGTGGATACATGTTTAATATTTTGAAGGATATGAATAATGATTCACACGTTCAGGTAAAATTTTCTTCAGGGTTATCGAGAAAAATTTTACTGCGAAAAATGGTAAAACAATGGTTTGTTGTAATTCCCACTCTATTTAATTTGTATGTGAATGATCTAATTTACATATTTAAGGACAGGTAAGACACAAAAAATAAATCCCACTTTAGTCAATCCTAGCTCAAACTGTATTTGCGTTACGATAACATATCATATATGTGTGTAATCTTCATACTCCAAAGAATTTAAATGGCCCGTATTTGTGTGTCTGTGGTGTTAATTGTTGAATAAACAATTGAAAGTTGACCACAAAGCATCCACCCCATAAATGTCGATATAAGTCACTAATTATTTGTGATAAAATCATAATTACACTTGCATCTTAATCCTGACATATTGGCAACAAAAAAACGATCCTACGATTTTTTATGTTTGGTTTCGTTTTTCTGTTATCCACCCACAAAGTTTGACGTTTCAATTTTCCCTTTGATTTTCAGGATGTTCATTTTATTCATTTCATAGAAAAAGAACGAAGCAAAATTTAGAAAATCGCTGAGTGATTTTGCAGTTCAGACATTACAAAATCAAAAGCCGTTAACCGGATTAAATTTCGTCCAGCCGTTCTCTTGGAATAACCATTCTTAGGTGGGGTTCTCGTCCTATTATCCTTTCTGAGAAAACAAGCTTCAAAGGCCTTTGATGTTGATCATTTGCCTCTGAAACAATACCATTTGCTCACGTTGAGCTGATATTTGTACAAAACGTAGAAAACATCGTCCCTTAACATTTGGGGAGGTTGTCAATCAATTTTTGGCTAATCACATGAATAAAAGAGCCTTTGAAGTACAGAAAGCATTATTCAGCGATCTGTCAAACGGCGACAGCGACAGTCTGGTTTCAAAGCGTGACGTCATGGAGGCGGCCCTTCGGGCCCCGTGACCACAAGCCTGGCAACGAAAGTTGTGTTGCCTTGCTTCGGTGGGCGGCCTGCGGCCGCTCGTGGTCTATGCACGGATGGCGGATTTGGTCTTCCGCCCCCTACCTCTTCATCCTGTTTTTAGGTATAGTATTTCATTGTATTTACTCCTATCTGTATACTTTATGTAGTTAGCTTGTTAGACTTGTCTGTACACTTCACTTAGTTAGCTTGTCATTACTTTGTTATTATTTTGTCAATGAGTTTCATTTCTCTTTCCAATCTGAATTTTGTAACGTTATTTTGTGTCTTTTCTCTGTTGCTCACGTTTATGCTTATTTTGATGTTTTTACTTGTACTTTTATTTCCTCATCCCTGGGTTTCGATAAAATATTATCATGTACGTGGGTATTGTTTATTAAAGTGTCAGTTTCTTTCCCCGCCTGTCTTTGGTGTGCAGGACCATTGCCACTGGGGTAACCCATCACGGCACGGCCTTTGAGTTTGAAGGGACATCGTCAGACGATTGCCGCTCCTCTTGAACATTTAAAGTCTCCCTTCGTTAGAACACAAAACAAGCAAGATAACAATAAAGTAAACCACTAACGCTATGATATGTTTGCATGTTTGCATCTTTTCCCTGCCTACAAACATACTTTCGGTATGTCGCCTTTTTTCGCATTGCCGCCCTGATACCACTCTCCTTCTGCCATGGGCCGTTGCTACCTGCAGCCACGTGACAGGCTGTTAAGTATGATTGACGGGTGGCATTGTTCCCTTTGGCGGCTGAAAACCAAAATAATGACACATGGACGTTCCGATGTCCACATGCTTGTGTGGTTTTTGACGTTTTTCTCATATTTCTACTGTAGTTAAAAGCTTGAAATTTTGACAACTAATAGAAAGGACATTCATCTTGTAAATACCGTTAAAATCTTAAAATCGGCCATGCAAAGGTTTTTGGTGTCTTACCAGTCCTTAATGAAGATTATGATCCTGTGACGTTCCATAACGAAACGCTCCATTGATTATTCTATCCAGATGATTTAATTTTGCTATCTGAATCTGAAAAGGGTTTACAATGTTGTTTAAATAGGTTGTCCACATGCTGTAAAAACTGGAATTTATCTGTAAATGTAGAAAAATAAAAAAAATAATGATTTTTTTTAACAAGACTAGTAAATTAGTCTTTCGCGCTTTTCAGTTTGAAAACGAAAAAATTGAAGTGATCAGAAAATATGAGTGCTTGGGAATTGAAATTTCATCAAATGGAAACTTTGCAGGTGCCATAAAATACTAAAGTGACAAAGCAGTGAAATCATTGCCATTGGAAAGACTGAAGAAAACATTGTATAGTAATCAGACGGACATAAGATTATATCTCCACCTTTTTGAAAATATTATTGTGCCCATATATTTCTATTGTTGTTCAAAATAATACTATTGCTACAATTTTACGATTTTGTGGGCGAAACTGGAAGAAAAAAACACAAAACTCAAAGTATTTTAAAATAATCAACAAGCTTGTTGAATTCTGTGCACGGAATTGTAATACTTTATAAATTTGGTGCACAAAATTGTATAATATTATTAATTTGTGCACAGAAGTGTAAGATTTTATCGATTTCGTCTACGAAATTGAAAATTGGGATGTACAGAGTTGTTAAATATATCGATTTCGTCCAAAACATCGTTAAATTTATCAATTCTGTCCACAGAATCCTTAAATTTACAAATTTCGTCTACTGAATTGGGTAGGTTTTGAATTTTGTCCACAAAATCTTAAAACCTTTCCAATTTTATCCACGAAATCCATTTCTTGATCAAATGTTAGGCACAAATCGAAAAACATGTCGCGTAATCCATATGTTATGCAATTTTGTGCACGAAATTGAGACAAATCCATAGCTTACTCGATTTCGTGCACACAATTGTAAGAGTATAACAGTTTTGTTCACGGAACTCTAGAGGTATTACTATTGCAATTCTGTCCACAGAATCGTTAAGTTTTTCAATGTCATAGAACAAAAAATCACAAAAACTACCCCAGTTTTGTCCACAAAATTCTAAAAGACACGGATTTGCAAACCTGTATGGATTTCGTCCACGCAATCGGTAAAATGTGACCTTTTGAACCCTGGCGTGCCAAGTGTGACAAGTAAAAATTTCGTACCATCAGAGACCCATGACGACGTTATCAGAAATTAACAAAGCTCGCACACGGGTTTATATTTTAATTTGGACCCTTTGGCGCGCTAGAAAAAAATAAAAAAGGATAATATAGGCCTACAAGAAAAACAATGATAGACTGAAAATAAAAAAAGGAACGAAAGGGACAACCAACATTCAGAATTTCACTCAATATTGGCCAGTCTGCAATGTAACGTTGACAGTCCCCTGTCGCGCGGTCAATCCACAGCTTGCTGAATTGTCATGACGGTACATACTAAAATGCGGATGTGGCTGCAAACCGCTGAGCCTATGTTAAAACGCGGACCCCAACTGCGGACCTTCGATATCCTCCATACCGTCCCGAACTGTATAATTCATAAACCAGCAAAATATCAGGCCTTAAATATGTGTATTTATCGAGATATTTTAAGTTCCGTAAAACGCGTAGGCCTACGTCACGTACGTGTAGGCCTACTGCGCTCACCATTGCACTCACATTACATTCATTGATCACTGCAGTGCTCAGGCAGCGGCCCGCTTGCCATCGGGGAAAAGCTTCAGTTATCAACATGAGTTTTCTTTCACTATCAAACCAGTTTTTATTCCAAGGCTACACTATGGCAGTTTCTAAAAATTGCTGAAAAGTCCATTTATTTGTTTCTCCGAGAGCTACCGGACTAATGTTTCGTCATTATTCACCAGGCTTTTATACCTCTGCCACTTGCTTGTGTGTGTGTGTGTGTGTGTGTGTATTGCTTCGTCAACACGCTGCGTATTTTTATACTTCACTTCAGCTTTGTACAGTTGGAAGTTTCTGAAGGGGAAAACGACCGAAAAAACGCACTTGCCACTTGTAACTCTTCACAGGTTGTCGCCTGTAGGGTAGGTTCACTACACTGTCTCCAGCATTGATCACTTCAAGTTGTTTTAAGTAGCCTATACACCTGCCTCTATATATATTAGTCTTAGGCTAAATATATCGGTGTAGGGGCAGTTAGGGTAAACCCGGACACTTAAGGCTTTAATCGTAAATTTACACAACAAGAACCTGTATGTCTTTTTGGTGTGAAATAGTTTGCAACTATATTTGCATTAAAATCTGAGATAATCTTTTTGAAATGCAAGTTCTCAATTTTTTATATACAGACAGAAAGAAAAGTTAAGTCTGGTGTCCGGGTTTAGAGACAAAGTCAGATAAACACGGACAACACTCCATCTTAACTCGAACACAATCATTTCTTATAGCGAAAAAATAGTATTCTTTCTTATTCCTGCATTTCTCAGGGTCAGTAGGAATTACTGCCTTTTTTCCTTCTTAATATATATAATTGTGCATTAACGGACTTTAAAATTAGCGTATCAGACTGCTTTCAAATATGAAAGAAAAAGTCAAAGATGACTAAAATGTGGTTAATTGTCTCTAGGATGTATTTTGTTGGGAAGTTGTCTCAAATAACACTTTGCAGTCTGAGTCAACAGCTTTCCTCAGCGCCGAGGAAAGCTGTTGACTAACACTTCACCTAGTGAGAGCCTGCTACCATGTAGATTTTTTAACCAGCTGCAAAGACAGGGGCACTACACCTACAGGTTTACGCATTAACATTGAGCCTCAACTACCCACATTAGACAAGAATTTCATTCTAAAATGGGCTAAGATTTTGGAAGACACACAACGCATGCTCATACAAACCCTTCTTGAATACTGGCGCCAGAGAACAGAGGAAGTTGAAATTCTCATTAGAGATACTAACTCACTTCTAAACAATGACACGGAGGAAGCGGAAATCAGACACATTAGGGAAACCTTAGCTAAATTGAAAACACGTGAAAGCGCATGCCTCAAAACCAAAAGAGAAAACAAATGGGCAGGAGATTCTATAAGTATAAGAAGCAACAATGGAAGAAACGGAAACAGAAGACCACCACAACCCCGGAGAACGCCATCGTCAACCTCTCAGACAAGATTCTAAATGAACATGAAATTTCAGTACCTAACAAAGGTCTGGGCTTCTGCCCTATTCCCAAATCAGTCGACAAATTAGCTTTGAGAAGTGACCACAAAAGATTAGCTAGACAACTACGCCTAATTTTACACTACAACTCAAGACCCGACACCAATACACCTGTAACTAGCACTGACACACTAGGCCTAAAGAATCAGAGCTCAGGTTGGAACCCCCCCCCCCCTTCGCAAAACATGGAATTAGAATCTTTCATCAGTAGTATATAAGTCAACATCATGAATTTAACCAAAACCTATGGTCCCAACATAACGAAAGATGAAAGGGAAGCCATAAAATCACTTAAAAATGACCCCAATATTATCATCAAGCCTGCGGACAAAGGAGGAGCCATTGTCATACAAAACAAGACCGACTACACTAGGGAAGCCCTACGTCAACTACAAGATCACGCACACTACCAGGTTGTGGATCATGACCTTACAAAAGAAATTAACAAAGAAATCACCGCATTTATTAATCACATCCATGCATGATAAGCAATTCATAGACGACAACATCAGGTCATACTTGTTAAATCAGAGTCCCTGGACACCAGTCATTTATTTCTTACCTAAGATACACAAGCAGAATGTCCCATGAAGACCCACAGTCTCGGCCATTGACGGCCCAACGGACAAGATATCTGCTTACATAGACGCACACATTAAATCTCTGGTACCTACCATACCCTCTTTTGTACAAGATACCACCGATTTCCTCAACAAAATACAACAAGAAAAAGTTCAATCAGGTGATTTCTTAGTCACCCTGGATGTAACATCGTTATACACCAACATACCACATATGGAAGGTATCGCGGCCTCCAGGGAAGTCCTTAACAAAAGACAGGATAAAACCACCCATACTTGGATTCTCCTTAGATTGATGCATTTTGTACTCTCTAAAAATTGCTTCCGCTTTGATGATAAATTCTACCTTCAAAAATCGGGGACAGCCATGGGCACAAAAATGGCCCCAAACTACGCGAACATATTCATGCACCAGTTAGAAACAAAATTACTTAAGGATATATATCAGGTTACAATGGGTTAAACCATCATTTTTGCTATTTTCACACATGTTATGCACTTTTCCTTTAAGTTTTGTATGCCGGAATCAGATTTCAGGTTATGTAAAGGAAAATTGTGAATTTTGGCAAATGTATTGCCTATTGGGCCTGGTTCTCACTGTTTGGTGTGGCTTCGGCTGGGGACAAGCTAAGCTTCTAAGACTAAGCTCCGCCCTGCAGGAATCCAACAGGAGCCTCATTTACATACAGCAGGTGTGAGCGCTTCTGCGCACGCTCCGCACAAGCAGACTACGATCAGCTGGGCAGGCAAACCCCATTATCGCTTTGTGTACAACTCTCGTTTGAACATATCCATGTAAACTCAGACTTCCATCCTCTTGGTGCGCCAATACTTGTTCTTTCGCTCAGTTTCAGAGTTCCAACTTTACAAGTTGCACACACAGCAACGGCATCAACACAGGCCTGCAACTGAGAACAGTCGCATAATCGGTATCCCTCTGGCTGTTCATTCACATCTGCTTGTTCACAACAATCTGTAGATCTAGCCTCGTGGAACACAAAGTCTCCGAGTTTCTGGGCACTAGCACTGCAAAATCAGTTGTCCAGACTTGGTTGGCTTGTATATGTTGTGGTGTTCACCGAATCAGTATCCGTGACCTTGGCTTCCACTTCGTTCGACCCTGACCCAGCAATGCCAGACTCGCCCGGGGTCTCCGTGAGGCTCACGTCGGGTTGCAGGGTCGTCTCCACTGGAGGGAACTGATTGTAGTATGATCCTAGATCAGACGCTTTGACTTGAGTTCACTTGCAACTGACGCGGGCATCTCTCTGCCCCTAGGTTTTTTCTTTCTCGGCATCTTTGCAATAGCACTTTCTAATGACACAAATGTAAGCAACGATCCTCTGAACTTGATAGAAACTTTCTGAACTGAGACTGAAGTTCCGATTTACTGACACCTATATTGGACCCCACGCAAGACGGCAAACATCATAGAACCCGGTTGCCCCCTAACCACCTGTCAGTCATTTGTCGGCCAATCAGGGTAAACTTGAGAAACCCCAACATGGAATCCAAAGTGACAGATGAGCATGATTATAACATTTTTGGATGTAAAACCTCTAAAATAAAGCATTCTTTGAAGTTTGATGCTCCAAACTTGTCCATTTACTCAACAGGTGGGAGTGCGTAACGGAATACCAAGGTGTCATTACGATCAAAGGCCCAAAGAATAGTGTAAGTCCTATTGAAGTCGGCATTTGCTTCGAAAGCGTTTTTCTCGGCATCATTCCTGGCCTTTGTTTCTCAACTTCTTGTGAAATCAACTTCGTCAGTTTTGCTCATAAAGACCTGGGGTTTGTGGCAAACTGTTCACAAGAATATGATCTTTAAAAACGTGTCTCAGATTTTTTCTATGTTGAGCGGTTTTCTCTCTACAGCGAGCCAAAAGTCAAAACCTTTGATGTAAGAACGGAATGTCATCTTTTCAACTTTAAACGTATCTCCACAATAGCGCAAACAATGAAAAAAGTGAGACACGTTTGTGTTGAAAATCATGTCTGCTAGCTTTTGCAACAGAAATGCACATGCTCAAGCTCAAAATAAAAAAGTAGATTTAACAATTGTGTGATTTTTTTATGATCACTTTACCTGATTGTTGTGTCAACACAGAAGAACTGGTACAAATGAAAATGCTATCAACTTATTTCCAGATTTGTTAGCTTTCAGGAAATATATAGTTTATGGTACTTTTAGCGTAAAATCAGACTTTTATTAAGTCATTTGTAAGACTCACGCGTAACCTGATATATAGCCTTAACACTCAAACCACGCATGTGGTTACGTTTTAGGCCTATCGATGACATTTGGATGATCTGGCCACATGGATTACCATCTCTTTTAGACTTCACACAGCACGCTAATAATTTCCATTCAACGATAAAATTTACATCACATTAGTCATTACAGCAAATAATTTTTTTGGATGTGCTAGTCAAAAAGGAAGGACGCGATCGTCACCTATCAACTACCCTCTATGTAAAACCCACGGACACACATTTATACCTACATTATCGCTCATGCCACCCGCGACAACACAAGAGCTCCATTCCGTACAGCCAAGCATTAAGAATTAGAAGAATTCGCTCATCACTACATCAGATGAAGAATTCGAAAAACACTGCTCACTACTCAAAACACACTTTCTAGCCAGGCGTTATCCGGCACGCATCATTAATGAAGCCATTTCCCGCGCAAGGGAGCGACCACGTGCCTCATTACTGGAGCACAACAATCGAACCCCCAAATAACAACGACACCATAAATATTGTCACTACTTTCCATCCGGCAAATCCACTCAACAAACAACTTATATCGCGCTTCTGGCCCATCCTTAGGGCCAATCAACACACTATACCAATTTACAACAAATCTCCCATCATTAGTTACCGCAAACCACGATCGCTAAGGAATCTACTAACACGTTCTGACATCAAACCGCCCATATCCATATCTGGTAGCAGTCCGTACAACAAAAACTGCGCCACTTGCCCTTATTACGCTAAAAGGGACTTCTTTATTAGCACCTCCACCAAACTGAAATATCATATTAAACAACATATCACGTGTCGATCTACTAATTGCATTTACATTATCGAATGTACTTCTTGCCGCAAACAATACGTTGGGCAAACGTCACAAACTATCAACAAAAGATTTTACGGACACCGCCAGGACCTTAGAAATGATAATCCTAAATCCATTCCATTACACATACGTCAGTGCCCCCATTCTGACATCATAATTTACGGTATTCAAAAATTTTCGGGACGTGACAACGTAACCCGTACCACATACGAAGCGGCTTGGATACATGAGCTTAATACGGTCAACGCCGGAGGCCTAAACAGTAGGAACGAAAGATGCTGACTTGTAAATTTTGCACAAAGTCGTTTAAACACGCATCTTCGTTAAATCGTCACATAAGAACGCATAAGGACTACAAAGTGAGGCTGTCATGTTGTTATTGCAACATAACGTACGGACAAATGGACAATTTTAGGCGACATTTCAAATTTCACCAAAAGGACTTTGTCGCCCCCAGGCGTTTCATACCTAGGGATGAGGCAGTAAAACCGGACAAATATGTCCGCCCCATTGAGGCGAGGACGACAGGGTCGATCTTCAGAGTCGTCCCGGGAAAACAATACCAGAGGCCTTCCCGTCGGATCCCCATAATACAAAATCCGCTTACGTACAAACCAGCTTTTTATGAAGAATTTATTGGACAAGCCCTGCCTCAACCCTTTCCTGTCTATCCTGAGTGGCACACAGAACTTCTTAAGACAATCCCACCAGTCTTAAATGACTTATATATTTCGGATGATGAATATGAAGGACCCCCCACCCCGGAAGCCATAGATTACCTTTTTTAACATTTTAAAAAATCCTTCAGCAGTTGTAAAAAATATATATATATTAATATTGTTCACATCTTTCCAGGTAAATGGCCAGTGCGACATGAAGAAAGGACAAGATGTCTGGACATTTCATAGACAATAATACCTGTATAAATCATGGTCAATATGTGTAAAGAAGCCATATATGTAAAATATTAACAATCATAAAAGAAGCAGAGCTCGCTGCACAATGACATCATCAACACCGCCAAAGGACAGTGTGACGTAACAATATGAACATTCCTGTTTGGACGGAATAGCCTCAAATATGATGCGACATTTTTATTTAAAGGAAGCCTCAATTATGCACTTAAACTGTGTAATCTGTCAATAAATTGGGGAGCCTCTATAGCCCTGACTGAGGAAGGGGCACACAGCCCCGAAACGCGTCGGCAGAGGCCACCCAACTTTATTTCTTTGTTTCAGTCTTCTGACTTGTCACGTTTATGTTTTAACAAGTTTAATTTATGCAGTAGACAGTGGGATCGTTCAAACTTTTTACACAGAAGCCTCAATGTTGTCTGCTATTGTATCTACATTTTTTAACAGCTAATGGCAGATATGACATGTTGGTATTTCTTGGAAATATCTTTTCATGAGGAATTCAAATATATTAGTGTTATATTGATGTTATCTCATTTGTGTGGCTCCGTATGTATGCGGACTTAGACTGCAAAGTGATAATTGTCAGCGTATGAACAACAAAGGTATGTTATTACCTGACTCTGAGTCTGAGGAAATTTATTTGTTTTACAGTGTCTGTATTAATATATATTGCTTGTCCAATCACTACTTTACCAGGTGTTGGTACTGATATTGAAAGAAGTATTGTTTAGTATGGCTACCTGGCACCAAAATGCACTCTGAAGACGTCATGTATTTTACACAATTATAAAAACACAAGCATATAACTGCCATTTTATTTTTGACAAGGCACTTGTTTTGTTAAAAAAAAAAAAAAAGGAAGAGTTCAAAAATGTGAAATGCGCATGATGGAATATTCGCACTATGATAAATTTCATCAGTTTTGTAATCAAGCCTCAAAGCCATTAGGCTAACGTATACTGACAATTACCCACCAGGAAAGTCGACACACGTACTCAACAAAGGCCAAATATCATTGGTCACATACCAGAAGCCTTTAGACTTTTGGCTGCACACATTTGATCACTTAACTTCCAATTTCAACTCTAACGGTATGGAACAATTCTTGCATTAAATTGTGCAAGGAACACAATGTAACCATTAATGAGAGAATAATGTAAATTTAACTACAGTAAAAATGTTTATTCTCGAGCTCATTGAAGTGAATTTTGCAAGTCGTTTATGATTGCCAAGTGCAATATACATTGTACGTATTTAACTCCGAGATTAAACGATGAAGTATTTGTAAATTACGCTAACTATCACTGTCACAAGTGTCCAGAGCACGCCGAGGAAAGCTGTTGACTCAGACTACAAAGTGTCAATATAGATTCAGAATAACTGGAAAAGGAAAGTAATTCTAAAATTTATGCAATAGTAGGCTTACAATCTGCTGGGTGGCTAGAATCCTGGAAATCTAAGGTACAAGTTAACGTTTACCTTAAAGTGCGGGTAAGGTTAGAGTTAATAACTGTCAATATGCAGCAGCCTACTGTAAGTGTATAATTCTATGGTAATTTACTGCAGAATCTACAGCTATTGCCTTGCAATTAGAAACAAGTAATTTGTTGTAATTCAAAATTCAAGTTTTACAGTGAACTGTATGCATAGCCATTCACTTTTTTATAGGTTCTTTCACGATTAAAACTTTAGTATAGGTAAAATGTTATTATATGATACAGAGTCAGAGGCTTTGCACACCTACGGCATTTTTGCATGCGAAAACGTCTTCCCAGTGAAAGAACAGAGTTGTATGTTTTTGTCAATGTAAAGTGCGGCTGGGCATATATATGCCTGCATTTATTAGAGGGCCTAATTATCCCGTTTTCTAGAATATTACTTACTGTCAAAAGTAAATTATTTGCTCATTTCACAAATGACATATAATTCCAGTCAATTATGAGACGAGGGGAGATCTTTTACTTCACTTGTGTAAGCCAATATAGACATAGGTAGTCTTTTTTTTTTTCGTCAAATAACCGTAACACCAAAAGCCTGTAAGATCCAGGTTACAAATAGGCCTATAAAAATAGGCCTACACATTGACAGATTTAAACTATGCATCCCTGGTGACAATTATATATGCCTCCTTTAATGTCAAGTCAATTTAACTTTTAACAGTACGTGAACATTGCTTTTTTTGGAAGCAAATGCATCTATACATAAAAACCTTGTTTGTTAGATTAACTCGGACATGTCCGGTTTTATCTGAAAGCGGGTGTCCGAGTTAAAATGAAAAATCAGATAAGTTCGGACACAGACAGAACATCGCCTGAGGTTTAACAAAAATATTTTCTGAGAGAGTGTTCTCAACAATTTAAAAGCGTAACTACTAAACATCGTAACTTTTGGTGCCTTAGAGTTAAAGCCTATTAGATGTATTTTTCACAAGCTTAGCAAATAAAACTTACGCGTGCGAAGAACCGCTTGCAATGTGTTGCTCCCGCGCACCTGCTCGCTTGTCTGCTTCCAAAAGAATATGAAAACGAGGCAACGCGGGTAAGTGATAAGGCCAATAAAAACTTGAATCTAGTGGGAAAAATTAGTGGTACAAAAGTTTCCAAGTAAATCATATTTTAGCAACAGAAAACAGTAAGTTTAAGTGTCCGAGTTAAGGCGCTGTCCGAGTTTATCCATAATCCCCCTATATTTTGTCTTTCCTTTTTATTTTTTCTTTCACTTCTCCTCCAATCTTTCTTTGACTGAATTTGAGGGCAGGGGTAAGGGTTTAAATTTTCGTGCTGGCGTTCTGGTGCATTTTATTTTCCGTACCAACGTACTGGGACATCGTAATAAACATCAAACTGTAAAGGATAGGGCTAAAATCACATAGGCCTATAGAAATTGCCCCTGGACTGAATATTGTTTGCGGAAATATTGTTGAACGCAACTTGTGGAAAATTGCGAACATTTAAATACGACACAAGAAGTTTTTGAATTGAAAAAAAAATTAATTGTAACGCTAAAGGCCTAACGTTATATACGATCTTATTATGGTCATTTTCATTATCCCAATTACTTAAAACTACAATAGCAACGCAAATGACTGTGTGAAAGTATGAATGTACACTCTACGCGTCGTGTGCTATGCTTTCTATAATGTGGAAAGTTGTCTGCAGTTTACTTTGTATTTATTAAGTGGTAGAGTAAAATGGAGACAATAAATTTTTGGGGTAGACAGCTTTATGTTATTTTCATTGTTTTTTTCTTTTACGATGGCCAAGGACGGCGGACAGGCAGACATCTTAAGGGATTACACCTGATGCTATAATTCCGCAAAGTGAACATGACTTACAATGTTATTTGGATAAATTACACGGATATTATAAAAACTGGAATTTGAATATCAATGTAGAATAGTCCAAAGTAGTAAAAATTTAATAGTTCTAGTAGAAATAATTGGAGACGCTTCTTTGTTGGTAACGAGGAACTAGAAATAAGTAATATATATACCTACCTCGGCATTGAAATAAAATCTAATGGAAATTTCGTTGGAGCCATAAAACATTAATGTGAAAAAGCTAAAAAGGCTCTTAGACGCTTAAAACATACCGTGCCTGGCGAAAAAATTGACATTTGTTTATATTTGGATTTATTTGATTAACCGTTTGCCCCTATATTTCTTTATGGTCGCGAAATATGGGGTGCATAAGTTCTATCTCCTATAAATTGCATCGGTCAAGACGATATATCAGGTTATTTCAAGACTGAATTCGAAAAGTTATGTTTCAGTTTTTTGAAAAACACTCTAGGAGTGAAAGCCACAGCATGCAATATTGTGGTTTTGAGAGCTCCGACCTTTTTCATATTTTCTGAAAATACTGAGGACTATATGAATATGTAAAAACTGGTACTAGTTTATAAACTTTAACCATGACAAATTGTTGGATGATGCCTATAAATGTAAGTCCGAAATTCTGTCTGTGACTAGCTCTACCTGGCTAAACACTGTGAAGAACAACCTAAAATTAATCGAATGCGAAGATATTTGGAACAATGGTGGCAATGAATTTGGAGATTTTTCGGCAAATGTTAAACAAAATATATTACAGGAGAATTTTTTTATTCAATGGCACACTGACTTTTTTAGACAATCTTTTCCAGCTAAAAAATCAAGAACAGATTCAAAATTTGAATCAAAGTTTCAAATGGAACACTACTCACTGGTATTGAAGAAAATAGTTGAAAGAAGAAACTTAACCCGATTTAGAATCAGTGCACATAATTTAAATATTAATAAAGGGAGACACAAAAGGCCAGTTAAAGTGCCAGTGGGTGACAGAATATGTGACTGGTGTTCTGAATTAGAAGACATATTTCATTAAATCTTAATTTGTCAAAAGTTCTGTGAAGCCAGGAAACAACTAATTGATAACGTGTCAGAATTTCCAGTTGATTTTGAATATTTAACTCCGGATGATAAATTTATCAATTTAATGAAATGTGACGACGTGGAAATAATTTGGAATTCGGGAAAATTTATAACAGAAACTGTCAAAATCAGAGAAAAGTTTTGATGGAAAGGTATGCTATTCTTTTGGTTCAACTTGGTACACATATCTTTGTATGTTTTTCTTTTTTATATATATATATATACAATTCTTATCATCATCTTTATCTGTAGGCCCTATTTGTTTATAATTATTGTTTATGCTACCAACAGGTTTGCTGATGGGGGATCTTTATGATGTAGACTGTGTTTGTACTGTTTTTTGTTTTAGACCCTTCAACAAAATACCATGATTATACATGTATGCAATGGTGCAGTTGCAATAAAGGTCATTCATTCACCCAGTGCCTTTCATTGCCAATCCCTCATCCTCCGTCTGAAAGAGTATACGTCCACTAATCTTTTGAAGAAAGGAAAAAGAAATGAGAGAGAGAGAGAGAGAGAGAGAGAGAGAGAGAGAGAGAGAGAGAGAGAGAGAGAGAGAGAGAGAGAGAGAGAGAGAGAGACAGACATCCTTATATTCGGAGAACTCTTGGGAGAAACTTGCCTTTTGTGAGGGACTCGACTTTCATTGATTCCGAATTTTATATCGCTGCCATGGAGGTAGGCAAGCTTCGCAAACAAGCGAGAAACAAACAAATGTAGAAATGGGTTTCCAGCAAATTTTAAAACTGTCAGGTTTTAGGCCTACCTCACGGTATGCTAGACCTAAACTTAGAAAAGAAACTGACAGTAAAATAAAGTCACGTTAATGACTTAGCCATCGGCTGTGCTACGGTGGTAGGTGGGCCGCGATGTCCCGTGCAGTCACTTACCTCAAGTCTCGGGTCACTGAGTTCAATGGTGAGCGCGATACCAGACTCCGGGAACAAGCTACAATTTGCTGAACTTCAAATTTCTTGATCTAAATAAGCATATTTAGGACCTTTAATTTTGCTGGTTTATAAATTCTACTTTTTTTAAAATTTTATAATCATTTATTCCCAGAATGGAAACATGCATACATCATACGTCATACAATAACAGAATTTTCATTACGTAACTGCTTGTCTTGACTTGAGACCCATACATGTAGTAGTAGAGAGAAATACAAAAAGTTCGCATGACATTTATATACAATCTCTGGTATCTTTACTTTTCACGCTGTAATGAATATGGGTAATGTTTTTCTGAACTATTTCATTTGCGTGGCTACCATAGTTAATCTAAGGGAAGGAATGTCTACATAAAATATTGTGCGACGATATGAAATTCATTATATGCCTATAAAGGAAACAAACATAGAAGTGAAGGGAACACTGGCGACAAAAGAAAAAGAGACTAAACGGCACCGCCCAAATGTTTTACACCCCTCAAAAATAAAAAAAGTGCTACATTTGTCCAGCCTATCTTTTCATGAGTTCGGGTGTAAGGCAAAGATTCCAGATGTTAACACCGACAAAAACACTGGAAGAGCCTTAGGGGTGTTTCTCGAACCTCATGCAAAATTGTGAAAATCTCAACCAAAGTATGAAGTTAAATATTTTTTCCAATGTATCTTTTTGCTGGTGTTGTTAGAACGCTTATGCCCCAGTTGCTATCGAAGTTGGGTTCTCGGGTTCCTGTGTTCCGAAATTTTGGCTATGCCCGATTTACTATCTTATATTTCATAAGCACAGCACCAATGGCAACATGTTTTCTGTATACAAAAAACGATTTGGCACATTCACACATGGGCCCCCTAGTGTCAAACTGTCCGGTAACTCTCTAGTGGTAGAGGTAGGAAAACCACAAAAGTATTCACTTCCGGAAACAAAGAACAATAACTTTGCGCATATAAACGTGCCTAAATATAGATCAAATTAACTTGTATTGTCAAAAAAGATGTGATAAATGACTGATAATTCATAAATTAATAGATATCAAGGTTAGATACAGGTTTAAAGAAAATGCACCATGCACCTCCAACACAAGAGAGTACCAAACAATTTAGCATTAGGGGGCGCTTGTGTGATTTCTAGTTTCTTCCAGGCTGCTGATTACGAACTAGAAACTTTCAAAAATCATCACCGAAAGGCATGATTATAACGAATCGACTGGGTTACGAGAGCAATGGGTTCTATCTAGTGACCAACACTTTCAATCCTAGTCAGAATAAAGGTCGGGAATTATCATAATGATTCTAGATTGAAACACGTTTCATTCCAGTACCATCATTCTAGTATACCAGAGGGAAACCCAATGGTCCTTGTAAACAAGTTTCTCTGGTATGGTGTCGGCGTATTGCACTCAGAGGGCAGAGATAGATGTATATCTGGTTAAAGGAACAGATGGACTCCAGGTCAGAGTTAAAATGAGCATAGCTTTAAAGCATTGGACTGTTTCGTTAATGCATAACCCAACCTGATCTATCCTAAAATTATAATATAAAATGTAGAAATTATTTCCAACAAAAGCAGAAGATGTAGTATCAGATTTTGTATATCATTCCTAACTCGAGCATATCAACAAAGATTATCTTCAACTAACTGCAAAGCATTAATTCTTAATGAGGTGTATAATCGTTGTATTCAGTGACCTTGACTATATGTCCTGAAACGCGATTCATTGCAATTATATTATAATGTTTTGATGATATTTATATACAAAGTATAGGCATGCTTATATGGCACATGACACAGCGACATATATCTTTAAGACGAGATACACGTATGACAAAATCAACAATATAATACATCTGATACAAAAAATGATTATTTGGAATCAAAAGAAAACGGGAATGTATCTTTACAAAAATTGCCGATCTATGATTTAATTCCAGCTGATGGCATGTGTTCGAGGCATCAACAGGTATATTGGAATAAGACAGGTCTCTTTTTTGAAAGCTGTATCCTGGCCCTTGGTCGTCAAAAATCTGTGGTTAGCGTTACAATTTATAAATATATGCAAGAAATGTCATACGCACTATGCCAGCGGTATGACTGCTGCTATCCCACTATTTATGGTGCATGGTCATTGCTGCCCTATGATTGAGTGCTAAGCAAACATTTCTTGCATATTTGCCTGTTCCTCCCTGTGAAAATTTATTTGTGCATATTCAGGCTAATGGGCGTAGAATCATCATGTGACAGAGAAATATTGTTTTATTAGTCTTTAGGTTCTGTTAATAGTACAAAACATTAAAGATTACAATTTGTCATTGATCATTCATTACTGATAGTATGCCTGACCATGGCTGATTATCACAGATGTTGGGTCTTCTATTGGTAAAATGTTTGACAAAGCACAACTGTGTACTGTATATGACATTCCGGATTGCAAAAACATAGTCAATTTTAGCTCAACTGACTTGTCTGTCAGCTGAGCTTATAGGATGACCTGTCGTCCGTCCATCCAGTCATCCTTCCACAATTCACATTTACGACTTCTCCTCCAAAACCTTCAGCCAGATTCACTTCAAACTTGGTGGGGGGTGTACCTTGGGTGACCTCTACCAAGTTTGTTCAAATAGTCCAGCTTCATTGATTTTTGCATTTTTTAATCATTTTTGTTGTTGTTTTTTTTTGGGGGGGGGGAGCAATTCTAAAAAATTCTTCTCCAAAACTGCGCACCCAGTTCCTTTGATATGACACCAAAACACGTCTAAGAACTCCTAGTTTTATAATTGTTCTCCAGGTGGCGCTGCCTTATTTTTCTCTTCTTTTATGACGCGCGCGTGTGTGTGAGTGTGTGTGTGTGTGTGTGTGTGTGTGTGTGTGTGTGTGTGTTTTCGCTGTTTTATACTTCTTCTCCAGAACCGTCATTCTGATAAAGCTGAAACTTGATGGATATGATCCCTGTGTAAAGGTCAAACCAAGTTGTTCACTAAGTGACACTGCAATTCTCATTTTTAATGATTTTTTTTTCAATTCGCGTACTCTTCGGTAAATCCACCTTTCCTGTTTATTACTATGTGAATCAATGGGCATACCAATGCTAATTCATATTTTCGACTTTTTCTCCGAACCTGTCAGCCAAATTGACTTCAAAATTGGTGGCAATGTGTTTTGGATGGGTCTCTACCAGTTTTGCCTAAACGGTTTTGCTTCAGTATTTTTTTTTTTTTTTTTTTTTTTTTTTTTTGAGGGGGGAGGGGTAAATTTTGAAAAATGTTCTTCTCCAGAGCCACTCGCTGATTGCTTGATATGAGACAGGTACTCTCCTAGAGACCCCTAGTTCTATTTTGTTCACCAGGTGGTGCTGCAATCCTATTTTATTTTTTAATAACTTTTGTGTGTTTTGCTATTTTTAACTTCTTCTCCACAACCGTCACTCAGATTAAGCTGAAAATTGGTGGATATGTTCCTTGCGAAAGGGGCAAACAACAATGTTCACAAGGTGGCACTGCTGTGAATATCTGAATTTTAACCATTTTTTTTTTCACTTTGGGTACTTATCGGTTAATGCACCTTTCCTATTGATTGCTTTGTTAGTCAAAGGACATTCTTATGCTAATCACATTTTGTCCGAAGAAACTGCCAGTCGGATTTCCAACTTGGTGGCAATGTACCTTGGTCGAGTCTCTAAGAAGTCTGTTCTAAAAGGGTCATGCTCCAGTGATTTTTGGACTTTTTTTATTTTTGCGGGAAAATCTTTCGAAAAGCTTTAATGGGGAAGTTTAACATAGGAATTTCTTGCAATGGTTATAATTAAAATAGTTTTGGCCAGACATGTGTCAAAATTGGTAGTAATGTACCTTTGATAAGTGTCTTGCGCAAGTCGTTATGCTCCAGTGATTTTTGGACTTTGACCTCATTCTCAAGGTCACAGGACAACTGACATGAAATGTACTGTTCATTTGATAACTTGGGATCTATTTTGAGTTTTTACCTTGATGTTGCACATGTTAATCTTTCTCAATAAAGGTCACGATTAGACAATACATGGGTAACCTTGACCTCATTTTTGGGGTGACAGTGCAACATACATGAATTTTACTTTTCACTTTAAATTGAGAACTATTTGAACTGGGACCTTGATGTTGCACATGTTAGTGTTCTTCCATAAAGGTCAGATTTTACATGGGTGACCTTGATCCTACCCCAAGTTCACAGAGCCACAAGTGTGATGAATCTCTGGGTCAGCTGAGCATGTGTTGTTCATACAGCCCTCTTGTTTATTTTAAATCTGTATGAAACAGCTGCCAGTTACTGGAGCTGCCATTAGGCACAAGTTCATCAGGAGGCAAAGTCCTTGTTTATTTTGAATCTGTATAAAACAGCTGCCGGGTCACTGGAGCTGCCATTTCACACAAGTTCATCACGAGACAAAGTCCATATAAGGGAAAAGCTGCCGATTTAAGGTATAATTGTTTGTCCATTTAAGTCACTTGTTGGAAAATCAGTTAAGCAGACAAACAAGGTAGGTTTCAGTTATTTCATTTTAATAAGGTTGCTTCTTTACCAGCATCATTGTGTAATTTACATTGTAAATCAAACTCATTCATAGAGTGAAATTGGCAATTTATAAAATGTATCAATCAAGTTACATAGATCCTTCATCTAGATAGCGTGAGTGAATAGGTGTACTGCAAAGTAGAAAATGTGCTTTGTGCGTAATTGTAAACGTTCAGATCATCAACCAGAACTGCAGTGAAACCTCAATATAACGACACTCAGATATCCGACATAATTATTCATTTTAATGACAAAAGCTTGGAATGGCAAAAGTCCATTTTCTTTGTTGTTTGATTCATATATCCGACATATTCAGTTATCTGATACAGTTCTAAGGGAACAGCTGGTTTCATTTTAACCAGTTTTCACTGTATCAAGTTTACATTAACCTTTTCCAGACTACGCCGCCTTTATTCTGAAGCTTAACAATAAGTAATAATAATACTAGAGTCTGATTCAAGTATAAGAAAATGACCTGAAATGCTACTTTGAATTCCAAGCAGTGACTATCATTTCACCACTGTTGACTCTCTTTTAAAAGATCCATAATCAACTAAAATGATATCAATATTCTATAGTCAGTTCCAATACCATACGTTACAGCAACTATCAACATATGCATCACATTTAAAATAAATGCAAAATGTTGGTCGGACACAAAGTAAACTGCAGATGTTACCAGATGAGACACAGGTAGAAAGACTGTCCGTGGTCCACCTTCATTTGTGTGATGTAATGTAACCTTCTCTAAAAATAACTGATATTGTTAGCAATTCTTCAATATTTTTACTTTCCGCTAACATGACCAAGCATGCTTATTTACGATTCTGCATTTCAGTCAGCGTATTCTATGATGCTAGCATTTACATACTTTTTATCTAAAAGTAATTGATGTTGTTATCAATTGTTCAATATTTTTACTTTCCACTGACATGACCACCACATGCACAATGCATCATTTAAGTCTGCTTTATTTACGATTATGTATTTCATTCAACATATTTTATGATGCTAGCATTTACATACTTTTATGTGTAATGTTCTTTTACAACGTTGATCATTAAAAGTAGCCATAATGGTCTACTAATAATTATCATGTACTCTGATGCATTCCACAGTTGGAGCAACAATCTGATTGCCATTAAAAGTGCTGGAAATGCGTAAACCTGAAAGATGATAAAGTGTGCCAAAACGGGGGTGGGGTGGTATCCCATATATTGCAATGCTGGTAGTCGCCACACACTAAAAACCCTGCTTTCGACATGTCACTCTCCAAAACCCCCACGTCTAAAAGCGACACTCTCTTAAACACCTTTATTATATTTCAAAACAATTAGATCCCACAATGTTATTCACTGCCCGGACTGTAACGGATGTAGAGAAAGCTAATATCTGTAGTAAGATCTATTCAAACTCTTCAGTATCAGACCCCTTTTCCTTAAAGTTTCTGCGAATAGATATAACGCCAAAAGACTCTTGATAAGAATGGCGAGATAACCAATGTGTATATGTATTTCTGCAAGACCTTTCACCTTAATAAAATGTCAATATAGCATCGATAGATAGATAGATAGATAGATAGATAGATAGATAGATAGATAGATAGATAGATAGATAGATAGATAGATAGATAGATAGATAGATAGATAGATAGATAGATAGATAGATAGATAGATAGATAGATAGATAGATAGATAGATAGATAGATAGATAGATAGATAGATAGATAATAAAATGAAGTGCAATAAGTTTTTGGTGCATATTGACCTGTCTTACATGATTAGATAAGCTTGAGCCTGCTTCTTTGTTTCGATTAGGAGCGTACTGGTCTGCTTTTTGACATAAAATCTCAACAAGTGTGTAATGAAATTGGTCAATAATTCTAATGTGAATGAATGAGCATTCTGGGGTATTTGTTGAGCACATATGGCCCATGGTCTGTCTAAAACTACAAACAAATCACAATGCTGTTAGTTTTACATTACCAAGAATAAGGGATATTGTGATCTTCACGAATTTAGTAAATATATATTATTTACTAATAACATGCATCTATTCTGATACACTTTTGCAGCACTTTACACAGAAAACAGGACTTTGATCTAAATATGCCAGTATATACACCACACTTCTTAATTCAGATCATATACATGTAAATTACATATTTCCTACAAGTACGCATTCGGATTTAACTATAGAAAATAAGAAAATCTCGGTTAGTCTTAAGAAATTGAATTTTAACTACTGAATTCAAAACCTGTAATTTTAACTGCAAAAAAGAATGGTGTAAACAGATGAAATGGGAAACATTATTTTATATTGCGCTTCTAGCTGCAAAACCGCATTTTAAATTTTAGGTAAAGATTTGTGTTTCCAAGTTTACCAAATGTTCAAATTGGATTTCCTTTTTTTGATTAAAAAATAAACAGTCATAAAATTCAAACTAAGCCCTTTGTCAAAAATTTAAAATATCGTTTTGGACAGCGTTATATGTTCTTTCATTTGACAGTTTTAAGTGAATATGATTTACGAAGTGACACAAAGATCTTATATTCAGTGTCAGAATCAATCTTGATGTTATCTTTGCTTTTAGCGTATTTGGCAGTAACCATAGTCAGAAATTTAACACTTTATGCACGAGAGTCATGAAAAGTACCGCGCCCTTAATTGATATATAATAAATACAAAAATTATTCAATATATTTCAGATGAACATCCAGGGCATATTGATGTTTTCCGTGGTTTTTACTAGTTGCACGACCTGTTTGTCGGCAAGACCCATAGAGGGCTTTAACTGTAAGTCTATCTGAGTCATGTGCTTCTTTTATGAATAAAACAGTTTTGGAGAAACACAGAGCTCTTTTCCATAACAAACATGTGGGCCATTGCCAGCTGGTGGGGGTAAGAGTCTGCTCCTTCACTGATTCACGAAACATTAAAAGCGAGACCAAGTCACTCATTTTCGATAATTAAAACAAATACAACGCAAAGAAAAGTACTGTGTTTTAAATTCAAGGGCCATTCAATGAATATACGATATATTTCCAAAAAATAAGAATATTTTTTATTTACAGTGGTTGAAATAATTAAGTATAATGATACAGCATTTACTACCTGCACATAATTGTAAAATCTGACAGTCATTCCAGTAGTTATAGTTAAGAAGATACCGAATTTCAGTTAGTGTTATATATGGATATTCCATGGGAAAATCAAGTTGGTATAGATACATGTGATGCCTTTTACCAGATGCAAATGTGGACAGTGGGATGCCGCAGGGCCTTTCACAAGGCGTCATGAAGATTGTGAAGCAAGCAACAGTACACGATATTCGAAATGCAAGGGACGTGGATATCAGCCGCATCGGCATGTCACTCAATCGGTACACATACTTTTTATAATTTTAAAGCCATGATCTGATTTTAAATGCTGAACCAAGAGGAATAATTGGGGTAAAATGCGCACAGGGACCTCTTTGTACAGAGCTTTATGTGTGGTTACCTCACCATAGATAGGATTTCTGAGAATTCCTATTGACAGTATCAGGCATCATAGTATATTTACGAAGCTAGAGCTCCAAATTTAGTTCACCAATAAAGTCCCAACTTTTCTTTGTAGAACTAGCAGCTTACGAGTAGTACACTGTTATACTGCTGCAAATGCATACCACTATTTTGAATATACTTTATTCAGTGGGCCGTTGGAGTTTAAAATATAACCAATCATCAGGAAACTGGCTGCGTAGGGCTTGATTCTTTTGCCCGAAAGATAGCTGTAGGTTTTTTACCAACCATTTCCTTATTTTTTTCATTTAAATCCCTTTCATTCACCAACAAAATTTGTTGATTTACATGTAGTCAGTATTTCAACTTAAAATAATTACTTCTTTAAGTACATATGTTCGAAAGTTATCTTAAACAATGGAAACTGACCTGTGCCAGGCAGTTTACCATCATGAAATCGTGTCAGTAGATGGTTGAAATTTAAATATAATTCGCCAGGTTGATAAAAAAACAGGAAATTTGTGCTTCTCTGCAAATTGTGGGCTTTGATATCGAACAATAATGAAGGTCCTGGCATGTAGCTTGAGGCGCCATGAACCGTCGGAGGTGGCCACACCATACCAGAGCAACAATGATCAAAACATAGTCTAACCTTTGATGATTGCTTCAAACAGATTGTTTCAACTGAAGCAGGCCATTGAATGCATTTTAGTCTTTAAATAGTATCTAAAATTTACATATTGTAAATAAGGAATGCAGAAACTTACCAAACACCGGGTACATTGTATATGCTTCCGTAAATTTATTTCCATGTGCTCATTTTTGGATACAATTTGCACAATAAGCCATTAGAGTATTGACTGATTTCACTAAATTTGCGTATAATCCAGTCCTTTTAACATAAACCTGTCATTTCAAATCATATCTGGAATAGCTGTATGATAATATTTTAAGGTAAATAGTACATTGTCTTAGCATAGCTTAAATGAACCTTATTAAACATGAAAACGAATACGAACAAGTTGTAGAATAAAACAGGCGTTAACGACAGGTAAAATTAGTCACCTAATTCATGATTTCATTTTGCAGAAACAAAGAACTTTTTTGAATCCATCAAATTATAAAGTTGTAGAACCCTCTTTTTACAAATTCTCACAATTAATATAGGGTTCATTCTGTTTATGATAATTTTGTGCATGTACATTACACTGTTGGAATATGTTTATATATGTATATATATACATATATATATATATATATATATATATATATATATATATATATATATATATGGATATATATACATGTATATATATATATATATATACATATATATATATATATATATATATATATATATATATATATATATATATATATATATATATATATATATATATATATATATATATATATAGATATATATATATAACAAATAGATGAGAACCAACAACCACTTTGGAGAATCAGTTTGTTTAGTTGTTAAAGTGTAAGAATGTCATGGATCATCAGAAATTAATATTCAAATCTAGACGGCCTGCTTTTGACCAAAAAATGACTTTCAAATACATAAGAAAAGTTTACAATCAGCACTTCAATGCGTATTGGGTTAAACAGCTATCCGACATACAAATATTGGTGGGCTAAAAGTTAAAGTAATATTCAATCGATTCAGCTGAATTTGCAGCTGATGTGTTCATATTATTAGTGATATTTCAACAATACCATGTATATAAAAAGTGTTTATCAAGGAAAATGCGTTTTTTTATGTGTAGGTGTTTTTAAGTTATTTAAAGAGCAAATTTAAATAGAAAGTTTTAAATGGCCTATTACTTAGAATTCACTTGACAGCTTGACCTTTACTGTCAAAATCTGAGATTTACATGGTGTGTATATCAGATGTGCTACGGTGTAAAATTTGTGGATCATTCAGTTTAGCAATGGAACCAAATATCTGAAATTTTACAAGCTAAAAGCGACGAGCAGTATCTCATGTCGCTTACAAGACAAATCCAGCATGATTTTGGTGTCATATGTTTTCAGCTAATAGATACAACTGTGGTTGATTCTTATGGCGACTGTTCCATTTGTGAATAACTGAATATATCAGTCAGGTTGATTTTATATCTATCTGCACTTATTAATCACTCCGCTTTACTCTTCAAAACTAGATTCGGATATTACAAAGTTATCAAACAACGCAAGATATATTGATGACATTGATTGTGTAAATTTACAAAATTTCAGTGAAATTGCTAAAGAAATTTACCGAAAAGATATCCCTATGGAGGGTAACAATTCAGATGGTTTCAGAGATGTGTTTTTGGACTTGGATATTCAGGTCACTAGTGACAGGTTTTGTATTAACGTCTATCATAAAATAGATGAGTTTAACTTTGAAGTAGTTAATTATCCTTTCCCGGACAGTAATATTTCGGATACTATTGGATATAATCCATTTTTGTCACAGATTTTGATACTTGGTCGTATTTGTTCTAAATTTCAGGACTTTGCATCTGGAACCAGGTTAACCCCCCCCCCCCCCCCCCGGGCTATCGGTAGCAAACAGCGCCCTACAACAGTTATATGTTTGCCTAATTGTTCTTAAAATCCTGCTAAGAAAAATTGTTTTGGTAAAATTTTTTTGGCATAAATGCTGTTGACTTTCATTCTTTTCTGACATGCCTAATGCATATTTACTCAATATTAAAAAATTACTCAAAATTGACAGCATTTTCTCAAATGTCACAAACCTGACACATTACGTTGATACATTGACTCAGGGTTGGCAGTGAAATAGAGCTTAATTGTTTGAGAAGTAGGTGTCATCATGGAGTTTGTTTTACATCTCTGGTGCAGGAAGTACATTGTTGCAGTCCTTGTTAGGATTCCCCTTGGTTTACACAGGTGGTCTAGCTGCAACTGTTTATTTTACAATCACAGGGACTGAATATAATGCCCCAGCTTGATTCCAATTCAGTTAAACATTGGCGGATGGTTTAACTAGGATAAGCTGTCCAGCTAGAAAGGGTACATATTGGTTCAGGGCTAAGTCAAATTGTTCTTATCTGAACCTGTACTATACAAATTTGGTAATTATGGTTTGTTTGACAGGTATTCTTCTTTCATGACGAAGCTCTGCATTTATAAGCAAAACTTCACGTATTTAGCTAATTCATCAATTGCCACGTTCATATTTATTCATTACTATATGGGTTGTCTTTGCTGAATATTTAGCTTAGACAAGGAGCCGCTGCTCAGAGATATATGTAAGGGTAAAAGGCTGTGAAACATGTTGAGTAGTTACCCACTGAAGACCCTTTAATTTATTTGGGCTAATACAACCTATGTCAAAATTTTACAGAGGAACGTGTGCAATATGGACAATACTAGTTCTATGTAAATAGGTTAGACAGGGACAGTTTACCTTACGGAGAGTAAAGAGTTGGGACTGCGGAATAGGGTAATGACTACTAGGAAGTGGTATTGGACAAAAAGACACAAAAACAAAGACTGTAGGGTATTATATGGAATTTCGCATGTCTGAAATCTGTAAGTAAATAAGGGAGTTGTATAAGCAAACTGTCCTCAGCTGACCTTGGCACTCAATCCTTAATAACTCCTGCCCTTGTCTAGGGGTAACAAGAAATGTCACTGTGTTTATTTTGAAACAACTGGCCAAGCTGTTTTAGAGACGAAAAATATCTGGAGGCTTTGTCAACAAAGTGATTTAAAAAAAATCCAAAATTATACGAATCGTGAATATGAATATACGTGCCACGTTTGAGCGAAATCTGGCTCAAATTTTTAGTGAAGTAGTGAAAAATATCAATTACCATTGCAATTTCCATGGACTTGCATAAAATGGACAAGAAAAAATACACTGAAGGACAACTGCCCGAAATTAAAAAAAACACACACACACAATATCAATCGGGGATCTGCGGCATGACCACCTAGTGAACAGCTTTGTTTCAACCCTGCCACATGGACATATGGAACAGTCGCTATCTTGCTTCAACACGATCTGCGGGATGACTTAAGAAAAATCGAAAATAGCAAAAAGATACGTAAATTCCGAAAAAGTGGACAAAAAACTCTTCGCAGTGTTGAAGTACCCCTAACTGTTGAAAACCTTAAAATCTAAGGATCCCCAGAAGTGTCCCTGTGCAATTTTGAAGCAATTGGCCCGGTCGTTTTGGCGATGATTTCCGGAGATATTGCCAAAATGAACAAAGCAATCATATAAAATAAGAGAAATCAATGTAGCCCGATCAGTAAAACAAAATCAGTACAGACCAACCGGAAGTACATATCCACAAATTTTAAGTGAGTCAAGCTGCCGTACGGTTTTTGCATGTTAAAAGTGAGGGTTCCTACTACAATCGCATTGACTGGCATACGTGTCAACAGGAATGCCAGTATATATATATATATATATATATATATATATATATATATATATATATATATATATATATATATCTGTGTGTGTGTGTGTGTGTGTGTGTGTGCGTGTGAGCGTGTGTATTTTAATCTCTAAGGTGTGATTGGCTTGGATCCCATCACGTAGGCTTCTGTATCTTAGCCGTGGCGATTTAGAAGTCCTACAGATCAGCAGAATGAATTATGAACTTTTATTTGTTGATGAGCTGGTAAACGGCCTGCAACTATTGACTAATTTGTATACAGTTGTACAAGAACCATGCTCTTTAGTAGGGTCCTGATTGGTAGGGTAAGTGACGACCATAATCTACAAAAAAAGGGGTCGCAGCCAAACCCACCACCCAGCATGGCAGCGGCAAATAAGTGTTTACTGAAATGGGAATGGCATGGAGAGTCGTGCACAGGACTTAACTGGTGGACCTTCGAGGACACCAGTGGACTCTAGTGTGCTTAAACTGCGCCTTCGTGTACTGGGGCCCACTGAGGTCTGCTAGCGCTCACCAGTCTGTCCCAGTGCTCTCATCTCCATGCCATTATATATATATATATATATATATATATATATATATATATATATATATATATATATATATATATATATATATATATATATATATATGTGTGTGTGTGTGTGTGTGTGTGTGTACAGTGGAATATCCAATCAAGACAAACTCCATAAAGAGACCGCCAATTTACAGATCTCTACATTGCTTATATTTAAGTTTTATCCTCCATTAACTTCACTCTCCTATTTAAATTTTTCACTCCCATAGGTGGTTTTAATAGAGAAATTCTAATATAAAATAAGTAATGTGCAAGTACCAAATATATGCAAAATAAAATCTAAGTGCCTAACAATTTGAAATGAAATGTTTTTCTGTTCACAGGTTGGCTCCATGCAGTCCTGATTGTGATGCTACTCTGGTGAAAGAAAATTTTCCCCCTCAATGAACTGAATGATGGTATGTTTCGCCTGTATCTAGCCCATAAGCTTATTAACTAAACTGTCGGGAATGAAAGGCATTCTACTTTCAAGAGATAAATTTTGCGGAATACTGTACTTTGGTTCAGTTGTCCAGGCCACACATACTGAAGATGTGTTCAAAACATATAAGAAGTATAACTCGTGAAAAGAACAAAGTCACAGAATGCAGACTACAAAATTATCCACACATATACGCCATCTAGGGGCCAATTGTATGACTAGATAGATACAAGTAACACATTTTTAAAAATATAATATAAATTAACGGTGTGAGAAAATACAAAAGCAAAAGTAACCATATTCTACGTTTACATTGGAGGGTGTAGTGTTGTTGACATCTTTTCACGTATCATGGTTGAAGTAATTCATTACAGAAGATTGTTTACGTAATAAACATTGCAACGAATAAGATATAACAATATACCTGAGTTGAATTTGATTTTTTTATGCAGGAAACATGTTCGGTTAAAACTTGGTCATACGCCTAGACTGGTTCCACGGGGTTTCTACAGTAACTGCAAACATTTCCAGTTCCCTCTTAAAATGGAAATGTTAATAATTGAAAAGGTCATTTGTTGCGAATGAACTGCCAGACCACTTCAAGCAAAACTCTCCACGACCGATATGAATGTTTACTCTCTCATTCATTTGAAGGACATTCATTTTGAATTTCCAATGTGAATTTTGCGCCAATGCAACTGACCTTATTGAGGCTCAGTGATTCCCACGTAATGGAGCAACACGACATGGGGTAAATAAAAGGTCATCAAATATAGCAGTACTGAGTGAATTGGGAGAATATCCGATAGTGGTCAAAATATTCAGTCTAATGTGTGAAAATTGGTTAAGAATAGTTCACATGAAACCAAATTCCCTATTTAATATAAATTTCTTTGTAATGTTGAAAATATACACACTGACAAATTTAATTGGTTAACGAGTATTCGGGTCACATTATGTACTTTCGGTTATCAAACAATATAGGTAAATATCCGACTATTAATAAAGACTTTCCAACGTTAAAATTCAAGAAAAGCAATAAAGAATATTTCAGGCAACAATGGGAAAGAGATATGCAAATGAACTCAGACTCCGATTAAAAAAAACTACAAACATACCAAATTCAAAACTCATTTCAAAATGAAGAATTATTTACTTCATATAAAAGATCGAACTTTGAGAAACAATATTACGCGATTCTGAATAAGTGCACATAATTGGAAAAATAACACAGGAAGACACAGACGACCTCCGAAAACACCTTTGGCTGACAGAATTTGTGAAGATTGTAGTATTTTAGAGGACGAAACACATTTGGTACTTTACTGTTCTAAATTTAACTGTGAGAGAGAATTATTATTTAAAAATTTGTCCCACATTTTCCCAAAATTATCAACTTTAAGCGATTCAAATAAATTCAATTTCACCATGGACCTTAATGATCACGATAAAATAAAATTATTAGTAAATTTCTTCTCTGAAGTCATAAAGAAGAGAAGACCATTCCAAATCAATTATAAATTGTCATGTCAGAAGATTAGATGAACGGAGCATTCATTTGACTGATTTACAAACTTTCTTTTTTCTCTCTCTAGAGGACATTGTAATGTGTTGCACGTGCATTGGGTTATGTTGTATTGGTAAATGTATCTGTGTGTATTTTTGTAAAATGTCAATATTGATGTTGATGTAGCAAATAAAGTTCATTTCATTTCATTTCGTGGGATGTATGCTTCGCATGGACTTAAATGGCTCAGACTAACGTTCAACAGTAAAAAGTTTGTATCACTGATCTGCATACTACGCACACCAGTAAGGCTGAAGATCGACTGTGTAATAAGCAGCTGTGTGCACTATGTATCAGAAAGGAAGCCTTGTTATTGGGGATTTCAATCGAAACTTGCAACTGAGCCAAAAAACGCAAGCATAGTGGCTATTTTTATTACCGTCCGTTCCAGGCCCATAACCAAGGGGGAGGGAGTGGGTCGTATGACCCCCGACCCTGTGGCCCAGCAAAGATTTATTAATATATGTACACATAAGGTTGATCAGCACTTCATACCTGTGCAGAGAACTGGCTAGGTCTATGTCAAATAGCAGTCAGCTTTAGTTTTATCTTTAATTACATCATTAAGAAACATAATTGAGCTGTCTTAGCTGAAATACTGGTGAATGTTCAACCAACATGATATTTATCTTATACACTGAAAAGGCGATAAACATGATAGGTGTAGTAAAGGTAGCCTATAAATAAAATTCCAATTTTCTATAAGAAGTGAAGAAGGTAAAATGGGCTCAAAATGCAGGAAATGCAGTATTTGAGGTTTTTTTTCAAAAATTTCCCAGATGATGGTGCCGAGGACCTCCTAGCATAAGCTTTGTGTCTTTGGCACTCGCTTAGTCCCACAGGAAGACCTCCCCCCCCCCCCCCCCCCAACACACACACACCTGAAAAAAAAAGGCTGGTTACGGGCCTGTGTTCATGTTGGCAAACTGTACAAACCTCAGAAGCTACTTGACCAACTGCTTCCAAATTGTATACGTCATGAGATTTTTGAAACAGGTAGCAGTGTGACTTTTATTCATTGTTTATGAGATTTTTGCTATTTTCCACTTCCAGCAAACTGTGTCTTGCATTCTCTTCAAACTTGGTGAGAGTGTGAGCTCTCTCTCTCTCTCTCTCTCTCTCTCTCTCTCTCTCTCTCTCTCTCTCCCTCCCTCCCTCCCTCTCTCTCTGTCTCTCTCTCTCTCTCTCTCTCTCTCTCTCTCTTTCTCTCTCTCTCTCTCTCTCTCTGTCTCTCTCTTTCCCCTCCCCTCACACCCCACAACGTTATTTCAGTATATCGTGCTGCTGTCATTGCAAATTTTAGTACCACTGACCATCGGTTGCACAAATGATGTCATCACTCATGCCTGTCGATTCGTCCCTCCTTCCATAAACGGTAGCTTCTGAGCGTGATACAGTCAACAGTTTTCAAGACACCGACATATAACTTTCAGGACTTCAGAAGAGTATGCAACTCAGTGTCTACTTCGATATTAGTGACGTCACCTACAGTATTATGCATGATATGGGTCAAAACGTGAAAAATCTAGTGGCCTTTCTAGCATCGGTCATGTTTGATATATCAAAAATCGGTTGTCCATGATACTGATGGCGCCAACTATATATTTTGATAGACACTATGAGTTAATATATCCTGAAAGATGTAAAATCCTGTAAACCCCCCCCCAAAAAAAACAAACAACAAACATAACAAACAAACAAACAAACAAACTGAATTTGACATGCCAATTTAAAGGATCTGGAGATCAATCCCAATTCTAACACGTTAGATAATATGCGTGTCCTTGATCAAATGTCTTTGGGTCATCAGGGCGATAAAGTTGAAAGAAGTGATTTTGTAGTGGCAGATTGTAGCTTGGACAGCGATGGCACATATAATTGAGCCCCCAGATCCGGTAATGAGGGATCCCAGTCTCAGGCGACGTATCAAACCGTAAGAGGGAAATTGGCCAATTGCAGCAAACTTGCACAAAATATGGGTATCACTGGAACAGTGCGAGACTTTCAACATGTTAAATGTCTAGTTTACCAGAGGAAAGATTGATTAAACAGCTCTTTTGCTGAAAAGCAGTGCGGTTTTTGAACGTCGGGAGCTTTAAGGGCCTGAATTTTGCAAAACTCAGGAGGTGTTAAATTTTCTGGTACTCAGAAACAAAGCTTTGTTGAACAGTGGGCTTACTATATCATCTTGTTTTGAGAGAGAGAGAGAGGTGAAGCTGGCTAACGAATATGTATGCCGAATGCCAAAACGAGAATAACTGGTGAAAATATATTAACAAGAGTGCTGTGCAGACAGATGAGCTTGCCCTGCAATCTATATGAGGTCTTCCCTGGTCTAGCAGTATTCGGACGTGACTCAAACCAATTTTGATGCAATCGGCATCACATGTTCATAAATTTGAAAAATAACAAAAAGCGACAAAACAAACAGTAAAATCCAACAAATCCCTGGAATGTAGCCATTTGCAGGAACTTAGCAGAAGTTCGCCCAAAGTACACCCGCTACAAGTTTGAAGAGAGTCTGGCTGGTAATTTTGTTGAAGAAGTCGAAAATATAAATCACTGTTGCTATTCTCATTGGCTTAAGCTGTGATCATTAGCTGTTTGAGCATTAATCGACAAGTGTCGGAATTTTAAAAAGAAGACCCAAAGAATTACCACCTAACGAACATTATTTGACCCTTCCAAAAGGGTATATTTGCATGAAGTTTCAGAGCAATGTGCATAATAGTTTTGTCGGGTCCCGAATCCAATTTTCAATACCCGAGTACTTTCGATATAATGAAAATGTTAATGATCGTGAAAAAAACATGAATTCATTTGTAAAAAGGCAGAGCTGTCTTCTGTAGAATTAAAGCCCCGGTGTCTATAGAAGTATCCCTATGCAATTTAAAAACAATCAGTTGACCGGCTTTCAGAGAAGATTTAGTAAAAGGTACAAAAAATTACACCACCACCACCACCCTCCCAAGTCAGTGAAAAGTGACCGTTTTATCAAACTTAGTAGACACAGGCTTTATCAACATGAAATGCAACTGTGAAAAATGTTTTTAAAAAATCATTCTGCCCCCATAAAATAAACAGACAAGCAAACAAGCAAAAGAACACCAGTCCTGGGATCCACTGCCTCGCCATTACCTTCTAGTAACTACATTTCTTTGTCTTTCACAACATACAAGAGTATTTCGAAAAGAAAAAAAACCATTATTATTATCATTATTATTATCATCATCATCATCATCATCATTATTATTATTCAAAATACAAGCGTATTTCGAAAAAAAAATACCCTTTGGATCTGCATTATTATTATTATCATTATCATCATTATTATTATTATTATTATTATTATTATTATTATTATTATTATTATTATTTTATTATTATTATTATTATTATTACCATCTCTATCTGTTGATTCAATTTTGTATTGTCCCTTGATATTAAGATTGGGAGGGTGGGCCTACAACCAGTACGTCGTCAGATGGAGCTCCTACACTGTATAGGAGCTTCGGCCCCCTACACTATGTAAGAGCTCCATATGACAACTAGTGCATTGACTCGGGATCTGGGAACCCCCCCCCCCCCTTCAAAATGCCAAAAAGTCGGGTCCCGAATCCAATTTTCAATACCCGAATACTTTCGATATAAATAAACAAATTATAGATCTATGAGTATTTCTGCCTTTTTCACTGCTGATCTTCGTTGCTAGGTTTAGCGTTTAGTTTATGTTGCCGTTCCCAACACAGTTTATTTTAATTGATTGGTTAAAATCTGTTTTTCACGTTTTTTGTCCCTTAAATACTGGATTGTGGATCACACTTGTTTATCCTTCATATATCAGCATGGCTGCAAACGCAGCACTGAGCATTGGTGAGAAGATGGACGTACAACTTGCAAATTGGGTTGTACCTGCAACTAGCGTGCCCTGCGAGCCCATGTACTCAGCATGTGGGAACATAATAACAAAAAAGCGCAGTTCTCTGAATGCAGAAACAGCAGAAATGCTAGCTTTCTGAATCAAGTTAAAATATGTTTCTGTTGTTTCTTTTTTTTTTTTTTTTTTTTTTTGCCGCAGGTACCCGGGTACTCGTTCCCTGGTATTAAACGTAGTTTATTTGCGGTTCCCGGTACCCGACTTTTTCCCCAAAGTCACTGCACTGCTGACGACGGAGCGTTTGTAGGTCCACTCTCTGCCATCTTTGTAACACGAGTTATTGTCTGCACAGACGATTACACAATATATGTTATTGCAGACAAGGCCCCATGTGGGTCATTTCATGTACAGATGTTCCAGATTCACTCTCTCTCACTTCCACAAGTTTCATTTTTGACAAGTTTCAGCACAATATGAGGGACTGCCTTGGAGCAGAAGTCGAAAATAATGAAAACACATAAAAGTATTGAAAAAAAATACAATCAGGCTTTAATTATCCCCCCTCCCCCCCCCCCCCCCCCCCCCCCCATGAAAAGCAATCTTTATCTTAGTAACTGGTCCATGGAACACGAAAACTGAAAGGAATATCTCAAGTCACAATGGTCTGGTCAAACAAACACAGTTTCAGTGCAGTCTTTTATACCATTTATACAGTTTTAACTTTTAAAACGGGAGTTTATTTACATTAGAAAGCCTGTCATATATATAGCAAAATGCCTGTTCCAGAACTCGGTAGACCAAAAAATATATATGTAGTTATGTAATATGACTGACGATGTGTGTGATTGGCGGTAAATACACGCTAAAAACGTTTATCTAACTCTGCAATTAACCCTGCACATTTCAGGGGCAATGCTCATATGTCGGGCTGACAAAAAGCTCTTGGCCTGCACTATTTTTCCTTGCATTCCTCTATATAAACAAAGGCACGCTTGGACTCAGGACATTTTAGCTTGGTGTCAAACAACACGAGTAAGTGGAAATTCTCTATCGAGATCACCCAAGGAACTAAAAAAGGATGGTATAAAACATGGGAAGGGACTGGCATGGGCTATAACTTGATCACGGATAAACAAAACCAGTCCTGTTAATCGGTCGTCTAAATGTAGAATTGGTCACTTTATGGAGGCGGTCCTCATTGGGAATTCCAATAAAACACAAATATTAACATTTGACACTACAGAAGTAGAAGAGATAGGTTAACAGTATAGGCACACACGCTGGTCTTCTATCTTTCTATAAAAATCAATACTTCAACGAATCCAGTTCAATTAACCTTGAACTCTAAACTTGCAAATCACACCCAACGTGATAATCCTTGGTTTGTCGTTTGACAAAGCACATACACATTTATACACTGAAATGCAAATCAACTTTAAATAACTGCAAATAGTAGAACATGCAGAATTAAGCTTCTAATAAACGAGCTGTATTATTCTGCCGTGTAGAAATCTGTTTCTCTAAAGGCAATCGTTATACCTGTATAATCCACCAGCAGCTTCTGTGCAATCATTTCGTTTATAATAATTTTTTTGTGGACTAAAAATCGAAATGTGGCATGTGTTGCTACTTGCAATGCTGCATAAATTTTCATTTATTCAAACGAATGCGTACAGATGTGTCCCGTGTTTGCATGTTTGACTGCGCTCTCTCTATTAAGTTCAACGTCCTGCAGTCAACAAGATCTATGTGAAAGCTATCAAATCCTTTCTGTTCATTTATTTGTGTGTCTGTATGTGCATATGTATTCATATGTGTTTGTATGTATACATATGTATGTGTGAATACCCATAAAAAACACATGCACATACACGCATATACGTATATTTTTACATAAAGTCCCATTCTCGAATTATGAGCCAAAATCCTCATTTATCATACATGTAAAGGACATTTCTATCATCAAATCACGATAAATAAATTTCTAATGTTGACAAAATCATTCCAAAGACGTCCATCTTTTTACTCCCAGAGATTTTTAATATAATATATATATATATATCATGTTCGGGTAAAACTACAGTGCCGCGATATGATGTATCGGTACTCTGCCGGTGGTATCGACACTCTTCCGGTTGCATCGGTAATTGTGTTGATGAGGAGTAAAACTTTCTGCAAATGTCGTTCTTATTTTTACTTTGTGTATTGAAATGTACAAATCGACCCAAACATGAGATACAAATTCTATAGCATGCTTTGTAGACGATGTGAAGTAATCAACTCGCACTGGACACCATATAGCAGAAATATGCTATATGGCATCCAGTGCTCGTTGATATACTTCATACCGTCAACAAAGCATGCTATAATCTATATTATATATATATATATATATGTGTGTGTGTGTGTGTGTGTGTGTGTGTGTGCGTGTGTGTGTGTGTGTTCATACATAATATAGGGAAATTAAAATGCGAAGCATAAATTGGAGATTATCTTGCAAAATACTGATTACATTTTAAATTCTGTATATTGTTTCATCTAGTAATGTTATTCCCTTTTGTATGATAAACAAAAGGCACTAAGTGTGATCACTAAAAAATAACTATAATATTTCAAAGTATCTGCAGCAGCAAAAAACATGAAAAATTCCAATAAATACTCAAAATGCTTCAAATGTGTGTTTATTAAAAGTACATTACATAGAAATAATTTATTGTCGTTCTGCCCATACTTGCATTGTTTTGTAAATCAAAATCGGTTTCCTTAAGAATGAAATACATTATTGGCTCTACATTGTGGAGGCAAGATGCATCTATCTTTTGTATTATGTGTGGATGAATACGTAATTGCTGAATCATACATTTGATACCGAGATTGACCAAAATATCATGGATAAGTATGGCAGATAAGCTAACCCATTATGTATATTCACATAAAAGCATGAAACTTTTCACAGTAGTTCTACGTATCTGTAGCTGATTTTCAGATATGGTGCCAAAACTAACCCGACCTGTGGTGACCTTGAGAGGTCAAAGACCTACTTTGCTATTTTTGCACCACTTTGGACACTTTGTATGTCAAATACATCCGTGCTCTAGCATAATAAACATTTGAAACATGCTAAACTGAATTTACTTTAAGTCATTTGGTGTCGTAAGAGTGCCTTACAGAATGTAACATTGTTTTGCTGATTAACTGTGCAGATTTGGCAATGATCTTGTGAGATTATTTGCTTCCGGTACTATGAATAATTTTTTTTTTCAAATTCAAAACCCTGTGCTTATTCATAGTTGACTCATTTCCAGTGATGGGATTAGGCGATCATCAGTATTTCACAAGGGGGAAGGTCCTTGATTATGGTATCTTACCAGAGACAATTAAGTCACCATCACCTTTCAATATGGATGGGTGAGGAACCAGCAAGTCTTCTTTTGGACACATATTACACTTGAATCAACTTACAGATTGTTTATTCAGGGAGCTTGTATCTAAAGCTTAATTTTCTATTCAGGACTGCATATATATATATATATATATATATATATATATATATATATATATATATATATATATATATATATATATATATATATATATATATATATATATATATATATATATATATATATTCAGTGATCAAGCGATTAATTCTGCTATTTTATCTCTGAGAAAGAATTGTCTCCAGGTCCGGATGGGTTAACTGCTGAGCATTTTATTTATGGCAACTGTGACGAGCTGTGCACTCACTTAGCTACGCTATACGATGTAATATTTAAATTTACTATCATTCCTACTGTATTGTCTGTGGGTATCATTTTACCGATTTTGAAGAAACCTACCTTGAACCCTAATGAGCCTGGTAACTATACACCTATAACCTTGAGTTCATGTCACAGCAAGCTGATAGAGACGCTTCTCTTGCCATGTGATAAGTCCCATGAAAACCAGTTCGGGTTCCGGAAGGAGAGGGGTACAGCATTGGCTACAAATTTGTTAAATGATATAACTCTATATTGTAAGCATCAAGGCTCGCCGGTCTTCCTCTGCAGTCTTGATGCAGAGAAATGTTTTGACACCCTTTGGCACTATGGGTTGTTCTATAGCCTAAGCTTTTTGATGTACTTCATTAGTCACACTATTTATTTTTGCAGCAGTAGCATTCCGAGTTGGAGTCATGCGTAAAGTGGAATGGCGAACTCAGCTCTTAATTTAAAGTAACGCGTGGAACCAAACAGGGTAGCACCATGTCGCCGGCGCTTTTCTAACATATTCATTAATGATTTACTCATCGAACTTCCTTGCTGTGTCAGAATTAATAATGATGTTTTTAATTCTTTTGCATCTGCTGACGACATTAATCTTTTCAGTCTCACAGCTCCTGGTCTTCAGTGTTTAATAGACAGATGCCAAAATTATTCTCACAGATGGCGCTTCTCGTTTGGTATTGCAAAATCTAGATGTATGATCCTGGGGGGTAACAATTTACTACGTATAATACGCCGTCGTGGTACCTTAACAATTAGAAAATTGATACTGTGAATGAAATCGAAATTTTAGACACTATTTTTACTTCGTCTATGTCCGGTGCATCACATGCAGACAAGCGAGTCCAGGCGTGTCGCCGGCCTATGTACAGTTTGTCGGAGGTGGGGTGTTCTCACCCAGGTCTTTCAACCCAAGTTAAGTGCCATCTCTGGCAGTCGGTGGGTCTGCCTACTCTTTCATTTGGGTGTGAGTCGATCAATGTTAAGCAGACTCAGTTAGACAAGTTAGAGACAGTCCAGGCTACGACTGTGAAGAGAGTGCTAGGATTACCGATTCGGAGACACCACTCAAAATTACTGCGGGCTGTGGAGATAGATCGGGTGGGGGATAGAATAAAATCCAACACAAAGTCGTTGTGGTGGCGAACATTCCGGGTGGCGAGCCCAGCCAGGACTTTGTGCGCAAGTCTGCTTGCGCTTTACATTGCCCACGGTGTTGTGGTTTCGGGGACACTCCTGGACAGGGTGATAAAAGCAGGCGGATCGCCTGTGGAGCTAATTTTCAATAAACCTCGCAATAACAGTCAGAGGCTGCCAGAGACCGGGGTAGTAGACAACATTGCCTACCTGGTCATGCAGGAGAATTTTATTAAGCCATATTCTGAGGAGCACGTGCTGGCCACACTTCTATTAAGAGCTTTTTAACCTTGGTTCTTAATTCGGAGTTTTTAGTTATTCATGACTGTCTGCTTTTTATTTTGCCTTTATTGTATTGATCTCGATGTATTGTGATTATTTCCTCGTCCGCGGGGTTTTTAATATATATATATATATATATATATATATATATATATATATATATATATATATATATATATATATATATATATATATATATATATATATATATATATATATATATATATATATATATATATATATGAATGTGCGTGTGTGTGTGCCGATCATATATAGTGATCTGAGAAAATCAAGAAACAAAAGTAAGACTGGAAAACATGTGAAAAAAAATTTGTAGATTTATCATTCACAGTTAGAGCCTAAAAGAAAAATTCTGCTGAGTAACTGGCATGCATCCCCATTACTGTTTAAGTCTGATTACACACTGAAAATAAAGGGTTTGGTGTTGTATAGGTTGTGAAGCCTTTGGTTTTTGTATATTTGAATGACAGGTGCAAACCATGCATCTAATATTTAAGCATTCATTTTAGAATGCCATAAAGGACAATATATATGTATTGTGCATGGACCAAAATTTCATTTTTCTATTTACTGTCAGGAGGCCTAATTGTTCGCATGGAGGGGGGGGGGGGGCGGCCTTGATGGGCTCATCAGTTGGGGGGGGGGGGAGGCGGAAACTATTCTTTGACACGGACACTGGATACTGAAGCTCGTGTAATCTGTCCTGCGGCCCCAGCAAGATACCATCCACGGTCATTGCCCTGTCCATTATGTATGATATAATATTACACCGAGATGAAAAGAAGTGTTCTGTACAAGGTCGAAGTCTGGCTAATCCGTTCCGCAGACGATTTTTTACCAGTTTTACGACAGAGAGAGAGGGAGAGGGAGAGGGAGAGAGAGAGAGAGAGAGAGAGAGAGAGAGAGAGAGAGAAAAAGAAAGAAAGAAAGAAAGAAAGAAAGAAAGAAAGAAAGAAAGAAAGAACCCTTACCCTAATGTTTGATCAAACTGTAAGGATTAACCAACATATATTCCATTGGCTACAATTTCAAATAATTTATAACAATTCTATTTTATGAAATTAACCTTACTTTGATTCAGTATTTAATGTTTTAATCCTGGATTAAATTTTGGAGTAATTCAAGATTGATTTCATTAACGGAAACTTTACTTCCAAAGCTCACATTATGGCCAAGCATACATTAGTTAATCCCGGAAGTTTCGATCAAACATTCAACCAACTACTCAGTAGGTACGCACATCGATTGTTATTTTTAGAATTAAATTCAGGATCAGACTAACCTGTTTGTCAATACGACCACCGCTGGATCTGTTCTTTTCTTTCCGAAAGATAACAAATGTTTTTAGAAATAACATAAAAAAGAAAACACCGACACAGTCGCCCACCATTTTTGAAAATTTGAAACGCTTCAAAATTAATCCATTTCCCGTAGGCCTACGATAATTTTGTTGCATTCGGGCTACTTAGATTACATATGCCCTGAATGAATAATTTCCAAACTACAGTAAGTCTATCATTATGAAGGTAGGCCAACTTTAATTGTAGCGTTCATTCTAAAATTTGTGGGAGATTGTGCCTTCGTTAAGTTAATTGTATAATAGAATCTGCAGTGTTTTAGCATCTTTTCACAAGATAGTTTTTTTTACAGCAATTTTGCTTTAAAACAAAATTGTCTAAAGGCAGACATGAAGTTTTGGCCTAAATTTTGCATTCTTGCAAATTTATGATATTTCATCTGCAATGATTTTATGTTTGAAAATAATTGCTACAATTATTATTTTTTGAATGTCAAACTTGTTTTACAAATTACCAATTTGCTTCCATACCTGTGTTTGTGCTTGTTCTGTGGAATAAAAAAGTAGACCTACCTGTAAACAGTTTGTCTGCACATTTTCATCATTGCACAACCCCTATCTATTACTTTTGTCAGGCGAATTGCTGGCCTCCCACGCTCAGTCAATGTTATCATAATCTTTTTGCAAAAAATCTGAATAACTACGGAAATATCCGTTCCAATTGGCAATTTAACCTTCCCGCGCCACTATTTTATTTACAAATTGAGCACAAGCGGTTAATTGTAAATTACGCATTTCAGAATTGGGAAAGGTTTGCCTCCATAGCGTACTGCACTATCAGTGTTACCCATCGACGCCTTATATTGTATTCAAGCTTTACTTTTTCTAAATATTTTTATGAAATCGTTGTATCCACAGTTATATCTATCAATCGAACAATCAACCCATTAACCATCGCTGCCTTTCATTGTATACCTGATTTTTTCTGTATATCTTCATGATAAATTTGTACATTCTTATGGAAATGAATTTCTAATGTTATATGTGATGTCATACTCATGAACTTTCTTCATATTATAAACAAATTTACAATATAAAAATGTCTAAGCGTCACCGTCATTTTTAGCACAATGTAATGAGTCTGGATCCATCTGCGTGTGGGTGTGTGCAAGTGTGTTTTTTCTGTTTAATTTTCGAAGCTAATTCCATATTTTCATAACATCCTAATTCTGTTGTACTCATTTATTTATTCAGAATTTATAGCAAGAAGATCTTTGATTGCATTGTAGGTAGGTGCCCGGATGGCTTAAACTTTACGAGGATTATTATTGTGATAGCAACTGCGATAGTTCTTGAAGTACGCTTCAAAAGGCGTGTCCACGGCGAACTCCGAAAAGACTACAGCATAACCATAAGATAGGCGTGCATTGCTACCTCATGTGGCTTCTGGCCTTAGGAAATTATTGAAAATGCAATTCAGTTACATTAGTTCTTCCATTGATTGAATATGTTATGTAGCTTTGTAAATTGTAGGTCTAATTTATGATTGTCATATCATATCTGTTATCTCACTTTAGTCCATCTCGACTCTCATAGCTAAAACCCAGGTGATAAAGCATAGCCTACGTGGTTTGTTATTTTCCGTGCCAGAACAGACTCCGTACTATACTATAGTAATAGTATGGTCCACGGCAAACTGACAGGTTATTTGGCCTTGCGAAGTTATCTCTGATACATTTGTGTCTTCTGTTGCAGCAAACGACGCGTGCAGTGTGACGCCAAGTGAGAAAAATGAGTAAAAAATGACACCCGCTGAAACTAAAATAGGCGTACGTGTTAACGGTGGTGACGTAAATTTCTGGCCATGTCGTAATGCCGCTGTCCTAAGTTATTATGACGTCATAGTAAAATATATCACGTGATGAGTTGCTAAGCTGTAAAAGCTCACTGAACTTTTGGGTAAAAGGCCAGGAAAAGAATTATTGGTCCTCCGATTGAACGTAAGAAAAATGTGGGGAGTTGCAGATTTGATTCTTGCATCTTTGTTGGCAGCATGTCCGCCAAACCCAAGGTAAGTTGTCTTGTCTCACATGAGGCATGTTACTATTATTATTATTATTATTATTATTATTATTATTAATTATTAATATTATTATTATTATTATTATTATTATTATTATTTTGCAGTTGCCAATACCACAAAAAAACAGTTACACGATACTATAGCCAGCCGTGGTGTAACTTCCACTTGCTACACCATGGCCGGTAAAATTGACAACTAAACAAACAAACAAGAACTCAACTAACTAACCAACTAGCTAACTAACCAACTAACTAACTAAATAAATAAATCACACTCTGTGAGAAACTTCTCACCTATTAAAATGTGCAAAAGACCTAAACACAGTACCATTTTAGTCCCGTCCATGGCTTCATAAATTAAGGTAATCCTAGAAATGATTCAGCCCTTCAGAACTAGTAGAATTAAATGCAGGTTTATTCCAATGCGCGTACCGTCCGCACAAAAAAACTGAACATGTGAACAGTTCCGTCTCGCGTATGACATTGACGTTTTAATTAGGCACACGTATGAATTAAACTTGTAGTTCCAGGCGAGTCCCGTCTGCATTGCTGCTGATTACAAATTAACATTAATGGTACAGTTTTTAAGCATGTCCCCCCCTCCCCCCTGTTAATCGATCCATCTGTTCACATTTATCAAGACTAAAAGTACCACCGTGAGTAGGCCTTGGCCGCAAGTTCCACTTTCTTCATCACGTTCATCGGCAATGCATACATGTGCTTGAGACGTAGATGCAAGCTTAGGCCTATCGACCGGCGAGGGACCCTTGCTAAAGCCACGACCATTGTCCTGTCACTAGACCTTGCTGTCACGACTGGGAATCATACTGCCACGACCGGAAGTGCTTTGTACCAGGGAACATGCATAATTCTATAGACACAGTTTCACAATATTTGTTTCGCATGGATAAACTATAGATAATTGTCATATCGCATATTTCTTACAAGACGTAGCCTGCTGAATAGTATTACACTTCTGAGACCAAAAGAAGAAGACTTACCGTTTGAAAATGTCCATTACCTGCTGTATATACCATAAGATTCATATGCTATTTATAGGCATTATGCATGAAGATGCAATGTATTATATTTACATGTATAGTTATAGGCCTAAACTTAGATTGGGGATCATAAATCACAGCATAATGTATGTGCACATTACAAATGGTCCCTCGCCGGTCGATAGGCCTAAAAATGGGTTCTAGACTTCACTTCCGCTTCCTGTTTGCTTCAAAAAACAACTTCCGTGCTGCAAGCAATTCAGGCCATCCACTAGCAAGATAAGGGAGCATGAATTAATTTTTTCCTGTACGCACGTAACGGTTTAGCTCCCTTCGGGAGCTATTATATGTTTAATATAAGAGGGTTCAGTTTTGATTTCAAGTTCTAAGATAAAATCCGTCATTGAAGCTGGGGATGGGGGAAGGGGTGCTTTTCGGTTTCCCGGCACTACGAGGCTACGTACTACATGTAGCCTACCCAAACCTGTCTTTGGGAGGCCTACTGTGCAGACCTAAAGCTAAGGAATGTTAAAAAAAATAGTAGATCTGTGTTTACGCTGCTATTATTTGATTTGCAGGGAGATGCTTATCTTGTGCAGTGGAAAGGGTATCCCAAGTCGGCCAATAGTTGGGAACCGGCATGCCATCTCAACAGCCTTGCCCTAGGCTAAAGGCCTGGCTTGACCAACTACCCACTCCCCTCACCTTCCAAAACAATCAAGATTTTAGATGGTCAAAAATCAAAACCTATGGTTTTATTCTTGTCTGCATTCAATTATAGATATGCTGCAGCAAAGCAAATGTTGGTTCCTTCCTAATTTGTTATATTCGTGAACCATGTAATCCCCTATTATCGCCCAGAAACCCCTTGTTCAAACTTTGACCTTCTCTTTAACCTTCCAGGTATATTGAAATTCTTAGTTGGTCATCAGATCGAAATATCTACGTTACATGGAAAAGACATATAAAATGAAATACCTGTTTTTCTCAAATTCTGATGTGGCATTTTTCATATATATTCCACATGCTTCAATTTCTATAGTTCCTATGAGAAATCAATGTTATAAGGGGTTCAAACAAATACCAGATTTGACCTCAAAAATGCCACAAAAGAAAATTATATATTTTGATAAAAAATAAGTTTCCAAGTGAAAGATAATTATCAGTAGAATATGATATGATGACCAACTAAGGTATTAACAACTTACTTTTTTTGTGACACATCAATTTAGAAAGTTTTATATGAAATATAAGGTATTTGCATTGAAATATAATGAGTTTACCTTAAGGTCACTGGTCAATATTTCAAAACCCCATAAAATTGTCAAATTTCAAGCATTTTTGACATTATCTCATTTTTGTTCAGAATTTTGCATAGAATTCGAAAATGCGAAAATTATGAGCTAAAATGATCAACTTCACACAGTTTAGCTTTCAAGGTCATGTCAAGGTCATTTCAAGGTCATCAAGAATATTGTAGTTTTTAAGCATATTTACCTTATATTTCATCTGAAATATTGTTGGAGCACCCGATACAACCATTTTAGAAATATAGGGCAATGTCGCTTATTTCTGGCCATGAAATTTCAAATTGACCATGCAGCAAAGCTCTGTCTGTCTGAAGTCTACTTTTGCCTTTCTTGCGGTTCTTCGGTTGAAAGAGTTCTTTGTATGGGAACAAACATGAGCAGCTTCTGATAACGTATTTTAGCATAAAGCTATGGAATTACAATCAATTATGTGCAACCTTCGTTCTTACTTTCAACTTTAATTTTCTTATGAGGCTTCCATGGTTTATCAATGATTAAAACAGAATGTGATCGTTGCAGTATCAGAATTTTCATAGCGTATGGAAATTATATTAGGACCACTTTTGCTAGCAGCAACAAGGTTTTTTGGAAGGAATTTCTAAATATTGTGTGGGTCATCTTTGCTACAAAGGTAAAAAAAGTTTGAACTGAATCGTTCTACATTAATTTTTTGAGCTAAATGTTATTCCTGAAAAAAAATCTATGTTTGTCATATTTGATATTCACACTTGATTTATTCACTATTTTATCTCCTTTTCCACCAGTGACTTGTTGCAAAAGCAACTTGTTTGGCCTGAGGCAGAGATTGCAGAGTTGAAATCCATCTGCATGCCATGGGTATTGATTGCAGATCCATGCTGGGATATTTGGACGCTCCCGGTAGGTTGAACAGTGTGAAAATGAACACATAGGCCTACCTCGGCATGTTCGCCAGAATCGCCGAGGTAGGCCTACTTTCTCATTTCTACGAAGTGAATTTCCTACAATTTTGCCAAACAACACCGGTATGTTTTTTCTTCCCATTCATACCTCGTAATTATTTATAGCCTGCACGTTTGTACAGAAGCACCAAGATAGGAATGAGACCTTAAGGCTTGTCGGCTCTTCTGGGCCAAAATCGCGAGACATGTTGAGGTAGGTAAGGGAGGGGAAAGTGGGCCTACCTCTGCGTATGTGTCGAAAAACGTCAAAGCCAATTGTCCTTGAGTATCCTGCTATGCGGCATTACTCTGCATTTTTGCCAATAAATGCTGAAGTATTTGTTTTTTTAACAAAATACGTGTAAACCAATGCTGAAGTAAATAGTAAAACCAGCCAAGTGAAGCATACGAGTCACCAGACTGGTCGAGGGCTTGGTTTTGTTTTTATCCATGTGGTAACTAGTTCCCTTGTCGGTTGTAATGGTCACACCACAGCAGCTCCGGGGGAACAAGGCTATCATGACAATCGACATTGGAACTAGGAGGACATTGACAACTTTATTCTCCAGTTTGCATTTTCATTTTTCACTTTTGATAATACAGCTACAGTAACAGGATAAAAACAGAAAAAGAAAATTATCTCAGCATCTATTAGCAAAATTAGTTACCGAGCAGGACTGATGTTGCCGCACAAAGTATAAGTTTATTATAAATTTGGCTAGAACAGCTTTTTAAAAAATCCTGAATCAAGTAGGTCTCATCATTTTGTTTTTTCACCGAAGTCTGCCTAAAAAAGGTTGAAGAGATACAATAATTGATTTCAAGCTAGACAATACATCGTGTTCGGGCTCAGCTGTCGCACTTAGCTTGGGAAATAATATTCTGGTCAGGTGCCCTTGAATGCTTACCAGATAGCAGAAGGAACAGCATAGCTTGTTTATAAATGCTAATACAAGAACACTGTCACAGTACCATCATCCCTGTCTGCATGGTTCTCTGAAAAGACACAGATAAATACCGTAGAAAAACTACATACATGTATGTATGTATGTATGTATGTATGTATGTATGTATGTATGTATGTATGTATGTGTGTGTGTATGTATGTATGTATGTATATATGTATGTATGTATGTATGTATGTATGTAAGCACTAAAGCAGACTTGGGCATTTTCATTTTCGGCACAACAGTGCCTAAAAATGACGAGAGATGAATTAGAAGAGAACGTAGGCCTACCTTGGCGTCTCCCGGGAAAGATACCAAGAAATACCGAGGAGCTCTCTTCTCATTCTTACCTTGGCGTTTCTCGACTTTCTTGCAGAGAAGCGCTGAGAAGAAAGCATTTCTCTGTGGAAAAAATCCGAGACACTATATTTTCCTTGCCCTTGGTGTGTCTTGGCAAAAACACCGAAAAAGTGGCCCTTTCTCGGCACTTTGTCTATGACTTACCTACTAATCCAATCCAAGTGGTCTGTCATTTTTGCAACCCACGCAATAATTAGATTGGTGGAAAGTGACCCTACTGTGGATCAGAAGTTTAAGGCTTTTTTGTTTTTTCAATAGGCCTAAATAAATTAATTTCCAAAACAGTTCGAAATTATCAGCAAAAGGAATCTTTTATCTATAATGACGGTTTCATGCAGCCCAAGCCTACTCTGATTGAACCATGTTTGGGACAATGAAATACATAATGGTATGTATCTTAATTTGATGAGCAACACGCATATTAACAACATTCCAAATCATGTTCGGACCGCTGAAATAAGAAACGATATGTTTTTTCGTTTGGTGGTTTACATGCAGGCACATGAAATAGATTCTTCTCTACCAAGTTTATGTAAATAGGCCTTAATGTTCGGATTCAGTTCTTCTGCCTGTAAACCATGCGCATGACGTGCGTGTCATATCGGACGAAAAAGGTTTTTTTTTTTTATTTGTTTATTTTTTAATTAAAAAATTGGCGACACGTATCCAAATACCTGTAAATTCAAACATGTACATTTTTTTCTGTCAAAAAGTAATTCTTTCTTTAGACCACCACAATTTAAAACTAGAAAAGAAGATTTGCTTCAAAGCAAATCTGTCTGTGTTCCTTCAAAAGTTTTAATTATTACGGGCTACAACTTTTGTCCTTTGGTAATTCACATTCCATTAAGCTTATGGCTGGATGAAAATTTCTAAGTCCAAATGACCTAGACCTTCAACCTTTACAGGTCACATGTAAATTGCGAAAAATTAGTGTTACAATACCCACAATTTAAGCCCAACATGAACCAAATCAAATGAAAATTGACCAAGTTATGGTAAAATGAAATTTTGTTAGGGCCTGATGAGCTTGACATTTACCCTTTAGAGGTTACAGGTTCTTACAAAAATGTGCAATGTTGCAACACCTACATTATGAGTCTAACATGATTAGAATTGGATGGCGATTGGCTGAGTTATGACTACATGAAACTTTCAAAGGTCCAAATGACATTGACCTCTGACCTTTAGAGGTCATATATAAATTACAAAAAACGTGCAGTGTTACAATTGCTACAGTTTAAGCCCAAACATGATCAACATTGGATTAAAATTGGCCGTGTTATTCCTAGACAAAAAATTTCAAAGGTCCAAATGACCTAGATCTTTGACCTTTGGAGGTCACGCGTACATTTAAAAAATGTGCAGTGTTACAATAGGTACAATTTGAGCCCAACATGCTCAAAATTGGATAAAAAGTGACTGAGTTATGGGTAGATGAAAATTTCAACGGTCCAAATGACCTAGATCTTTGACCTTTAGAGGTCATATGTAAATTACAAAAATGTACAGAGTTAAAATTGCTACAAAGTGAGTTCAACATGATCAAAATTGGATAAAAATTGACTGAGTTATGGCTAGATGAAAATTTCAAAGGTCCAAATGACCTTCACTTTTAGAGGTCACATGTAAATTACAAAAATATGCAGTGTTACAATAGCTACAATACGAGCCCAACATGATCAAAATTGCATGAAAATTGACCGAGTTATGACTGGATGAAAATTTCAAAGGTCCATATGACCTTGACCTTTAGAGGTCACATGTAAATTACAAAGATGTGCAGTGCTACAAATACATTAATTGAAGTTGGATTGGTTACCTGTACCTATTATAGTTTTGAAGATATTCAAGATAAAATTTTCAGATGGCCCTAATTTACATAATTTTCAAAACCTTTGAACCTGTTCACAAAAACTCCAGACTTCATGTATGGAAGTATAATCATGCCAAGTTTTGAGTTTTTACGTGTAATACTTTTCAAATGAAATGTCGGACAAATTTGCCTGCAAAGAAAGAGAGAGGCAGAGGGAGAGAGAGAGAGAGAACCTGTTTACAAAAACTCCAGACTTCATGTATGGAAGTATAATCATGCCAAGTTTTGAGTTTTTACGTGTAATACTTTTCAAATGAAATGTCGGACAAATTTGCCTGCAAAGAAACAGAGAGGCAGAGAGAGAGAGAGAGAGAGAGAGAGAGAGAGACAGAGAGAGAGAGAGAGAGAGAGAGAGAGAGAGAGAGAGAGAGAGAGAGAGAAAGAAAGAAAGAAAGAGTTAGCAAAGTAAGGAAACCTTGCTTTTGGATTTTTAGGGTGCAATGCGCAGGCCTAAAATACTCCTTTCAATTAAAAGAAATATAAGAAAGAACTTATAATTACAAATAAAGAAGACCCAAGCCCGCCTAGAAAACACCAAATCACTCCTCGTGAAAGTGTGCCACCATCAATATCTTACTCCGTATTTTTATTGATAATTTTACATTAGAGAGAAGAGAAAAAGGAAGCAGTCCCACCATATGTGAAGCCGGACGTCAATCCATGGATTCCTTTAGATTGTAAGTATCTCTCTTATCACTGCCAGTGTCAGTTTTATTTTTGTGCCAAAAAAGTCGATGGGCCGTTTTTGGACCACGAGCAAACATGAAGTACTCAATTTCAAAGGTGAAGCAAGTGTTAACAAATTATGTTGGTTCTTTGTAAATTTCTCACAGGTTTCTGTGCATTGAAATCCAACGGATTGTCATCTACATGAATCATTTAATGTAGGACTTGCACAAAAGCCTTGTAGAATGCAGTAAAGAAAAGCTAGTGTGTATTATACATCAAACATCTCTCTCTCTCTCTCTCTCTCTCTCTCTCTCTCTCTCTCTCTCTCTCTCTCTCTCTCTCTTTCTCTCTCTCTCTCTCTCTCTCTCGCACACACACACACGCTTTGACATTCAACTAAAGACAGTGCAAATTCGGAAAAATAAAAATTGGTTCTAGGTATTTCAATGTGTTGGCTATGATGCTGGATACAGAAATCACTGTAAGCCTTTATAATATGAATAAATGCCAAAGTATATAGTAGGTTACAAGTAGAAAAAGAACAACTTGACGAAGTCTATTTTTAAGTGCAAGTGTTAACTTCTGAAATGCTAGTAGTTGCATGAACTGGGCCCAAACTAAAGCGCGCTGAGAAGCGCGCATATTAGCACTTATGTCACTGGGTTCTGATGACTACATCCATCAGGTGTCTGTGCACAACGACATGGACATTTCATGACCGTTGTGTTATCATACAGATTCGTCTTTTACAGATGCAGGCATAATTGTTTCCCTCTTAACAGGCCTATGCATACCACTAAGTATAGGCCTGTTGGGATGCGTCCACAGTCATAGGAAACCTGGCTATCACGTAAGCATTATGTGAGACAAGTAGTGTGCCTTCAAATTAAATACTATATTTCAATACGGGAATGGAATGCATTGTGCGATAATGGCATGGACATTAAAAACAGCAAACTGAAAGGACATGAACCGTGGAAAGGTGGTTGCAATAGGGACATGTCGCATCTCGTCCTCAACTCAGGTCAACTGTTCTGAAAGAATACGCAAAATATATTAGTACGATGATTATAATATTATGTTTAAATCCATTTCATAAAATTTACCTTATGTAGTCAATGTAGCTAGCTCTTAGCGTTACTGCGAATTTTTTTCCAGGATTCAAACATTTACGATCACTTCATGAGACTTGTAAGTCGGGAAGCATAGTTTTATCAAATGTTTATGGCTGAAGTTGTTACGTTAACATTTTGTTCAAACTATAAATGTTTAAGGGCCCTTAGGTATCAATAACTGAAGCATTATAACTTACAGTATTTAACAAGTTCGATCTGTTTTGACAGGGGAAAAAACAGACGGCTCCTGCCGCGTAGACCGACAATGCAGCTCCACAGCACCGGTAAGATATCAATCGCAACGAAATCAGAGGTCCGCTCACTATTACAACTAGCTTACACCTACATGTAACGATTGGAAAACAATGCCCACGGGTGATAAAAGGGTGGCAAACGTGACCATTGCTCATCAGGTTCACCTTGTTGATCCTGGTTGTGGGCTCATATATATAATTTGTGTGTGTGTGTGTGTGTGTGTGTGTGTGTGTGTGTGTGTGTGTGTGTGTGTGTGTGTGTGTGTGTGTGTGTGTGTGTGTGTGTGCACGGGCTTATTGCTTAAAATAGGAAAATACCAGGACTTGGCTGCAAAATTGACGATTTTCCGTTTTTAAATAAGATATCTGCGACCTTGGACCAACAAAGCTACATGTAAAGGCAAATGGCGACACAAGTCTGAAATTATCTGAAACTTCCAATGAACTTTTAGGAATAGAAGTCAATGTTGACACATCCGCATAAGATACACAAAATCTGCAATCAAACACGACATGATTTACCCATAATAACAAAATGACACAACTTAGTCATATTTTTGTTTGCTTGCAGAACAAACCTTTAACTTTGAGCTGCAGTCTTTCGTCAAACTGGAAGAGGAAGCGTTCGTGGAAATGGTTGAGTTCCAACGGGGAACCAGGTATAGACCAACTATGCTTCTGGGCCTTCACTATGAACTGACGCTGGATGAGATGTGGACAATTTACACTTCATTCGCAGACGACCAGCGCCAGTTCACCGCATCTGTCCATGACTGGTTCCCCTTTGGTAAAAAGCAAGAATCCAATAAGGAGACAAAGCGAGTAAAGAAAGTCAAACGGCAGTGGGGGAGACGAGTCGCCAAAAGAGGCAGACGGCATTAAACAGTTAATGTACTTAGGTGTTGACAATTTCTCTAAGTTTAATGTTCTGATGAAATAAAACTTTCCTTTTTTGCCTTTTATACAGCCGACAAGATTTTTTTCTCGCACAGAATTGAATATCTGTTTGAGGATGCCATTAAAGAAAATACTTCCTTATATGACGTCTTTACTTTCTGTCACAACTTTTATCAAAGATGCCATACGTCGTGATTGGCAAGGATGTTCAATGTTTTTACCGGAAATTTGGAGGTTTTATGGTTTAACTGTAACCACGTACCTAGGATCCACCATTAGGCCTATGAGATAAATATCAAAATATCAGTTTGACCTTTGAAGGTTATTAAAAATTTCAAAATTAGCAACACCCAAATATATTCTATAGGAATTTTCCTAATAGTATTTAAAAGTAGTCATAGGCCAAGGATGCAACATTAATGTGATATAAGCAAACAGGCGTGTATAAAATTTGCTGCTATACCAAAGGTATCAATACTAATATGTAAATATATTGATGGCGATATTTCCTAATTTCCAATAATCGGTTAAGAAAACTGCCACCACCACGTCTTACTGGTGAATAAATTAAGTGAAGATTCAGTCCTGCTAAATTCCCAGCAGGGTTTAGCATAATCCAGCATATGGTTTGGGAAAAGCAGAAATTAGCAACAAGTCACAAAAATTCATGGAATTTATATTGGTTGAGTTCTTTTGGAGAAGATGTTTCGTGATTTTTCGAGAGAAAAAATCATTGGAGCGTGACCTCTACGTTCTCAGTACAAATCCAATCTTAAGTATCGGCGAAACTTGAACGGAGTCTGGATGATGGTTATGAAGAAGAGGCCGAAAACGTGAATTAAATTGCAGTCTTATGTAGGAAGGTCCATGAACTTCCTACTTCACAAATATAACATTAGAAGAGATCAGCTACTTGGCAATGCTTCAGCTGTATTACATGCAATAAAACCTGCGAAGCACAGCTCTGATACAGTGAGAGCCACCGCATCTACAATCCGAGAGCTGTGTGATATTAGAAACCAGTGACAACTGCTCTTCTAGAGCCTGCAGAGATAGAAATGTTAATTGAAAACCTATGTAGATGTTAGTTATTCCTTTTTTAATTTTTCTCCTCTCACCAATCTAGCGTCCTGACCATTGTCAGGAGGAAAATCGTACTTCCGTACTGATGAGACGGAGATGTGATACAATGATTGTGGACACTACGTTTTCTTTCCTATATGCTGTAAAGATATGTGTACTCCGAGTACGAAATAAAGATATATATATATATATATATATATATATATATATATATATATATATATATATATATATATATATACATATATATATATGCATGTATATATACATATATATATATATATATATATATATATATATATATATATATATATATATATATATATATATATTGACTTGCACATAATCAGTTTTAAGAAAAATTCTCTGGATGACTATTCCAATTCAAATGCCTATTCGCAGTTAGACCGAGAAAACGAAAATAAGTAATTGTATTTGTGTCTTTTTGCCCAGAACCACTTCCTAGTAGTCAATATCCTATTCCGCAGTTCGAACTCTTTACTCTCCATAAGCTAACCTGTCCCTGTCTAACCTGTATACATATGGAATTACTATTGTCTATATTGCACACGTTCCTCTGTAAAATTTTGACATAGGCTGTATCAGCCCAAATAAATTAAAGGGTCTTCAGCGGGTAACTAATCAACATGTTTCGGAGCCTTTTACCCGTACATGTCTCTCTGAGTAGCGGCTCCTTGTCTAAGCTAAATATTCAGCAAAGACAACCCACATAATAAAGAATAAATAAGAACGTGGCAAATGATGAATTAGCTAAATACGTGAAGTTTTGCTTATAAATGCAGAGCTTCGTTATGAAAGAAGAACCCCTGTCAAACAAACCATAATTACTAAATTTGTATAGTACAGGTTCAGATAAGAACAATTTGACTTACCCCTGAACCAATATGTACCCTTTCTGGCTGGACAGTTTATCCTAGTTAAACCACCCGCCAGTGTATAACTGAAGTGGAAACAAGCTGGGGCCTTATATTCAGTCCCAGTGATAGTAAAATAAACAGTTGCAACTAGACCACCTGTACAAACCAAGGGAAATCCCAACAAGGACTGTAACAATGGACATCCTGCACCAGAAATGTAAAACAAACTCTGTGATGACACCTACCCCCCAAACAATTAAGCTCTATTTAACTGCCAACTCTGAGTCAATGTATCAACTTAATGTGTCAGGTTTGTGACATTTAAGAAAATACTGTCAATTTTGAGTAAATGTGCATTTAGGCATGTCAGAAAAGAATGAAAGTCATTAGAATTTATGTCGAAAAACATGTTATCAAAACAATTTTTCTTAACAGGATTTTGAGTACAATTAGGCAAGCTTGTAACTGTCGTCAGTAGCTGCTTGCTACCTATAGCCCCTGGGGGTTTGACCTAACAGAAAACAAGCAATCCTAAAATGTCTGAAAGGTGAACATTAAAACAGAATGATGCCAAAAGATAAAGTTAAGTAGCAAAACCGACAAGTCTAAAAACTGTAAATTATTGTAGCCAAACTTTCTAATAATCTTTGGATATTAACTGCTAAATTATAGGGCAAGTCAGAAAAGAATGAAAGTCATTATTTGTACTTAAGTCAAGAGAATACAACGAAAAAGTAATATCTTAAACAGATATCAAGCACAATTAGGCGAGCTTGTAACTGTCGTCAGTAGCTGCTTGCTACCTATAGCCCCTGGGGGTTTGACCTAACAGAAAACAAGCTAGCCTAAAATGTCTGAAAGGTGAACATTAAAACAGAATGATGCCAAAAGATAAAATTAAGTGGAAAAACCGACAAGTCTAAAAACTGTAAATTATTGAAGCCAAACTTTCTAATCTTAGGATATTAACAGCTAAATTATAGGGCAAGTCAGAAAAGAATGAAAGTCATTATTTGTACTTAAGTCAAGAGAATGCAACGAAAATGTAATATTTCTTAAACAGATATCAAGCACAATTAGGCGAGCTTGTAACTGTCGTCAGTAGCTGCTTGCTACCTATAGCCCCTGGGGGTTTGACCTAACAGAAAACAAGCTAGCCTAAAATGTCTGAAAGGTGAACATTAAAACAGAATGATGCCAAAAGATAAAATTAAGTAGCAAAACAGGCAAGTCTAAAATCTCTAAAATTATTGAAGCCAAACTTTCTAACCATCTCGGGATATTTACAGCAAAATTTGTAGAAATATTTGATCAAAAGTACATCTTTGAATCCTCTTGACTCAAGTTTATTGTAAATAAATTTGGTTCTAGATGCAAAGTCCTGAAATTTAGAACAAATACGACCAAATCTCAAAATCTGTGACAAAAACGTATTATATCCAATAGTTTCCGAAATATTACTGTCCGGGAAAGGATAATTAACCACTTCAAAGTTAAACTCATCTATTTTGTGATAGACTTTAATACAAAACCTGTTATTAGTGACCTGAATATCCAAGTCCAAAAACATCTCTGAAACCATCTGAATTGTTACCCTCCAAAGGGATATCTTTTGGGTAAATTTCTTTAGCAATTTCACTGAAATTTTGTACATTTACGCAAGCAATGTCATCAATATATCTTGCGTTGTTTGATAATTTTGTAGCCATTTGAAAGTCCTTTTTCATCAATTTATTCATATACTTAAATTCAAGCCAGGTTAAATACAAATCTGCCAGTAAAGGGGAGCAGTTGCTACCCATTGGAATGCCTTTTATTTGTTGAAAAACCAATGGTCCGCATTGAACAAAAGTATTATCCAAGAGAAATTTTATAGCATCTATCAAAGTTTCAACAGTGTAAGATTTAACGTTACTTTTTGAATATTTATTGTGTGACCAATATGCTTTCTTTGTATATGAATTAATATTTATGTATGGTTTACCATTATGTTTAAACATTTTGCTAATTAATTCTGAAAGTGAACTTTTGACTTCATCTATGGGTAGATTTGTGTACAGTGTAGAAAAATCAAAACATTTGATATTTTTTGCCTTTACATCTTTGATTTTAGATACAAACTGGGAAGAATTGTTAATACTCCAAAAACAATTTATTTCACAGTTTCTAGAAATTGCATTACAGTATTTACAAAAATGATTCCTAATTGCAGTCAAACACAATGTTACTTCTTTTGATAATTGCTTTGTAGTACATTTTGAAGCACCAGCTATGAATCTAGATTTAAAAGGGTTTTTATGTAATTTGGGTATCCAGAACAAAAGTGGAATAGAGGAGTCCTCTTCAGAAATTTTGATATTAAAATTCCTTTTCATCTCATCTTTATGTGTATCTATCAAATTATCAATGGATTGTTTGTGTAATTTATAAACGTCATTTCCTCTTATGTCTGAAATATTGTTTATACCAAGTTCCTTTTTCAAAACATCCAGATAATATTTTTTGCAGATGATCCCAAAATTGTTACCTGCCTTATCTATGTTAGTGACTACAAATCTATCTTGTAGTTCTTTGACTGCTTTAGAAACTTTAGGCTGTTTTAGATTAACCGTATTGAAATTCTTAATGTGGGATTTGTAACGATAAATTCTATTTCTAAAGACTCTTTTCAAGTTTGATAACCATCCTTCAAATTTCTGAAATTCCATTTTTTCTTTCTTTGCCCATTTCATACAGTAGGAATCGAGTGCATCACATGTATCCTGAAAAATACTGTCAATATTCAACTTGGGACATATCCGAAATTTTGTACCTTTTTTCATTATTTCTTTTAAATCTGAATTTTGTGTTATATCCAAGTTACCTGTAAATACATGTTTGTGGTGTGCATCAACAAAATTAGAATATTTACTATTAGACATACAGTCACAATTTTGATTTGCTGCGATATCCTCAAGAGTAATTGAAGCCAGAAATTTTTTGTAATTCATGATACTTTGTCCAATATTGTTGCCATATTTATAGGAAATGATGGGGGGATCTTTTATTTTGCATTCCTTGGGAATCATGTTACGAACAAATTTCAATTTGAAAAGGGACTGAATGTTTAGTGAGTCAATGATTTTGTGTTTGAAAGGAATGCTGCAAAACATTTGATCTAATTTTTTCTTTTTAGAATCAGGTTTCCGAATAGTTGTTGTGTAAGCATACACAATTTCACAAAAATTTTGCGGAAATGTGTGTTCTGAATTAGTAAGACCCAAATATTCATTAATTCTTGTTATGTCTCGAAATGATAGTGCTTTAAGAGCTGTATGTAATTGATCAATGCCATTGGAGAAAGCCTGTAGTAAATTTTGGACAAGGTCTTTAGTATCCATGTACCTACATTTCCTGTTTTTCTGTGATTTTCTTTGTCCATGACTTCTTCTTCTTCTTTGAATACCAGCCTGATTATTATGAAAAGGTGTGTGACTTCTGTCAAGAGTTGTAAAGTCCAAATTCCTAACATCACCGAAGCCTAAAATTCTGTCATTGAGTCCATAAGGAAAAGCTGAATTAAGTGTTTTGATCCAAAAATCTTCCATTTGTAATAATTTCCTTGTGTTAACATAACTGTCTTGGTCTAACAAATTTGGCTCTATGTAATCAATAATTTGTATCCGGCAATCCAAATGTGAATGTTCTGCAGAATTGAAATGGTTACACAAAAAAGTGTTTAACTTGTGATTTTTAATTGTACTTTTATGACCACTGAATCTCTTTTTAACTGATTGAGTAGTTAGGCCCACATATTGTGCTTTACATTTGATGCAGGATAACAAATAAATGATATTGGTAGATTCACAAGATAATACCAAATTTTCCAATTGGGGGTTCCTTAATTTGAATTTTTTGTTAGTAACGTTACTGTGAAACTCTTTTCTATTAATGTAATAGGTCCTACACCTGTTAATGTAATGTCTGAGAACAAAAAGGCCTATGGTATATCATTCATTTCATGTCCTGCGCCAACAGATTAAAATATTTGATAAATTTACCCCCCGCCCCCCCCCCCCCATTCGTGTGGATTGTCCCAACGAAAAAACACGTGGTTGTATATTTCAAATGGGGAAGGGGAGGGAAGAGGGAGACGCATTCTCGTATTTTTCACATCAAATGAAATTTGCCATCCCCCTCCCCCCCCCCCCCCCCAAAATGAAATGATAAAATTAAGCAATAAAGAGGAAACATCGTATGTTGCATTCCACCAGCTTATCGTGCACGGTTGCTACTTGGCTGACGGACCACATCCATATTGGTAGAATACGTATACTTGTTCAGCATCAGTATACGGTGAGAATCGTTATGTAGTGTACTCATTAAATAGCAACTGGTCATGCTTGTTTTAACCGATTTCTTTCGTAATTTTTTTCTAAAGGAGACGTAAAATAAGGCTTGCTAGGGTTCAAATATTTGACCTCATGACCATTACACCATTGCCGCCACTGTTTTTGATCACTTTGTTCTAAAACGAGCTTCCTTATTTAAATTTTATGTGGCACCTCTTATGAAAATATAAATTAACGTATGTACTTAAGGAAAATGGACAACGTTAATATTGACAACCCAAGTAGCAACTGATGGTGACTTGTTGTCACCTAGACAAGAAGTAAAGTATGAAGCGGAGAAGACAAGTTCGTTAAAATCTGCATGAGAAAATGCCAATCGTCGACATCCACACCACAGTGTGACCACATTTCCTCTGCATTGTTAGATTTATCTTGTTGTGGCAGTAATCTTATCAGCGGACATCGTCCTTCAATACTTTTGTTGTGACAGGAGGTATATGCATGCTTGTATTATGTTAAATCCAAATGGACCAATCAGTAGTTAAGGTTCTACTCCATTTTTTTTTTAATATTAAACTCAAATATTATTAAATGTTGTACAGATTTGATTTTCAGAAGTGATCGATAGATAAATGTCAGTATAGTTCTTGACGAACAGAAGATTCATAAACACGGAAACTTTGAATCACTTTCAAGAGTGTGAGGCATACACTTGCTTTTGTTAATAATGCAAAACGTAACTCGATCAAAAAAATCGACAGAGACCGCAAATATGAAAGTTTACGTTGGCTTTTGATGTGCGCTGTAATGGCAAAATTTCCGAAAAACTCCTGTAATGTGTGTTTTTTTGCGGATGTTGGTCCAAGCCCTAATGTTTTCTGTCTTGTCTTGTTATATGTGGGTGCCAACTCAGACTTCTTGGTTTTGTAGACGTTCATTATTCTTTCTTTATTTCTTAATGCCTTTCCGCCACAGTTTGTAACACAGTTTTCTCCGCCATTATTCTAGTTATAACATTGAAATTTTCCATACTATGAGTCCTATAGCTTAAATTGTGCACCTGGTTTGGATTTATTGATATGTTATAAATTACTAAAGCTATGGATACAAAAAATAAAAAAAAATCTTCAGCTATTGGCTGAAAAAAGAATGGCATTTGTATTAGCCAATCACGTTACATTGATTGACAATACACCTGTTGCCTGGTTACTCTACTACTACTGTTCTGCAGATTGTACCTGATGATGATGTCACAAAACAGTATCTGAGGTGGTTTGAAAACAAGCTCCAATTGGCACCCAGACAGATTTGCTTGCAAATCTGTCCATTCTAGTCTTGTCTTGTTTTGCTTTCACTTGCTTTGCCTTGCTTTGTTTCAATTTGTCCCGTCGTAAAAATTTGCAACACGTGGCACCACAATGTACGCACTTTCAGCAACATCAGGCGCAATATGTATATGTGAAATATACATAGTGTACATACATTTCCGAATTACAAAAATTTCCCCTGATAAAAAATGCTGAAAAGCTCTATCGTTGACTCTTGTCACATTATGTAGTGAGTCACCAGCTTTCCCCAGCGCGCCGAGGAAAGCTGTTGACCTGGACTATTATATTCTATGCAACTACAGGCATGCTGGTACTTGCATGAACGGTCCCAAAAATTCTAAAATTATAATCGTCATAAATAAAATCAAGGAGTGGCATTTTATTTTGCCCTTTTTCAACATTATAAAATGCCAAGATTAACATGGTTAATACGATTGGCATAGATTGGTGTTTTGAAGTGGTTTTCTTTCTTTCTTTCTTTCTTTCTTTCTTTCTTTCTTTCTTTCTTTCTTTCTTTCTTTCTTTCTTTCTTTCTTTCTTTCTTTCTTTCTTTCTTTCTTTCTTTCTTTCTTTCTTTCTTTCTTTCTTTCTTTCTTTCTTTCTTTCTTTCTTTCTTTCTTTCTTTCTTTCTTTCTTTCTTTCTTTCTTTCTTTTCTGGTAAAGGGGGGGGGGGGGGTTGTTCCAACTCCTCGAACCCCCTGGTGACGGGCCTGTATGGAACAGCGTTCTTGATTTGTTTTGTTCTGAACCATTTTTGGTGCAAAAGGACGAAGGCGAGTGCCCATGCACCAAAGTCCATACCTTGTCCAGTTTCACTCAAACGTCCATTGAAAGCCAGATACTCTTCATTATTTTCATCAGGTTTAACTCATTATCGCCCATTATATAGGCTCAGTTGCCTGTTTTCGTGGCATCCGCAGAACTTCGAAGTTTTGTGTTAAAAAGCCACAGTGTGCTCGACAGTGCTCGGGGACTGTGCCGGCCCACCTGGCCAGAGGACCAAATAAATTCCTCTTGGAACAGTTTCACTATGAAAACGGTTCGGCTTTATTAGGCCTATCTCTAATGCCCTTCGCTTTGAGTTCCTTGGTTTGAACATATTTTATTCCAAAGAAAACAGTTGGGGAGAAGGGCAAGGCCCTATATTAACCCCTCTTGTCGGAAGAAGACAATATCACAGGACAAACGAGACGTCAAGGGTCCAGAGCGAAGCTCTAAACTGCTGGCAGTTAAAAGACACCGCAAGGAGGAAGAGCTCCGCCCTGGATCATCAAAGTAAAGAAGGACACCACAAGACAGATAGTGGGGCGATTCATTATAAAGAAGCAATGAAATTGCTAATTAACGACCATCTCATTGAAGATTCATAATTATGCAGTGCAGTTATATAATACAAATGCAGGATTAATTGTAAATCAATTCATCATGTAACAACACCGGTTTGAAAACGCTTGGTTTTTAGAATGTAATCTTGGACTGCCAGGAATATTTTCTTATTAATGTCGAGAGTGCATTCGGAAACGCCATATAAAACGGTTTCAAGGACGAAAGGGGCATAGTTTGTTACTATCGTATGAAGCCGATCACGAGGAACAGCATAATAAGGACAAACAAAGAAGAAATGCCAAACGTCTTCAGTCCCTTGATCGCAACGACAGTTTGGCGATTGAGTAACACCAATACCAAATAGATGGGCATTCAATTGGCTGCGGCCCAAACGCATCCTTGTATGCAAAACTGCGGCAATTCTGTTGCCGACATAGTACAATTCTGTTTGCTTGAGTGACCGAGGCACCTTTGAAAAAAATTGGTTTTTAAATCCACTTAAAGTAGTAGAGTTTCTCACATCAAGAGGTAATTGGTTCCATAGTTTTATCGAAGAAGGAAAGAAAAAATTCTCAAATAATTTAGTTCTGGTTCTGAATTGAGGCAAGTCTGGGGCCTGTCTTGTTATATACCTTCTGTTAAGATTTTGTTATTGGAAATTATACTACTAAGATATTCGGGAAAACGATTATTAGTAATTTTTTGCATTAAAATTAGTTTACTAACTTTTCTACGTTTTGCCAATGTAGAAAGACCAGTTTCTTCATATAGTTTAGCATTAGATGTGGTGCGCATGGCACCAGAAATAACACGTGCAGCAGCCAATTGAATACTCTCCAGTTTCAATGCATCTGATTGGGTGCAGCCATCCCAGACAACATTACCATATTCCATTAAAGGTCGAATAAAGGAGGTGTAGATTATTTCTAACGTTTTCCTGTCGAGACGAAATTGGAGTGTTTTCAAAATATTTAGTTGTTTAGTGGCCTTTGCCACGATCGTATTCATATGATCGTTCCATCTTAAGTCATTCCGAAATACAAGCCCTAAATGCTTATGTTGATCCACATGTTCCAGCTGGTGATCTTTAAATACTAACGGAGGGTGATGTCCCGGGTCTCTTTTCCGAGAAATTAACATAGCATCAGTTTTCTGGGCATTAAATGTCGCCATCCAGTCATCAGACCAAGAATCAATAGATAAGAGATCACTATTAATCATATTTGCAGTCAAATTTGGATTATCAACCGAGAGGAACAGAGAAGTATCATCCGCAAAAAGTTGTATATTCGACCGCACAATGTCTACTATATCATTAATAAATATCAAAAACAATAAAGGCCCTAGAACAGAGCCCTGGGGAACACCAGCGTTTATGGTTCCCCATTCAGATGATTGACCATTTATTACTACCCGTTGTTGTCGGTTAGACAAATTATTTCGAATTTGTAAAGAAGACCAGCATGCCAAACACGATCGAATGCCTTGCTAATGTCGAGAAAGACGATTCGCACTTCCTTCTGAAGATCAATGGCAAGACACAGTTCGTGATATAAAGATAGCAGGTGGTTAACAGTGGAATCGCCGGGTATAAATCCCGACTGATTTGCCGATTAAAGTAAGTTGTCCCTAAAAAAGTTAAAACGTGTTTAAAAAAAGCTTTCTCCATAATTTTCCCAACACAGCTTAAGAGGGAAATAGGACGATAGTTGTTGCATAGATATGAGTCGCCCTTTTTGTACAAGGGGGTGACGTTGGCTTGCTTCCATAAGCTGGGAAAAGTTGCCTGATTAAGAGAAAGGTTAAAGAGTTCGGTTAACGATACGCAAATTGATCGTGCTCCTTCCTTCAGAAGTCTAGCGCTGATTCCATCTGGACCAGTGGCCTTAGTGATATCTAAGCTCCTAAGAATGTCAAAAACTTCGCTATGATCAATTTGAATAGAGTCAAGTGTGACAGCGGGTAGGTCCACAGTTGGAATTAGTGGGGCCCTTGAAGTATCAAGGTTGCTCTGACTCCAGAAAAAGGAATTGAATATTTTGGCTTTTGATAGGCTGTCGGTCACATGGCGATTTTCATGTATTAGAGAAGGAATAGACAAAGATTGATTTCTATTCATAAACTGTTTGACGGTGCGCCACCAAGCTTTATTTTTGTGCTTTGCGCTTTTTAAAGAAGCGCTCAGTTTACTATTATGAGCTTCTTCGGCACATTTCAGGTGATCTTGGTATTGATTACGAACATTATTATAAGCACTCCAGGCTTGTAGATCGTGTTTCTTATCTTTTGCCCTCTTATAAGCTCGCAAAACCTTCCGCTTCTCACAACGAAGCCTAGAATTGTACCATGGAAGATCAGAGGGGCGAACTGTTATTTCTTTGTTTGGAATAGTATGATTTGCCGCATCAAGGAACAATTTTGTCCAAATTTTAGCGCACAACTCGACATTACCAGACTCGAAGCAAAAGTCCCAGTTTGTTTCATCATATCCGCTCTCTTGTATTCCCAAATTTGTCTAATAAAAGAAGGTTCCTTTTTGCGCCGAAAAAGTACATTGGTAGCAACGACTGAATGATTGCAATGAGAGATTGGTGATAGGACACGTGGTTCTTTAATAAAAGTTGGTATATTAGAAATTATTTGGTCTAAACAAGTAGAGGTTGTTGCTGTTATTCGAGTTGGTTCGTGAATGTGCAAATTAAGAAAATTTGTGTCGCAGAATTGCTGCAACTTTGCACTCGACATGGTGTTGAAATCAGAATTTAAATCATCAGTTAGAATCATATTTTGGATGTTACAAGAAGTGGCTAAATCGAAACTCTCTTGTAGTTTGTCCCAAAAAGAGATAAGTGAGTTAGGAGGTCTATAGACTACTCCAAGTAAGAATTGATTATTGTGAACTCTAATCTCGGTCCACAAAAGTCGATGTCGGGAAGCTCTAGGTCGATGCGACGAGAAATTGCAAAAGCCTCAGATGCAAGGACAGCCACGCCAACCCCTACAATATTAGGGCGATCCTTCCGTATGATGTTATGATAGCCAGGTAAGTTAAAGTCATCATCATGTGTATTGTTTGAAAGAAATGTTTCAGACAGAGTGATAATATCAAAGTCTGGAACATTATCGGTTTTTATGCATCTAAACTTGTCAGTAGTTAGATCACGAACATTTATATGACAGAGGGTAATATCACAAAGATCACCAACGAGCCTAGGATTTACATGAATATCACCAGCTAAGAGTAACAATAAGGGAAGTACCATCAATAAGGAGTCGCTGGAACGAATGAAGTGTTTGTAACATAAGAGAAAACAAAAATTTAAAATAAACAACTGCTCTCTCAGCTTACACGGGTATGTAACATCTTTAAGACTATGCATACATAACAAGTAAATAAATAAATAAATATCCAAACAAGTATAAAAAGCCTATAGATTTGAAGAGGAAAAAACTGGAATCCGGGATGACTGCACCTAACAATGGTAATACATGTTAATGATATACCTGACAACGGCAAAGATTCTGTAATAGATAAAATTTACAGTATGTTGGCACAAAAGTATGTAATAAACCAAGTGGTGACAAGACCACAACTCAGTGAGCAGAAGAATAGACATTACAACTTTGAGCCTCTCATACATTACAAGTGGAAACAACGCAAAAGCTGTATTAGCAAAGCTCAACTGCTTCCCCAGTATAAACAATTTATATAATTCACTGACTGGAAAAACTAACACAAAGTACATGAGGATTGACCCAACGCTTAAACTTACCAAGACTCGATAAAATGAGTACCCGTATTCAATAAGTTTGGGTCGCAGATAAACCTTCAGTTTTGACTCTACTACTTCGCGGCTGGTTTTTAATTTACGGGATATAATGATTCAGTGAGAATAATTGTTCTGAGCCAAATAGCTATCATTACTGCGATGAAAACCTACTACAGACTCAGGTTCATACTTAGATCCATCAGATTTCTTCGGATGTAACAGAAAGCCACAATAAAATTATCCCGTTCAACAGCTGGATTAGTATGTATGGGCCTCACTTCATGCCTTTCTTCCAGTTACTTTCGAAATTTGCGTATCGATGATTCAGTGGTTTTTTAAACGGTGTTTTTGGCCTTTTTGCTTTTGACATAAGCACTCAGTTCTGGCGCTCACAGGACATTCAGACAAATTTTCAGTATCACATTGGATCCTGATCTATATTTCTCGGCGCATTATCATAATCCATGATTATCCATGCAGGAACTTTGATGTTGCTTCTTTACTCGAGACACATGAAGACGGTATTTTTTGCAAAAAAGTAGTCCCTACCAAATAAGCAGGAGCTGGATTGTTACCCTAACAACACATGGCTAATTTACATATGAACGATGTACTACAAGGAAGTAGATCACAAAGCAATATTACAGTGGTGTCTGTAGGGAGTGCAAACGCAAACATGGGATTAATGAGAGATTCAAGCAACTAAAAAAAATCAAGGACAATATGTTTATGATCTTAATGCCACTGGTCCTTTTCGAAGGTATTATGATTATGACGGCACAGTAAACTATCACGTGAAAAAGCTGTAAAAGCTACTTAACTTGGCGCGAAAAAAATACTGTAACCATTTTTCTCTTTTTGATTTATGGAAACAAATTATATAACTGAATGAAAAGAACCCGCTTGCAAAGATGTATACTATGTACTTTTTGCACGCAAAATAGTTTATTAAAAAATAATTCCCCCCCCCCCCCCCCCATTAGATATGTTTTGTTACCCTCGACACATAAAGTGCCGGTGGGTATTATCGTCCCCTGGGTCTTCTGTCCGTCTTTCTGCCTTACCGAGATACCTAAAAAAATATTCATCGCAGCTGTACCAACTTTTTGTACCAGATGCACCTGATAATGGACCAGGCTCATATTGAAAACTATAGCTGTCTCTTATCATTTCAAACTTTTTATGAAACTTTTAAAGTATTTATTTCAATACAGTCTCAGTGGCGCGCCAGGGCACGACGTTACCATAATATCTCAACAGGGATACATAGCAGCTTCATCAAATTTTTATCAGAGATGCACATTATAAGGGACGATATCCCTGTTGAAATTAGCTTCCTCTTAATAAATTATAAATTTGTTATGAAACTTTTGAAACATTTATTTGAAGGCCGTTTGAGTGGCGCACAAGTGTACAATATTACCAAAATAACTCAAAAAAGCTTCATCAAATTTTTGTTGCAGTACACCGTATTATGTCACATATCCTCTCTTTCATTTTACAGATAACATTATGGACTTTGTATGTAAAGTATTCGACTGCAATGTCTCAAAACAGGAAAAAAACCCATGCAGAATTGAGGAAAACAAGATTGTGGACGCCGCGGGTAATCCGTTCTCTGACCGCTATTTTTGTTGTAACTGCTGAGTATACTTCACTGAAAGTTTCCAGTTATTCATTATTCCAGGATAAAAAAAAATAACATCTATTATTTCTTTTTCATTTATTTCTTTTCACCTTCATTGATGTCCACAGAGTGTGTCTGGAGAGCCTGAGATCATGTTTCTGCCGTAACATTATACCATCGGCTTTCTGACAGACATGTACTCCTTATCAAGAAGGCAGGTGTGCATGGCTCTTGTGATGATCTTTGTGTCGAAATGATCGAACTTCCGCGGCCGTCCCATACTATTTTGTTGTCTTGCATCTTTTGTCCTCCTCACTATAGTTGTAATTGTTTTGTCTCTTTTGCGTAAGTAGCTGTTGAATGATTTTGAAGTACTCATTAAATAACATTTTAAAATGATGGACATGTAGACTTTCGGGCATATGTGAGCAAAGATTTCTTATGAGCTAAAAGGGCATGCTTTCCGGGGAAAACAAGTGGCATATGCAGCAGAGGGCGCATATGGGGCATCCTCCCTTTCTAATGAAACAGGAAAAAAAGGAAAGGAAAGGAAAGGAAAGAAAGACAGAAAGAAAGAAAGAAAGAGAGAGAGAGAGAGAGAAAGAAACAAGAAAGAAAGAAAAAAGAAAGAAAGAACCCTTAGCCTAATGTTTGATCAAAACTTTGACGATTAATCAACATATATTCTCTTTGCTAAAATTTGAAATAATTGATAACAATTCTATTTTATGAAATTAATCTTAATTTGATTCAATGTTTAATGTTTTAATCCTGGATTAAATTTTGGATTAATTCAAGATTGATTTAATAGATGGAAACGTTAATTCCAAAGTTCACATTATAGGCAAAAACATAGATTAGCTAAAGCCGCAAGTTTCGATCAAACATTAAACCAACTGCTCAGTAGGTAAGCACATCGATTGTAATTTTTATATTTTAAATCAGGATCAGATTAAGCTGTTTGTGAATACGGCCACCAACCGTTTGTTAAAAAAACAAAAAAAAAAAAACACAGTCGCCAATTTTTTAATTTGAAACGCTTCAAAATTAATTCATTTCCCGTAGGCCTACGATAATTTTGTTGCATTTGGGCTACTTAGATTACATGTGCCCTGAATAAATCACTTCCAAACTACAATAAGCGTATCATTGTCAAGGCAGGCCAACTTTAATTGTAACATTCATTCCCAAATTTGTGGGAGATTGCGCCCTAGTTAAGTAACATGATAGAATCTTCAGTGTTTTAGCATCTTTTCACAAGGGAGGGTTGGTTTTTTTTTTACAGCAACTCGGCTTAGAAATAAAATTGTCTAGAAGCAGACATGAAGTTTTGGCCTGAATTTTGCATTCTTACAAATTTATGATATTTCATCTGCACTAATTTAATGTTTGAAAATAATTGCTACAATTATTATTTTTTTAATGTCAAGCTTGTTTTACAACTTACCAATGTGCTTTCACACATTTGTATGCGCGTATTCTCTGGAATAAAAAAAGTAGACATACCTGCATGTAAACAGCTTGTCTGCACACTTTCATCATTGCACAAACACTATCTATTACTTTTGTCAGGCGAATTAGTCAGGCGAATTGGTGGCCTCCCACGATCAGTCAATGCTATCAAAGATCTTTTTGCTATAATTTCTGACTAACTACGGAAATACCCATTCCAATCGGCAAATTTAACCTTCCCGCGCTGCTATTTTATTTACAAATTGAGCGCGACAAGCGGTTAATTGTAAATTACGCGTTTCAGAATTGGAAAAGGTTTGTCTGCAAAGCGCACGCATACTTCACTGTCAGTGTTACCCATCGACGCCTTATATTGTATTCAAGTTTTATTTTTTCCAAATAGTTTTATGAAATCGCTGTATCCACAATTATATCTTTCAATCGAAAAAATCAACCCACTAACCATCGTTGCCTTTCATTGTATACCTGATTTTTGTCTGTGTTTCATCCTAATTTTGTACATTCTTTAATCATGATTATGGAAAGGAATTCAGTTTCTAATGTTATATGTGATGTCGTACTCATGAACTTTCTTTGTATAAAATAAAAAAATTACCACATCGAAATGTCTTAGCGTCACCGTCATTTTTAGCACAATGTAACGATTCTGCATGCGCGCGTATGTGTTTCTGTATGTGTGTTTTTTTTTTGTTTAATTTTCAAAGCTAATTCCATATTTTCATAACACCCTAATTATATTGTACTCATTAATTTATTCTGAATTTATGGCAAGAAGATCCTTGATTGAATTGTAGGTAGGTGTCCGGATGGCTTAAACTTATCGTGGAGTATCATTGTGGTAGCAACTGCGATAGTTCTTGAAGTAAGCTTCAAAAGGCGTGGTTACGGCGAACTCCGAAAAGACTATAGCATAGGATAGGCGTACATTGCTACCTCATGTGGCTACTGGCCTTAGGAAATTATTGAAAATTCAATTCAGTTATATTAGTTTTTCCATTGATTGAATATGTTTAGACCTGTGCAGCCTGATGTAGGCCTAATTTATGATTACTATATCATATCTCACTTTAGTCCATCTCGACTCTCATAGCTAAAACCCAGGTGATAAAGCATAGCCTACCTGGTTTGTTATTTTCCGTGCCAGAACAGACTCGATACCATAGTTATAGTATGGTCCACGGCAAACTGACAGGTTATTTGGCCTTGTGAAGTTACCCCTGATACATCGGCCTTATTGAACTTTAGGGGACCCGAGCCCCCATAGGACTAATAATGGTTCAAACTTCACGAAAGTTCCGGAAGTGTTGTAAATAATCATTAGCAACACGAATCACTTATCTGAGATGACTTCCGACCGGTCCTTACATGTAAATTAAGCATCAGCGTTTCTGCCGAGGATCCAAGATGGATGCCGCAAGTGTTATTGGGGACCGTATCATATAATTTTAAATGTGATCATAAACAATAAAATTATCGCTTAACTATTTCGAAGAAAAAAATTACAAGAAAGAATGAACGCTGAGACCATCCCCGGGAATATCCCAGGGCATCACGTGCACCTGGCTCGTGTAGGTAAACATGCACCCAAAGCTCATTTGGTAGATTTACCGCGATTGGTTAAAATTTTGCTCCGGTGTTGCATTGTGGGTAATATTCGAGTCAAAAGTTGTTCGGTGCATATGCAAATGACGGCACGATAATCGATTCCATCGATGATTTCACGGAATAAATTCGAGTTTTTTGGTATTTTAATTACACTATGCCTGCGGCGCAAACATCTATTCTACTAGAAAAACATATAGGAACGTTACCATAGTGCCTGCGGCGCAATAATCTTCGCTTTAGGTAGGAACATGGACATCGTTAAGGGATTTTACCTATAGAGGCTTGGGTCCCCTAAAGTTCAATAAGGCCGATACATCTGTGTCTTTCTGTTGCAGCAAACGACCCGTGCAGCGTAACGACAAGTCAGGAAAATGTGTAAAAAATGACACCCACTGAAACTAAAATAGACCTACGTCTTAACGGTTTTGACGTAAATTTATGGCCATGTCGTAATGCTGCTGGCCTAAGCTATTATGACGTCACAGCAAAATATATCACGTGATGAGTTGCTAAGCTAGTAGTAAAAGCTCACTGAACTTTTCGGTAAAAGGCCAGGAAAAGAATTATTGGTCATCCGATTGAACGCAAGAAAAATGTGGGGAGTTGCAGCTTTGATTCTTGCATCTTTGTTGGCAGTATGTCCGCCAAACCCAAGGTAAGTTGTCTACTCTCACGTGCGGCATGCTTTGTTTTTGCAGTTGCCGATACCATAAAAACCAGTTACACAATAGCCAGTCGTGGTGTAAGTTGCACTGGCGACAGCATACACCATGGTTGGTGAAAATGACGACAAAGTAAGAAGAACTCTAAAAACTAAAATAGATAGATAGATAGATAGATAGATAGATAGATAGATAGATAGATAGATAGATAGATAGATAGATAGATAGATAGATAGATCACACTCTGTGAGAAACTTCTTATCTATTAAAATATGCAAAAGACATAAACACAGTACCATTTTAGTCCTGTCCATGGCTTCATAAATTAAGGTTATCCTAGAAATGATTCAGCCCTTCAGAACTAGAATTAAATGCAGGTTTATCCCAATGCGTGTCCCGTCCGCACAAAAAACTGAACATGTGAACAGTTCCGTCTCGAGTATAACATTGATATTTTAATTGGGCACGCGTATGAATTAAACTTGCAGTTCAACGCAAGTCCCGTCTGCATTGCGGCTGATTACAAACTAAATTTAATGATACAGATATCTGACATGATCTGGCGGTTCAAAATACCTACGAATTATTTCAGTCAGGCCTAGTAGGCCTATAATATAGCCTAAAGTATTTTAATTATCACGGTGGCCTGGCGATTAACGTTGCGTTATTAATAATACTTTTTAAGGATTGCTTGTAGTGTTTTTTCCTTCGAACCCAGGTGGTCTCAATTGTTCTCACCAATGAATGTCATTATAATTAGCCAACGATATGGAAGAATGGGTCGTTGTCAATCGTCAGGGAATCAAGAGTTAACGCGTGGGTTTCCCACGATAATTGTGGCAATAAAGAGATTGTTTTGTTAGTATGTTGCACGTGAGACAAAACACTTATAAGACAAGAAACGTAGGATTGACCATCGACATATACACAATCAGTGGCCAGGATCTGTCTCGTGAATGCGGCATTCGACAGGTCCTGGCCATCTGTCGTGCAGTTCTTGATACCCCTACGCTTAATGCATTATAACTATTACTTCATTTTCTGTTGTCGTTATTCTTATCGTTATAATTGCATTTGTTTTTGCTGGAGTTCTTTATTATCCCAGACATATTGTTTTTGTATGAGTTCTTTATTCTTTCTTCATTTCTTAGTACCTTTCCGCCACATTTTGTGACGCAGTTTTCTCAGCCATTATACAAATTACAACATTGAAATTTTACATACCATGAGATCTATAGCTGAAATTGTGCACCTGGTGTGGATTTATTGATATGTTGTAAATTATTAAAGTTATGCGTAAAAAAATGAAAAAAAAAATATTTTCAGCTATTGGCTGAAGATTGCACCTGATGACCCATGATTGATGCTGTCACAAAACAAGATCAGAGGGGGTTTCCAAATAAGCTCTAACTGGCACCCAGAAAGACTTGCTTGCAAATCTATCCATTCTGGTTTGTATATGTTTTGACTGGTCTCTTGAACTTTCTGCAGTAGGCCTAGGTTCCCCCAACAACTGTTTTGTGCCTTGCAACTAAGGCTTAGTTAAGTAGGCCTTGTAGGACTATTACGATCCTCTGTTTAGGTTTATTTCGGTCAATTATTAAAGTTTTTTCTTTCTCTCCCCCCCCCCCCCCGCACCTTCCGCTTTTCTTCTGTACCTCACTTTTTGCCTGTGACTCATAGTGTGAATGGGAACGATCACCCACGCACTTTGCGCTTGCGTGATCAGGCGGGCAAACAACTAGTCTGGGACTACTAGGAGAGTGGTTAGGCCTATTTGGTCTCAGATGAAACACTCAGGTAGGGGTCTGATCTTGTCTACTGCATGATATCAACATGATGATGATACTTCTCGCCTACTCGAAGATTCAGAATACGAAGAGTGATAAGGTCTAGTGTAACGTTTATATAGGCCTATGCCCAAATAGAATGGGTGTAGCCAGGCATTAACACCTTTGGAGGCTTCGAATTAATTGGATTCCATAAAGTTGCCATGTAACTTGTAAGCCTGGCGTACGTCAAAAAACATCACGTGACCGACTCCGGGAAATAAACAGGCAAGTTATTTATCCGGATGCCGTTGGTTAAAGCGATTATGACGTCACAGTACGATATACATGATCAGTTGCTACGTTTGAAAGCATAGTTACGTTTGGGTAAAAAAAAAAAACTTTGGCCAACTTGCGATATTATCAGTTCGGATTCGGACTAGAGCGAAAGCAAAATGTGGGGAGTTGCACCTCTAATTGTTGCGTCTTTGCTGGCGGCATGCCCACCAAACCGAGGGTAAGTTGTCTTCACTTTCAAGATATGCCTCTTTTTCCATTTTTTATGATTAGTTTATGGGCTTCTCGTCTCTTGAACTTTAACTACAGGTTTCAGCAAGAACAACAGTTTTTAACCTTTCGACTTAGGCTAAGACGATTCTCTGTTTCGTGTTTTTTGTTACGAAAAATCTTTCTGTCTTTAGCAATTGCTTCTTTTTCTTTTGCAACCTCCGCTTTCCCTTTGCTCCTTTCCTCTGTTCATCCGAAACGGTGGTAAGCGCAGACAGATTTGCCATTCCTCCAGTCTGTTTATCAATGCAAGCCAACAGATAGAACTTTAGTATCAAAAGAAAAGTCGTCGCATTTAAATGCCATTGGGAATCATTGGTCTTGTGTATATGTTTTGTCGCAATTTTAAAAATTAACGTTAAAACAAAACACACGCAGGTCTACTTGAAATTCATGTGCACCATGCAAGTGAGAAAGACGAAAAAACAGAAATAGTGATTTGCCATGTATCAAATATGTGTGTGTGTGTGTGTGTGTGTGTGTGCAAAAATTCTGTGCAAGACAACTTGGCAGATTCACGAGGAAAAGGAAAATAGGCCTACCCTGCGTGAGCCAGTTTTAGTTTCAGGTAGAAACAAAGGGGATCGTGTCTCTTACAATTTAGAGAAAACATGGACTCTCATTATGATTTAAATGATAGAAGTTCGATAGATAAATTCCACTGAAGATTTTGCACAATTTTACATAAGGCAGGTAAACTGTCATTAAAAATACAGAAAACAAGTTAATAGTAGAAAAAACCAAGCGTCTACTGTCGTATGCTGACATTATTATTCTCTATACCGGGAGATAAAAAGTTTGGCAATACGACTATCTAGTGAGCCTCAGAATTATTGCCTAAGGCAAACTCATTACAAGGTGAGAAGAGAATTCCGGCAAATCGGTAAAAGGAAAGAAAAAAGTTTAAAACAAAATGTTATTCAGTCACTTAGTACACTCTATGATAATAACAGTGCGCATTATTGGGAATTAATAAAACAGCTTGAAATTGTAGTCTCACCCAAAAATCAACCAAGTAAAAAAATTGACAGTGCTCACCGCATGGATATGACATCTCAGCCGACTCATGACAAATGGTGTTAATAGTAGAGAAAGTCCTATGCATGAAGAAGTGCAAAATGCTTTCTGCATCATAGGCTTAACAAGAACTTTTTCTGACATAGATTTTACAATCAATGAAATGAAATTATTTCTGCCTTATCCAAGCTGAAAAATGGGAAGTCTCCTGGAAAAGATGGTGTACTGAACGAAATTTTGAAAACTGCTAAAGCTAATTATCACCCTTTTAAAAACGTCTAATCAATGTGATATTTTCTTCAGGATTTTTTCCAGCTTGGAAAACAAAGTTTGTTAACTCTTTTACACAAGGGTGGATCTCAACTGGATCCAAACAGTTCGGCAAAACGCGCTGAAGGCCTCGTATCTTCGGCTTCAGGCTTGGTAACTGAAATTAGCCGGCGTTTTGGCTTGTATTTATGGGGGGGGGGGGGGGGGGGGGAGTTCGGTACTGGCCAGTTCTATCTGCTTTACTCATGTATTGGAAACCTTTTAAATTTCCGTACTTCGTCTTCGTGACAACTTTATTTGTACATTTTCTTATTTTCCGCACCTAGTACTAAGGCAAACTGATTATTTTTGCTCCCCCCCCCCTTCCCGGGTTTATGTCAGGCAACGGAAGTGGCTCTCCATTCAAGTCAAATCCCAGGTTAGAACATATTTCCAACCGATCTTATACTTCTCTCACAACTTCAGATGGTTTGATAGCTGGAGACAACGACAAGTCGTCCAACTGGAGTGTTGGACTAATCTTCACATATTTTCCCCACAGCTGCGAAAGATCCCTGTCACTGACATAGGGCTAATCTGGCAGTTCAAAATGCCTTATAATTATGTGAGTTAGGCCCAGTAGGCCTATAGTATAGCCTAAAGTATTCCAACTGTGCGGTGGCCTGACGACTAACATTGCGTTGTTAATACCATTTAAGGAATGCTTGAAGTGTTTTTACCTTCGAACCCAGGTGGTCCCAATTGTCCTCAGCCAATGAATGTCTAGGGGTCATTATTATTAGCCAATGACATGTAAGAATGGGTCGTTGTCAATCGTCAGGGAATCAAGAGTTTACATTGATGCGCGTGGCTTTCCCACGGTAATTGTGGCAATGAAGAGATTGTTTTGTTAGTATGTTGCACGTAAGACAAAACACTATAAGACATCAAAAGTAGGATTGACCATCGAGATCTACACAATCGATTAAATTGATTCTGAATGGGCATTGTATTTACTACAACTTACGCAGCGTACTGCTTTTTTCGGATGTTTTTCAATTTTTGAAAGTTCAAATCCCCACAGAAGTATTCCAACATTTACATGTGGAAGTATCAATGAGTTATACATAGTGATTTTAACTTTCAGCGGAAGCTGAGGTTTAAGTTTACTTAGAATTGAAATAACTCTTGATACCTTACTTTCAATTTTAGTAACATGCTCTTTCCATGACAACTTATCATCAATTGCAAGCCATAGAAAGTTTAAAAATGAGACTTCTGTTATTGGGATATTATTCATTTTTTAAGTATGGTTTATAAACTTTTTTATTTGAATGATGAAAGATCATGCATTTTGATTTATCAACATTTAATGATAATTCATTAACTTGAAGCCAAACACACTTTTAAAAGTTCTAATCACATTTCGTGACGCAGTTTTCTCGGCCATTATACAAGTTACAACATTGAAATTGTACATACTATAGGACCTAGGCTATAGCTGAAATTGTGCACATGGTGTGGATTTTTTTTTTTTTTTTTGGTATAAATTATTAAAATTATGGGTAAATTATTTGTTTAAAATCCTCTGTTCAGCTATTGGATGAAAAAACAATGGTAGTTGTATTAGCCAATTACATTGCATTGAAAGACAATACACTTGTTGCCTGGTTACTCTACTAGTAGTACTACTACTGTTCAGCGGATTGCACCTGATGACCCATGATTGATGATGTCACTATAAAAATGAAATCTGTCTCTGTTGTTGTTGGGATAGCGACGTTATGAAAAAATGCCTACCAACAACCCCGCTGTTACATGCAAATGACAACAACAGAGACACGCTTCATTTTTTATATTTATATCCATATTAACATTAATAATAGAATTAAATTTGTCATATATTTTTGTGCGTAAAAGTTTTGATAGCAACTGCGAAGGACCTTTTGTTTTTACAGTAACAGGAGCTATAGTATGGGTGTGGCCAGCCGCTTGTTACGTAGCAAAGTAGGCACTGGCACGTGCCATGCTGTACAGAATACAGAATACAGAATTTTATCAAAACATTTACGCCCTCTGGGGGCCAAGTGTACAACTATACAACTACAGAGTGGCATACAATAAAAGGGTACTCATACATACAATAAATATAAAAAAGTATGGGTAAACAAAAGATCAATCAGTCATACAATATAAGAAAATATTTACATTAGCAATGGTGGGTATAGTGTGGTTGAACCCCAATCTGTCCTCATTTTGAAGCCTTCGAAACAAAATTTTGCAACATTTCTTATAATTTCATCTTCACCATTCAGTAGATATTGTAATTTAAGGATATTTTCCATTTGTTCAAAATTGATACATTTGGCTTGAACAGCGTTGAATAAATACTCTCTCTTTTCTTTCAATAAAGGGCATACCATCAAAAAATGAAACTCATCCTCCACCACATTCACATTTAGAATATCTTTATAACATTTACATGTTCTTTCTAGGCACCAGTGGTCTTTTGTATCGTTCTTTTTCTGCTGCAAGATCATGAGCACTCACTCTCAATTTGATGAGTGCTACCCTGTAGTCCCTTCTTCTTATGTCATCTAGATAATTTTCATATTTGAAATTTCCTTTTATTTGTCAATAAGTACAAAGTTTTCCCGCTAAATTAAGGCCTCTGCCAATTTTCTTTTCCCAAAAGTTGATAAATCTTTCCTTCAGTTTGTTTTTTATGATCACTACTTCTTCTTGTGTACACCTTAACAATTTTACATCAAACTCAAGTTCTCTACAAATTTCTTTGGCAAAACTGAACCAAGAATTTTTACCTTGGTACATGATGTTTAGCATCGACTGATGAAAACAAAATTTGTCCCTATTCTTTCAATGCTAACAAAAACTCCGAATGTAGGCTAACTATAAAACATTATCAGAGGGGGATTTCAAGACAAGCTCTAATTGGTACCCAGACAGGCTTGCATGCAAATCTATAGTCTAGTTTGTTTTTGTTTTGACTGGCCTCTTGAACATCCTGCAATAGGCCTAGGTATCCCCCAACAGCTGTTTTGGGTCTCACAACTAAGGGCCTAGTTCTATTACGATCCTCTGTTTACGTTTATTTCGGTCAATTATTAAAGCTATTTCTTTCTGTCTCCCCCCCCCCCCCCCCTCCCCGTAACTGCCGCTTCTCTTCTGTACCTCATTGTTTGCCTGTGAGCGCGAATTATCACCCACGCACTTTGCGCTTGTGTGATCAGGCAGGCAAACAACTGGTCTGGGACTAGGAGACTGGTGATGTGGTTTCAGATGAACGACTCGGGTAGGGGCATAATCATGTCTACTGTACGATATCAATATAATGATTCTACTCGCCCACTCTAAGATTCAGAAGATGAAGAGTGATAGGTCTAGAGTAACGTTTAGGCCTATATAGGCCTATGCCCAAATAGAATGGGTGTAGCCAGGCATTATAATATATTATACCTTTGGCGGCTTCGAATTAATTGGATTGCTTAAAGTTGCCATGTAACTTGTGTTGTCAGCCTGGCGTACGTCGAAAAAATCACGTGACCGATTCGGGGAAATAAACAGGCAAGTGTTTATCCGGATGCCGTTGGTTAAATTGATTATGACGTCACAGTACGATGTCACATGATCAGTTGCTACGTTGTAAAAGCCTAGTTACGTTTGGATAAAACCAAACAAACAAAAAAAAAAGTTTAGGCCGACTGGCGATCCGATTGCCGGGATCCGATATTAGGCCTACTAGTTCGCATTCGGACTAAAGCGAGAGCAAAATGTGGGGAGTTGTAGCTCTAATTGTTGCGTCTTTGCTGGCGGCATGCCCACCAAACCCAGGGTAAGTTGTCTTCACTTTCAAGATATGCCTGTTTTCTTTGTTTTTGTTATTGTTTTTGTTTTTGCTTTTTTTTAATTTTTCCGATTAGTTTATCTGCTTCCTGTCTCTAGAACTTTAACGATTGGTTTCAGCAAGAACAACAGTTTTTGGTCTTTCGATTTCGGCTAAGACGATTCTCTGTTTAGTGTTTTTGGTTACAAAAAATCTTTCTGTCTTGTTTAGTAATTGTTTCTTTTTGTTTTCTTTTGCAACGGCCCCTTTCCCTTTGTTCCTTCCCTCTGTTCATCCGAAACGGTGGAAAGCTCAGGCAGATTTGCCATTTCTCCAGTCTGTTAATTAACGCAAGCCAATAGATAGAACGCATTTAAATGCCATTGAGAATCATTGGTCTTGAATATGTTTTGTCGCAATTTTTAAAATTAACGTTAATTCAAAACACACGCGGGTCTACTTTAAATTCATGTGCACCATGAGAGTGAGATAGTCCATGAGCTGAGGGCCCAATTTTGACCAATTGGTACCATCTGAGGGCACCAAACTTAATGCTTTTTTGATTGGTGTATGTCTCAGAAACTCAAAACAGCATGATGGACTTTTCTGCGGCACAGCTTTTAGTCAGTATACGCAATTTAATAGATGTATGTTATTTTGCATGAAAGGTGAAAAAAAATCTGCATAGTGATTCCTTTGATGAGTATGAATGTCACAAGGCAAAAGGTAGCAATATTTGAATCACAGTTTGTTAATTGAAATGGAAACTTAAGGAAATGGACGTGCTAATCAATTTTAATAAATGTGCAAAGACTGCTAATCATTGCTAATCAATATAGATTTATAATAGTGAAAGTGCTAAAGATTGTAGAATAAGGTAACTTGAACAGGTCAATATATGCCTCATCCAAACAACCGCTAAGCAACTTTGAAGAACTTTCATACACTGCTAAACAGTGCTTATCAATATTTATTCATGGTAAGGAAAGTGCCAATCAATCAGACAGCCTCCCTGTTTGGAGAAGTTGGAACCCATAGACAAGCTAGGGTTACCCATATGCAAGAAAATGTATACCGCGACGTACGTATATTGTTTTTTACTGTCACTATATATCTAATTTACATTACACATATTAGCATATCACAACAGATACCACCTTTTGGCCAAATTGAATTGTAAATTTGAACATATAAAATCAATTAGATGCAGGTTGTTGAAATGAATGTAGATTACTCTTGATTGTAAATATTACAAAACCAAACTATTATGTGCAATAGCTGTAGGTTCATTGTATGGACATGACATCAGATTTAAAGGACAAATAACATTTGTCAATGTTTAACCAATGTATGGAACCCTTTAGAAACAACAGACGAGGAACCTTTGCAATGGTAGCTAGTAATGAAAACACAAGAAACATAGACTTCCCGACATACAATAGATTTCAAGTATTTCAACCTAGACATGACACAGACCTATTGGACAGACAAAACCAAGGTCAGAGATATGAACTAGGCCTAAATGTAGAAATTGAAGAAGAGTTTCTTTCGAAAGAGGACCACGCGCAAATACACGATGGCGCCCTCTGCAAGAGCAAAAAGGCTACACAAATCAAAGAGGACAAATTAAGACCACAAACAAACCAGAGACAATCAAGAGAAGCATGAGACACCTACCAAAAAGAGCAAAGATACAACAGATGGAGAGAAAGAACGCAACAATACCCCCAACAGCAGGAGACAAGAAGATGTTAACTTCAAATACATCTATTGTTAAAATTATAAGCTTATCAAGCAAACAATTGACACGAGGACAAGTAAAGTTGCTTAAAAAGGGATTGAAATTCACATCGACACCAAGAAAAGACACAGAAGAACAAGTGTGTGATATTTTAAAATTTTGTCGTACATTACGTCTGAAAGAATTTTTCCACAATACAGATACGGAATGGGATGAATCACTGGTCAAAGGAAAAAGTTCTTTCACTCCTCCTAAAAGTCAAAATGAGACATTAGAAAAATGTATTGACAGACTGAAAGAAATTGCGCACTCTCTCCACAAAGTTCCTTCACCCACCAACAAAAACAATTTAACTAAAGAGGAGCTACAGGCTATGACTGAATTGCAAATTGACAATTCTATCATAATTAAGGAAGCAGACAAGGATGGAGCAGTTATCATTATGCACACTGATTATTATGCTGAACAGGTAAAATCATTACTTAATGATGAAAAATTTTATGAGCGATGCAAACCAGACAGAGAAAATAAAGTGAGTGATAAATTAAGAAAATTTATTGACAAATATCGTAACATATTTACAACGAAAGAAAGAAATTATCTGGATGGCTTGCAGTCAAACACAAGTAATTTATACGGCTTACCGAAAGATCATAAGTCTGATATTACTAAAAAAGCTATAAATGAAAACGATGGTATATATATATGTACATATTATTCAACCTACAGATTTAAAATTCCGACCAATCGTCGCATGACATGTATGTAATACGAGCAGGCTTAGTGAACTCATAAACGAAATTTTAAAACCGTACTTATTGCATGTCAACAGCTACGTGTGTGACAATATCGACTTCATCAATAATATATCACGAGAGCAAGTCAAGGATCGGTATTTAGTCAGTTTTGATGTGATTAATTCATATAGTAATATACCTCATGAGTTAGGAAAGCGTGCGATTGAATACTGGGGGAACAAATATCCTTACACAAAAAATCAACGTTTCACAGGGAAATTTATTGTGGAAGGTCTTTCACTAATATTAGAAAATAATGTGTTCAGATTTGATGGAGAATACTACATACAGAAAAAAGGGAGTGCGATGGGAACTAAATATGCACCAACTTATGCAACGCTTAGTCTTGGATATCTAGAAGTCTTATTATACGAAAAACTTAGAAATACATCCGAGTCCTTCGCCATGTTTTTTAAAAGGAACTGGAAACGTTATCTAGATGACTGTTTTATAATGTGGACAAAGTCGCTATCAGATTTACACGATTTTCACCAACTTTTAAATCAGCTTGAACCAAGTATTCAATATGAAACGAAATATAGTCAATGTGCATTACAATTTTTACACTTGAAAGTTCTTCTACATGATGGAAAGATTTCATTGGATATATAAAACAAGAATACAGATACTTTTCAGTATCATTGTATCTGCCATTCAATTCATGTCAACCACGGCACATTAAGACAAATATCCCATATAATGAAGCAAGAAGGATCTGTACAATTGTAGAAAATACAAATAGAAAAGCAACGCATCTGGATGAACTGGGAAATTTTCTAAAAGCCAGGGACTACCCAGAATCACTCATTTCAATGGGTATTCTGCGAGCTTTAAGTGTAACACAAGAATCATTAAGAAAGGACCGCAAAAATTACAAGCGGGATGACAAAAATCTGATCAAGATCACAAGATACAATCCTAACAATCCTGTGATAATACCACAAATACGTGAAATCCTTACAATCTTGGAAATGGATCCCTCACTTGGAGAAATATTTAAAAATCTGAATTTTATCTCAAGCCAATGACAGCCTCGTAATTTCAAATAAAATTTTACGAGAGCAAACTTTGAATCAAGGGCCAGTCAAGGCGCGAGCAAAAAATGTGGCCTTCCTCGTTGTGAGAATTGTATAAACATGATAGTTACTGACACAATTTCGCTGGACACAACAGGAAAGCTCCCAAACTTTCAAATTAGAACAGAAATGGACTGTTTGTGTAAACATTTGATTTATGCGATTGTCTGCAGAGGATGCAATGAGGTATACATTGGATCTACGGCAACGAACTACGCAGGCGCATGACTGTCCACAGACAGCAAATACGGGTGCCTGAGACACGGCAAATCCAGCTCGGTGAACATATTGATAGTTGTTCTATTCTTGTGCCTAAATTCTTTGTATGTCCCATATATCAGATGTCAAATGATTCTGACATAGGAAGAGAGCAAAAAGAATTCATATTTTAACGTAAATACAAGCCTAGACTGAATAGTGTAATTTACTTATTATAGTAATCTGGGACAAATAATGCCTATTTTCATTACGACACGTTTATTATTAATTGATATGGCAATGACGTCATGTAATAGGCCTAAATCAGTAACGTAATAAATAAACATCATAATATGCTTCTATGCTAAAGATTTCACTATAACAGCAGATAACGTCAAGATTATACTGGACTGAAAATTATTTCAACATCTATGCGTTATGGAGCTTGACAATGCATAAAAATGCTGAAACCGGTCGTGTCTGAAACGCAGAAAAATGCTTTTATACTTGTGTGTGTGTGTGTGTGTGTATTGGTCACCATACATAATAGAGGACTGGTATGAATAGAAATAAATGCCGTGGATAACTGTGATTAAAACGGATTTTGTCTCCTTTCATATAACAAAAATCAGAAATGTACCTGCCCACAAGTGTGTGACCTTCATAGTAATGTCAAGGTCACCAAAATTTAGTCATCATCATGCATTAAATAATCACCTTCAAATAGTAAAATAAAGGAAAGTGAAATTTTACATGCAAAGAATGTGAAATTCACCAGGATGTATATGTGCCTTACAATGGAGAAATAATCTCCGCAGGCCTACGGGTTATATCCCTCCACAAGGATGTGACTTTGAAAATAGGGTCAAGGACGAAAAAATCTAGGGATCAAAGGATGACCCAGAGACATGTTTGCACCATTTTTCAAGATATTTGGACCATGTATTCATGAGGTATTGAAATTGCAGAAATGTAATACTTGATCTACAAGCTGAGCGCAGCAACCCCCCCCCCCCCCTTAAAAAAATCCAATCAATGTGGGTATAATGATGGCTTTTTTCTTGCCCGTGTGGATTCATTTAGTATTTTTAGGTCGCATGAAGTTCATTGTGCCAGCTGTTAACTGGATACAAACATGATATGTATATTTCAAGTATTATTATAATGTAGAGGCTAACTATAACAAAACACGATTCACCATATACAGCATTTTTGGGCCGTCTAGGTATAAAATCTTAAAATTACAATAACGGGCTCCAGCAAGGCATCTGGAAAGTCCATCATGCATTTTTGTTATGCCCTAAGGTGTACCAACGCAGGTATAAAGGTTTCGTTTGGTGCCCTCAGTTGGTACCAATTTCAATCTGGCTCATGGACTAAGAAAGACGAAGAAAACAAATAGTGATTTCCCTTACATCAAATATGAGTGGGGGGGGGGGGGGGGCAAAAAGTCTGGGCAGGACAACTTGCCAGATTCATGAGGAAAAGGAAAATAGGCCTACCCTGGGTGAGCCAGTTTCAATTTCCGGCACGATCAGAGGGGATAGTGTCTCTTACAATTTCAAGAAAAAACACATATGAATTCTCATCATGATTTAAATGATAGAACTTCAATAGATAAATTCCACTGAAGATTTTACATACATTTTACATAAGGCAGGTAAACTGCCATAAAATACAGAAAACAAGCTAGTAGTAGACAATACAAGCGGCTACCGTTGTATGCAGACATTGTTATTCTGTATTCCGGCAGATGAAAAGATTGGCAAGACGAGTATCCACTGAGCCTCAGAATTATTCCCTAAGACAAACTTATTACAAGATGAGAAGATAATTCCGGCAACTCGGTAAAAGGAAAGAAAAAAGTTTAAAATAAAATGTTATTCAGCCACTAAAAACACTCTAGAATAACACTGCTCATTATTGGGAATTAAAAAAAACAGCTTGAAAATGTAGTCTTACACAAAAATCAACCAAGTGAAAAAATTGACAGTGCTCACTCGATTCGACATCTCAGCTGACTCGTGACAAATGGTTTTAATAGTAAAGAGAGTCCTGTGCATGAGGAAGTGCAAAATACTTTCAACAACATAGGTTTAGCAAGAACTTTTTCTGACATAGATTTTACAATCAATGAAAAAGAAATTATGTATGCCTTATTCAAGCTGGAAAATGGGAAGTCTCCTGGAAAAGATGGTGTACTGAGCGAAATGCTGGAAACTGGTAAAGGTATATTATCACCCTTTTTAAAACGTCTCATCAATCTGATATTTTCTTCAGGATTTTTTCCAGCTTCCTGGAAAACAGGTTTGATAACTCTTTTTCACAAGGGTGGATCTCAACTGGATCCAAACAGACGTTTAGGAATTTTGTTGAACAGCTGTGCGTCTAAATTGTTTTATACCATTTTAAAGAGCCGTATCAAGAATTTCACAAATGAAAGAAAATTAAATAACAAGTATCAAATTCGTTTCGCAGAAAGATCAAGAACGAGTGACCATATTTTCGTGCTTGGGACCCTAATTGATAAATTAGTTAAAATACTTGGAAAAATATTTTTTTGCGTGTCTGTTTCATTGACAGTCAAAAGGCATTCTATTTGGTATGGCATGAGGGATTACTGCATAATTTGCTGACTTATGATATTGGTGGATACATGTTTTATAGTTTGAAAGATATGTATAATGATTCACACCTTCAGGTAAAATTTTGTTCGTCAATCGAGCAAAATTTTACCAAACAATGGTGTAAAACAGGGGTTTGATGTAAGCCCCACTCTATTTAATTTGTTTGTGAATGATTTAACTTACACTTTTAATGAAGATTGTGATCCTGTGACGTTGCATAACGAAAAGCTCCATTGATTATTGTATGTAGATGATTTGATTTTGCTATTTGAATCTCAAAAAGGTTTACAATGTTGTTTAAATCATTTTGTCAATGTGCTACAAACATGGAAATTATGTGTAAATGTAGACACATAAAAATTATTGATTTTAACAAGACGGGTAAATTCGTCTTTCCTACTTTTCAGTTTGGAAACGAAAAAGTTAAAGTGGTCAGAAAATGTGTATACTTAACAGTGACATAAATGGTATTCATATTGGTGATACCGAAGTGAAAATTAGTCAGTTAGCTGACGATACTACTTGTTTCCTGGCTGACGCGGCATCAGCTAAGTCCAAGATTCAAAGGTGAAAACTTTTTGAGACATGTTCCGGTTTGAAATGCAATATTGAGAAAACGGATGGAGCATAGGAAGTTTCTCCACACTTGGTATAACTTTTACTAATAATGAACTTGAAATGAGTTCCTTGAATTTTGCATCTAGGGTGCAATCATTCAAAGATGTGATAAAAGTGTGGAAGGTTCGACAGTTATCATTTATTGGTAAAAATATAGTATTGAAAGGTTTAGCTGCATCAAAATTGCTCTATTGCATTTCTTCTGTTTACATAGAAGAAAAAAAATATTGATCTTGTTCAACGATGCATAAATGAATTTTTGTGGAATGGACCAATCCCTAAAGTTAAAAATTTAATCATGTATAAGAAAATCCAGGATGGCGGGCTCAAAATTTTATACTTTAAATCTCAAGTAAAGGCTTTGCTTTTAAAATGGGTCAAAAATGTATTTAACAATATGGATGCAAAATGGAAGCACGTTTTTCAGGCTTTCATTCCATTCATTAACCTGAAAGACTTGTTTCTGTCAAGGTGTCATATAGTTGCAAATTGGCAGTTGCCCCTTTTCTACAAGAACCATATAAATTTGTGGAACCAGTTTAAAATAAATTATGAGCCCACTAATGGTAATGACGTCAAGAACGAATTTCTGTGGTTTAATGATTTCATTTTGATACACAAAAAACCTGTTTTTCTAAAACATTGGTATCAGTTAGGTATTAACCGAATTGGTGATCTTCTTGATGAGAGTAACTTTTTGACACAGGAAACCTTACACGAAAAATATGGTCTACAGACGAACTTCTTAGAATATTCATCCATTCGATCTGCTATACCAGTACAATGGAAACAATTTCTGTTGATTGAACACCATAAAATTATTTCAGATGTCCCAGTGCTAGCTATTGAAGGGAAAAAAAAAATTTTTATCCAATGTAAAGAATTTTATTGGACATTAACGTATTCTAATAACTTGCAGACCCCAACAGCTTGGCAACATTGGATGGAATATTTTAATACAAATGAAGATAACTGGGGGAAAATTCATATTTTACCTTTCAGATGTACTTTTGAAACAAGACTATTAAGTTTTCAGTTTGCCTGTTTACATAGATTTGTAACACATAATGCACAATTATACAAGTATAAATTAATAGAATCGGAACAATGTATTTTTTGCGAGGAAAAAGACACAATTATTCATCGATTCTGTAAGTGTGATCATGTAACAGGTTTTTGGAAACTGTTTCAACAGTGGTGGAATTCATGTAATCATCAAAATGTCATTAACTTGACAGAATTTTATATAATGTTTGGATTTTTCAATGAGCCAAAAAGGTATGATCTGAAAAATTGTTTACTGCAAGCAAAACACTTTGTTCACTGTTGTGTTCGCAAAATAGAAAGAGTCTCATTTCGAGCCTTTTTTTGGTATTTAAGAAATAAGCTCAACGCTGAATAACATATTATGTATAACAGGAATCAGCAAGAAGTCTTTGCATCTCGATGGAATTTGGTAGCTCAGACTTTATCTATTGTATATTGAAAGGCCAATAAAATATTATTAAACAAATTGTACACTTGGGAATTGAAATTTCAGCAAATGGCAACTTTGCGGATGAAATACTAAAGTGACAAAGCAATGAAATCATTGGAAAGACTGAAGAAAAAACATTGTATAGTAATCAAACGGACATAAGATTATATTTGCATCTTTTTAAAAGACTGTTGTACCCATATTTTTCTATTGTTGTCAAATTTGGGGTGCATATAATATCAAACCATCTAAATTGTGATCTCATGGTGATTTAAGTGGCTACTTTAAAACGGAATTTGACAAATTACACCAAAGCTTCCTGAAATATTGCTTAGGTGTAAATAGAAAAGCATGCAGCAGGGCACTTGTAAGTGAAACCGGTCAATACCACTATTCTCTTGTCATTTTGAGTCGTGTTTGTATAAACTGGCATCGCATTGTAAATTTAAATCAAGACACATTTTTGTACGACGCCTACCGGTGCAATTGTGAACTAATGTCCACGGGGAACTCTCTTTGGCTCTCCAGTGTAAAAGGTACCTTCAACATAATCGGGTGCATTGATATTTGGAATAACTGTGGCACTGATTTTGTTGACTATCTTACAAATAGGATCTCGAACTTACTCAAAGAAAAATTTATGTTACAGTGGAAAAGTGAAATGAAACTAGAATTGTTGACTGATAAGATGATGAGAACATATGCTTAATTTAAAGAGTCTTTTGAATTTGAGAGATACTTGTTTATTATCAAAGACGAAAAAGTGCGAAAAACCTTCACCCAATTGAGAATTAACGCCCACAATCTCCCTATTCAAATTGGCAGACACAAACGACCAGCCAAAGTTCCATTGGATCAACGATTATGAAATGTATGGCCATTCATTGGGAACGAATCTCATTATGTTTTTAGCCTGGTCCAAATTAATCGATGCACGCAAAAAATTATTTGATTCGACATTTTGGGAGAGGAAGAAATTTTTTGTCTTTTATGAAAAGTCAAGATATTGAAACAACATACCTTACGAGTTCGTTTTTGGCTGCTTGTATGAAAATTGATGTACCGCTTTAATATTCATGCACCCCCTTTCTTTTTCTCTTTCTTTTTGGTTCTTCGTGACTTGATCCTCGGTGTATTACATAAACTGTATGCTGTTTTAAATTGAACTGTGTGTATGGTGTTGTTTGTTTGCTGTTTCGTTTCATGTTTTCGACAGAAGGCCTCTACTGTATGTATTTGTGAGCGAAAGAAAGTTCATTCATGAATAAGGTGTCAGCTACGACTGGGATCTGGACCCCAGCGCAGCTCTGCGAAAGAGTTTCAGACCTTTCGCCTAACTATAGTCAGTCAACCCTGAGTTACGGAAGGGGATTTCTCGAATATTTCGTAAACAGCGGCCAAAATGACCATGTATTTCATACAGAACCAAATCTGAGCAGTTTACGTAACTCTTGAAAGAAATTTGCAGTGTGGTTTGTATTTATTTCTGTAACCAGCAATTTTAGCGTTTTTGCGGTCTACACACGAACGGTGCCGGCATTTTAAAAGGATTTGTTAATCACGTGCGCACGCGCACTTATCATTTCTTGGACGATATGGATTGCGCTAACTTTTGCTTGCGGCCGCAGAAATGCCCCAAAATGCGGCTGAAAAGAAATACAAAGTGCATATTGCTGCCACATATGCCTCAAAAGTAAGGTATATTGATGAGAAAAGGTTATGCATTAGATATGTCGGCAAGTAACAATCCATTGTTGTAATATTCACAAAATCCGTTTCCGTAGAGCAAGGTTGATAGACTATAAGCTGGAGCTCTGGGAAACTGGGCAGCGCGAACTGACGAGACATAGGCCTAATACTGCCTTTAACCCTATACGCTTACCATGAGGGGCGAGGGGGGGGGAGGGAGGTTGTTACCATGTTTTCCCACCCCATACCAGTTATGTCCCTTTTATGCCACCTGTGACATACAGACAGTCAGGAAACATCCATCATGTTACTCCCTGGATTCCAAATTTCTTCGCTCTGTTAATTATGTCTGTGTGCCAACACAGACATATTGTTTTTCTAGGAATTCTTTCTTTCTTTCTTTCTTTCTTTCTTTCTTTACAGGCAAATTTGTCCGACATTTCATTTGAAAAGTAGTACATGTAGACTCCAAGTTTGTCACTATTGTACTTCGTATCAACGATGTTTTTGCTATAATTTCCGAATAACTACGGAAATACTCATTCCAATCGACACATTTAACCCTCCCGCGCCGCTATTTTATTTACAAATTGAGCACTACAAGCGGTTAATTGTAAATTGCGCATTTCAGAATTGGGAAAGGTTTGTCTGCATAGCGCGCACACACACACACTGCACTGTCAGTGTTACCCATCGATGCCTTATATTGTATTAGAGTTTTACTTTTCCTATATACTTTCATGAAATCGCAGTATCCACAGTTATATATCTCAATAGAAAAAAATCAATCCACTAACCATCGCTGCCTTTCATTGTATAGCTGATTTTTTTCTGTGTTTCATCATAATTTTGTACATTATTCATGATTATAGAAAGAAAATGAATTTCTAATGTTATATATGATGTCAAACTCATTAACTTACTTTTTAGTAAAAAAAAAAACCACACACATCGAAATGTATTAGCGTCACCGTCATTTTTTTTTTTTTTTTTTTTTTTTTGCATAATGTAATGATTCTGGATGCGCGTGTGTGTATGTGCATGTGTGTTTTCTCTGTTTAATTTTCAAAGCTTATTCCATATTTTCATAACATCGTAATTATGTTGTACTCATTTATTTATTCTGAATTTATAGCGAGAAGATCGTTGATTGAATTATGTGTAGGTGTCCAGATGGCTTAAAATTAACGAGGAGGGTCATTGTGGTAGCAACTGCGATAGGTTTTGAAGTGCGCTTCAAAAGGCATGTCCACGGCGAACTCCGAAAAGACTATAGCATAGGATTGGCCTACATTGCTACCTCATGTGGCTACTGGCCTTATGAAATTTTGAAAATTCAATTCAGTTATATTAGTTCTTCCATTGATTGAATATGTTTATGCAGCCTGTTGTAACTTGTAGGCCTAATTTATGATTAACATATCATATCTCACTTTTAGTCCATCTTGACTCTCATAGCTAAAACCCAAGTGATAAAGCAGAGGTTTGTTTTCCGTGTCAGAACAGACTAGATACTATAGTAATGGTATGGTCCAGGGCAAACTGACAAATTATTTGGCCTTGTGAGGTTATCTCTGATATATTTGTGTCTTCTGTTGCAGCAAACGAGGCGTACAGCGTGACGCCAAGTGAGGAAAATGTGTAAAAAATGACACCCGCTGAAACTAAAATAGGCCTATGTGTTAACGGTGTTGACGTAAATTTCTGACTATGTCGTAATGTCGCTGGCCTAAGCTATTATGACGTCACAGTAAAATGTATCACGTGATGAGTTGCTAAGCTAGTAAAAGCTCACTGAACTTTTGGGTAAAAGGCCAGAAAACGAATTATTGGTCATCCGATTGAACGCAAGAAAAATGAGGGGAGTTGCAGCTTTGATTCTTGCATCTTTGTTGGCAGTATGTCCGCCAAAACCAAGGTAAGTTGTCTTGTCTCACGTGCGGCATCCTTTTTTTTTTTTTTTTTTTTTGCAGTTGCCAATACCATAAAAACCTGTTACACAATAGCCAGCCGCGGTGTAACTTCCACTGGCCATGGCTGGTGAAATTGACAACCAACCAACCAACCAACTAACTAACTAACTAACTAACTAACTAACTAACTAACTAACTAACTAACTAACTAACTAACTAACTAACTAACTTACTTACTAACTAACTAACTAACTAAACTAAATCCCACTCCGTAAGAAACTTCTTACCTATTAAAATATGCAAAAGACCTAAACACAGTACCATTTTAGTCCCGTCCATGGCTTCACAAATTAAGGTAATCCTAGAAATGATTCAGCCCTTCAGAACTAGAATTAAATGCAGGTTTATTCCAATGCGTGTCCCGTCCGCACAAAAACTGAACATGTGAACAGTTCCGTCTCGCGTAGGGGAAGACCAGGCAAAAGGAACCAGCGGGCAAAAGGAATCACGTCTTTATTTATTTTGCCGCAAGGCGGCACTTCATTTTGCGTGCAGTAATTTGACGTCATTCCCGGGCACGTTCTTTTGACAGTGGAGAAGGTGGAAGGGGGTTCGTTTCAGCTGAGCTGACGTAAAAAAGTATGAAATAAGGCTGAATTTTGTAATTTTTCTGTATTCTTTGAGCCGATGCCGATCATATTGAACGTAGTATATGCATATTTCCCAGTGTTTGTGTGAACACCTTGTAAGATAAGCTCGCATTCGATATGAATCTCTCCAACAACCTTCACCAAAGTCGCCATGTTTGAACATTCAGCACATGCCCAACTTGGGCAGAAGGAACCAGGCATGAGGAACCATTGGTTCCTTTTGCCCTCTTGTATGGTTCTTCTTGCCCAGATCACAGTGTCTTGAGCCTTGAGGCCTACATACATCTAGAACCGTTTATTCATTACTGTTTTATAATCTGTTACAGTAAATTTGTAGGCATAAGGTAACCCATAGGGCCACACTTTGTTCCTTGGTATATTACACAAAGCCCAGCTGAAACTCTCAATAAATGGGCCCTGTTACGGTTTCACAAAGAGTTTACAGGCAATCAAATAAACTGTAAGTTTGAACTAATGAACGAAAACAAATACAGGCCCCTATCGTTTTTTTTTTTTTGTTTTGTTTTTGTTTGTTTGTTTGTTTTTTTATCAGTACTGCTTTATTCATGTACGGTACGTGATCTTTAATTAGGGCTGCATGATATAGGCCTATATATAGGGCATATATATATATATATATATATATATATATATATATATATGGTCATTAATTTATTGACAAATACACATCTATAGGGCCTACACAAATTGCAAACATTATCCGTAAAGACATACAATATTGCCAGTACAAGTACATTAATTTTGTCATCCTCCCCCAACTAGGAATCCCCCCCCCCCCCACCACCACCACCAGTAAAAACCAATGCAGGGCATCACTACATGAAGTCACTATGCAGGTGACTCATTAGTTTGAAAAATTCTCCAGAGCAGTCAGTACAGTAGTTGTCCTATTCATTATACGTATTCAACTTTGATTTGGCTGAATTTGAAAGAAATAAGCCTTAATTAAATACTATTCTCAAATCGGGCACTTTATCTAAAATAAGTGGGTTTTTCTTTCATTAACGTAGCATGCAAAGTACAAAGGCGCATTATTTGGAATCCAGTTGGGGAAACCTGCATCAACAATCATTAATATTTTGGCGTGGCAACCGAGTTTTATAATCCTTGTTGAGCCCACCATGAGTGCGTCTTGGTATTCAAGTACTTATTGATTTTGTACTTTGTGTCTTGAACCCCCAATCAGTAGGGGTAAGGATACATTTTCTGATTGTCCTTCAACTGTCTACATATCTCTCATGCCCATAATGCTGGTTCTTTTTGCCCATGACGTGTTCCTTTCGCCAATAATGATGGTTCCCATTGCCCATAATGATTGTTCCTTTTGCCCAAAATAATGGTTCCCATTGCCCATAATGATTGTTCCTTTTGCCCATAATGATGGTTCCTATTGCCCATAATGATGGCTCCTTTTGCCCATAATGATGGTTCCTTTTGCCCATAATGATGGCTCCTTTTGCCCATAATGATTGTTTCTTTTGCCCATAATGATGGTTCCTTTTGCCCTTTATACTGGTTCCTTTTGCCCAGATGTGTGGGCAAAAGGAACTAAAATGTAATCTTTAAAAATCTTAATTAAGCCAATTAAGTGTTCATTATTTCTTCTGAAACTTTTTTTGAAAAAAAGTACAGAGAAAACACATAAAGGTAGATTAGGTATGAAACTCTGTACAATTTGTGTAGAGGGAATAGGGAGCTAGATGCTTAAAGACGTTCGGTACACCGCGATATGCGCAACCATTTATGGTCCAATGCCTCTGTACAGTTAGAGCTGGTATTTGTCGATACCTGCACTAGCTGCTGTTCGCTTTGCCTATTTTGCAGAGTTCTGTTTGAGAAATATGGATTGTTTACGAAGAGTGAAAAGGAAAAAGAATGGGCGGTTTGTTAACAAATGCCAAAACAAAGGACTAAATGTTTTAAAGCAAGGCACAATACGTCGAAATACGGCAGTGGTGGACCAAAACGCATGACACAATCAGCGAACGCTGACCAAGCCACCGTCGAAAGTGCCACGCCCACCCCCCAAATGTCACATGCACATGTAAACACTGACAGTTATAACTGGGACGAAGAGATCGTAGAATAGTAGAACTAAGTGTACTAGCCGATAATCTTGTATGCGAGGAATGTAAATAATAAAAAAAAGAAAGAAAAACATCGTCCCTAAAAAATACAGAATCAGAAAAACGATATGGCTTGGCCAGTGTACTTTACATTTCTTGTGAATGTGGCACGATAAACGCTGTCCCAAAGGGGGGGGGGGGGGGGGAACCACAGTAATATCCCAGCGTCAAAAGCTGGCACAGGCATATATGATAATGTGCTGCTATAATTTTGATATTCTTATTTTTACCTCTTTTTCCACATTGCTGTATTGCACTATGGAGAGAATCTTAAAATGTTTTCCTCTTCTCAGTAAAACTATGAAAGTATATATTATGACTGGAATATAAATTTAACGACATACTGCCGTTTATTTAACCTACATACATGTATATTGATATGGTATCGAAGTTAGAGAATGAATGGATACCTTGTACCTATGAACTTAGAACAAATTAAGTCAACATGCATGAATTCTTTGTACAATTGCGGAAAAAATAGCACCGTATGATATCTTTTTTTGTTAATCAATGAAATCAGTGCATATTTTGGAAACTCCCTACAATTTTTCAGGGATTTGCAAATATTTTTTCTATTTCAAACTTAAAAAATAATGTGAGCACTTATACAATTTTGCAAGACGAGATGAATTTAAAGTCACATTCTAGCATGTTTTGTCTACATATTTGTTATCAAAAGGCTTGATATACATTGCATACACCCATATTGAGTTATTTTATGCATATTTTTGATCCTTAATTTATATTTTTGCTTTTACCCACATATATAATGTTTCCTATCAAATTTCTGTAGTCCTTACATGTAGCGCCACCTAGCGACAAAAGTAGCACCGTGACATGCCAATTTTTTGCTTGCATTTTGTTTCAAATGCCAATATCTTGGTTCACACCAAAAACCAGAGATTTCTAAATTCTTTGACCAGTGTACCGAACGTCTTTAAGTGGTTCTTCTTGCCTGGTCTTCCCCTATGACATTGATATTTTATTTAGGCACGCGTATGAATTAAACCTGCAGTTAAGGGGAGTCCCGTCTGCATTGCGGCTGATTAAAAATTAAAATTAATGATACAGATATCTGACGGGTCAAAATACCTACTAACTATTTTAGTTAGGCCTATAGTATAGCCTAAAGTATTTTAACTGTCAAGCTGGCCTGGCGACTAACGTTGCGTTGTTAATGCTAAGGAATGCTTGCAGTGTTTTTTTCCTTCGAACCCAGGTGGTCTCAATTATCCTTAGCCAATGAATGTGTGGGGGACATTATAATAAGCCAATGACATGTAAGAATGGGACGTTGTCAATTGTCAGGGAATCAAGAGTTTACATCAATGCGCGTGGGTTTCCCACGGGAATTGTGGCAAAGAAGAGATTGTTTTGTTAGCATGTTGCACGTGAGACAGAACACTTATAAGACATCAAACGTAGGATTGACTATGGAGATCTACACAATCAATGGCCAGGATCTGTCTCGTGAATGCGGCATTCGACAGGTCCTGGCCATCTATCGCGCACTTCTTGATACCCCTACGTTTAATGCCTTATAATTATCACTTCATTTTCTGTTGTCGTTATTCTTATTGTTATTATTGTATTTGTTTTTACTGGAGTTCTTTATTATCCCAGACATATTGTTTTTGTAGGAGTTCTTTATTCTTTCTTCATTTCTGAGTACCTTTCCGCCACATTTTGTGACGCAGTTTTCTCAGCCATTATACAAATTACAACATTGAAATTTTACATACTATGAGATCTATAGCTGAAATTGTGCACCTGGTGTGGATTTATTGATATTGTGTAAATTATTAAAGTTATGCGTAAAAAGTGGGAAAAAAATCATATTCAATTATTGCCTGAAGATTGCACCTGATGACCCATGAATGATTGCTGCTGTCACAAAACAAAATGGGGGGGGGGGGGGGGGGTTCCAAACAAGCTCTAATTGACACCCAGCCAGACTTGCTTGCACATCTATCCATTCTGGTTTGTTTTTGTTTTGACTGGTCTTTTGAACTTTCTGCAATAAGCCTAGGTTCCCCCAACAACTGTTTTGTGCCTTGCAACTAAGGCTTAGTTAAGCAGGCCTAGTAGGACTATTACGAACCTCTGTTTACGTTTATTTTGATCAATTGTTAAAGTTGTTTCTTTCTCTCTCCTCCTCCCCCCCGTACCTTCCGCTTTTCGTCTGTACTTCATTGTTTGCCTGTGAGTGGGAATGATCACCCACGCACTTTGCGCTTACGGGATCAGGAGGGTCAACAACTAGTCTAGGACTACTAGGAGGCTGGTGATTTGGTTTCAGATGAACCACTCGGGTAGGGGCCTTATCTTGTCTACTGCACGATATCAACATGATAATTGTACTTGCCTACTCTAAGATTCAGAATATGAAGAGTGATAAGTCTAGTGTAACGTTTCTATAGGCCTATGCCCAAATAGAATAGGTGTAGCCAGGCATTAACACCTTTGGCGGCTTCGAATTAATCGGATTCCATAAAGTTGCCATGTAACTTGTAAGCCTGGCGTACGTCAAAAAACATCACGTGACCGATTTGGGGAAATAAACAAGCACGTTATTTATCCGGATGCCGTTGGTGAAAGTGATTATGACGTCACAGTACGATATCACGTGATCAGTTGCTACGTTGTAAAAGCCTAGATACGTTTGGTTAAAAACAAAAGGAAAAAAAAAACTTAGGCCAACTGGCGATCCGATAGCCGGGATCCGATATTATCAGTTGGCATAAGGACTTAAGCGAGAGCAAAATGTGGGGAGTTGCAGGTCTAATTGTTGCGTCTTTACTGGCGGCATGCCCACCAAACCCAGGGTAAGTAGTCTTCACTCTCAAGATATGCCTGTTTTTTTTCATTTTTCTGATTAGTTTATCGGCCTCTCGTCTCTGGAGCTTTAACGATAGGTTTCAGCAAGAACAACAGTTTTTGGCCTTTCGATTTCGGCTAAGACGATTCTCTTTTTCGTGTGTTTTGTTACAAAAAGTCTTTCTGTCTTGTTTAGTGATTGCTTCTTTTTGTTTCTTTTCTTTTCTTTTTTTTTCGCAACCGCCCATTTCCCTTTGTTCCTTCCCTCTGTTCATCCGAAACGGTGGTAAGCCCAGGCAGATTTGCCATTTCTCCAGTCTGTTTATTAATGCAAGCCAATTGATAGAACTATAGTATTAAAATGAAAAGTCGTCGCATTTTAAAACCATTGATAATCATTGGTCTTGTGTATATGTTTTGTCGCAATTCTAAAAACTAACGTTAAAACAAAACATACGCGAGTCTACTTGAAATGCATGTGCACCATGCAAGTGAGAAAAACTATGAAACAAAATGTGATTTCCCTTGTATGAAATATGAGTGTGTGTGTGTATGTGTGTGTGTGTGTGTGTGAAAAATCTGTGCAGGACAACTTTGCAGATTCATGAGGAAAAGGAAAATAGGCCTACCCTGCGTGAGCCAGTTTCAGTTTCAGTTTCAGGTCGGATTTAGGTCTCTCTTACAATTTAGAAAAAACATGAATTCTCATTACGATTTAAATGATAGGCTAGAAGTTCAACAGATAAATTCCACTGAAGATTTTACATACATACATTTTACATAAGGCAGGTAAACTCATCAAAATACAGAAAACAAGCTAGTAGTAGAAAATACAAGCGTCTACCGTCGAATGCAGACATTCAATCAGTCAATGAATCAATCATTTATTGTGTGAAAAATAGATGTACATAGAAGATATACATAATGCACACATCCTAGTTTGTATGTATTGAATATACCTGTGGCACGTGCCTAGTACATAAACTATATACACTAGTATCTACAAAAATAATTATCACAGTACTTCTTAAAGCAATTTACACTAGGTGCTGAGACAATTTAATTTGGTAGACTATTGCACATACAAATGACTCTGTAGCTAATGAAGTATTTACGTACATTGTAATTACACCTGTTAACTTCAAGCATGACCCCTCAGTCCTTGGTACTCCCTTCTGGTGAAAAAACTTTCAAAATTTTATAAACTCAAATTAAGTGGCTTCTCAATCCTCGATCTTCTAGGGTGGTTATCTGTAGTATTCTTAACTTTTCTTCATAACTTAAGTTTGTTATTCCTGCAAGCAGCTTTGTAGCTCTTCTCTGGACTTTCTCTAAAATAATTATATCTTTCATCAAGAATGGAAACCAGCTCTCCACACAAAATTCTAAGTGTGGCATAATATACGTTTTATACAAGGTAAGAAGAGATTCTGTATTCCGAGAGGTGGAAAGATTGGCAACACGAGTGTCTTATGAGCCTCAGAATCATTCTCTAAGACAAACTTATTACAAGATGAGAAGAGAATTCCGGTAAATCGGTAAATGGAAAGAAAAAAGTTTAAAACAAAATGTTATTCAGTCACTCACTACACTCTATGATAATAACACTGCTCATGATTGGGAATAAATAAAACAGCTTGAAAATGTAGTCTTTCTCACCCAAAAATCAACCAAGTGAAAAAATTGACAGTGCTCACAGGATACGACATCTCAGCGGACTCATGACAAATGGTGTTATTACTAAAGAGAGTCCTATGCATAACGAAGTGCAAAATGCCTTCTCCAACATAGGTTTAACAAGAACTTTTTCTGACATATATTTTACAATCAATGAAAACAAAATTATTTATGCCTTCTCCAAGCTGAAAAACAGGAAGTCTCCTGGAAAAGATGGTGCACTGAACGAAATGCTGAAAACTGGTAAAGGTATATTATCACCCTTTTTAAAACGTCTCGTCAGTCTGATATTTTCTCCAGGATTTTTTTCGAGCTTCCTGGAAAACAGGTTTGTTAACTCTTTTACACAAGGGTGGATCTCAACTGGATGCAAACAGACATAGAGGAATTTCGTTGAACAACTGTGTGTCTAAATTGTTTTGAGCCATTTTAAATAGACGTATCAAGAATTTCACAAATGAAAGAAAATTAAATAACAAGTATCAAATTAGTTTCGAAGAAAGATTTAGAACGAGTGACCTTATTTTCGTGCGTCGGACTCTAATTGATAAACATGTTACAATATTTGGCAAAACATAAATTTTTGCATGTCTGTTTCATTGACAGTCGAAAGACATTCTATTTGGTATGGCATGAAGGATTACTGTATAAATTGCTGACTTATGATATTGGTGAATACATGTTTGATATATTGAAAGATATGTATAATGATTCACAAGTTTAGGTAAAAATTTTCTTCAGGACTATCGTGCAAAATTTTACTCAAAAGTGGGGTAAAACAAGGGTTCGATGTAAGTCCCACTCTATTTAATTTGTTTGTGAATGATCTAACTTACATATTTAATGAAGATTATGATCCTGTGACGTTGCATAACGAAAAGCTCCATAGATTATGGTAAGTTAGTCTGTCCTACTTTTCAGTTTGGAAACTAAAAAGTTGAACTGGTCAGAAAATATGTATACTTGGGAATTGAAATTTCAGCAAATGGCAACTTTGCGGATGCTATAAAATACTTTAGTTACAAAGCAGTGAAATCATTGGTAAGACTGAAGAAAAATCATTGTATAGTAATCAAACGGACATAAGAATGTATTTCTATCTTTTTTTGAAGACTGTTGTACCCATATTGTTCTATTGTTGTGAAATTTGGGAGCGTATAATATCCAACCATCTTAATTGTTATCTCGTGGTGATTTAAGTGGCTACTTTCAAACAGAATTTGACAAATTACACCAAAGCTTCCTGAAATGTTGCTTAGATGTAAATAGAAAAGCATGCAGCAGTGCAGTGTTAACTGAAACCGGTCAGTACCCCTATTCTCTTTCATTTTGAGTCGTGTTTGTAAAAACTGGTATCACATTGTAAATTTAAATCAAGACACATTTTTGTACGACGCCTACCGTTGCAATTGTGAACTAATGTCCACGGGTAAATCTCAATGGCTCTCCAGTGTCAAAGATACCTTAAACATATTCGGGTGCATTGATATTTGAAATAACTGTGGCACTGACTTTTTGACTACCTTACAAATAGGATCTCGAACTTACTCAAAGAAAAATTTATATTACAGTGGAAAAGTGAAATGAAACTAGAATTGTTGACTGATAAGAAGATGAGAACATATGCTAAATTTAAAGTCTTTTGAATTTGAGAGATATTTGTTTATTATCAAAGACGAAAAAGTGCGAAAAACCTTCACCCAATTGAGAATTAACGCCCACAATCTCCCTATTCAAATTGGCAGACACAAACGACCAGCCAAAGTTCCATTGGATCAATGATTATGAAATGTATGGCCAGTCATTGGGAACGAAGCTCATTATGTTTTAGCCTGGTCCAAATTTATCGATGCACGCAAAAAATTATTTGATTGAACAATTGAAACTTTTGCAGATTTTAATAATTTGGAAGAAGAAATATTTCTGTTTTCTATGAAAATTCAAAATATTAAAAAAAAATATACATTACGAGTTCGTTTTGCCTGCTTGCATGGAAATTGATGTACCGCTTTAATATTCATGCACCCCCTTTTTTGTGCTCTTTCTTTTTGGTTTTCTCCGTGGGTTGATCTTCGATATATTAAATAAACTGTATACTGTTTTAAATTGTACTGTATGTATGGTGTTGTTTGTTTGCTACTGTGTCGTTTCATGTTTTCCGCAAAACGCCTCAAATGTATGTATGTGTGAGGTATAGCGAAATAAAGTTCATTCATGAATAAGGTGTCAGCGACGACTGGGATCTGGACCCCAGCGCAGCCCTGCGAAAGAGTTGCAGACCTTTCTGGAGCCCTGGGAAACAGGGAAACGCGAAACGGCGAAACATAATATTACCTATAAACCTAGACGCCTACCATGAGGGGGGGGGGGGGGTGTTACCATGTTTTCCCACCCTTGTCAACTATGCTCCGTTTATGCTACCTTGTGACATACACACAGGGGCAGGAAACATCCATCATGTTACTACCTGGATTCCAAATTTCTTCGCTCTGTTAATTCTCATATTTTTTTGCACGTACCAGCCCCCAAAAATTAATTCATAAGCTAAGACTGCATGGTCAATTTCAAATTGACCATGCAGAAAAACTCTGTCTGTCTGAAGAATACTTTTGCCTTTTCTCTGCGGTTCTTCAGTTGAAAAAGCTCTTTCTATGGGAGCAAACATTAGCAGCTTCTGATAAAGTATTGTAGCATAAAGCTATGGAATTACAATGAATTATGTGCAACCTTCGTTCTTACTTTGAACTTTATTTTAGTATTGTAGCATAAAGCTATGGAATTACAATGAATTATGTGCAACCTTCGTTCTTACTTTGAACTTTATTTTCTTATGAAGCTTCCATGGTTTATCAATGATTAAAAGAGAATGTGATCGTTGCAGTATCAGAATTTTCATATCGTGTGGACCACTTCTGCCAGCAGCAACAAGGTTACTTGAAGGAATTTTTAAATATTGTGTGGGTCATCTTTGCTACAAAGGTCAAGAAGTTTCAACAGAATCGTTCTACATTAATTTTTTTGAGTTACTGGTTTTCCTGAAGAAACCGCTATAAGTATGTTTGTCATATTTGATATTCACACTTGATTTATTCACTATGTTATCTTCTTTTCTACCAGTGACTTGTTGCAAAAACAACTTGTTTGGTCTGAGCCAGAGACTGCAGAGTTGAAACCCATCTGCATGCCATGGGTAATGATTGCAGATCCATGCTGGGATATTTGGATGCCCCCGGTAGGTTTAACAGTGTGAAAATGAACACATAGACCTACCTCGGCATGTTTGCCAAAATCGCCGAGGAACTTTCTATTCTCATTTCTACCACGTCATTTTCCTGCAATTTTGCCAAAAAACACCGGTGCGTTTTTTCTTCCCATTCATACCTCGTCATTATTTATAGGCACGTTTGTACAGAAACACCAAGATAGGAATGAGACCTAAAGGCATGTCGGCTTTTCTGGGCCAAGATAGCGAGACATGTCGAGGTAGGTACGGGAGGGGGAAGTGGGCCTACCTCTGCGAATGTGTCGAAAAACGTCAAAGCCAATTTTCCTCGGGTATCCTGCTATGCGACATTACTCTGCATTTTTGCCAATTAATGTTGGAGCAAATAGTAAAACCAGGCAAGTGGAGCATACGAGTCACCAGACTGGCCGAGTGCTTGGTTTTGCTTTTATGCATGCAATAACTGGTTCCCTTGTCGTTTGTAATGGTCACACCACAGCAGCACCGGGGGAACAAGGCTATCATGACATTTTACATTGGAATTAGGAGGATATTGACAACTTTATTCTCCAGTTTGATTTTCATTGACAGGATAAAAAAAGGAGAAAGAAAATTGTCTCAGCATCTTCTAGCAAAATTAGGTTACACAGCAGGGCTGATGTTGCCGAACAAAGTATAAGTTTATTATAAATTTGGATAGAACAGCTTTTTAAAAATCCTGAGTCAAGTAAGTCTTACCATTTTTTTTCCACCAAAGTCTGCCTTTAAAAAAGGTAGAAGAGCTACATTAATTGATTTCAAGCTAGACAATACATCGTGTTTGGGCTCAGCTGTCGCACTTAGCTGGGGAAATAATTTTCTGGTCAGGTGCCCTTGAATGCTTACCAGATAGCAGAAGGAACAGCATAGCTTGTTTATAAATGCTAATACAAGAACGATGTCACAATACCATCATCCCTGTCTGCATGGTTCTCTGAAAAGACACAGATAAATACCGTAGAAAAACTACATACATGTATGTATGTATGTATGTATGTATGTATATATATATATATGTATGTATGTATGTGTGTGTGTATGTATGTATGTATGTATGTATATATGTATGTATGTATGTAAGCACTAAAGCAGACTTGGGCATTTTCATTTTCGGCACAAGAGTGCCTAAAAATGACGGGAGATGAATTAGAAGAGAACGTAGGCCTACCTTGGCGTCTCTCGAGAAAGATACCAAGAAATACCGAGGAACTCTCTTCTCATTCTTACCTTGGCGTTTCTCGACTTTTTAGCAGAGAAGCGCTGAGAAGAAAGCATTTCTCTGTGGAAAAAATCCGAGACACCATATTTTCCTTTCCCTTGGTGTGTCTTGGCAAAAACACCGAAAAATGGCCCTTTCTCGGCACTTTGTCTATGACTTACCTACTAATCCAATCCAAGTGGTCTGTCATTTTTGCAACCCACGCAATAATTAGATTGGTGGAAAGTGACCCTACTGTGGATCAGAAGTTTAAGGCTTTTTTGTTTTTTCAATAGGCCTAAATAAATTAATTTCCAAAACAGTTCGAAATTATCAGCAAAAGGAATCTTTTATCTATAATGACGGTTTCATGCAGCCCAAGCCTACTCTGATTGAACCATGTTTGGGACAATGAAACACATAATGGTATGTATCTTAATTTGATGAGCAACACGCATATTAACAACATTCCAAATCATGTTCGGACCGCTGAAATAAGAAACAATGTGTTTCTTCGTTTGGTGGTTTACATGCAGGCACATGAAATAGATTCTTTTCTACCAAGTTTATGTAAATAGGCCTTAATGTTCGGATTCAGTTCTTTCGCCTGTAAACCATGCGCATGACGTGCGTGTCATATCGGTGAATGAATAGATGACGATTTCTGATCAAAAAGTTTTTTCTTTTTTTATTTGTTTATTTTTTAATTAAAAAATTGGCGACACGTATCCAAATACCTGTTCAAACATGTACAGATTTTTCTGTCAAAAAGTTATTCGTTCTGTAGACCACCACAATTTCAAACTAGAAAAGAAGATTTGCTTCAAAGCAAATCTGTCTGTGTTCCATCCAAAGTTTTAATTATTACCGGCTACAACTTTTGTCCTTTGGTAATTCACACTCCATTAAGCTTATGGCTGGATGAAAATTTCCAAGTCCAAATGACCTAGACCTTCAACCTTTACAGGTCACATGTAAATTGCAAAAAATTAGTGTTACAATACCCACAATTTAAGCCCAACATGAACCAAATCAAATGAAAATTGACCAAGTTATGGCAAAATGAAACTTTGAAAGGGCCTAATGACCTTCACCTTGCCCTTTAGAGGTTACAGGTTCTTATAAAAATGTGCAATGTTGCAACACCTACAATATGAGCCTAACATGATTAGAATTGGATGGCGATTGGCTGAGTTATAACTACATGAAACTTTCAAAGGTCCAAATGACATTGACCTCTGACCTTTAGAGGTCATATATAAATTACAAAAACGTGCAGTGTTACAATTGCTACAGTTTGAGCCCAAACATGATCAACATTGGATAAAAATTGGCCATCTTATTCCTAGACAAAAAAATTCAAAGGTCCAAATGACCTAGATCTTTGACCTTGAGAGGTCACGCGTACATTGAAAAAATGTGCAGTGTTACAATAGGTACAATTTGAGCCCAACATGCTCAAAATCGGATAAAAAGTGACTGAGTTATGGCTTGATGAAAATTTCAACGGTCCAAATGACCTAGATCTTTGACCTTTAGAGGTGTCATGTAAATAACAAAAATGTACAGTGTTAAAATTGCTACAATTTGAGTTCAACATGATCAAAATTGGATAAAAAGTGACTGAGTTATGGCTAGATGAAAATTTCAAAGGTCCAAATGACCTTGACCTTTAGAGGTCACATGTAAATTACAAAAATGTGCAGTGTTACAATAGCTACAATACGAGCACAACATGATCAAAATTGCATGAAAATTGACCGAGTTATGACTGGATGAAAATTTCAAAGGTCCATATGACCTTGACCTTTACAGGTCACATGTAAATTACAAAAATGTGCAGTGTAACAAACACATTAATTGAAGTTGGATTGGTTACCTGTACCTATTATAGTTTTGAAGATATTCAAGATTAAAATTTTCAGATGGCACTAATTTACATAATTTTCAAAACCTTTGAACCTGTTTACAAAAACTCCAGACTTCATGTAAGGAATTATAATCGTGCCAAGTTTCGAGTTTTTACGTGTAATACTTTTCAAATGGAATGTTGGACAAATTTCACTGCAAAAGAGAGAGAGAGAGAGAGAGAGAGAGAGAGAGAGAGAGAGAGAGAGAGAGAGAGAGAGAGAGAGAGAGAGAGAGAGAGAGAGAGAGAGAGAGAGAGAGAGAGAGAGAGAGAGAGAGAGAGAGAGAGAGAGAGAGAGAGTTAGCAAAGTAAGGAAACATTGCTTTTGGGTTTTGAGCGTGCAATGTGCAGGCCTAAAATACTCCTTTCAATTAAAAGAAATATAAGAAAGTACTTATAATTACAAATAAAGAAGACCCAAGCCTGCCTAGAAAACACCAAATCACTCCTCGTAAAAGTGCGCCACCATCAATATCTTACATCGTATTTTTATTGATAATTTTGAATTAGAGAGAAGAGAAAAAGGAAGCAGTCCCACCATATGTGAAGCCGGACGTCAATCCATGGATTCCTTTAGATTGTAAGTATCTCTCTTATCACTGCCAGTGTCAGTTTTATTTTTTTGCCAAAAAAGTCGATGGGCCGTTTTTGGACCACGAGCAAACATGAAGTACTCAATTTCAAAGGTGAAGCAAGTGTTAACAAATTATGTTGGTTCTTTGTAAATTTCTAACAGATTTCTGTGCATTGAAATCCAATGGATTGTCATCTACATGAAACCTGTATTGTGTACGTGAAGTATAATAAATATATATAAATATACATTTAATGTAGGACTTGCGCAAAAGCCTTGTAAAATGCAGTGCAGAAACGCTGGTGTGTATTATACATCAAACATCTCTCTCTCTCTCTCTCTCTCTCTCTCTCTCTCTCTCTCTCTCTCCTCTCTCTCTCTCTCTCTCTCTCTCTCTCTCTCTCTCTCTCTCTCTCTCTCTCTCGCACACACACACGCTTTGACATTCAACTAAAAACAGTGCAAATTCGGAAAAATAAAAATTGGTTCTAGGTATCTCAATGTTTTGGCTATGATGCTGGATACATAAATCACTGTAAGCCTTTATAATATGAATAAATGCCAAAGCATATAGTAGGTTACAAGTAGGAAAAAGAACAACTTGACGTAGTCTATTTTCGAGTGCAAGTTTTAACTTCTGAAATACCAGTAGTTGCATGAACTGGGCCCAAACTAAAGCGCGCATATTAACACTTATGTCAGTGGGTCCTGATGACCACATGCATCAGATGTCTGTGCACAATGACATGGACATTTCATGACCGTTGTTGTGTTATCGTGCGGATTCGTCTTTTACAGATGCAGGCATAATTGTTTCACTCTTAACAGGCCTATGCATACCGCTAAGTGTAGGCCTGTTGGGATGCGTCCACAGACACAGGAAACCTGGCTATCACGTAAGCATTATATGAGACAAGTAATGTGCCTTGAAATTAAATACTATATTTCAATACGGGAATCGAATGCATTGTCCGATAATGGCATGGACATTAAAACAGCAAACTGAAAGGACATGAACCGTGGAAAGGTGGTTGCAACAGGGACATGTTGCATCTCGTCCTCAACTCAGGTCAACTGTTCTGATAGAATACGCAAAATATATTAGTACGATGATTATAATATTGTGTTTAAATCCATTTCATAAAATTTACCTTATGTAGTCAATGTATCTAGCTCTTAGCGTCACTGCGAATTTTTTAGTGGATTCAAACATTTACGATCACATCATGAGGCTTGTAAGTCGGGAAGCATAGTTTTATCAAATGTTTATGGCTGAGGTTGTAACGTTAACATTTTGTTCAAACTATAAACGTTTAAGGGCCCTTAGGTATCAATAACTGAAGCATTATAACTTACAGTATTTAACAAGTTCGATCTGTTTTGACAGGGAAAAAACAGACGGCTCCTACCGCGTACACCGACAATGCAGCTCCACAGCACCGGTAAGATATCAATCGCAACGAAATCAGAGGTCCGCTCACTGTTACAACTAGCTTACACCTACATGTAACGATTGGAAAACAATGCCCACGGGTGATAAAAGGGTGGCAAACGTGACCATTGCTCACCAGGCTCACCTTGTTGATCGTAGTTATATATATATATATATATATATATATATATATATATATATATATATATATATATATATGTGTGTGTGTGTGTGTGTGTGTGTGTGTGTGTGTGTGTGTGTGAGAGAGTGCACGGGCTTTTTGCTTAAAATAGGAAACTACTGGGACTTGGCTGCAAAATTGACGATTTTCCGTTTTTAAATAAGATATCTGCAACCTTGGACCAACAAAGCTACATGTAAAGGCAAATGGCGACACGAGTCTGAAATTATCTGAAACTTCCAATGAACTTTTAGGTATAGAAGTAAATGTTACCACATCCGCAAAAGATACACAAAATCTGCAATCAAACACGACATGATTTACCCATAATAACAAAATGACACAACTTAGTCTTATTTTTGTTTGCTTGCAGAACAAACCTTTAACTTTGAGATGCAGTCTTTCGTCAAATTGGAAGAGGAAGCGTTCGTGGAAATGGTTGAGTTCCAACGGGGAACCAGGTACAGACCAACTATGCTTCTGGGCCTTCACTGTGAACTGACGCTGGATGAGATGTGGACAATTTACACTTCATTCGCAGACGACCAGCGCCAGTTCACAGCATCTGTCCATGACTGGTTCCCCGTTGGTAAAAAGCAAGAATCAAATAAGGAGACAAAGCGAGTAAAGAAAGTCAAACGGCAGTGGGGGAGACGAGTCGCCAAAAGAAGCAGACGTCATTAAAGAGTTAATGTACTTAGGCCTTTATAATTTCTCTCAGTGTAATATTCTGATGAAATAAAACTTTACTCTTTACCGCAGAACTGGAGGTTTTATGGTTTAGTGGTAAGCATGTACCCAGGATCCACCATTAGGCCCATGAGATAAAAATCAAAATATCAGTTTAACCTTTGAAGGCTATTGAAAATTTGAAAATTAGCAACTCCCAAAGATATTCAAAAAGCATTATCCTAATAGTATTCAAAAGTAGTCATAGACCTAGGATGCAACATGATCGAGATAGAACCCACAGGCCTATATAAAATTTGCTGCTATCCAAAGGGTAACGATAGTAATACGTACATTATATTCATGACGATTTTTCCTAATTTCCATTAATCGGTAAACGTATAAGAAAATGCCGCCACAACCGTCATACTAGTGAATAAATGTAGTGAAGATGCAGTCCAGCTAAATTCCCAGCAGGGTTTAGGAGAATCCAGCATAAGGTTTGTGAAAAGCAGAAAATGGCACTAAGGCATAACATTTCATGGACTAAAGAACCCCCCCCCCCCCGCTTGAAAAAAACAAAACAAAAACAAAGGTAAAATAAGGAACCCCCCCCCTCCGAAAAAAGGGGTCACCTGATGACCAAATAAGGGTCAGGTAGACTCCTAAAGTAAGCCGTTGCTATATCTAAGAAATTGCCGGATTGGTTGAGTGGTTTTGGAGAAGGCGTTTCGAGATTATTCAGAAAAAAAAATAGTCATTGGAGCGTGACCTCTTCTCAATACAGACTCATTCCTACATCTGCGCGAAACTTGAACTGAATGTGGCTGATGGTTTTGAAGAAGAGGCCGGAAATGTGAATAACCATTGTAATCCCATTGACTTGGATCTGATCAGTTTGAAGGAAAAATTCTCTGGATGACTGATACAAGTCAATTTCCTATTCACAATCTGACTCAGAAAACGGAAATAATTCATGTTATAGGCCCTAAACCTGTTTGTATAATATCTCATAAGGCTTAGTACTATAAGGCCTATGATAAACCATTCATTTTCATGTCCTACGCCAACAGATTAAAATATTCGATAAATTCAAAGCACCTGGTGTGGATTGTCCAACGAAAAAAAACGTCGTTGTGTATTTCAAATCGAGATGTGGGGGTGTGACGACGCACTCTCGTATATTACACATCAAACGAAATTTGCCGCCCCTCACCCCCCCCCCTCCGAAAAATAAAGCAACAGAGCGGGATCATCGAATGTTGCACTCCGCCAGCTAAGAGTGCACGGTTGCCAATCGGCTGACCGAACACATCCGTATTGATAGAATACGTATGCTTGTTCAGTATCGACGAGAATCGTTATGAAGTGTACTCATTAAATAGCCACTGATCATGCTTGTTTTGACTGTTTGGTTTTGTAATTTACCAAAAAAAAAAAAAAAAAAAAAAAAAAAAGAGACGTAAAATAAGGTTTGCCAGGGTCCAAATATTTGACCTCGTGACCATTACACCATTGCCGTCACTGTTCTTGATCACTTTGTTCTTAAATGAGCTTTCTTATTTTAAGTTTTATGTGGCATCTCATAAAAATATGAAAATATAAAGTAAGGTATGTAGTCAAGGTAAATGGACAACGTTACCCCCCACCCCACCCCCAAGTAGCAACTGATGGTGACGTTGTTGTCACCCAGACAAGCAGGAAAATATCAAGCGGAGAAGACATTGTCGTCATCCATACCGGTGTGGCCACATTTTCTCTCCATTGTCAGACTTATCTTGTGGCAGTAATCGTATCAGCGGACAACGTCCTTGAGCACTTTTGTTGGTGTGCGCATGCTTGCATTATGTTAAATCCAAATGGACCAATCAGCGGTCAAGCCTCAAGTCCATTTTTTGCTCAGCTGACCTGTCAGTCAGCTGAGCTTTTGTTAGGGTCTGTCATCTGTCCGTCCACAGTTCACAGTTTCGACTTCTCCAAAAAAAGTCAGCCAGATTCACTTCAAACTTGGTGGGGATATGCCTTGGGTGGGTCTCTACCAAGTTTGTTCAAATGGTCATGCTTCATTGAATTTTGGATTTTTTATGAATTTGTTTATTCTTTTTGGGGCAAATCGTAAAAAATCTTCTCCGAAACCGCTCATCCAATTGGTTCAATATCCCACAGGCTCACTCCCAGGGAATCCTAGCTCTTAATTTGTTAAGCAGAGTGCGCTGCGATCTTTTTTCGTTTTTTAAAGATTTTTTTGTGTTTCTTTGCTGTTTTCGACTTCTCCTCCAGAACCGTCACTCAGATTAAGCTGAAACTCTCTGGATATGTTCCTTGCGGAGGGGTCAAACAAAGTTATTCACTAGGTGGCACTACTGTGGATTCCTGATATTTTACGATTTTTTTTCAATTTGGGTACTGGTCGGTCAATGCAGCTTTCCTATTGATTACTATATAAGTCAGTGGACATTCTAATGCTAACTCACATTTTTGACTTCTCCAAAATCGTCATCCAGATTGACTTCAAACTTGGTGGCAATGTACCTTTGGTGGGTTTCTACCAGGTATGTTCAAATGGTCACGCTCCGGTCATTTTTTTTTGGGGGGGGGGGGTCTTTTTTAAGACAAATCTTAAAAAATCTTCTTCTCCTCAACCGCTCACCCAATTACTTTGATATTACATAAGGTCAGTCCCAGGAACTCATAGTTCTTAATTTTTTCACCAGGTGGTGCTGCAATTTTTTTCCTTTTTTATATGAATTTTTGTGTGTTTTCGTTACTTGTAATTCACATTTTGGACTTCTCTGAAGAAACTGTCATTCAGATTCACTTCAAACTTGGTGACAATGTTCCTTCGGTGGGTCTATACTAAGTTTGTTCAAATGGTCATGATCTGATGTTTTATGATTTTTTTTCGAAAATCTTTAAATAAACTTTTAGTATGTAAGTTTAACATGGGAATTTCTTGCAGTAGTTACAACTTAGATAATTGTGTTCCGATTTGTGCCAAACTTGGTAGGGATGTACCTTTTAAAAGTGTCCACCTATTTGGTGCAAATGGTCATGCTCTAGTAATATTTGGCGCTTGACCTCATTCCCAAGGTCACAGGACAACTGACATTGAATTTACTGTTCACTTGATAACTTGATCTCTGTTTCTACTTGAACTTGGACCTTGATGTTGCACATGTTAGTGTTCTTCTATTAGGGTCAGACATACATAGGACATGGGTGACCTTGATCCTTTCCCAAGTTCACAGAGACACAAGTGTGATGAATATCTAGGTCAGCTGAGCATGGGCTGTTTACACAGCCCTCTTGTTTTAATATTAAACCCATATAACATGTTGCACAGATTTAATTTAATTTAATTTGTCCCGTCGTGTAAATTTGCAACACCTGGTACCACAATGTTTGCACTTTCACCAACATCAAGCGCAATATGTATATGTGAAATACATGTAGTATACATACATTTCCGAATTACAAGAATTGTCCCGTAATAAAAAATGTTGAAAAGCTCTATCGTTGATCCTTGTCACATTTTGGACTGAGTCTGCAGCTTTCTCCAGCCCGCATCGCACCCAAAACACGCCGAGGAAAGCTGTTGACCTGGACTATTATATTTTATGCAACTACAGGCATACTGGTACTTGCACGAACGGTCCCAAAATTATAAAATTTTAATTGTCATATATAAAATCAAGGAGCAGCATTTTATACATGCATATAGAATATGCTTTTGCTCCCAATCAAATCACGAATAAAAAATATGGTCAGTGGATTTGCATATATTATTTTGCTCTTTCACAACATTATAAAATACCAAGATTAACATGGTTAATACGATTGGCATAGATTGGTCTTTTAAAATGGTTTTCTTTCTTCCTTGCTTTTGTTGTTGTTGTTGTTGTTGTTGCTGTTGTTGTTGTTGTTTAGTGTGCGTGTGTGTGTGGGGGGGGGGGGCACGTTCCAACCCCTCAGTCGAACTCCCTGATGACTGACCTGTACGGGACAGCGTTCTTGATTTGTTTTGCTCTGAAACATTTTTGGTGCAAAAACCGAAGGATAGTGCCCATGCATCAAAGTTCATACCTTTTCCAGTTTCACTCAAACGTTCACTGAAATCAAGATACTCTTCATTATTTTCATCAGTCCTTAACTGATCATCGCCCCCATTTTATAGTTGCCTGTTTTCGTGACATCTGCGGAAACTTCGAAGTTTTGTGTTCAAAAGCCATGGTGTGCCCAACAGTGCTCGGGGGCTGTGCCCGCCTACCTGGTCGAAGCACCAAATTAAATAAATTCCTCTTTGAACAGTGTCACTACGAAAGGGGTTCGGCTTTATTCGGTCTCTCTCTCATGCCCTTCTCTTTGAGTTGCTTTAGTTTTGACTCTACTACTTCGCAGCTGGTTTTTAACTCACGGGATATTATGATTCAGTGAGAATAATTGTTCAGAGGCAAATAGCTATCAATACTGCGATGAAAACCTACTGCAGAGTCAGGTTCATGCTCAGATCCATCAGATTTCTTCGCATGTAACAGAAAGCCACAATAAAATTATCCCGTTCAACAGCTGCATTAGTAGGTATGGGCCTCACGTTATGCCTCTCTTCCAGTTGCTTTCGAAATTTGCGCATCGATGATTCAGTGGTTTTTTAAACAGTGTTTTCGGCCGTTTTGCTTTTGACATGAGCACTCAGTTCATCAGCAGTGGGTACTCTGGCGCTCGCAAGACATTCAGATAAATTTCCAGTTGCAACACTGCATCCTGATCTATATTTCCCGGCTTACTATCATAATCCATAATTATTTATGCCGAAACTTTGATGATGTTTCTTCACGCGGGACACGTGAAGACGGTATTTTTAGCAATGAAACAGTCCCTACCAAATGAGCAGGAGCTCGATTGTTACCCTAACAACACATGGCTAATTTGCATATGAACAATGTAATAGGAGGAAGTAGAACACAAAGCCATATTACAGTGGTGTCTTTGGGGAGAGCAAGCGCAAACATGGCATAAATGAGAGATTCGGGCAACTAAAAAAACTCGAGGATAATCGGTTTATGGTCTTAATGCCACTGGCCTTTTTTGAAGCATTTATGATTATGACCGCACAGTAAAATATCACGTGATAGCTAAGCTGTAAAAGGTACTTATATTTGGGCAAAAGGCCAGGAAAAGAATTACTGTTGATCAGATTAAACAGAGAAAAAATGTGGGGGAGTTGCAGCTTTGATAGTTGCATCTTTGTTGGCAGCACGCCGATTAACGACTCGGGTAATTTTGTCTGGGATATAAGATTTTAGAGAAGCCAAAGAGAAGTATATGCTGGGATTGAGGGAAGGGATCCAAACTTTTGTTGCACAGTAGGCCAACATTTGTCAATTTAGAGAAGAGGCCGTAATGGTAGTGATGGTGAGGGTAGAGTTTGTTCCTAGGAGGCAGATGAGACGGTAGACCATTGGTTCGTATGATGTGATGCATATAGAGACATGCGGGAGAATGTGTTTAGGGAATGGCAGAATGAGGATCATACCTGTGAAGGCCTAGAGGAAGTGCGGCGCTCAGGAGAAGAGCGGGTGGTATGGATTTTAGGTTTGAGAAGAGGTTTACCAGGTGGCAAAAATGGGTTAGTACCGTACAGGGCTTCCTTGTAAGGTTGCTGGGAGAAAAGAAATTGAATGTTAGAATTAGAAGAAAACAGAATTGAAGAGACAAACAGGTTTTGGAAAGGTAAAGGGTAATTACGGTGGTAGGCCTTATCAGGGCTACCATGACTGTGTGCACAGGACACGGGGAATGCCTGAGCCTCAGAGACGGGGAAAGGGTCAGAAGGAAAGTGTTTTCTTCCCGGCCACCTGTATCAGCTATAAATTATTATTATTATTATTATTATTATTATTATTATTATTATTATTATTATTATTATTATTATTATTATTATTATTATTATTTAGGCCTATGCCAAAATAGAATGGTAGCCAGGCATCATTCGAACGTTTGGCGGCTTCGAATGGGCCTAGCTTGGATTGCATAAAGTTGCGATGTTGTAAGCCTGGCGTACGTCCTATACAAATATAAGGTGACTGATTCGGGTAAATAAACACGCACGTTTATGATCGTGATGCCGTTGGTCAAAGTGATTATGTTGTCACAGTAAGATACCACGTGATCAGTTGTTACGTTCGGGTAAAAGGTGAAAAAAGCTTTGAACTAGTGTACTGGTGATCCAATATCAGTTTTGGATTCTTGCTGAACAGATAGCAAAATGTGGGGAGTTGCAGATCTGATTGTTGCGTCTTTGTTGGCAGCATGGCTGCCAAACCCAAGGTAAGTTGTCCTCACTTTCAAAATGTGCCCTTTTTTTATTTTCTGATTAGTTTATCGGCTTCTAGTTCCTTGTGCTTGATGCAATAGGTTTCAGCAACAACACGTCAACAGTTTATGGCCCTGGGATTAAGGCTAAGACCATTATCTGTTTTGTATATTTGGTCAGAAAATCTCTGTCTTGTTTAGTAATTCCTCCTTTATCTTTCCTTTTGTTCCGATTTTCTGTTTTTAAATAAGATATTCTGCAATCTCAAACCCACAAAGCTACATGTAAAGGCCTATAACGGCAGAAGTCTCATATGATCTAAAACTTCCAATGAACTTTATTCCGGTCGTTGCTACTGTCACGACCATGCGAATCTTCCACTGCAAACACATACAGAAAATAGCTGTCAGTGGTAAGCCTAGAAGTTCCATCTACAAATAATACTTCTGGAAACCTTTGGAACAAGTCCATCATACTCCTTGACATGTAGAATAGACAACGCAAATGGTCATCGTCATTTTTGAATACAGATATATTACCACCATCGTTCTGACTTTTTTGCGTATATTATTAATGGCAGCAGCAAGGTTTCCCCTTTCATTAGTGCACCTTTGTTTCAGATTGTGTAGATCTTTGAGAATTACAGATTTATTGTCTTTTTCCTATATGTGCTGTCGGACTTGCTTCACATTAGCTCCTAACTCTGTTTTTTTTTTGGGGGGGGGGAGCTTCTTCAGCAACGTCAGAATTAATTTTTCTTTTATTAACATTAAACTTGCACTTATCTGGACCAACAGCATGCATGGTTGTGGTCGTCAACAACAAATTTTGTAAGTTCTCTTGATCTTTTACGATAGGAAAGTTCAAGTTCCTAAGGTCAATTCATGGCTAGGTACCGATGTCTTGGCATTCCATGTCCAATAGCTCTTATTTTGCCACAATGCTTGCAAACAAAGTGTATATGTTTATATTTGAAACATTCATTATCGGTCTTGTGGCTATTTTTAATGCAAGTATGGTAATATCTTTTGGAAGTTAACTGGTTGAATGCCCTTTCAAATGCAACATATATATGACGAAAATATACTGCCAACAAATACTGCAGATGTTCTGCAACTGAAAAGAAAAACTGAACCATATATATATATATATAAACAAACAAAGAAACAAACACAAAAACAAAGAACTTTTTTATCAAATGAACGAGGAAAAAGTGAAAGTTTATGAAAGAATAATCCGAACTGATAGTAATAATAATAACTTAAATAAGGCCTATTATAAGAAATGATAGTGTTATAATATATAATATGAAAAAAATATATATTTATGAATATACATGATTAATCCAAGAAACCGGCATGGTGCCTTGTGGTAACAACAAGCGAGTCTTGCTACCACGACGGTCCAAATTTCTCGTTATTGCATCAAAATGGCCTGCTTCTGCAATAGTAAAGAAAAGCAACCGGTATTATTTATGATCTATACATTAGATCGTTATATTGAAGAAGGTACAAAATTTACACCAGAATGGTCGTGGCGGCAAGAGGTACGCGACATGACTTTTGGTCGTGGCAGTAGCCACTTCGCCGGCAAGGCTGGAAAATCCTGTTCAGGGCTGGCTCTAACTGTTTTTTCCCGACTGGACTGGGTCACAGCGGGATCAAGGAGTCTGGAAACCTCAATATTCTGCTCTGGTGATGGCCGTTTGCAGGCACGCACGGCCTTGCGGCTTGCCTCGATGACCACCAGTAGCCTACGCTCAGAAATCAAACTGTTCTTCAACCGTTGACCTGAACAGGGAAGCTGCACATGTAACTTGTTAATGTTACGGTTTCCTGAATGATTCGTGTAATTTCCTGGCAAACCTGCTTAAGCACACGTAACCTTGATCAGTGTACGCAGATTACTAAGTTCAAGTGCCAAGTGGTTCAGGCCAGGGAGTGGTCTAATTCACGCGCCGACATGCTACACAGGTCGGGAACTTCTCCAGTGACATCGTATTTCGCATTTCCGTATGTCCTCCGTTCGGCAAATACAGAAACAGCCCATGTTGTATTTTTGCGAAATTTTTTTACTTTCCATTTCGTGATGTAGATTGTCCATGTCAGTTCTCCCGATGGTTCGGCAAAACGCGCCAAAAAAAGGCACTGAAGGCTTCGTATCTTCGGCTTCAGGCTTGGTAACTGAAATAAGCCGGCGTTTCTTCTAAGTTCTTGTGTTAGGTGTATGTGTGGGGGGGGGGGGGGGGAAGGGGGGGCAGGGGTTTTCGGTACTGGCGTACTGGCCATTTCTTTCTGCTTTACTCATGTACTGGAAACCTTTTCAATTTCCGTACTTCGTTTTTGTGCCAACCTTATTTGTACATTTTCTTATTTTCCGCACCTAGTACTAAGGCAAACTTACAACTTGCCCCCCCCCCCCCCCCCCCCCCCCCAGGGTTTATGTCAGGCAACGGGAGTGGCTCTGTGTTCAAGTCAAATCCCAGGTCAACACATATTTCCAACGGACCTTACACTTCTCTCACAACTTCAGATGGTTCGATAGCTGGAGACAACGACAAGTCGTCCAACTTCAGTGTTGGACTAATCTTCACATATTTTCGCAACAGCTGCGAAAGATCCCTTTCACTGACATAGGCCTAATCTGGCAGTTCAAAATGCCTAATAATTATCTAAGTTAGGCCTAGTAGGCCTATAGTATAGCCTAAAGTATTTTAACTGTCACGGTAGCCTGGCGACTAACGTTGCGTTGTTGATACTATTCATGGAATGCTTGAAATGTTTTTACCTTCGAACCCAGTTGGTCAAAATTGTCCTCAGCCAATGAATGTGTGGGGGTCATTATAATTAGCCAATGACATGTAAGAATGGGTCTTTGTCAATCGTCAGAGAATCAAGAGTTTACATTGATGCGCGTGGCTTTCCCACGGTAATTGTGGCAATGAAGAGATTGTTTTGTTAGTATGTTGCACGTGAGACAAAACACTATAAGACATCAAAAGTAGGATTGACCATCGAGATCTACACAATCAATGGCCAGGATCTGTCTCGTGGCTGAGTCATTCGACAGGTCCTGGCCATCTGTCGTGCACTTCTTGATACCCCTACGTTTAATGCCTTATAACTCTTACTTCACTTTGTGCTGTCGTTATTCTTATTGATATTATTCTATTTTTTATGTCTCGGTGCCAACCTGGACAAATTGTTTTCGTAGCAGTTCTTTAATTTTATTCTTTCTTCATTTCTTAATACCTTTCCGCCAAACTCAAACTCAAACCGCATTTATTTTAGCCACTCAATACAATGATGTTTTCAATATGAAGACATATGTACATAATGATATAAATTGATGCACCTAGGGGGACTTCTATTAAGACAAATACATGTCGCTGTCATAGGTGCCACCTGCAAGCCTTAAACAATTAAAGCAGTATAGATGGCAGTTACTTAAATAATAAATGTCGAAGAAAACTTTAAGGTATAAGACAGTTTGCACACACAACATGGGTGGGGAAATATAATTGTTAATTCTTTTGACAAACATAGCAGTTATATAAATTACAACCCTGTTCATAATTATTCAAAAAATTATTTTTAATATAGAAGGAAAACCCTTGTAAACTATGAGTGTGTATTTTCCTTATAACATTACGATCTGTTTGATACACTATGACTGGAATATCATAGTTTAAACTCTGTTTTGCAAAGATTTTATTGACTCTATTAATGAAAAGGTTATCACAATGTCTGTTGTTATAGTTGTTTATTTCATATCTTGGGACGAATTGAAAAGAGAGGAATCTTATGGGTAGATCATTATGGATAAATTTATAATAGAATTTTGATTTAGCTGATATAAAAATGTCTTGAATTTTAAAAGTTTGAGAGCTTTTAAAATTGATTCTGAATGGGCATTGTATTTACTACAACTTACGCAGCGTACTGCTTTTTTCCGATGTTTTTCAATTTTTGAAAGTTCAAATCCCCATAGAAGTATTCCAACATTTACATGTCGAAGTATCAATGAATAAGTTATACATAGTGATTTTAACTTTGAGTGGAAGTTGATGTTTAAGTTTACTTAGAATTTAAATAACTCTTGATATCTTACTTTCAATTTTAGTAACATGCTCCTTCCATGACAACGTATCAATTGCAAGCCCTAGAAAGTTAAAAAAATGAGACTTCTGTTATTGGGATATTATTCATTTTTAAGTATGGTTTATTAACTTTTTTATTTGAATGATAAAGATCTTGCATTTTGATTTATCAACATTTAATGCTAATTCATCAACTTGAAGCCAAACACACTTTTTAAAGTTCTAATTACATTTCGTGACGCAGTTTTCTCAGCCATTATACAAGTTACAACATTGAAATTGTACATACTATAGGACCTATAGCTGAAATTGTGCACATGGTGTGGATTTATTAATATGTTATAAATTATTAAATTATGGGTAAATTATTTTTTTAAAATCCTCTGTTCAGCTATTGGATGAAAAAACAATGGTAGTTGTATTAGCCAATCACATTGCATTGATTGACAATACACCTGTTGCCTGGTTACTCTACTACTACTGTTCAGCAGATTGCACCTGATGACCCATGATTGATGATGTCACTATAACAATGAAGTCTGTCTCTTGTTGTTGTCGGGATAGCGACGTCATGAAAAAATGCCTACCAACAACCGCGCTGTTACATGCCAATGACAACAACAGAGACAGACTTCATTTTTATATTTATATCCATATAAACATTAATACTAGAATTAAATTTGTCATGAATATTTTTGCGTAAAAATTTTGATAGCCACTCCGAATGACCGTTTGTTTATCAGTGGGAGGAGCTATGGGTGTGGCCAGCCGCTTGGTACGTAGCAAAGTAGGCACTGGCACGTGTCGTGCTGTACATGATGTTACCATCGACTGATGAAAACAAAATTTGTCCCTATTCTTTCAATGCTAACAAAAACTCCGAATGTGACTATAAAACATTATCAGAGGGGGATTTCAAGACAAGCTCTAATTGGCACCCAGACAGACTTGCTTGCAAGTATAGTTTGTTTTTGTTTTGACTGGTCTCTTGAACCTCCTGCAAATAGGCCTAAATATCCTCCAACAACTGTTGCAGGCAGGCAAACAACTAGTCTGGGACTGGGAGACTGGTGATGTGGTTTCAGATGGACGACTCGGGTAGCGGCCTAATCATGTCTCCTGCGCGATATCAATATAATGATTCTACTCGCCTACTCTGAGATTCAGAATATGAAGAGTCATAGGTCTAGTGTAACGTTTACATAGGCCTATGCCCAAATCGAATGGGTGTAGCCAGGTACCTTTGGCGGTTTCGAATTCATTGGATTGCATAAAGTTGCCATGCAACTTGTGTTGTAAGCCTGGCGTACGTCGAAAAAAATCACGTGACCGATTCAGGGAAATATACAGGCAAGTGTTTATCCGGATGCCGTTGGTTAAAGTGATTATGATGTCACAGTACGATGTCACATGATCAGTTGCTACTTTGTAAAAGCTTAGTTACGTTTGCATAAAACCAAACAAAACAAACAAAAACCTTAGGCCTACTGGCGATCCGATAGCCGAAAGCGAGAGCAAAATGTGGGGAGTTGGAGCTCTAATTGTTGCGTCTTTGCTGGCGGCATGCCCACCAAACCCAGGGTAAGTTGTCTTCACTTTCATTAAGATATGCCTGTTTTTGGGGGGGGGGGGGTTGTTTTTTTTTTTCATTTTTCTGATTAGTTTATCGGCTTCTCGTCTCTAGAACTTTAACGATTGGTTTCAACAAGAACAACAGTTTTTAGTCTTTCGATTTCGGCTAAGACGATTCTCTGTTTAGTGTTTCTGGTTACAAAAAATCTTTCTGTCTTGTTTAGTAATAGGTTCTTTTTGTTTTCTTTTGCAACCGCCCCTTTCCCTTTGTTCATTCCCTCTGTTCATCCGAAACGGTGGAAAGCTCAGGCAGATTTGCCATTTCTCCACTCTGTTTATTAACGCAAGCCAATAGATAGAACGCATTTAAATGCCATTGAGAATCATTGGTCTTGAATATGTTTTGTCGCAATTTTTAAAATTAACGTTAATTTAAAACACACGCGGGTCTACTTTAAATTCATGGGCACCATTCAAGTGAGAAAGACGAACAAACAAATAGTGACTTCCCTTGCATCAAATATGAGTGGGGGCGAGGGGGAGCAAAAATTCTGGGCAGGAAAACTTGGCAGATACATGAGGAAAAGGAAAATAGGCCTACCCTGGGTGAGCCAGTTTCAATTTCAGGTACGATCAAAGGGGACAGTGTCTGTTACAGTTTAGGAAAAACACACACACACATGAATTCTCATCATGATTTAAATGATAGAAGTTCAATTGATAAATTTCACTGAAGATTTTACATGCATTTTACATAAGGCGGGTAAACTGTCATTAAAATACAGAAAACAAGCTAGTAGTAGAAAATACAAGCGGCTACCGTTGTATGCAGACATTGTTATTCTGTATTCCGGCAGATGAAAAGATTGGCAAGACGAGTATCTACTGAGCCTCAGAATTATTCCCTAAGACAAACTTATTACAAGATGAGAAGAGAATTCCGGCAACTCGGTAAAAGGAAAAAAAAAAGTTTAAAATAAAATGTTATTCAGCCACTTAGTACACTCTATGATAATAACACTGCTTGTTATTGGGAATTAATCAAACAGCTTGAAAATGTAGTCTTACCCATAATTCAACCAAGGGAAAAAATTGACAGTGCTAACCGGATACGACATCTCAGCTGACTCATGACACGGGTAATCCGTTCTCTGACCGCTATTTTTGTTGTAACTGCTGAGTATACTTCACTGAAAGTTTCCAGTTATTCATTATTCCAGGATAAAAAAAAGTAACATCTATTATTTCTTTTTCATTTTTTTTTTTCACCTTCATTGATGTCCACAGAGTGTGTCTGGAGAGCCTGAGATCATGTTTCTGCCGTAACATTGCCATCGGCTTTCTGACAGATATGTACTCCTTATTAAGATGGCAGGTGTACATGGCTCTTGTGACGATCTTTGTGTCTAAATGATCGAACTTCCGCGGCCGTCCCATACTATTTTGTTGTCTTGCATCTTTTGTCCTCCTCACTATAGTTGTAATTGTTTTGTCTCTTTTGCGTAAGTAGCTGTTGAATGATTTTGCAGTACTCATTAAATAATATTGAAAATGATGGACATGTAGACTTTCGGGTATATAATCTTTCCACATTTTGGCGTGGCTATATGTGAGCAAAGATTTCTTATGAGCTAAAGGGGCATGCTTTCCGGGGAAAAACAAGTGACATGTGCAGCAGAGGGCGCATATGGGGCATCCTCCCTTTCTAATGAAACGGGAAAAAAGGAAAAGAAAGGAAAGGAAAGAAAGAAATAAAGAGAGAGAGAGAGAGATAGAAACAAGAAAGAAAGAAAAAAGAAAGAAAAAACCCTTAGCCTAATGTTTTATCAAAACTTTGACGATTAACCAACATATATTCTCTTTGCTAAAATTTGAAATAATTGATAACAATTCTATTTTATGAAATTAATCTTACTTTGATTCAATGTTTAATGATTAATCCTGGATTAAATTTTGGATTAATTCAAGATTGATTTAATAGATGGAAACGTTAATTCCAAAGTTCACATTATAGGCAAAAACATGGATTAGTTAACGCCGCAAGTTTTGATCAAACATTAAACCAACTACTCAGTAGGTAAGCACATCGATTGTAATTTTTAGATTTTAATTCAGGATCAGATTAAGTTGTTCGTGAATACGGCCACCAACCGTTTGTTAAAAAAAATAAATAAAAAAAATAAACAAAAAAACAGTCGCTTACCAATTTTTTAACTTGAAACACTTCAAAATTAATTCATTTCCCGTAGGCCTACGATAATTTTGTTGCATTCGGGCTACTTAGATTACATATGCCCTGAATGAATCATTTCCAAACTACAATAAGCCTATCATTGTCAAGGTAGGCCAACTTTAATTGTAACATTCATCCCAAAATTTGTGGGAGATTGCGCCTTAGTTAAGTTACATGATAGAATCTTCAGTGTTTTAGCATCTTTTCACAAGGGAGTTTTTTTTTTTTTACAGCAACTCGGCTTAGAAATAAAATTGTCTAGAAGCAGACATGAAGTTTTGGCCTAAATTTTGCATTCTTACAAATTTATGATATTTCATCTACAATAGTTTAATGTTTGAAAATAATTGCTACAATTATTATTATTTTTAATGTCAAGCTTGTTTTACAACTTACCAATGTGCTTTCACACATTTGTATGCGCGTATTCTCTGGAATAAAAAAAGTAAACATACCTGCATGTAAACAGCTTGTCTGCACACTTTCATCATTGCACAAACACTATCTATTACTTTTGTCAGGCGAATTGGTGGCCTCCCACGCTCAGCCAATGTTATCAACGATCTTTCTGCTATAATTTCTGACTAACTACGGAAATACCCATTCCAATCGGCAAATTTAACCTTCCTGCGCCGCTATTTTATTTACAAATTTAGCGCGACAAGCGGTTAATTGTAAATTACGCGTTTCAGAATTGGAAAAGGTTTGTCTGCAAAGCGCACGCATACTTCACTGTCAGTGTTACCCATCGACGCCTTATATTGTATTCAAGTTTTACTTTTTCTATATAGTTTTATGAAATCGCGGTATCCACATTTATATCTTTCAATCGAAAAAATCAACCCACTAACCATCGTTGCCTTTCATTGTATAGCTGATTTTTTTCTGTGTTTCATCCTAATTTTGTACATTCTTCATTATTATGGAAAGGAAAGGAATTTCTAATGTTATATGTGATGTCATACTCATTAACTTTCTTTGTATAAAATAAAAAAATTACCACATTGAAATGTCTTAGCGTCACCGTCATTTTTAGCACAATGTAATGATTCTGGATGCGCGCGTATGTGTTTCTGCATGTGTGTTTTTTTTCTGTTTAATTTTCAAAGCTAATTCCATATTTTCATAGCATCCTAATTATGTTGTACTCATTAATTTATTCTGAATTTATAGCAAGAAAATCCTTGATTGAATTGTAGGTAGGTGTCCGGATGGCTTGAACTTATCGTGGAGGATCATTGTGGTAGCAACTGCGATAGTTCTTGAAGTAAGCGTCAACAGGCGTGGTTACGGCGAACTCCGAAAAGACTATAGCATAGGATAGGCGTACATTGCTACCTCATGTGGCTACTGGCCTTAGGAAATTATTGACAATTCAATTCAGTTATATTAGTTCTTCCATTGATTGAATATGTTTAGACCTATGCAGCCTGTTGCAGGCCTAATTTATGATTACTATCATATCTCACTTTAGTCCATCTCGACTCTCATAGCTAAAACCCAGGTGATAAAGCATAGCCTACCTGATTTGTTATTTTCCGTGCCAGAACAGACTCCATACTATAGTAATAGTATGGTCCACGGCAAACTGACAGGTTATTTGGCCTTGTGAAGTTGCCCCTGATACATCTGTGTCTTTCTGTTGCAGCATACGACGCGTGCAGCGTAACGACAAGTCAGGAAAATGTGTAAAAAATGACACCCACTGAAACTAAAATAGGCCTACGTCTTAACGGTTTTGACGTAAATTTATGGCCATGTCGTAATGCTGCTGGCCTAAGCTATTATGACGTCACAGTAAAATATATCACGTGATGAGTTGCTGAGCTAGTAGTAAAAGGTCAGTGAACTTTTCGGTAAAAGGCAGGAAAAGAATTATTGGTCATCCGATTGAACGTAAGAAAAATGTGGGGAGTTGCAGCTTTGATTCTTGCATCTTTGTTGGCAGTATGTCCGCCAAACCCAAGGTAAGTTGTCTTGTCTCACGTGCGTCATGCTTTGTTTTTGCAGTTGCAGATACCATAAAAACCAGTTACACGATAGCCAGCCGTGGTGTAACTTGCACTGGCGACAGCCTACACCATGGTTGGTGAAAATGACGACAAAGTAAGAAGAACTCTAAAAACTAAAATAAATAGATAGATAGATAGATAGATAGATAGATAGATAGATAGATAGATAGATAGTTGGATAGATAGATAGATAGATCACACTCTGTGAGAAACTCATTATCTATTAAAATATGCAAAACACATAAACACAGTACCATTTTAGTCCTGTCCATGGCTTCATAAATTAAGGTTATCCTAGAAATGATTCAGCCCTTCAGAACTAGAATTAAATGCAGGTTTATCCCAATGCGTGTCCCGTCCGCACAAAAAACTGAACATGTGAACAGTTCCGTCTCGAGTATGACATTGATATTTTAATTAGGCACGCGTATGAATTAAACTTGCAGTTCAACGCAAGTCCCGTCTGCATTGCGGCTGATTACAAATTAAATTTAATGATACAGATATCTGACATGATCTGGCGGTTCAAAATACCTACTAATTATTTCAGTCAGGCCTAGTAGGCCTAGTATAATATAGCCTAAAGTATTTTAACTGTCACGGTGGCCTGGCGATTAACGTTGCGTTGTTAATAATACTATTTAAGGAATGCTTGTAGTGTTTTTTCCTTCGAACCCAGGTGGTCTCAATTGTTCTCACCAATGAATGTCAATATAATTAGCCAACGATATGGAAGAATGGGACGTTGTCAATCGTCAGGGAATCAAGAGTTTACATTGATGCGCGTGGGTTTCCCACGATAATTGTGGCAATAAAGATATTGTTTTGTTAGTCTGTTGCACGTGAGACAAAACACTTATAAGACAACAAACGTAGGATTGACCATCGAGATATACTCAATCAGTGGCCAGGATCTGTGTCGTGAATGCGGCATTCGACAGGTCCTGGCCATCTGTCGTGCACTTCTTGATACCCCTACGCTTAATGCATTATAACTATTACTTCATTTTCTGTTGTCGTTATTCTTATTGCTATAATTGCATTTGTTTTTGCTGGAGTTCTTTACTATCCCAGACATGTTGTTTTTGTAGTTCTTTCTTCTTTCTTCATTTCTTAGTACCTTTCCGCCACATTTTGTGACGCAGTTTTCTCAGCCATTATACAAATTACAACATTGAAATTTTATATACCATGAGATCTATAGCTGAAATTGTGCACCTGGTATGGACTTTTGATATGTTGTAAATTATTAAAGTTATGTGTAAAAAAATGAAAAAAAAATCATATTCAGCTATTGGCTGAAGATTGCACCTCATGGCCCATGATTGATGCTGTCACAAAACAAGATCAGAGGGGGTTTCCAAACACGCTCTAATTGGCACCCAGAAAGACTTGCTTGCAAATCTATCCATCCTGGTTTGTACATGTTTTGACTGGTTCTGCAATAGGCCTAGGTTCCCCCACGAACTGTTTTGGGCCTTGCAACTAAGGCTTAGTTAAGTAGGCCTAGTAGGACTATTACGATCCTCTGTTTACGTTTATTTCGGTCAATTATTACAGTTTTTTCTTTCTATCCCCCCGCACCTTGTGCTTTTCTTCTGTACCTCATTGTTTGCTGGTGAGCGGGAATGATCACCCACGCACTTTGCGCTTGCGTGATCAGGCGGGCTATCAACTAGTCTGGGACTACTAGTACTAGGAGAGTGTGTATTTGGTCTCAGATGAACCATTCCGGTAGGGGTCTGATCTTGTCTACTGCATGATATCAACATGATGATGATACTTCTCGCCTACTCGAAGATTCAGAATACGAAGAGTGATAAGGTCTAGTGTAACGTTTATAAAGGCCTATGCCCAAATAGAATGCCAGGCATTAACGGCTTTGGAGGCTTCGAATTAATTGGATTCCATAAAGTTGCCATGTAACTTGTAACTTAGGCTGGCGTACGTCAAAACACATCACGTGACCGACTCGGGGAAATAAACAGGCAAGTTATTTATCCGGATGCCGTTGGTTAAAGCGATTATGACGTCACAGTACGATATACATGATCAGTTGCTACGTTTAAAAGCATAGTTACGTTTGGGTAAAAAAATTAAAAAGCTTAGGCCAAGTTGCGATATTATCAGTTCGGATTCGGACTAGAGCGATAGCAAAATGTGGGGAGTTGTACCTCTAATTGTTGCGTCTTTGCTGGCGGCATGCCCACCAAACCCACGGTAAGTTGTCTTCACTTTCATAGTTTCAAGATATGCCTGCTTTTCCATTTTTATGATTAGTTTATCGGCTTCTCGTCTCTTGAACTTTAACTATAGGTTTCAGCAAGAACAACAGGTTTTAGCCTTTCGACTTCGGCTAAGACGATTCTCTGTTTCGTGTTTTTTTTTAAAAAAATCTTTCTGTCTTTAGTAATTGCTTCTTTTTCTTTTCTTTTGCAACTTCCGCTTTCCCTTTGCTCCTTCCCTCTGTTCATCCGAAACGGTGGTAAGCCCAGACAGATTTGCCATTTCTCCTGTCTGTTTATTAATGCAAGCCAACAGATAGAACTTTAGTATCAAAAGAAAAGTTGTGGCATTTAAATGCCATTGGAAATCATTGGTCTTGTGTATATGTTTTGTCGCAATTTTAAAAATTAACGCTGAAACAAAACACACGCAGGTCTACTTGAAATTCATGTGCACCATGCAAGTGAGAAAGACGAAGAAACAGAAATAGTGATTTCCCATGTATCAAATATGAGTGTGTGTGTGTGTGTGTGTGTGTGTGTGTGTGTGCTCGTGTAATTTTGAGTTGTGAGATCTTTTTCACTACATTTTCCTATACTTGTGAGGTCATAATTTTTTGTGAGATCGATCTCCTAATGTAGGCTTAAAATGACGTGAAACGGCGTCTCGTGAGGTTATCTCGGTGATCTCACAAGACGAACTGTGTTTTCTGTGCTACAATTGTTCCGTAGAAAATTCCTAGGTGGCGACACCATGCTCAATGACGCCCGTGAGACAACCCTCTGAAACTGTGCGCCGAGGACTGTGCGTGCAAGGACTCGACTTAACTCATTCCACCCTGATAGAAGACTGAGTCAACAGCTTTCCTTGGCGCGCTCTGCGCCCAGAGCGCGCCAAGGAAAGCTGTTGACCATGGGCATATAATTTGGAATGATCTTCAATGCAAGTTTCATCCAAAATTTTGAAAAATAATCCCTAAATTAGTAAAATACAATGAGCAGACGACATTTAGATATTAGCGGGAAAAAGCGTCATCAGGGTGGAATGAGTTAAACAGCCAATGAGCTGGTGCTTTACTTCTAAATTCAACCAATCATATTCTTGTTCTTAAACCGTTCTTCGCTGTGCGGGAATTTATCTCACGAGGCACGCCAAAGGCGGGAACAGCGTACAGACAGTCACGCAGGTAATGTATTACAGGAGCAAATCTTATTAAGCAGATCAAGTTGTTTAACAGATCAGTGTAAGCATTTGCTACAGATCGCCGTCAACAACAGTATTATTTGATTCAGGAGTTTTCTGCGTGGGCCTCATGCTGGCGACCTTGTTAGAGGGTCTTCTGACCAGCAATTTGTTATGTTTACCAGTTTTATTGTATTCTTCGGTCAAATAAAAACATTCTGAATCTGAGTAGACCTGTATTTAAAAGCCACGGTAAGGCTGCAGACTACAGTATCGTCGTAGGCCTACAGCCAGTATTCAGGGCACGTTTGGTTCGTAATTGTTACCTTATATTCATCAATTTCATGCATAAGTCATGAAACTCCGCATGATAAACCCTTGCTAAAATCCTCAGCTACCTATGGTAAATTTGACATTTTGTCTGGCCTTAATACAGTTCTGAACGCCAATATTTACATTCCTATGGCTATGGAGATTTAACCTTGACCTTGCTGCCACTTCTATGCCAAGTGGTCCAAGGCAGTTCTAAGAGTTCTGTGAGGGGTATGTGGACTCGATCCTGACATGTGCGAGCGCGCACCTGTGCTGTGATGGGTTCCGAATCTCATTCGGTGATGATACAGTAAATTTAGTTTTTGCAAAGACCTGTTTAGTTGTCATTTTCCCGGAATGCAGTTTGTCTGTACTTATTTGAAAGCACAGGAACAATTACAATTATAGGCCTAGGCCTATGTGTTTAAATCTATAGTATATGTCTGTGCGTACGGTAGACCTAGCCTTGAAATCAGTGTTCTCCACAGAGAAATATTTTGACAGGGTGGTCATTTCCAAGCATTTGTGTCATTTTGAAAATTGTCCACATACAGCACGTTTATTTGGAAAAACGATGAGACTCAAACATGTTAAAATCGAAGTTATTGAGGAAAACTGTATATACATCAGCTATTCTTTGAATACATATTTGTAAATACCACGTATTATTGACCTTACTTTGCATAAAATTAGCATGATTATTGAGAAATTTCGATAACCTTTAACAGGGGGGCCAAAAATTTTGGAAAGGGGGGGGGGGGGCGGGGCAGAAATTTTAGCAGGGTGGGCCACCCTGCTAGATGGGCCTGTGGAGAACACTGCCTTTAATAGGTCTACATGTTGAAGCGCCCGAACCAAACACCTGTTTTTTTGTTGTGGACACACGCCCAGCAAAATAAAAACACACAATGTACAACTTCTCTTAAAGTTACACTAAGCTTTGACATCAAGGTGCGCTGAAGCTGCAATATTTCAACATGAAAGTGTCAAGATAGGCTCCTATTCAGATTTGTTGCACCGGCACAACCTCAAGTTCTTAATGATGATAAATATTAGGCCTGAAATATCTTTAATAACAAACGAGCACTGGATCATGACTTGACTCTTTCAATGTCAACTGCAGGGGACTAAAGTCGAACTGCTTAAGTTGAACTTCTCTGAATTGTCATAAGCATACTAGATTCATATTCCTTTGAAAAAAACGACCTTTCATGCAAGTACTGGTACTCCCAACATGCCTATAGTTCTCGACAGAATAGCCTAGGTCAACAGCTTTTCTCGGCATGCTTTGGCACCGAGTAAAGCTGTTGACTCACTACAAAACTTGGAACTGAAAGAGTTAAGTTTTCTTTTGGGCATAAAATGGGGTTTAAAGGGCCATTTGTTTTTGTTGTATCGTGGCATAGCGTAAGTTACATATAGGCCTATAGGCCTGGTGGTCCCAGGTTTAAAACTGCATGCTGGTTTGCAATCGTGCATGAGTCTATATATTTTGTTAATATAGCTCATCTGAACATTTATTTGAATCATGTTGATGTGCTTCGTTTCTGTGAGTTACCGTCACGGTGTTCTTGTCACTTTTTGTCCAAAGATAAAAAGCATACCCCTTTTTTAGCTCAGCTGACTGACAAGTCAGCGGAGCTTTTGTGGTAGGTTAGGGTTAGTTTGTCGTCCGGCGTTGTCTTCCACAATTCACATTTTTGACTTCTTCTCTGACACCGTCAGCCAGATCTACTTCAAACTTGGTGGGAATGTACCTTGGGTGGCTCTCTACCAAATTTGTTCAAATGGTCACAGTCCAGTGATTTTGGGATTTGTTATGAATTTTTTTGTTCTTTTTTTGACGGAATCTTAAAAAAATATCCGTAACCACTTGGCCAATTGCTTTAAAATTGCATACAGACACTTATTGGAACCCCTAGGCCTTAATTTGTTCAAGAGGTGGCGCTGCGATTTTTTCTATTTTTTTTATGAATTTTTGTGTGTTTTTGCTACAGTGTTCTCCACAGAAAAATATTTTGACAGGGTGGTCCTTTCAAAGCATTTCTGTCATTTTGAAAATTTTACACATACAGCATGTTTCTTTGGAAAAACAATGAGACTCAAACATGTTAAAATCAAAGTTATTGAGGAAAACTGTATGTACATCAGCTGTTCTTTGAATACATATTTGTAAATACTAAATACCACGTATTATTGACATTACTTTGCATAAAATTAGCATGATTATTGAGACATTTAGATAACTTTTAACAGAGGGGCCAAAAGTTTTGGAAGGGGGGGGGGAAATTTCAGGAGGGGGGCCTCTGAGGATAGCAGACCCTGCTAAATGGGCCTGTGGAGAACACTGCGTTATTTTCGACTTCTCCAAAACCATCAGTCAGATTTTGCTGAAACTCGGTTGTAATGTTCCTTGTAGAAAGCTTAAACAAAGTTGTTTACTATGTTGTGTTACTATGGATTCCTGATTTTTAACAAATTTTTCAATTCGGGTACTTGTCGGTTAACTCCTTGGGCTCCGCCAGTATCTGATATCAAACACCGTGTGCCATTGGCCATTTTTTTACTCGCTGTCCAACACGCGACATGCAGGATTGAACTTGTCAGGGCTTTTTTTATTTTTGCGATTCACTGAAAGTGATCAACACAAGTCTTGTCAGAAATTACGTGATTTATATTTCTGTTCAGTTTCTAGGTCAATTTACTGGCAAACTTAGATACCCTTCGACATGTAAAGTGTCTGTATCTTATTGCAGTTACATTTCTTCCCATCAACACACTGGACATGTAAACAGAGCGTGTCTACCCATGCATGATCCCAGCCATGGTTTACCGTAATGTAAGCTCATTTTTTCCCGCCGTCCGTCATTAATTCCACTCCTATCTTGTTCTTTGTTGTAAATTTGTTCCATTTGCATATTTTACTTAAGCTACAACGATAAAATTTAATTGATTAACACCAATAACTTTGCGTGTCGTGTCTGACAGCGATCAACCATGTCAACAACACATCGTGCGTGACAGATCAGCAGTCGCTTCATCAGCATGTGGTGCCAAATTTGTATATTTTTCTTGCCTTCCGTCATGAATTTTCACTCCTGCTTTAATCTGCGTGAAGATTTGTTCCATACAAGTCTTTTTCTGAACCTACGATGAAAATATCGGCTTCAAAATCCAAGACATTTTGCGTGGAAATGATAAAGTTTCTGGCCATCAACTGGGCCATGATGCGAGAGCACATGTATTCCGACACATTTGATTGGACGAAGAGCGACATGACGTGACGTGATGGAATCCACCAATAGGAAAGCATGTTACACAACGAAACGAGAACATGGCCTTTCTGGCAGTGTAAAACATTATGGCGGTCGATTAGAAACAAGGAGACCGCAAACGTGCAAAGTTACCAAGTTTTTGCACAAAATTTCAAACTTGGTAATGATGTACCTTGGGTGGGTCTCTACCAAGTTTGTTCAAATAGTCATGGTCCAGTGATTTTTGGAATTTTTATGAATTTGTTTGTTCATTTTTTGACAAAATCTTAAAAAATCTTCTCCGAAACCACATGGCCAATTGCTTTGAAATTGCATAGGGACACTTCTTGGGACCCGTAGACCTTAATTTGTTCAAGAGGTGCTGCTGTGATTTTTTTCATGAATTTTTATGTGTTTTTGCAATTTTGGACTTCTCAAAAGCCATCGCTCAGATTGTGATGAAACTTAGTGGCAATGTTCCTAGTGGAAGGGTCAAGCAAAGTTGTGCAGTAGGTGGCATTGCTATGGATCCCTGATTTTTAATGAATTTTTCATTTCGGGTACTTAGTGGTCAATGCAGACGTTTGTATTGATTACTATGTAAGTCAATGGGAATTGCAATGGTAACTCACTTCAAACTTAGTGGGCATGTACTGTAGATGACTCTCTACCAAGTTTGTTCAAATGGTCACGCTTCAGTGATTTTTAAAATTTTTTTATGAATTTTGTCGGTTAATTTTTTGCCCTAATCTTAAAAAATCTAATTCTCCACCCCCCACCCCCCGCCCAATTGATTCAAAACTACATAGGGACACTTGTGGGGACCCCTAGATCTTAATTTTTTCACCAGGTGCTGCTGCAATTTTTTTCATATTTTTTTAATGATTTTTTGAGTGTTTTCATTATTTTCGACTTCTTCTCCCAAAGGGCAACCTGGATTCTCTTCAAACTTGCAGGGAATGTACCTTGACTCAATCTCAAGCTCACAGGGCCACTAGTGTGAAGAATATCTAGGTCAGCTGAGCACAGGCTGTTCTCACAGCCCTCTTGTTTACTTTCATGCTTTGGTTGTTTTTGCTATTTCAACTTTTGCCATACCGCATGCAGGTTTGTCCTGGTAAAAATGTTCCTTGTGGAATGGTCAAACAAAGTTGTTCTCTGAGTGACATTTGTATGGATTCGCTATTTTAACACATTTCTGGTCCTCTATGACTATGTAGGCCATACTTATAGACAGCATATGGACTACATTGACCTCATTCACAAGGTCACAGGGCCACTTCGGTGCAGAATTTAACTGTTCAGTTGACAACTTGATTATTTAACCTCTAGAGGACTTTGATGCTGCCAGCTGGTCTTTTAAAATTCAGCAGAGCACCAACTGTTCACATTCTTCTTGTTTAATTTTGAGGAACTTTTTAGCTTGAGCAGTATTTTGGTGGAATGTTACCATATATTATGGTTTAAAATACAGTACACACTCTAAGAAGTGTGTTAATGTGAATATTGGGTCAATGAACACATATGTCTTGACGTCAAAGTGCCCCGATGCATACATCCTTGATTCACAATAACACCCTCCCTCTCATGTATTCTCTCTTTATATCATGCATGCACTGAAGTTCACCTTGTGAGATCATAGTGACACCATGCAGTGTTAACAGCTTTCGTTAGCTCATGATATGTGCATGAGTGTGTTGTGAGATCAGTCCCTGAACAAGTGATCTCGCATGCATGTCAGACTGACCCAGTCAACAGTTTCCGGCTTATATATGTGAACTGACTGTGAGATCACATAGCCCCAGAGTGCTCATAAGGTCACAGAACTTTCACTTAATGTCCATATGTAATAACCAGCTGAAAAATACAGTGAATTTATTCCTGTAGGGTCACCTGGATTAAATTTGTTTGAAAGTGGGGTACTGTAAGTGTGAGCCCACTGCACCCCTCCTCCCCAACACTGAAGTTCCCCTTGTGAGATCATAGTGACACCATGCAGTTTGAACAGCTTTCCTTAGCTCATGATATGCATGAGTCGGTTGTGAGATCTGTCGCTGAATGCGCAATCTCACATACATATCAGAGTTAGCCAGTCAGCAGTTTGAGGCTATAAATATATATGTGAACTCGCTGTGAGATCACATAGCCCCACAGTGCTCATAAAGACACAGATCATTGAATGTGCACGTGTGTAATAACCAACTGAAAGATTCAGTAAATTTACCCCTGCTATAGGGTCACCTGCGTTAAATTTGTTTGAAAGTGGGGTACTGTAAAGTTCTGTAAGTAGGGACACTGATTTTACGTGATCGCGGATTCGTGGAATGGGTAATATGAAATGGAATATTTGACTTCTGACACTTCTCTTTTCAAAACATGGCCCTTTTTTACCTATTTGATGAAGCGCATTTTCATTCCTGTATGTTATTGTTCATCGTAAACAGCGCCATTTGCATTGCTCCGATGGCTAACAGCGCCTCTTGCGGATGATAGCGTAACTATTATTAAATGCGGGACTCGTTTTTGAAGAGCAACATCATGGCGTCCGAGGCAATGGCAAGCTTGGGGAGCAAGCTGAAATAAAAAGGGTCCAAACCAATCAAATTATGTGCGGACTCACGGGAAGACAATTCAGAAGTGATGGAATGTACTCTACGCCTGATAACATGATGTTTTGCCACTATTGTGTACACTCAGTTGTTTGGAGCCGGAAAGATAAATCATGCACAAAAATGTCCATTATGTGTAAAAAATAGAAGAAAGTCGATACATATGCTTGAATTTGCACTTTATTGTCCAATTATACAAGAAAACAGAAAAAATGGAATCCATAGTTTTACTGAAACGGAATAGCTTATTTTCTGAAATGGAAAATCAGTGTCCCTATGTAAGTGTGAGCCTGCTGCACCTCTCCCCCCCCCCCACACTGAAGTTCACCTTATCAGATCATAGTGACACCAGTGTGAACAGCTTTCATGAGCACATGATGTCAGTTGGTTGTGAGATCAGTCACTGAACATGGGATCTCACATGTAAGACTGACCCAGTCAACAGTGTGAGGCTATAAGTGAACTCACAGTGAGATCACATAGCCCCACTGTTCACAGTGCTCATGTCAAAGTTCACTAAATGTGCATGTGACCAACTGAAAGTCACAGTAAGTTAACTACTGCTGTAGGGTCATCTGGGTTAAATTTGTTTGAAAGTGGGGTACTGTAAGTGTGACTGGCTGCACCCTCCCCTCACCCTGCACTGAAGTTTACCTTGTGAGATCAAAGTGACATCATGCTGTGTGAACAGCTGTCCTTAGCTCATGATATGTGCATGAGTGTGTTGTGAGACCAGTCCCGGGAACACTTGATCTCGCATGCATGTCAGACTGACCCAGTCAACAGTTTGAGGCTTATATAATATGTGAACGTGTTGTGAAGTCACTGAGATAACATAGCCTCACGTTGCTCATAATAAATGTCACAGAACTTTCACTAAATATGCATATATATGTAAGAACCAAAAGTTCTGAAAAATACAGTAAATTTACTCCTGCTATAGGGTCACCTGGATTAAATTTGTTTGAAAGTGGGGTACTATAAGTGTGAGCCCACTGCACCCCTCCTCCCCTGCACCGAAGTTCCCCTTGTGAGATCATAGTGACACCATGCGGTTTGAACAGCTTTCCTTAGCTCATGATATGCATGAGTTGGTTGTGAGATCTGGCACTGAATGCGTGATCTCACATACATATGAGATTTAGCCAGTCAACAGTTTGAGGCTTATATATATGTGAACTCGCCTGTGAGATCACATAGCCCTGCAGTGCTCATAAAGACACAGATCACTAAATGTGCATGTGTGTAACAACCAAATGAAAGATATATACAGTTAATTTACTCCTGCTATAGGGTCACCTGCATTAAATTTGTTTGAAAGTGGGGTACTGTAAAGTTCTGTAAGTGTGAGCCTGCTGCACCCCTCCCCCCACACTGAAGGTCACCTTATCAAATCATAGTGACACCAGTGTGAACAGCTTTCATGAGCACATGATGTCAGTTGGTTGTGAGATCAGTCACTGAACATGGGATCTCACATGTCAGACTGACCCAGTCAACAGTGTGAGGCTATAAGTGAACTCACAGTGAGATCACATAGCCCCACTGTCCTCAGTGCTCATGTCAAAGTTCACTAAATGTGCATGCGCATGTGACCAACTGAAAGTCACAGTAAATTAACTCCTGCTGTAGGGTCATCTGGGTTAAATTTGTTTGAAAGTGGGGTACTGTAAGTGTGACCCGCTGCACCCTTCCCTCCCCCCTGCACTGATTAGTTTACCTTGTGAGATCATAGTGACACCATGCAGTGTGAACAGCTTTTGTCAGCTCAGGCTGGCCTTAAAAATATTTTTGTTCCGTATAACCCGGCCGGTTGTAATAAATATGTGCGGTTGACAATATTTTTTCGATCATAGCGAAAAACAATTTTTTTTCCGCAAAAAAATGAGTGTGAAGAACGTCGAAACAACAGCGCCAGTACTAGCAATAGCGGTAAAGTTACGAACTAAAAAATGCGGCCGATTTTTTCCTATAAAGCGGAAAATTCGGGGCTCGCCTCTAGAATTGGGCTCGGGCTGGTGGAAATAAAAAAGTGCTATCCCTGCGGGCTAGTTGGAATTTTTTACAAGTAAAATCCGTCAAAAAATAATAATATACTGAACCCCAATGAAAAGTATCCACATAAAAAAATTAACAAATTAATTTTGTAAGTTACTAAGTACTGTGTGTGCATATATGCATGGTTTGGAGCCTACATCAGGGTCATTCAGGACAACTTTTTAACTTTTGCTGGGTTGTTACATAATGCATGTGACTTTTGTGCACCGAATATGGCTTCTGACCACCACTCCTATTGGATGGCTAAAATGACCTGATGTTTTCAGTGGCTTTAAAAAGGGATGTTCAGCCAAGAAAAAAGCCAGTGGTCTCAGGTGTGTTGAGGCGATCATGCCGCGTCTGAGCCAAGGTCAAAGACACCATGCTTTGGGGCTTGCAGAGGGTGGAGTCCCAATCACTCAAATCACACAAAGAATGGGGTGTACTCGGCGCACCATCCAACGACTAATTGAACGGCAACAAGAAACTGGATCCGTAGATGATCGGCCTAGGCCTGGCCGAGAAAGAGTGACAACACCTGGCCAAGACCGTCACATCCGGCTGATGCACCTGCGAGACCGTTTCCGTACAGCAACCCAAACAGCCCGTGAGACTCAAGGGGTGAATCACCGTCCTGTCAGTAGTTCTACTGTGGAGAGGCGACTGAGGAGCAGTGGCCTAACAGCCAGAAGACCTTACAGGGGTAACCTGCTGACCCAACCCAGAAGAGAAAGACGACTGCAGTGGTGTAGAGCACACTCCAGGTGGACTCGCCAGCAGTGGAATACCGTCCTTTTTACTGACGAATCCCGTTTTTGTGTCAGCAGAGCAGATGGCAGAGAACGTGTGTGGCGCCGGACTGGGGAGAGATATGCACATGCCTGTGTCCGTCAGGCAGATCGATGGGGTGGACCCTCTGTCATGGTGTGGGCAGGCATCAGCAACCGCTACCGGACACCCCTAGTGGTCATTCAAGGGATCCTCAATGCTAGGCGGTACATTGATGAGGTGCTGGAGCCGCACATGGTCCCATTTATGGAGCAGCATCAAGATCTGGCGATCTTTCAGCAGGACAATGCACGTGCACACTCTGCAAGATTAACAATGAACTTTCTCAATGAGAACAACATCAATGTCATGGAATGGCCAGCGTTCTCACCCGATCTGAGCCCTATTGAACATTTGTGGGATCAGTTAGGCCAAGGTATTCAACGGAGGACACCTAGGCCTACTACCCGAAACCAGCTGATCCAAGCTCTGCAGGAAGAATGGAATAATGTTCCCCAACACAGAATTCAAACCCTGGTCAGCAGTATGCGCCGCAGATGTATAGCATGTGTTGATGCTCGAGGTGGCCACATGCCATATTGAACAGAAAAATTTGTGTGACTTTCAATTAGGGCAGTTAATGACATTTTTTGCCTGTAAGTGACGTTAATGTCGGTAGAGCGTGACATTATTTTTACGCCAGAAAAGTGAATGCTTTGTTAAGTTCTAAGCACATCTAGGTATGAAATGTTTCAAGTATAAACAATAAAATACTTCAAAATTGGCATGTGGATACTTTTCATTGGGGTTCAGTATATTTTGCAGGGCAAATTCATCTGCAAATTAACATGAAATGCTATTTATCCGTGGGTTCAAACAGTGTTAGAAAAAAATACGTGCCGTGCGATGACTTCCCGGCAAAAACAGCACACACCTGCCAGTCACACCCAAGTGACAGCGGGGACACTGGATTAGATCTGCGGTGAACTGACGCAGTCTCACGGACTGATTTGGGACACATTCGGCAATTCCAGGTATCCCATACCTTTGCGTATTTGCCTGTGACTCCAAATAATAGTTGGAATAAACACTGGAATCTTTATTTCGTATGCTGCAACAAAAACAAAGCTTCCCGTTTGTGTGTTCCCTCCGTAAATTCACACATGTTCACTGGGCGGAAGCCATGATGAAAACACCGTAGCACGAGCCGTGATTGGCTCATTTTTGCATGTGACTGAATTGACAAATCGGGTGATGTGTTGTGCGTCAGACCACATGGCCAAAGCAGCTGTTTGTGTACAGTTGCAGGAAAGATGTTGACGGTGCGCACGCTCGATATCTGATTTGAAATATTAAAATTTTCGTTTGAATTTGATTTAAGAACACCGTTTATTGCGAGGAACTTGCCAATACTGTATACGCAAATTTACTACGATGTACCGATAGCATTCATGGTAGATACGCAAACGATATGCATCCCATCAGTGCATCACGCCATCCGAGGCAGAGAGAAAGGATCCTGAACTAAAGCCAATGCAACTATTTAATCGTTATTTAAGTTTATACGGACTCCTATATTCCCAGAAATTACAATGTATTTTTCATCGTTAGTCACCCCAAGCAAATAGCTTACTTTCAATTTGTATTGTTGATATTTTGCCAGTTTCACTGTCAAACAGTTGCAGCTAGAATCATAAGATTTGACATTTTTTGCGATTTTGCAAGCGACAATAAGCGGCAAATACATTTTAGGGTAAAGGGTGTGTCTAGCCTAGGCCTTAGCATTGTTAGAAAAAAAACGATGTTTATAGAAGTTTTATCAGGACAAGTGGATTTTGAAATCTACTTGCCCAGCAGACAAGTGATTTTTAAAAAAATTGTCGAGCCCTGAATTATGGATAAATGACCGTAAATGTTCGTCGCGGGCATAAATTGTGCACCAAGCCACAACAACAATGGGAGGCTGTACATATAATATGCTTTGGCTTGAAAACCCCAAATAAAAGGACTGGGTTTTGCCTGTAAAACAGGACAAATACAGCGCAAGATGCAAGATGTGTGCAAGTAATGTGCACTTGAAAAATATGGGGGAAGCAGCGCTTGCTAGTATCAAACAAGAAGTTGTTGTTTTTTTGTTCAATATATAAATTGTATACATTGGTCCCCCTCTTATAAGCCACCCCCAAAGAGATGCCACTCCCTCTGCAAAGGCTACTTTGCTGCGCAACAAGTATGGCATTTTTATTATATTTTCCCCCTGAAGAGAGACCACCTCTCGTAATAAAGAAACATTTGGGGTGGCCTTATAAAAGGGGAACCACTATATATATATACGTACATACCCATAAAACCACGGATAATTGAGTTTGGAATTTTGGAAAAAATGGTTTGGAAAGTACTTGAAAAAGTATGGAATTTTGGCTTTGCTATGCTGTATGAACCCTGTGACCAGTTGGCCGACTGAGGTTTAGGGGGGTGGGGGATATAAATCTCAAAAAAAGTTTATCTAGGGGAAGTGCTGCCCAATTTTTTTTAAGGTCTGGACTTAGTTTTTTTTTTTTCAATATATTCAGTGACCCCCCCCCCCCTTCCTGGACTTCATTTTTTTTTTTCAATATATTCAGTGACACCCTCCCCCCTTTCCAGAAGGCAGAGATGAATTGACTGCACTAAGCAATTTTTACTGATATGGTTAGCCTTGACTTACAACATCCAAGTCCTTTCAAAATTTTAGAAATTGATAATAAAAATCCTGGAATTCTGTAATGATTTTAGCTTTATAAGTTTTTGACCCTTGAGGATGCTGGATTAAGTTTAAGAGGCTACTTAGTTACCGGTAGTCCATGTGGACTTCACCGTTACAGCAAATACCTGAATAACACAATACTGAAACCCTCAATCTGACACTTATCAAACAAAAGTTAATAATTCTTTGGATCTTCTCACAGAATAATTTCTTCCAATCTGATTTCTGTATTTAAACCTTTATATTTCATTGAACTTTTTTTTTTGTCAGACTGAAAAAATATCTAGTAAATTTCTATAGTCAATTTTTTTCACGGAGGATGGGTTTTACCTCTGCATGACCCCATTGCAAAATCTTTCAGTACCTTGAATATTTTTCTTACTTATTAAATCTTACATGCCAGACAGTCCATGTAAAAATATTGACATTTTTCATTCTCAGATTTGGGCCGGGCAAGTGTGATGGATTCCAGCACTGGGTGAGAAATAAAAAGAAACCGAGACATGCCCTTGTGTTTTGTCGAAGAGGGAATTTGAAAAAAAAATTAAAAAAAAAAAAAAATTCCTCCCTGCCTCATCAACTTTTTTGGGTGTATGTTATACGGAACAAACATTTTTTTAAGGCCAGCCTCATGATATGTGCATGAGTGTGTTGTGAGACCAGTCCCGGAACACATGACCTCAAATGCATGTCAGACTGACCCAGTCAACAGTTTGAGGCTTATATATGTGAACTGACTGTGAGATCACATAGCCCCAGAGTGCTCATAAGGTCACAGAACTTTCACTTAATGTCCACATGTAATAACCAGCTGAAAAATATAGTTAATTTATTCCTGTAGGGTCACCTGGGTTAAATTTGTTTGAAAATGGGGTATTGTAAGTGTGAGCCCACTGCACCCCCCCACCCCCACCCCTTGCACTGAAGTTCACCTTGTGAGATCATAGTGACACCAGTGTGAACAGCTTTCCTGAACTCATGATGTGAGTTGGTTGTGAGATCAGTCACTGAACATGGGATCTCACATGTCAGACTGACCCAGTCAACAGTTTGGGGCTTGTATATGTGAACTCACTCTGTGATCACAGCCCCATTGTCCACAGTGCTCATGTCAAAGTTCACTAAATGAGCATGTGACCAACTGAAAGACATGGTAAATTAACTCCTGCTATAGGCATGATAGGGTCATATGGGTTAAATTTGTTTGAAAGTGGGGTACTGTAAGTGTGACCCGCTGCACCCGTCCCTCCCCCTGTACTGAAGTTTACCTTGTGAGATCATAGTGCACCATACAGTGTTGTGAGATCAGTCCCGGAACACATGATCTCACATGCATGTCAGACTAACCCAGTCAACAGTTTGAGGCTTATATATATATATATATGTGAACTGACTGTGTGATCACAGTGCTCATAATGTCACAGAACTTCCACTAAATGTGCATATGTAATAACCAACTGAAAAGTACAGTAAATTTACTCCTGTAGCCTGGGTCACCTGGGTTAAATTTGTTTGAAAGTGGGGTAGTGTAAGTGTGAGCCCACTGCACCCCTCCTCCCCAACACTGAAGTGGGGTAGTGTAAGTGTGAGCCCACTGCACCCCTCCTCCCCAACACTGAAGTTCACCTTGTGAGATCAAAGTGACACCATGCAGTTTGAACAGCTTTCGTTAGCTCATAATATGATTGAGTGGGTTGTGAGATCAGTCCCTGAATGTGTGATATCACATACATGTACATATCAGATTTATCCAGTCGACAGTTTGAGGCAAGTATGTGAACTCGCTCGCTGTGAGATCACAGAGCCCCACAGTGCTCATAATGTCACAGATCACTAAATGCGCATGTATGTAATAACCAACTGAAAGATTCAGCAATAGGTTCCCCGTCAAAATAGAACATTTTTATTGCGCTACTGTCGCGTTTCAAGTGAGCTTTGTGGATTTTTTTTTTCAGTCGCGCGGTATTGAGTAATTCTTCACAATTGTGGTGCAGCGCGTATTGGAACCAAGTGCGCAGATGTTCAAATGAGTCACTTTTGACTGACAAATCAACACGAAAGGAACCAAGCGCTCATTACAGTGAACCTTTTCTCTCTTAAGGCAATCCTGTTTATCCTGGTCCTGAAAAAAAATTATACTTCAAATGATAATTTATACATGTATTTACTAATTTCAACACTAAAGTACCCCCACTTCCTGGCATTTCCCATCTTAAACTCTCCGCAGAATTCAACAGAGTGCGGTAAGATTCCTGAGTGAAAGAAATAAAGTCAAATGAAGAAACAAATAAATTAGAAATTAGTAACCTGTTTCAGTTAAAACAGTACAAATAGCGTACGGTAAATCGAAACCGGAAGTCAGGTTACAAGGTACCGGAAGTTATCAAAATCACACGATGTGGTTGGAAAGTGCAGTGTGCATGCGCTTAAAATCTCGATTTTTGTCGCCGAACTTCTTGTCAAAAATATTTTTTAAGCGGCGCAGTGCGCTAAATGGAGGAATACAGTATTTGCAATTTCAGTAAGATTCACAATATAAAAAACTGGAATTTTCGGGAAAAACAAATCTTCCAATGTGCACATCAACAGCATAAGCATGGTTTTGCCATCATTGGCACCCAGCCTGCGGCTAATTTTATTCCATACCTTTCTTCATCGTTTCGTATAACCTTTCTGCATCTTAATCTGATGAAAATTTCACAATTTTACGTTGTGATTGCATAGAAATAACCAGTTTTGCAACATTTTTCGCAGGGAAGCCTCTAGATGTCCATGCACATGTAGCTGCAGGGCTTTCAATTAATATATAACATATGTTGGAAGTTGAAAACTGCTTTTCCTTGGCTCATGTGATCAAAGGTCAGAGTTAATTATTTCAAAAGTCATGTGACGATCTGAATTACATCATTGTTAGCTAATAGAAAAAGGTAGCGGAAATCTGGAGGTTCAGACTGACACCAAATCTGGCGCGTTTTCATGGCAAGACAATGGGCAATGGTGGTGTCAAACGAGCAAAATTTTAGGTCAGTTTTGACATTGTCTTGCTGCCTTTCAGTCGGCAAGGTGCTTTAAACATGCCATGAAAGGTAGGTACATTGTATGTCTCAACAATTAAATTTGATATCCTTATGTGGCATTATCTTGATATCAATGGAAAAAAATCAGCACTTTGCTAACCATGATACCCCCAAAGGATGCCTGTCCTGGGGCAATCAAACTTCTATGTTTCAATATGGATCGAGTTTCATGTGATGTGCAGAACATCGAAAAATGTCACAAATAGGAAACTAATTCAGTAGCGAGGGAATTTCACAACATAATTATCATGATTATTGCAGCCTGTTAACACCCAAAACGTGAATCCGGTGCGAATTGTGAAATATCTGTGAACCGTAAATAAAAGTGATGCAAACCATAAAATATCCACGAAACGTTAATATTGATTCTGCAAAACTTGAATATTTGATCCCACAAAATGTGAAGCTGTGTCTCACGAAACGCAATATGCAAAACATGAAACATGCAGATTTTCTAGACATTGACATTTAAATTGTGTCCTTGGCTATTGTGATTGTTAAACAATGCCTGTTCAAAAAGTTAATGAATACACATGTATATTAATTGGTAAAGTTTCAAAATGTGATAAAAGCGTAAACTTCAGGCCAAATAGAAATAGTAACTTGCTTCTCATATACATCCGAGGACAGATTGAAGTTATAAGGCAGGGCGGTTTTTATTCATTTCTTTATTTATTTGTTTGTTTTTTATTTTTATTTTTTAATTTTAACTTATTTTTAGGGGCAAAATACCAGGGCAAACATGGGTAATAATAATATTCAAAGTCTCGATCCAGATGCCCGAAATAAGCCTATACACATGCATCTTTCAATCCTAGATTCAGAGGACTTCTATGTAGGTAGGCCTATGTTGAAAGTGATTTTACATAATACATCAGGAAGCCCGACAGATGGCAGAAAGGCACTGATACTGGAAATGGGCCTTACAGTAAAACCCAAAATGCCATACATACCTGGACGTAAAATTTGTGCAGCGTAAACTCCAGCTATCCTGTTCCATCCTAAATGATTTTAAGCAATCTTAGTCTAGATTCATCTATAAGTCCCCTTGAAATCAAAATTGAATGATGATATGCAATAATATGGGCATTGATAAGGTAAAGTATAATACTTTTGATTTACATTGTAAGAAACAATTTGGGGCAGCAAGACGGTACATACATTTCAAGTGACTTGCCTATAGTTAACAACTTTCCTTGCGGCCATCGTCTGTTCCAAGATCCAATTGCTATCCAAAAACTTGACAAGCTGTAGCCAAATAGGTAAGAGAGAGAGAGCATTTTGGGTGTTAACACAGCCTTTTCAGGGTTGAAATTTCAAGTGGGTTCCATTGTAAAAAGTTATGTGACAATACAAGCCTGGATGATGACCCGGCCCTCACGCGTGTTATGTTACTTTTGCCGCTGATATTGTAAATGTGCGCTAACTCTGCGAACAAAGATGCTTAGTCAATTTTTTCATATGCGCTTAGACCTCATTTTTTTTAGGAAAGTGGTATACAGGTGTACATCTGAGCTTAAAACTGAATGGTATTGAATGTGAGTAAGCAAAATCACATCTATGCAAATAGAAAATTTATAGCTCATGTGCAAATAGCTGTTAATAAGACGTAAAATTATGGGAAAAAATACTCAAAATTTGGGGAAATCCGCGCTTAAGTGTGGATATGCTGCGCTTGGAGGGAACCTATTGCTGAACACAACAGTATGCTGGTGTCGCTGTTCAGACGTTCATTTTAGCCTGTTGTGGATGGCGGAATCTGGTCCTAATATGCAGATTGTTTACTGAGCCACATGATTGGTCACATGACCCTGTGTGCACTGCAGGGATTTGCCATGGCGGTGTGGTCCTGTTGCAGTGGCCTAGTGGTGTTCTAGTGTGTTGCCACTGCAGGGTCCGCAGGTGCAGGGTTAATTAGCACTGCAGGCAAATTTTGAGGAGGTCACAATCTGGGTGAAGAACATTTTCCTAACCACATTTTGCAAAATTAACACAGACAATATGGCAAATTGCAAGACAATAAATATGGCAAATCATGACCCTTTGAATTTTGCGCAAGGGGTTTTTCATGAGTTGAAAGGGTAATATACCCTCTCCAGGGGATTAATATTAACCCTGGGGTGCATGGAACCAAGCTAATGTGCCACAGGAACAGTGTAAGGAAGAGAAAACAATGTCCTGAGGTAGGTAATAAGCCAAAAAAAAAAATTAAAAGTCTATGCAGAGTTCAGTATCCATTAAGAAAAAAGAAAAGTGTTTGATGAGACTGATCTTGAAAGCTTTTTCTTTCAGGGTGTCTACAATATGCCTCTGTATGGGAAATTTGTTCTCATTACGAAAGAAGGGGAGGACGGTGCACAGTTCCCCTTGACTGTGTCTACCTGTCTGTTTGGGCGGTAAGTTTTTAAGTAAATTGCAAGCCTAACAGTACTAAATACATATATTAGTTCCCCACTCAAAACTTGTCTGTGTGTTGGTGGGGAGGGAGGTAGGGGTCAACTGGGGAGTCCATCCATAAGTTAATTCATCCATCTGCATGTCCTTACGTAAACTAGCTGTCCTGAAATGTGTCCAGGCCATATTTTGTATGCATATACCATAACACCTACGGTCTATTCAGTAACTTGGCTCACGGTTTCCATGCTAGTCAATGCAAAGCATATGAGCCAAGTTACAGTGAATGCACTATACATACATGTACATGCAGATCATACCTATATGTTTGCGAATATATCTTGGGATAGGGGTATGACACAGGCACATAGAAATACCCACAGCATGGCATTGAGGACCACTGATACACAAGCTTTATAACAGTACACAGCAAGGTTTTGCGGACTGTTTAAATGAAACCATGCATTTTCTTTATATAGATCAAGGGAAGCACTTCAGGAATCAGTGACATAACATAAACCAGGACATTTTAGTTAAGCTGATCCAATATTCAGGGCAAGACAATTTTCTCTAAGGTCGACTTGTCCAGGGACAAGTGCTCCTATCTTTTACATGTTATTTTTCTCCAATTTTACTTGTCCCCCATCAATTATTACTTGTCCCGGACAATAGGACATGCGAATTGGTGAGCCCTGAATATTGCCTTTGTCATCCATCAGCCATTGACATTTTCAGTTTAACTAGCTTCTCCAAAACAGCAGGCCAGATTCTCACTTGCCACTTTGAGGAAAGCTCTTATTCCAAAGGTGTATTTTCAGCCGTGCTGTTATTCCTCAAAGGGTATTTTTAGGTGTTCTTGTCATGCTTTTTAACCACCAAGAAAAGAAAATGGTACGCCGCTTCGGGAGCTCCCCAAAGCAGTGTTCCAGGTTGGTCAGTGTGGTTCCCTTAATTTATCCAGTTCCCAAGATCACAGGGCCAGTATTATATCATTGTGACCTTCAGCTTATTTTGAAGGTCAGAGTTTCACTTTGAAAGGACATTACAGATACTGGTAATTGCATTGCATTGCATTTATCACAAAAATTGTTTGTGCAGTAAGCTTCAACGGCCTTGAACCTTGATGGGATTGTCCTTCGGTGTAAGCATCACAGTCTGCCCCTGGTGAAGACAGTCCTAGTTCTTGTCTGGACATCTAGCTTCAGAGAATCAATAGCAACACCAATATTCAAAATTTGGTGCGCTTTGGTAGTGTAGGTATTCCTAACACATTGCATAATCATGATGTTCCAAATTATGCAAATTAGGCACATTTGAAATATTCAATCTGCCCTAGTTTTAGTATTATTACAAACTTGTATGTAGAGCCATGATTTCTTTTCAGGTATAGGCCTATATGATTAGGTACCATATACAAACCAGCTCAAAATATCCATAAATGCATAATAATTATGTAGTAGTTGTGATGTACCTGAGAATGCATCAGTCTGCAGATATTCATGTACATTGTATACATCTGAATATTTGGTGCTTTGGAAGTTGAATAAAGTGGGTAAATGTAGCTCCTTTCTATGAACATGTAGTTTTGGTCATGCGTAGATGTTAGAACCAATCCACCTATTGTTTATAGATATTGTCGACAAAGTGCATTCTGCACAAGTTAAGTTACAGTGTCATCATACATGACATAGCTGCCAACCCTCATGACTTTATCATAATGATTCTGAATTAATATAATGTGTGTGTTACGGCTTACGGATTGTGGTAATTAAATTCAATGTTTTTAAAGTATTCAATTTTTTTTTGCATATTTGTGATTTTTCTTTGCAGTCAATCCATGCTAATTAGTTCAGTGCCATTGTTTATTAAGTACTAGGTCAGTTTGGCACAGAAAATTGTGTCATTTTTCATGAAAATGCCCCTCAGAATTTTAAATATAATGTGTGTGTGTAAGCATATATGATATGTGTGTGTAGGATTGTCTCTTCCATCAAATTTCCTTTTTTTTGCACAGGGGAAGGAATTGTGATATTATTATTCAGTCACCAAATGTGATAATGAGAGAACATTGTCGTGTTGATGTGGACCAAGATGAAAGGGTAAGTAGAAAACTTGATCAATTTTTTAAGGATTTGATTTTAATTTCCATTCTGTTGATTGAATACTGAGGATATCATATCAACAATGTAAATATTATCTAATTGTTACTTTCGAGGTTTGCTGACATACATGTAAGGTCACAGAACTTGACAATGTATATGATCACACATGACCATGTATTCATGAGTGAGTCTTCAGTTTTTTCCTCTTGACTGCATGTTATCATTGACATACATATATATATTTCCTCAAATGTCTCACAATGGGCGAAAATTCACCACTGCACATCTAAAGTTACAATGGTTTGGGGGGGGGGGAGGACTTACCCCACCTAGGGCTGTTGGGTTTCTGTCATCTTTTTATCCCCTGCCCACGAAGTTGGGGGGGGGGGGTAATAGTAATGGGGAGCATCCGTCCTTCCGTCTGTCTGGGGATGATTTTGTCCAGGCCATTTCTCTAAGAATATTACCCACCCATCTGAAATTTTTATAGCTGACAGCTTATCTATTAGGGGTGCCTTTTAACAGTTTTATGTGGCTAATTATCTTTCTTGATTAGTTAATTAGCAGTGTTCATTAAGCAACCTCAGACACAGCTTGAGGTTATTCTACTTTTATCATGTTTATTGTAGTAGCTTGCTGACTGACTTAGGTTTATAACTGACCATGTTTTCCTTTTCAGCCATAGTAATTTATTGAAATTAATGTACCAGTATTAAAATTGTGGGCTCAGGATATGGTTAGCATTAATTAGCGACAACTTGTTTGTCTTCTTCCGTTCTGGACCTCTATGAAATCTTTTTTTTTTTTTTTTTTTTTTTTTTTTTTTTCGTTTTCATGATTATTCATGTGTCAGTAGCTGAGAAAAATATATTAACACTATTATAAGCATCATCCGTACCAAGAACAGGGTTCTCCACAGAGCCTACAGCCCTCTAAATTGTAGGGCTGTGACTTAGACCTCCCATTATAAAGTATAGGAGAATTGGGCTGTAATTCTTGACATTTGCTAAATTTTGTAAAATCTGGAAATCCCACTACACTGTCAAGATTATCTGGGGAAAGCCATGCAAGAAGCTTCAAGCATTATGATGATATGCAAAGTAAAGACTGAATTGATCCACTCTCATGTTCAGAGAGGCTACAGGGTTCATACATATCATGGGTTTATGGAAATATAAGGGAATTTCTAAAAGCTTTTTGCAGTGATGGAGAAGTCAGGGAAATTGAAAATTTATTTCTTAATCATGGAAAACTCAGGGAAAATCAAAACATTTGTTAAAACTCTTAGCACTGACCATTTTGACCCCCTTCCCAATTAAAACAAATCCACATTTTCCCCACTTGCAAATTGTTGGATCTGCCTCTCTAAAATGCACCAGTAAATTTAGCTTGCTTTTGGGTAAAAAAAGTTCTGGAAATGCTTCCTCCCCCCCCCCCCCCCAACCCCCAACCCATACCCCTAAAAATGCAAAGTGCTCTACTTACATACATGCACATATATCCTGTATCTTTACAGGGGAGTCACAGTATTTTATTTTGTCTACTTGCAGGTCCTTCTGACAAATCACTCCATTTCAAATCCAGTTCTACTGAACACAGAATCTGTGCATCGCACAGCAAGACTGCAACACAGAGATGTGTTAACTGTTGGTCACCGATCATTCCGTTTTGAGTATCCACCCATCTCCCCCTATCACACCACACATTTGAAACTTTCTGCAATGATGCAAGTCACTTCATCAAATCCACCTGTAGCCAAGGAAATACCTCTGAACATGTTAACCCAAAAAGTAAGCATAGTATATGTTAACCACTTGCATATATACTGTATATGGGCATTTCCATGTGTAAAAAGGGACACAAGGGTCAAAATTTAGAATTTAACCAGTTTTTTGCTTTATTTCTGTATATTTGATGAGCCAACTACCTCAAGTTCTCAAAACCAGGACATTTCAAATGTAACATGTGCTAATAATCCTACTCTTAAGCAAGACAAACATGGACCACATCTGATAAAATTTCATGTTAATTTTCTGAAATTTTCCATGACTGTTGATGCCTCATTACTGGAAAAGATTTTTCTTGTTCTGCTTTTGTTGTGCTTTATTATATTCATCCAGGGCATTAATTTTATGAAATGCAATAAATTCTGATATATATATATACATCTGTTGGCTTCTATTAGCCTTGTAATCTGGCGATATTTTCAGATGTGGTATATGTAGCGCCTGTCACAATTTTTCCTCAAAGTGTTTCCTCTTTTGCTCCTATGTACATTTGAATTGTAAAAATGAGTGTGCAAAGTTAGTTTCTTGAGTACCATACACACATACATTCAAATGTGGGAAAAATCAAAATGTCTGTACTAAAGAGCCTGTGATTGGTTGATATATGACAGACGTAACATTAGTATGGACAAATTAATATTCAACTCTAATGATAGAACAGATATGTTTGTTTTCACCTTAAGTCAGCTTAAACTGGTGCAAAAAATATTTCCATTGTTCTGCACCTTCATTCCATGCATGTAAACAGCGAATTATGAAGGAACCATGATGCACTTGTCATACCTGTCACAATTTTGTCTAAAATTTGTAACGCCCATCACAGTTTTTGCAAATTCAAGTTATTTGTCTTAATATTTCCAATGTCAAAAAGAGATTTACACACTGATGCTTAAACTTGTACTATGTTACAAAATAGTCACTTTCACATGTCATTTCAGCATTTCAAACACCTGTGACCGAAGAAGAAATCACACACTGTAACCCCCGTCACATGATTGTTTTATCACACATTGGATATAGAAAAGTGAAGATTTTTTATTTCACCATTTATCTGTATAGTTACCACTCTTTTCTTTGACACAATGATAAAATTAAGTTGGCACAACTTATCAACACACAGGGTAATTTCTCTAAACTATTTGTATCAAAAATGGTGTCCATTTGGTGTAACACACGTCACATGTTTTGAATATATCACAGAAGCTAATGTCTATGTACTGGAATTTTTGTTTTCCTTGCAAATGATTCACATTCAATAACTCATTAAAACCCACCCATATTTGTAATGTTTTGTCCAATTTGATAGTTGTCATCATTGCTTGAAAGTAAAACTTTGTGTCTGAATGTAACGCCCGTCACCATGGAAATACCAGGGCTATATGCTAGAAATACATGTACTGCTTTGTGTGTTTTATTGCTTATATCTTGCAAATTATCTACTGTACATTAAAGTGGCTCAATATCAGATCACATTTATTTCTGGTTCATGTGGGGTGGCCTGATATAAGAGGTGGATTTACGAAATCATGCATTGAGTTCACATTGTGAGATCACCATGCTGCTGACTTAACCAAATGCAGTATTGTGACATCAGTGTGGTCTTAACAAGTAGACTTCACTTTGTGGGATCTCTGTGACATCAGTATGAGATGTCATCATATCCAGTGATGTGATTTACCCTCCAAAAGTCTGAAATCCTTCCCAATTGTCTTTCTGAGACCCTTCTTTTTGTGCAAAAAGCACTATATTTCCTTGTTATAAAGACAAATTTCAGTAATTTTGCACAAAACCAGACCCTGTCTTGAAAGGGCAATCACATGCCTGCATATCACAGATCTCATGCACTGACCTTCACCCCTGTGAGGTCAGTTTTCATGATCTCACAATATTCAGGATCTGGTTGTGAGAACACTGAACAAACACACGGTTAGCACTAGGAAAAAATTCAGGGGGTCACAACATACATTTAGGCCATCTTTTCAACTACATTTTACAAAATTAACATGGTCAGTATGGCAAACTGTGACCCATTGAATATTGGTCAAGAGGTTTTCCATGATTTGAAAGGGTAATATACCCCCTACAGGGGGTTAATGCTAACCCTGAAACACATGATCACGTTGACTAGACATGGCTGGTGCAGAGAGGCATAATAATGTCGACCCACTACATCAAGACGTTAGAGCTACAGACATTCAGGTCCCCCTCATAATGCTGTCCTCAGGAGAGGCCATCCCTTCTACAAGTGTGGCATTTGTATTAAATTTTCTCCCACAAGAGACTGCATGGCCACCCTGATTATAAAGCCTGGGCTGGCGCTAGCAATTAGCCAGTTAGTCACTGGCTAAAAAAGGTGTGATCTGGCTAATGCTTTTTGTCACCAATTAGCCAAACTAGCTAAAGGATTTTACACATATAAATAAAAAATTCATAAGGAAAATTGGATACAAGTTCATATTTATTAGAAAATAGATATAGTTTAAACATATTTTGTTATTACATGTAAACAGTTATACCGGTAGTGCATTCACAGTAACTTGTCACCCAGTTTGTATGCTAGTCAATGGAAAGTAGGGGACAAGTTACCTTGAATGCACTTAAAGAGAAGAGGGCTGAGCCCTACATGATAATGCCTGTCTGTGGTTTATCTTTGGTCAATGAATATTCCTGTTCATAGCCAAAAATGGCACAATAAAATGGTAAAATTCCTAGCCCTAGCCCAGGGTGATACCCGCCACAGTGCAGCTAAATTTGGCAAATAAAATTTTCTGCTCTTTTGCCAGACTGGCTAAAGCGTTAAATATTCTAGCGCCAGCCCAGTAAAGCTACATGTATATTTCTGGTGTATTGGAGTGCCCTCATAGAGTAAAACCACGGCACAATTTGTAGATTGTAGTTGTTATGGTTTCTCCAAAATTGTCCGATAAGATTGTGGTGGTCAGAAAGAAAGATAGCAATAAATAATTAAATATATATATGTATAAAGAAATCATACAAAAACAGAGTATCTGTGTTAGGGCCTGTATTTTTCCGTTTCAAAATGAGTGTTTTTCCGTTTTGGGAAACTACAAATTCCGTTTCATTTCCGTTTCACTAATTCTAGGGCTCAATTTTAGCACTGGTCAATAAAAAAGGAAAAACAGTTGATCTTATCGCCTCTGGAAAATGTTGATCCATCGACGAGCGGCAAAGTGACTCCATATTGTTTACTATGTACGTTGACAGCCTCCACCTACAGACGGCGCTATTATCATCGTACCTCTGTTGCGCGTTATATCTATATGCCATGCAAATGAATGGATATGGTAGTAATGGGGTCTATAGCGCGCAGGTGTCCGGCCTGTCGTTAGATTTGCTCCACGTGGTATCGATAACGCCGCGGACTCGTCAAATTTGGATCCAAGTCCGTGTGTTTTGCTTTATGCGATGACATATGTGGTGATTTTGAATTATTTGAGAGGCAAAATTCACAAATTCCGCTTAATTTCCGTGGCATTTGCCGATTTCCGTTCCAAATCATAAATTCCGTTTGAGATCATAGATTCCGTAAATTCCGTCCGTTTTCCGCGATCGCGGAAAAGTACTGGCCCTACTGTGTTTACACACATAATAAAGAATATGTATGCAAAATTTAAACAGAATGTCTGTGCTTGCATGGATAGTACTGCATATGACTGACCTTGACATAGTTTCAAGGTCACAGGGGTCAACTTTGACAATTAAGGTTGTCATTGCTGGGGTTGTGTGCATGGAACTTTGTTCTTCATTGCAGCCCATCAGCAGCTCTGGTGCGTGCGAGCTTAGACAGATGTTACATCTTAGTGACACTAGCCTTCCTTCATGGACATAATTTAAGAGATTTAAAAAATAACTCTTGCATTCTGTGGTATACCCTGCTAATATAAGATCTTATAAGGAAAAAACTTTGTGTGCGGCCAAGGGTACTTTAATGCTATTTTATGTTTACAGAGGATGACTAGGTCCACAGTTATTAAAGGGAAAACAATGCATAGTGATGCTCTTTTCTTCATTGAGAAACAAGAGGACCCTGATGGATTATCCAAGCAATTTATAAATGCACATATTGGTAAGTCCTAGAGATTATGTACTGTTAAAATGCAGCATTTCACAACAGTGTCTCTTTTGTACTGCCACCCTACTCCATGTTAAGAAAAGGAGCTACATACATTAGAATGACAAGTGTTTTTGACTGAGCGTTTTACAATCAATTATAGCCATGATTTTTCAGGATACAGTGGTCCCTGTCTTCCAAGGGAGACTGCCCCTAGCACAGATCGAAAAGTGGTCTCTCATTAGAGGTACAATAGTATGTAAAAGCACAATGTCTTGTGGGAGCAGTCTTGAATAGATACGGTCTCTCATTTCAATGGTGTCTGAAGACCGGTATCATTGCATGTACACTAAAGTTTGTGAATTCGTGTGTTGTCTATTTAAATATATTTTTTCTAGTTTTGAAAATTTTTAATCTCACATCCTTAGACTTAGTGTTTGCATGTTTAATTAATGCAAGCATGTTTGATTCTTGAAACGTACACTTCAGACAGTAAAATCAATACATGTTATTATGTGAGGGAGGTTCATGAGTATTCCTGAAATATTTGCTCTGGAAAGTGAATCACGACCATTTTCAAGTTACCATAAACTATTAATAGTAACTGTTGGACAGAAATTTGCAAAGTTTTCATTAATTTACTGTAACCTTGGAGACTTCATGATCAATACATCACAACCGCTGTCATATATACATGTGTTCATACATACATAAGGTTGGTATTTCTAGAGATTGATTTGCTTAATTCTTTGACCACAGGTATAGTGTAGTTAACTTAATTCATATATCATTCCAGTTGTAGTACGTCGCCAACTTTTAACTCTGGTTCTTATTCAAGATCCATTCATGTCCCGTATTTAGCTTAGAAGATTATAACTACTGAAAGAGCAGGTGTCATTGGTGATATTTTAAAGCTTTTTTCACATTTACCTGTGCTGTGGAAGCTTAAATACTCTTAACATTTTCACCACTGGAAGTTACTGTAGGCGAATTGTTCACAGACCTCGGGATGCAACTGTAGTCAAAATTCAGTCATATCGCAGACGGTAGTGTTAGGCGAAGGGAGAGACTTAAACAGAAGGGTCCCCAGATAATTGGTTTGAATGGGATTTTCATGCTACAAGATAAGACATGTATAGCTGGTATGGTTGCAGTATTTTGTTAAAAAATTAAATGAATATGTTTGGGACATTTCTAGATCGAGCTATTGATTTATATAAGAGGAAAGGGTTTGTAACCTGCTGGTTGCCTGTATAAACTGACACAGTTGACATATGAGTGAAAAAACAATGTCTTAATTTATTTGATGTTAGTGGTTGTTGTTCACCATTATATTTGCTGTATGTATGATTTGCTCATGGGTAAAAAAGTGACTTCAGTGTGACAGCTGACAACGCTGGTCAGTCATGTTTGCCAGCACTTTGGTTACAGCCTACATGATTATCAGCTGAACTTAATCAACCACATGCATGGTGCATAGATGTCTCGTCAGTAAAAACTGGAGAAAGAACTCAAAGTCCCTTTGCTATTATAGGGCACATGTGAGCGAGAGAGCTAACACTCAGCTTTAGATTGGTGGCGAAATACATGGCCTTTCATCATCCTAATGAATATTAATTGCCTGAAAGACACCAAAACCACTCTGTGAGGAGCAAATCAACCAGTCTCCACAGGGTAGGACAATGCCCACATGCCTATATAGTGTAAAATCAGCAATTCCAGAATAAAAAGTGCCCAGATCACAGCTTTCCCTGATGCATTAAGAAAAGTTATTTACCTATTCTCGGACTTAGAACTGAAAGGGTTAATTTGACAACTTCAATACATGTATCTGCATTAATATTTTTAGGGTATGGATTGTTTGCCAAGAGAACATTCCAGAAAGGGGACTTCATCGCAGAATATAGAGGACAGTATCTATCTGCAGAAGAAGGGGAGAGGCGGGAAAAACAGTATGAGGTGGAAGATGGATCATTCTTGTATTTCTTTAAACCTAGAGGGGCAAGAAACATTATGTGGTGAGTAAAAACGTATGTTTACCTTAACATGCAGCCATGTATTTTTATTTAGAAAGCTGGGTACATAATTGATATATCTGGTCCATTGTCTTGATGTATTGGTTAACTGTCATTGCTGCATCACATTATGAATGAACATATATAATACTGCAAAAATGCCTGCTTCACAAGTCTTGCTTCACAATCTGTTATTCTTCGTAACTCTGAGCTATTCTGAGTTTTATAGATCAGAAGCTATAATTCCTATTGACTATTTGGAGATACAGTTGTGTTCAGGAATAGGTTCCCTCCAAGCATGCCTCTTCCGCAATTATGCGCAAAAAGAACATCCTAGTTTTCCTTTGTAAGTTTTATTAAAAACCTATTTATGTACCCGTAAAATTGTGCTTAGGTCTAATAGCTTGTTGTTTCGGTTATGCGCATTACATTCCATTAGGTTTCATTCGTGGATGTAACTTGTTTGTGTCAAGATTAAGGTGTATACATGCTCAAATGAATACGAGTGGAACATGGCACGTTTATATACAGATGGTTGAAATTCTGTCCGTGTGCATAAGCACACTGCTGTGACGTGAACAAAGTTTACTGTTAGATGGGTGGAAAATAGGAAACAAAATGATGACACTTTATTTTGTTCCAGTACAGGGGGAAATGAGTGTGGTCATACGGGATGGAGTGTGTACAATTTCATTATCATGTACACATTTTTAGCAAGTTACCTACTTGCAATTAATGGTAAGATTCACTGTATCAAAACTGTCATATTCGGGCATAACAAGTTTTCCGCTGTGCTCATCAACTGCAGTCTGCATAAATACAATATGGTTTTGCCGTCATCGGCACCCAACCTGGGGCTAATTTCATTCCATATCTTTCGTCATCATTTCAGATTGTTTCATATGACCTTTCTGCAGCTTACTGACGGATAAAAATGTCACAATTTTACATTGTTGTTGCATAGAAATGACCAGTTTTAAAGTCTTTTTGCGAAGACTGGCACCAACATCAAATCACCCTTCCCTTGAAAGAGCTGGGTGGAAGTATTGATATTATAATGAGAACTGGAAGTTTACAACTGCTTTTCCTATTGGCCCAAATGATCTCATGTCAGAGTTAATTATTAAAAAAAAAAACATGGAGTGTATGACCTGTTTTTATGAAAGACAACTATCTACGGCGGTGTCAAACAAGAGCAATTTTACTGCATTTTTGATATTGTTTGCAGATTTTCAGCCGGCAAAGTGCTGAAAACATGCCATGAAAGTACATTCTGCATTTAATTTGAATTGGATATCTTTGCATGGCATTATCTACATATTGAACAAAAAATGCAGTGTTTTGTCAACCATTTATGCCGCCTCATCCTCCAAGCTTAATGTTATATGTAGAGTGGAATTGCAAAATCATGCAGAAAGGAAAATACTTCAGCACAAAGAGGACTCCACAATAGAATTATTATAGCTTTTTCAGGGTTAATCTACTCGGTGCACATTTGGGCACTATATGCTAAAAGATGCATTGTTCGCTGGAGGCTCAATCAACATGCAATGAAATGAAGAGAGAAAATACGCCGACAAAATATTGAAAGGCCAGGGACTGGGAGTCCTGGACCTGTTTTGTTTTCATGCTGCGCTTAAAGCACAATCACTTACGTTCAGGCACAATCGCGCTTCTGAGAATCTGACATTGGGCTAAATGAATGATAGTCATGACTGGTTCTTTTTCGTGTTGTTGAGCAAAATGTAAGTAATTTAAATGTTGGTGCGCTTAGTTCCAGAATGCGCTGAGACAAATAAAATAACTCAACTAGTGAGCAAGTAGTAAGTAGTAAGCAATAATCATTTGCAAAGAAAAGATTGTTTTGAATTGCTGCTGATGCTTCACTTCAGGAGAAGGTATGTATGATGAACAGCAGTTGGTATCATCACTACTTTGTCCACTGACTGAGTGCTCATATATGTAGAGTTCATCATTGTCTGAAAATTATCCATGCATTTAATATGTGGAATTCTTAAATTCACACCTTGTTTTGGTTTTAGCATCGATGCCACGGAATGTGACAGTTTTGCCAGGTTTGCTAATGATTCCCATCTAAAACCAGAAGCAAAGATGGAAACTGTGTTCGACAGGTCAGGCAAGCCACACTTGTGCCTTTTTGCTGCTAGGGATATAGCAGTGAGTATGATATTCAGTATTGCATACAGGTAGATGTTCAATGGTAAAAAGAGTATTTTCTGCACATGTGTTTCTGCAGCATTCATCAAGCTATCTAGACACATCATACAAGCAGTCTTGTCTGATTTGTGCTGGGATATTTCCAGTTTTCATGAGTACAGGGAGGGTTGTACGTAATGTATAGTGCCATGAAGGGAGCCACATACTGTGGCCTGTAGCATAACACAAGTCACCAGCTGCAGTGAGCATTAATATTCCAACCCAGGCAGGCTTGAGTTTAGGAGGGTAGGGCCAGGACTACAACAGTAGGAAAAGTACTGAGTACTGATTAACTTTTCATTTCATGTTCATTCTTACTCATCAACATATTGCATATATATATAAACATAAACACTACAGTATAGCATGTATTTAAATCCATTTTTAGCATGGCCAGGAGATACGGTACGATTATGGAGTAAAAGATCTCCCTTGGAGGAAAAAAGCAAAGGTAAGTGTGCATGGCCAAATTTCACTGAATTATTAGCTAATTAAGCTTACATGTCAGTCAGTTGAGCTTTTTGGTAACCTGTCATCCATCTATCAGTTGCCCATCCAGTAGAAATTTTGGGAACAACATATTCTGGACCACTGGTCACACATAGCTCAAATTTTGGGAATATTTCCCATGAACCAATGCTTATGGGAGGCCTGAATCTTAGTCAGTTTTTGATGGCACTTGTTTTTTTTTTTTTTTTACTAGATACTGGGTACCTTGACCTAATTTTTAAGGATGCATATCCATTCCAAGTCTAAATTCTTGCATACATATCTCATGGACACTGCTCTGTTTGCTCAAATATCTCTGAATTAATTATTAGATCAACTGAAATATCTTGACTTTTTCTTTTCAATTAGAAGCATAAAGTGTCCATTCTGAAACCATATTTATTACGAATCTTCAAATTATCACGAAATAAAAAGTGTCATCAATATGACATATTTGAGAAACCCTTTCCTGGCTAGTAAGCACAGTAAATTTGATTTTTCATGAGTTTGAAAAAAGTTAGACAAAATACATTTTGGGACCTGGAAAAAAATCTGTTATGCGTGCAATATTTTGGACAAGAATGAGATTCTATTATGTAATCAAGGTTACCTAAATACACTCTTATTTCATATATTAAGAAAACTTAGATACAATTTTAAAAATGTATACAATTACCTGATGTTGAAAAATAGAAATTCTGCAGACGATCAAAGTGACAATGCTCATTTTCACCACTTCAGTAGGGCAGCTTCATAGCTTCCATTTTAAGTAATATTAGAGTACATGTGGGCATATAGGAGAAGGGCAGTGGAGCACAGATTTATAAAAGTTTGGTCTCTTTTAATTAGCTCCAGTCTACTGGACTACCCCCCTTGTTATGCCCCCACCACCCTGTGGGGGACATATAGATTTGCCCTTGTCCATCCGTCCCGTTGTTGTGTTGTGCCTTCCTCTAAAACTATTTGACCCACAGTCAGGAAACTTTAGGGGAGTATTAATTGGTAGGCCTATATGAAGATGTGTACCTGAGGTTTTGTTTGTCTGTGCCTCTGTTATCTTTATCTGTACAACAAACTTGTTTAGAAAAATATATTTGCAAAATGTAATTTTTATCTCTGCTGGCAGATGGTGTCCTACTACAGACTATACAGTTTATACCTTATCATGTTAGTCCCCATCTCATCTAGCCTAATATGCTGGGTTACCATAAAACATAAGAGAAGTACTCTGACAGTTCTCTGCTCAGCTAACATTGTCTGCTCGGCAACATGAAACTTGTATTGTACATCTATCATCTGTCCGTGTCACTGTTGGTCCTTGTGAGGATAGGCACCAAAGGCTTCATTATAGCCATTTTCATTTCTCCATTTGACACTGGTGACAATTCTGTGAATGATGTTATAGGTGTGGGGGGGGGGGGGAGGCATTTGTGTCCCATGAACACTTCTAGTTCATTTCAATTTTGCTATATTCTACTTCTGTACATGATCAAAGTCAATTCAGGATATACTGCTTTGTAAGGGGACATTTCCATGTGCACAAGTTTATATCCATTTCAGCATGGAAACATCATGTATATATGTACATTACTTGCTTGGGGGTCGGTTGATCAGTAAGCTTTCAGTACTTTAAGATATAGTTTGCATTGTCTGTGAAATCACAGGCCCTTGAAAAAGCAGTAGGATGACTTACCAGGCAATAAAAAAAACCCCACTGCCTTCACCCAAGGCATGTTTGCATTTTGAAATTTCCTTTTTTTATGAGGAATATCAATATGTAAGTCTCTTTTGAATCCAGGTTACTGCCAGCGAATTATACAAACTGGAGACTGGAGGGAGCAAAGATGAACAGATGCCTCTCAATATGGCAGAGTCAACTGATATAAAAGCAGCGTGTGAACTGGAGAGCTCAGGGAACAGAAATGACCCAGAACAAATGCCTTTCAACACTGAAGAGCCAGCTGGTGCAAATATAGACTGCGAACTGGCGATGGCAGCGAACAAAGATGACCCTGAACAAGTGCCTTTCAACACTGAAGAGCCAACTGGTGCAAACATAGACTGCAAACTACAGATGTCAGGGAACAAAGATGACCCTGAACAGGTGCCTTTCAACACTGAAGAGCCAACTGGTGAAAAAACACATTGTGAGCCTGGGATGGCAGGGAGCAGAGATGATCCTGAACAGGTGCCTTTCAACACTGAAGAGCCTACTTGTAAAAGCACACACCATGAACTATGGATTGAAGGGAACAATTATGACCCTGATCAGATGCCTTTCAAAACTGAAGAGCCAATTGGTGCAAATGTGGACTGCGAACTGTTGATGGCAGCGAACACAGATGACCCCGAACAGATGCCTTTCAGCACTGAAGAGCCTACTTGTGAAAGCACACGCCATGAACTGTGGATGGAAGGGAACAAGGATAACCCTGATCATATGCCTTTCAACAGGATAGAGCCACCTGGTGCAAACATAGACTGCGACCTCCAGATGTCAGGGAACAAAGATGACCCTGAACAGGTCCCTTTCAACAGTGAGGAGCCAAGTGGTGAAAACATAGACTGCGAACTCCAGATGTCAAGAAACAAAGATGACCCTGAACAGGTGCCTTTCAACAATGAGGAGCCAAGTGGTGAAAACATGGATTGCAAACTACAGATGTCAGGGAACAAGGATGACCCTGAACAGATGCCTTTCAACAGTGAAGAGCCAAGTGGTGAAAACATAGACTGCGAACTAGACATGTCAGGGAACAAAGATGACCCTGAACAGGTTCCTTTCAACACTGAAGAGCCAACTGGCGCAAACATAGACTGCGAACTAGACATGTCAGGGAACAAAGATGACCCTGAACAGGTTCCTTTCAACACTGAAGAGCCAACTGGCGCAAACATAGACTGCAAACTACAGATGTCAGGGAACAAAGATGACCCTGAACAGGTGCCTTTTAACACTGAAGAGCCAACTGGTGCAAACATAGACTGTGAACTACAGATGTCAGGGAACAAAGATGACCCTGAACAGGTGCCTTTCAACACTGAAGAGCCAAGTGGTGAAAACATAGACTGCAAACTTTGCATGTCAGGGCACAAAGATGACCCTGAACAGGTGCCTTTCAACAGTGAAGAGCCAACTGGTGCAAACATAGACTGCAAACTACAGATGTCAGGGAACAAAGATGACCCTGAACAGGTGCCTTTCAACACTGAAGAGCCTACTCGTGAAAACACACACTATGAACTGTGGATGGAAGGAATCAAAGATAACCCTAAACATATACCTTTCAGCACTGAAGAGCTAACTGGTGAAAAGGCACACTGTGAACTGGAGATGTCAGGGAACAAAGAAAACCCTGAACAGGTGCCTTTCAACACCGAAAAGCCAACTGGTGAAAAAACACACCATGAACTGTGGATGGAAGGGAACAAAGATGACCCTGTTCAGATGCCTTTCAACAGGGAAGTGCCAACTGGTGAAAAGTTACACTGTGAACTGGAGATGGAAGAGAACAAAGATGACCCTGAACAGATGCCTTTCAACACTGAAAAGTCAACTGGTGCAAAAACACACTGTGAACTAGAGGCGGCGGGGACCAAAAATGACCATGAACAGATGCCTTTTAACACTGAAGAGCCAACTGGTGAAAAAACACACTGTGAACTTGACCAGGCACAGACCAAGGATGACCTCAAACAGAAGCCTTTCAATGGCAACTTAAAACAAATTCAAATTCTTCATCCATCAAAAGGTACTAATCATCACACTCTAGAAACATTGAGAGTGGCCTTTCTGCCAAGCTCAGCAGGTATGTCTACCCCCACATTGCTTGTGAGAGAAGTTGTCTCCACCAAAGTGGTGGACTTGACGCAAAATGCAGTAGACTCTAAATTAATGGATGCAAAATACAATGAACCTGTTAACACTAGAGGGTGTGATATACCCAAAACATGCAATGACACACCAAACACTTCAGCGGACAACTTATCGGACCAGACAGGGCAGGATATTGAAATAGTTGATGACAGTTCAGATGATAATTCTGTTGTCCTTGAGTATGTTAATGGTCACAGTAAATCTGCAAGTGAAGTTTGTGATTATGAAAACAGCCTCATCAAAATGCCAGCAATTCTACAACAAGACACAACTATTTCTGGACATCAGAAAAAGAATGCAAGAGTGTGGAACCTTTGGCATTATTGTCTATATTGTGAATATGCTGGAAACAATATTAGTAGACATTTGAGAAAGAAACATGCAGAAGAGGATGAAATCAAGTCCATTCTGGAGTTTGAGCAAGCAGTAACTGGAGAAAGCACAAAAGAAAAGGCTAAAATAGTGTCAGACCGACTTGAATTGTTACGGATGCGTGGAGACCATCTACACAATACCAGAGTTATGAAAGAGCAACAAGGAGACCTGGTTGTAGCTCGCAGAAGAAAAGGGGATTTTTCTGTTGAAGATTATGGTCCATGCACAGAATGTTACAGCTGGATCTTACTGACAGAGCTTGGTCGTCACCAGAAAGGTCGCTGCATCGCTGCAACAGTGGCTAAAGATGTTGATACATCAGCTGGAGTGTTGCGTAGTAGGTCTAGATTTCTGAAAGGAGTTGTTGAAGGAGCACATTACAACAGTGCCTCTCAAATGTTGAAAGGAGTCATCAGTAACATGCAGTCTGGTCCTGATAACATCAAGGATGTAGTAGTGAAGGACAGGTTAATAGTAAGGCTGGGTGAGGAGTGGTTGTCTAAGTGCAGCCGAAATTCCCTCCGTAGAGGAAACTACACCTCAGATAGAATGAGGCGATGTGCCAAACTATTGATCAAATGTAGCAAAAGAGGCACGGAGATGCAAACCATGGATGATGTTTTGAAACCGGATCACACAGAACAATTGATAGAAGCTGTGTTGGACATGTCAGGGGGACAAGGCCAATTTGTAATGAAAACACCGTCAGTGGCACTTAAACTTAGGGATGATTTGCTTAGAATGGCTGCAATCAAACAGATGTTTGCCATAAAAGAAAGTGACATCAAGAGAGAAAAAGAAGCAAAGCAGTTTGTGAAGGTATTTGAAAGAGACTGGAATATACGGCTGGGAGTTACTGCAAGAAATGTCATGCAAGAAAGAAGATTCAACAAGAAATCTACACTCCCAGACCCAAGAGATATAAAGGAGTTATCAGAACACCTCAAGAGAAGCCTGTGTGATCTGGGAGAGACTTTGACAAACTCCCCAGATTGGCCAACATACACCAAAGCCATCACACTGACACAGTCAAGAATTGCAACCTACAACAGAAGGAGACCTGGAGAAGTTGAGAGCATCCTGTAAGTTATGAAAATAACTAAAAACTTTTCTTTTTTTCCATCATGATTATGTACATGTATGTGTGTGTATATACCATACCTCCCCAGTGACAGTGTTCACTCGTGGACTGCATGCATGGTAATTTTGATTAACCCAAATGAGGAAAAGCTCTATACCTATGAATAGTACACACTGAAAAAAATTGCAAAAAAAGACCCAAGATCATCTTTCGAAGAGTGGACCTGAGTCTGAGTCAACTTTCTTGTGCAAAAAAAATGATAGTAAATCATTTTTAAATGACACATAACTGATTCCAGCAATGATAATATACATTTATATATTTATTTCATTAATTGTTTCAAACGTCATCTTATTATTTCTCATTGACAAAATGACATACTTTGGTCCGTACCAGCTGGTGACTTCATAGTCTTGATATTGCAGTGTAAATGAAATTGTAGTACCTGGATCCACATTTGCTTTTCTCTCCAGGAAGCTCACAATAACACATACTTGTGTATCCTTTGATTTTGACCATGTCAATAACGTAAGTCCACAAAACGCATGCAATTTGCTTGATTCCATGGTGGTGGTGGTGCAATAATTGATTTATATTGTAACACAGAATTAAATATGCATTCACTCCAGGTTAAATGTGTGTGCAAACATGTAAGCTTGGACAAAGAGTCTCAAGTGGGAACTTAGTTTTTGGATTGGGGGATTGAAGGACCAGCAGATCACCATTACCAAAAGTCCAGGGAAGTACCACTCAAGGCCCATTTGATCCTTCCACCTCAGGATAAGAATGACTTTAAATGACACAAGTTATGAACTTAAAGGCACATTCGAACTTGTTGAGGTGTATAATACCACAGCTGAAAGGACATAGTTAAACAGGCTTTCTTGGATAGTTTCGGACACTGTATTCATGGTAGTGGTTTGTTGTATTTAAATCTTTACCTTTTTGATGTGTTACTGGCTGCATTTCTCCTTCAGCTTGGAAACCTTTATGGCAGTGATGACTGATGAAGAGACACCAGATGTCGGCCTTGTCGAAGAACAGCTTTCTTCATTAGAAAAAGAGCTTGTCAAGACACAAAAAATGGCAAAGGTCCGTGGTAAGAAGGGAAGTTGTGTCCCAGTTCTCTTTCCAAATGATACTTTCAAAGCATTACAGTATATCTCGTCTTCTGCTGTGAGAGAACAACTTGGTGTCAATGGTGCAAGAAATGATGAGGGGAAGCATTTCCTGTTTGCCAACAGAGGTAGGTATTAATATCAGACTCAACACAGTGTTTGCTACAGTAGTCCCTTAAATGAGGCTTCTCTGTCTCCATCAGGCATCCATCTTATAATGCCGGCATCTTGAAACAGAAATTATAAGTGTTCATTTCTTTTGTAATGTTAGAAAAAAAGCCACCTTCTAATATGGCCACTTTTCTGATGTGACAATTGGGTGCCTTATTGAAATATTAGAAGAGGAACTCAGACTAATTTTCTGACTCCACAAAATACCACTATTTGTATAAATGTATATAATGCTGTAGCTATTTTTATTTCAAAACATTACTCCAATGACAACTTGTTCATATTTTGTGTGTATACTTTTGAAGATGCCTACAAAGTTTGTTCATGCACTTGCTAGGTGGCATTTTAATGCTTTTTTTAGGGGGAGGCTGTTTCATTAATAATGTTAATGTACATAAGTACATGTACACACAGCCTCCTTGTTTTAAGCAACTTATAGTCTGTACCTTAAGGGCTGTATGCAGAAAGCAGGATTAAGTATCTAGTACCCCATACTAAGACTAAATACCATGCTGATGAATAGGTGTGCCACCGTAGTTCTCGTCTTAGATTGGCTAACCAAGAAATAGTCAGCATTTCTGCATATGCCCCTAAGTGTCCAGTATAATACCATTTTTGGGTTGTTTTCTGTGTTAAACGCGTAAATTATATTTACAGGGAAATCTGTATTCAGAGTGTGCGATTCACTCAGGGAGATCACCAAGGAGGCAGAAGAAAAATTCTCCTGCATTTCAAGCCTTAAATGTACAGCACTGAGGAAATTCTTGGCAACTACTATGCAGGTAAATATACTCTCATTCAAGCCACACCGAACCCAAGAAAAAATTTGATTTTATTGAAAGCACAGTGAGAATTGAAAGAATATAAATTTTATGGAAATCACACAGTTAGAACTAAAGTTATGCCTGTCTAAAGGTTCAAAATTATGATACCAACACAAGTCATGGAGGCTGCTATTTTGTCTAAAAACCAATCCCATGGTGCAACATTGATGACATGAGGCTCCCATCCAAAATATCATATTTTGATTTGAGGGTAAATAATCCACACTGAAAATTGCTTTATTCATTGAATTTAATCAAGGACTTTCAACATTACCAGGGAGACCCAGGAGGAAAATCTACTGGATTTTTCACCACCTCCTACCATTTTGAATACTTCACCCCCTGGTGCTCATCAAAGAGAGCTTATCACTACTGGGACCTAGCAGGTCCCTCCCAGATGAGACCCACTTAGCGAGTCCAATACAATAGGGGTCAGATTAGTTATCATATATATAGTGACAGTAAAGAGAAAGTTAAAATAGTGAAGCAAAGTTTAACTTGTATAATACTGTATTACAGTGGAGAAATTGGAACTTCACCCAGTAAAAATATTAGATTTCTATTGTACTTAAATCACTAGCCCCTAAAACTTAATGATCATTATTCAAACTCCATAAATCTGGAACATAATTGAGATTTGTTGTAAAGGACATGACACGCAATGATACTGCCAAAGCGTAGTGTAGAGTGGTGTGTCATTGACCTAGCCAAGTGGACCAGGGCTCGAGGGTCACTGACCTAGCCAAGTGGACCAGGGCTCGGGGGTCACAAGCACACAGCACAGCAGAGAAATGTAACTGTTAAAATCATATCCGATTTTAGCCATTAAAAAAGAGAAAAGCAGTATTTTTTCCTGGAGTATTTCATAGATAGGGTTTTATCATCGTATAACATTTAACTTAAAATGCAATTCATCACCACAGGCACACTGGGTTTCACGTCCACAAATGTAGAAATAACGTGCACAATGATTCTCCCAAATTTTAAAATCATATAGTCTGTCAACCATGCCGCGTGGAATCAAATTTTGCAAATATTTCGAGAGCGTCAATCAACATGATCATATATCTACTACCCAACTTACTGTGATCATTTTACCCTCCTTCTGAGACAAACTGGGTAGGTGTGTGGTTCATGACTCTTTCAGAAACCATTAATTTGCATGCTTTCCTAGCAACACTAGCAAAGGTTTACGTGCACAACATAGACAGATTTACGGCCGTGTGGTGCTTCGCAGGGTGATTGACAGGTGCCATAAGATACCGGCAACATTTGTTTTTACCCACTAAAGAACAAAAACTTGCTTCTGGAAAACCTCTGAATCACAGAGCAAACAAATTTGCAGCAAAAAAAAATAATCTAGCAAGTTTGTATTACAATTGTGTGCATGTCTTCTGCTGCCTTCATACTATTCGCGAAATTTGTTTCCATACGGCAGGGTTGACAGACTAAATAGCACAGACATACATTGTACATGTAATTAAGACATAAAATAAGGCAAGGAGTTGCTTTATATGAAGTTTTGCAGTTAAAGGGTTTCAAAGTTGAAGCCATTGAAACAGGCAGGTATGTCCAAAAGTGCAAAACTTAACAAGTAGGTGAAAATACATGTACATGATGTATGCATGCATCCTTTTTAGCTACTTATATGGGTATTTAGTCCTATGGAAAATTTTTAGAATATGGCCAAACCATCATGGTGGATTGTGTTTGTAAAGGCATGTCATGTTTTAATTTTTAATCTGGAAAATGTCTGTCTATACAACAACTAATACATGATAGTCCATGGCTCTTGACTTAAAATATAAGCTGCATTGTGAAAGAGCCTGTCCTTTACTCTAAATTTCAAATACATGTACAGCAATTGATTATGAAATATATAATGTATCTTCATGGTTCTAAGGGCAAGATCCTGTTGTTGCCTGCAAGAGAAACAGACAGGATAACTATATCTATCATTTTCAGACCTAAATCTAATTGAAGGGGTGACAGCAAAAACATACCAAATGACTTTGCATTTTTTAATTGAGTTATAGGTTTTGTTGCCATGCTGGCCATGGTATTGCTACATGGATTTATTAACCCCCTGATACCAATAGTTAGATTCTAAATATTGATATAGTGGGTTAATATAGTCCATACAGCAACACAATGGCCACTATGACATACACAACCCATAACTCAATTCAAAAACAAAAAGTCACTTGGTACTTACTGCATTTTCAGATAGAATTGCTTGGGACATTCTTTCTGTCATGCCTTCAATGTAAGGTTATTTTGAAATTGTTCCTTATCCTTACAGATGCTTGACCTACACGATTCAGAATTAAAATGGGTGCTCAAACACCTTGGGCACTCCTTCAATGTGCATGAGAACTATTACCGTAGTCTGCAGAATGTGTTAGAAAAGGCGAAAGTAGCCAAGCTGCTTTTGTTGGCTGATAGTGGGAAAATTGGCACATTCCTCGGAAAACGTCTGGAGGACATCTCATATGAGGGTACTGTTTAAGCTAAGGATAAAGTGAATTGCCAAACATATTTGTGACATTTTGGTTTTTGTTTGGCTTAACTATGTTTTTGAAAATGGAGTGCAAACTCACCATATATGTATTTGAATGACACTTTGATATCTGACATATTCATCTTCAGATATACCAAAAGAATATTTTCTGTATGGGAACTACATTGTATTTGAATCACTTAATTGACGTATCCTGACACAGATGGCATCATTATGAGACTTGACAAAGTTTTTTGTTTTGTTAGAAAAATTTGCAGACATTTTTTTTTGCTGAATTATCACTCAGCTGAGCTGTATATGGTATGGTCCATCGTGCATGATTCATTGTCCGTCAATAATTCCATGCATCCCAGATCTGTTTTTCCTGTGAATTGCTGTGAAAGATTGCCCAAGAAAATCCAATATTGTCCTATATTTTTGTTTTTCGTCTTGTTAAACATTTTCAATGAGATCAATTTTAATGCACACTTTGAAATTTGTATATATTTTATTCTTGAATGTACAATCATGATATTAACATGACTATGTACTGGTATGTAAATACAAGAACATCAAGTGTTTGTTCCTCCAGCTAGGTAGTGTTCAGTTGTACAGGTTGACTGTCACTGCTACGCTGTCCACCTGTCAGTATGGAAATGATAAACTGAATGTAGTATGCCTCTAACAAGAATTTGAAAGGTATACATGTAGTAGGTAAAATTAAATTATTTTAAATTTGAATTGATGGCATTGGTCATGACACTTTTTTAAATGGCATCCAAGAGGAGTACTTATCTTGGTAATAACAGTTTGAAGTGTGCTGCAGAGAATTGAAAACGATTTTGGCCTTGGGAGGTTGAGAAACACAAATATTACTGTAAATGAAGCAGAAATAACTGGGCAAATGAATTTATCAACTTTACAGTATTACTGAAATGAGTTTCAAATGAACTAGGGCAGACCTCAAACAGGACGGTACATAAATGAAATTGAAACCCCGGGACAAATTAAGCAGAACTAGTTATTAGTTTGTTTTGTTTTCTTTTTTCAATAAATTTCTGTGTGTTTTATATTTTCAACATCTACAGAATTGTCACCAAGATGGTATTGAGACCTTGTAGAAATGTTCCTTCAAACTTGATGGGAATGTAACTTGTGTGTTTCGCTGCCAAGTTCAAATTGGTCAGACCCATAGTGATTTTTTTGGAGTTAGGACATTTTTGGCCTAATTGTAGGGGATATGCTAGAAAAACTTCAGACGTCTCCAGAATGGCTCACCCATTTGCTTTGAAATTACAACAGGACACTCCTTGGGATCCCCAGTTCTTATTTAGTTTTTCACTAGGCATGCTAGGTGGTTCTAGTTTGTTTCAGATAAGCATAGGATAAGTTCTACTTCTTTAGTTATATTCTATTTAGTTCCCGTGCATCAGTTTGTATGTTAACTCAAGTGAGCAGGGAACCATCTCTGGTTTATGTGTTTCCTCACTGATATACTGCAATCAAGTCATGTTATTTTTTATTCTGTATATTGTAAACAGACATTGACATCCCAGACATGCCAGAGGAGGGTGATGATAACATCGAAGAGATGCAGAGCCGAAGAGGGGACAAATGGTCAGGTAAGCAAAAATGACACAACACAGGCTTTGTGGTCCCTAGTTGGGCATACCACTGTATGTGACCAACTGGTAGATGAAATGATAGAACTAAAATGTTATAGATTTTATTGGGGTATTTGATTGGGAAACTCCCGGGGGAGATTCTGCCTGTTGGTAGACCACTCTCACTGGTAGTATCAGAGGTAAGTATTGAACAAATGAAAAAAATACCAAAATTTCCTTCTGTAACTTTTCATATACATATTTTCAAAAACTTCCAAGAAAAAATAAAAGCTGATGACAACTGGTCTGACTCTCCAGAGTCCAGTTTGCCTAAGATGGGGTTAAAAGAGTGGCCTGTTACTGAAAGCTGTGCTTATCAAGGCTAACATGTACTGTTGAGCCATTGGTTCAAGATAGGTTTGTGTCTGTTGTAACATCATATATGCATGGTGCAGCACTTGGCAATGCAATTTACATTCCCGGTATGTAGGGAAGTCTAGTGTTAGTTGATAGTGGGGATCTGTTTTGATGTAATAAAATGTGGGGTGGATAGTCATTGAAGGTATGGGGAAGTGGGATTGCCATAGAATGTTATGCAAACATTTTTTAGAAATAAATGAATTTGAATTTTTGTAAAAGATCCATTGTCTCTTGTGACTGGTCTGCTAGTAATATAACCATGTTGTGTCATTTCTTATTAAGCAGACACTGACATCACAGAAGAGGGTGATGATGGCAACATTGGAGAGATGGAGAGCATAAGAGGGAGCAAGTGTCCAGGTGAGCAAACTCCACCTTTCCCACTGTTACATGTATTTGTACATAACTTTATACCAATGAAATATTGTTGGCATGTGAGTGCCCATCAGATTTGTTTAATTCAGAAGTTTTAAAGTTTGAAAAATTACAATCAAAATAATATGGCATTTAAGGTATGTGGGATAGTGATGAAAGTGTCAAAATTACAAAATGTACATTTTTAATCATCTCAAGTAAGGTACAATGGTAATCTTTCATTATACCAAGTAGTTTTGTGTTGAAATACTTAATACTTTTTCTCAAATGCACATCAGCCAGTGGGCTAATCGGTTTGCGATGGTAACTGAAAATATCTTTTTATCACCCAGTTTCCTAAAGTACTCCTCCATACTTAATTAATATTGTGTAATTACTATCATTTTGATGATACTATAGTTCATGATCAGTTATGCCAGTTGTCTGTATACAGAATTCCGCTTTTTTTGGCTGGCTTTTGTGATGAAAATGTTGCAGAAGACAGCTAGCCCAGAGTAAACAATGCATCTGAGGTTCTAGCTTGTCTGTAGTTTTTCACAGCAGACACTGGCATCTCTGATAGCTGTAATATTCCAGATATAGGTCTTTAATTAAGGTTTACCTCACTTCATTTATCTAAGCTCCTCATTGGTTTAGTAGGGATGATACAGTATTTGTGTATTCTAGTCAGGAAGACTGTTGCCTCCTTAAAGCAGACTTTCTCTGGTTCCCGTCACTGGGAACCATAGAAAGTTTGCTAAGGAGGCAAGGAAGACTGACCCAATAGATAACCCTTGAATCAATAGAAATGGAGGGCACTAGGCAATGCTAGGGCTGTTTAAAAAGATTATGTATTTTTTTTACCAATGCCTCAAAAGAGGGGTGGGTAGCATGACGACCAGACAGCATCTGGGATGTGGCCGCTATCATGGCGGTCCCTCCCTATCAATTGCCTAGAACTGGAGGCTATCAGGAAGGCACTTGTATCTTTCAGTTCCTCACTAGAAGGCAAGCATGTTTTGGTCATGTGCGACCACCTGTCATTCTTGTGAACAAACTATCTTATGGAAGCTATGGTCAATTGTTTTTCATGTTTGACTTGCTGATGTATTAGGACTATCTTGTAATCTGGTTAGATTTTGATGACCTTGACCTTTTTTTTAAGATCACCTTCATATGAATATATGGAGGGGTTTCAGTGAACTTTTGTTTAATGTAACATATGTAGGCATTTACCAATTCTTTAAGTACATGTAGTATAAAGCATATGCATGAAAACTTGAAAAAATAATAAGCCGCATTTCCATCTTGATCAGTAACTACATGTATGTGCACTAATTTGTGTCACATGCTTTGAACAACTTTGAAAGATTGAAGTAGATCTGGACAGATCGTAAGAAAATTACCTTGAGAATTTTCAATTAAATCACTTAGTCTTCATCAGTCGAGTTTTATGGGAGGTCAACTAAGGTCAGATGACCTGGAAGGGTCATCTGACAGGGGCACGGTGTTTTAGGTGTTAGGTAGTTCCAGCCCCTTGTCCCTGTTGAGTGATGGGCGCCTGATCTTTAGCCTCTGTTGCAATTACTTTAACTTTGTCAGGAATGATAGAGTGTCCTGTCTCTGTACAGTGATCATAGATTGCCGATGATGTTCTAGTCTATGGTTTAGCTATAGTGTCTTTAATAAATTTCAGCAGTTTTGTTGATATGCCTTCAACACCTCGACTTGTTTTGGTCTTCAAATTTTCAATAATTTTGTTGGTGATATCAATATCAATATTTTTAAATGTAAATATATGGTTATATGCTTTGTTCAAGAACTGTTAGTATCCATTTTCAAGTGTTATGTTTTGCTCTTTAAGTAAATTCGGGCCTATGTTTACGAAGAAATTATTAAATTTATTAGCAATAAGGAAATTACTCATTGGTTAGATGTCAATAAACTATCTCTCAATGTTAAGAAAACGCAATATATGATATTCCACCAACCTCAAAAGAAATTTTGAACTCCAGTGATAAAAATGAAAAACATTCAAATTGAACGTGTAGATAGCTTTAATTTTCTAGGTATTATAATTGATACACATCTTACATGGAATTCTCACATAAATAAAATAATCAGTAAGATCTTGAAGTCTCTAGGGATTTTAAACAAATTAAAAAGAAGTATACCTATTGACGCTAAACTTAAAATCTATAATTCCATCATTTTATGGGATTCTAATTTGGGGATTCAAGTGTTCTAGCCTAGAAAAAATACAAAAGAAAGTCATTAGGATCATAACTTGTAGTAAATACAATGCACATACAGGTCCTCTGTTCAAAAAGATGGGGCTATTAAAAGTTGAAGATATTTTTACGATTGCTAAAATCAAGTTTTATTACAGATTTTTAAATCAAACAGTTCCTGTAACAACTGTTGTCTTAAGTTCTTAAAAGGTTTATGGAAGATGTTAATACCATGTTGTCTGAGAATTCGTTGTACATAATACCTCAGAGGTGCCCCGTACGTAAGTTCTAGTTTCTGCTTGATGACTGTCATAGCCTGGTCTACTAGAATGCTAGGGAATAGAGCAGGCACATCATAAAAGATCAGCTTAATTCTGTGTGGAAGGGATTTCCAAACCCTTTATTTTCTGAATGAAGGTCACCTGACTGATGAAGACTAAGTGATTTGGTCGAAAATTCTCACGGTAATTTTCTTACGTTCTGTGTCAAGATCTACTTCAATTATGCATCCAGAATGTGGTATAAACTTATTTAGTTCTAACTTTGAAAGAGTGCTCTATCAAAAGATATCGCAATAATAGTTCGAATAAAAGGTTCAAAGTGAAGAAGTTAAATTGTTATGTTTGAAAATAGAAAATGTATGGTATTGGAGTTATCATTTTCCAACATACAAATTTTGAGGGTGTTGACAGCCGCCCGCAGTTACTTGTTAACGCAATATCATGAATATCTCAAGAATGCCTGGATGGATTTTGCTAAAATTCACTAGTATCGTGACCCTAAAGGCGAATATGAACTGATTAAATTTTGACAATGTTGTGACCTAATTTAAGCAGATGGCGACCTGATTCAGTGGTCATTAGGGTACATTCCTCCACGGCTTAGGGGCATTGCAGACCCACCAATCAATGCCTTCGGGGTTGCCTGGATGGATTTTGCTAAAATTCACTAGTATCTTTACCCTAAAGGCGATGATGAACTGATAAAATCAGTGCTTTCGGGGTTGACTGTGTGTAGTTAATTAATTGATCTCCGATGAGCACTAAATGATTTTGACAACATACATTAATTTTGCTCCAATTCAGGAAAAGTTGAAAAGCCAAGGAAACTGCAGGAACCACAAGCACGAAAAGGCACTAACAGGGAGAAAGGAAAAGGACCCGAAAAGAAAAGCGGGAAGAAGCGTAGTTATCCATGGTCAGATTCTGATCCAGATTATGTTGTATCTGATCTGGATGATATTTCAGACCTTGATTTGGATGGAAGCTGCTCCACAAAGCCAGCCAGTTCCAGGGATACAACTAGACCAAGATGTGCAGCAGGTATGACCATTAACAAACAGAGTGTACCACAGGGAGGAATTTTGAAAAATGATTGCATAATTGTGGATGCGTCCCCTGAACATCATGGTGGGGCAGCAACTGGGGCTGTTTAAAAAGATTATGTATTTTTTTTACCAATTCCTCAAAAGAGGGGTGGGTAGCATGACGACCAGACAGCATCTGGGATGTGGCCGCTATCATGGCGGTCCCTCCCTTTCAATTGACTGTTTTGGTCATGTGCAACAAAAAGTGTCATATGTGAACAAACAAGGGGGAAAACTCAGTCCAAGAGACTATTTGCTTGCACAAGGCTAATTTGTCAGGCTCAAGTGAGGGCACATTGCTGGTCACCTGAATGGGATGTCAGACTGGTTGAGCTCCAAGTGGTCACTCCATCCCCAGGTGGCAGAGGTCATTTAACAAAGATGGGTAAAATCTTTTCACCATAAGTGACAACTTCAAATTTACCAGCATTCCTGTTCTGTTTCCCAACGAGATGACTTAATTGGACCACAGATGCACTTGCCATACTAGAGATGGCAAAATGAGGATATGCCTTTGAACCAATCCCTCTATTTCCAAAGGTCTTCAGCATAATTCAGGATGAGGAGGTGGTGGCCATATCCTAGTGGCTCCTTAATATCCAACTAAGCCTTGAGTACCAGAGCTATTTGATCTATGTTTAGAGCCTCCCTGGCCACGGCTGACATGGTAGAAACTACTAGTACATTTCTGGTCATCAATATTCCATGGGAAGCTGACCATCATCATGCAATCTCCACACTCTGAAACTTTTGCCAAAGGCATTACAGCTGCCGGCTTCTCCTTTGAAAAAGGGGTTTAAGAGAGTTGCTGTAGTACACTAAGGAATTTCTCATCTAATTAACATGTATGAGGGCTGATGGAGAACCTTTGTGGATTGGGGTGCCAAGTGTCACCTTGATCCATGGCAAAGCTCTACAAGAAAGATAGCAGAATTCCTACTTTCCCTTTTTAAAGGAAAATCTTTTAAACTGAGGACAATTGAAGGATATATACAATATAGGGCAGTATAATCTCTGCATCTCTAAAATTCCAGGGTTTGACAGTTGGATCAGATCCACATCTGTCAGTCCTTGTAGCTAGTGTTTACTCAGATAGACTAGTAGAAACAAGGTTGATTCCATGGTAGGATTTGTTGATGGTACATACTTTGTGCCCTGACAAAACATCCATTTGAATCTAAGGGCCAAGAGCTCAAACACATCACAAAATTGTTTTCCCCTCACTGTCAGGCCTTCTGGGTAAGACAAGGGGAATTGTATGCTCTATGTGTCACCAGAATGAGATTTTCAGAAGATGGGCATGAGGTAGTCATATGGGATTCTTAACAAAAATTTAAATACCCAGAGACCCATAGTTGCTTTGTCACTGCGTTTAGGATGTTGACTTTCTCCTCATGTTTGTTGTACCCCTGAACTAGGTTGCCATTTTGCACTGCTCATGCTCAGAAGCAATGCATTGTGGATGTAGAATTACATGAATATAAAGCTTTATTTGATCTGGGGTCACAAAACAGGCTTTGTTCCCATTATGGAGTAGTGCTTCAGTTCATTTGAAGTAATACTTGAGTGCTCTCACCAGAAAGATATGCCCTGATCAGATATACTCAAGCCTTTGGCAATTAAGTAACCTGATCAAAGAAATGATGTCTCCTAACAGTTCTTTTTTATTTTATCTTGGGACAGTTTAAACAGTGTATTAGGCTAGCCTATGAATGGGGTCAGAAAGGATTAAGCTATTAAGTCTATATACCTCCCTGATGCACAGCTCTGCATGAGCATGAGCAGATGTGTGATAAGTCCTGCATGGGCAACACATTGGCCAAACTAGGTCAGGGTAATTAATAGCTGCCCTCATCTTGGGCCAAATTTCCCTGAGGCTGCCTAGTTATATTCTACAAAATACACTTTTTGGTCAGTGAATTCTGATAAAACTTAGTCAAATGTGAAAATTATTGTCTACTTAAAATACCTGCAAACTTTGGTGTCTTTCCTGCAGACAGCTAGTAATTATTTGGGCTATTTCTTTGTTACATATGTATTTTATGTTTGTTGTACCCCTGAACTAGGTTGCCATTTTGCACTGCTCATGCTCAGAAGCAATGCATTGTGGATGTAGAATTACATGAATATAAAGCTTTATTTGATCTGGGGTCACAAAGGGATCGAGCTCTTTCAACCCAAAGATGCACACAAGAATGGAGTCACAAACCATCCACCCATGTGTAGGATATTAATGTTGTGCCTCACCAGCGGTGAGTGGCTGAAAAAGGGCCAGGCCCATTAACATGATTAAGTCTCAGTTATTTGGTTAGCTATAGCGGGAAAATCCCTCCCCCCCCCCCCTTTCCAATCTGTTCTATATCAGAAAATTTCAGACCATTTACTTTGTGAATGTGAACTGTACCATAAGTCTTATAGAAATGAGGGTTACTTACAAATAAGTTTAAATTTTCAGAAAAATCTACATATTTGTACCACAGTTGCATTCATGTAAGATTTTACTTGGTCTGTATCATGATCACTTTAGTTCAGTTATATTTTGCCCATTTGGTTTTATTTCCTAGAAAAAACACTTGATTGCAACCATGATTCTGTCCTAAATAAAAGTCAATGGAACATGACACTCTTGTTTCTGTATCTGCTTTAAATTAAAAGCAATTGCATCATTGAAAAGAATGCCTATAGCCTTGGAACCAGTCGCAGATAAGCAGTGTGCCTTAGACATGTTAGAGGCAGTGCGGGTACGTGCTGTCATGTCATAACAAAAATATGCTTGAAGTGCAGATATGAAAATGGGAAAAGTTGTATTTAAGGGGAATAACCTTGCTACATGTATGAACACAACTGTACCCATAAGTAACGAATCTGGGGCAGAAAGAGAAAGTATGTTGTGGTCAAAAGGCACAATTTTACATTTTAAACAAGTAGCATTATTATACCTCAGAGAGAAATCCGTACTTGTGATTGGTTTAAGTAAGGTGGGTAACAGTTCTTCCTGTCACCCAGAGTGAAGGTTACTGTCATGAGAATTTCTATGTCTTCATTGATTTATTGTTTTTCATTATAATAAAACTTTGGATGATCGGGAGAATTGTGAACCTTCAGGATGGACTCAACGCGAAGCGAACACATCAAAGTACAACTTCAAGACATGCCTATACTTGCCAGAATGAATCAAGCAGCTGTTAATGTCACCTGTTACCATTCTTGCATGCATTTAGCCATAACATTCAGGCTTCAAGATGTTTGAAGTTATGAATCTAAAATATGGCAGTCCTGATATGAATCAGTTTATCCATGACAAGAAAATTGTCATTAAGTACAAGTATAAAATATCTTTTAAAGTATGTTGTCCAACATATTCATTTTTCAGTGCCTTTGGTCACAAAGAAACCAGATGTCAAAGCTTTTCCCCCCAAAAAGACAAAGAGAAAGTTTGCAGGTATGGAATATTGGTAACATTCATATATTATGTATAGATGCACAAATGAAGTCAAAACTGCGTCATGCTAAATGTTTCCTTTTGGAAGTGTGTTCAGCAAAGAGTGTACTAGAATAGTATTCAATTGTTTTTGGTGAATGCAGTTCTATAAATCTGACTGTCAAATTCAGTATTGCTTGTCTGCCATTATAGCTGGTGCCCATGGTGGAATATTTTGTAAATGTGATAGTCACTCTTGATTCCATATGCAGGAAATGATAACTCAAGGCTATGATTACACTGCCAGCGATATACCATGCTTATCCCTGTAACCTCTGTAAATAGAGGTTGTTGTTACAGGGATTTCTTTTATTCAACAACTCTAGCTTGATAGGCAACCCCACACAGAATTGCTCTCGAAATACTGGAAACTATACTCAGCTGTCCATATTGATGGTACATAACTGTTTGAAATAAAGTGCTTATCATGACTAATGTCCTCAAGTCAATTTACGCACATTAGCATCATCACTGGGCTATATATAAAAAAAAAAGCAATGTAAGGCCACACAAAGTTGAAATTATGGTTCTCAGACATTTTTTTTTTCAAAATGACCAGGTAACCAGGTCTTTTTTAAAAATTTTCATCCACCCCAAACATTATGACCAGGTGACCAGGCTTTTTTTTTAAACAAAAATCAGAATTTTCGATCCCGGGGAGTAACATGCACAGCGTCGCTCGGATTACTATTGCGCCCGCGTGACTACCCCAAATTATTATTTTGTCCTTTTTTTCTACTAGGCCACCTGTCCAGTACAGGACCGCGGCAGATAAGCAGAGAGCCACAGAAATATTATTATTATTAACCCCCAAGTTGGGGGGTAGTCACGCTGGCGCAATCCGAGCGACGTTGTGCATGTTACGGGCACCTGTGTTCCTCAGTATCAAATTCGCCACGGACAACTGCTTAATTGGTACAAATACGCTAGCGTACGTTGCATATTGCGAGTAGCCTCCAATTATCCCCCATGGGCGAATAGTTTTAATTCCCGGTGTGATCTGGACCGAGACCATACGAGCCATATTTAAGTGTCTATGAATGCCAATGGCAATGACACAGCGTTTATCATGGATCGATATTTTCTGGGTCAAGCAGATGGAAGTGGAGCATGCATTGCGCGGCGGAAGTAGAGCATACATTGCGCGGTCACATGCCGACCTATTTTCTGCAGGCAAAACATGTCAGCATGGTCAGCGCACACTTGCCTTGGTATTTTAGTTTCAGTTACAGAAACTAACAAATAATAAATAATAACACAGCGTGGAGGCTTCTTGGTTCAAATGTGTGGAAAACCTTTATGGCAGACAACATTTAAATCAAAAAGGTTTGTCCGCTGACATTTGAATGGTCCGGCGATGTGTTGGTTTTTTTTTTAAATCTTCATGAAACATATTCGACCCGCTGGGTTTGGCGTGGACCCGGCAGTGTCTGAGAACCATAATTTCAACTTTGTATGGCCTAACTATTTCCATTGAGTCCCTGATGAGCTCTACTGAAAGAGAAACCGTTTGAGCATTTACAGCAGTTTGACGGACCTGTGCATTTTCTTCTCATTTGCACCATAGATAGAGGTTTCCCCAAATTCAGGGGAAAGTGCTTTGCAAAAATAGATGGGATCGATTCTTGCCAACCCTTGATATTACATATATATTTCTGTAATATTTTGGACAGAAGAGTTGTATTTAAATTTGAGATCAAAAATGTAAAGTCTTCTGTTATAAGCAACATGATCCTTCTCCACTTCAATTTACACTGCTTTTGTTGCAGGCAGAGCGCAATGGACAAATGATCAAAACTTTGAGGTACAGAAGATATTCAAGGACTTCATCAAACACAAAGTTATTCCAAACAGGAGTGAAGTTGAAGACAGAAGAAGACAGTTTTCAACTCTGAAGGACAAACACTACAGAAAAATTGTTTTCAAAATCAACAATATAATAACAAAAGAAAAGCAGAAATAATAAGGCTATAACCATATTTTCCCTTGAGCTTACATTCATGAGACTTATCTGTAAGTGCATGTATATGTAGATCCATGTGTTATGTAGCAAAGCTTGTTCTGAGAGACAACTTTTAGTCATACCTTAGGTGATGTCTCAAGACAGTGACCACTGTAATATGTATTTGTACGGTAACCGAATTATTGTTCCCAAGTTGTCCTCAAATCATAATTATGTACCTCCCTGTTGATGTTGGCTGAGGAGTTTTTGGTCGTACACAGGCTACTAGTCTACTTTGGATCATGCTCAGCAAGTATATAGAGTACCATTGATTATTACAGTGCCTTCTTGATGAATAAACATAATTCAGCTGAGCATGGACTGCTCACACGGTCCTCTTTTTTCTGCCCAAGGACATGGGAAACAGATGATTAATAGATGGGCTTAGGTGGAATTTTGAGAGAATTTTTTAATACTATTTTACCAAGCATTCATGGAAAGGGCCCTCCACATGGTGTATACATGTTAACTTTACGTTTTAGAAGTGCATTGAAGTTGGGTCTATTGTGACCATATGGCTGCCAAGTTGTATGTCATGATCTGATTCCTCTAGAGCCATGATACATGCTGAGCACAGTTGTAGTTGAGCACACCAAGGAAAACTCTGGTCTCCTGTCTTTTAATGCACATTCAGATGTGATAGTGTCAAAGAGCTTTAATTGCTTCGTTAGAATTCTAACGTATAAATCAAGTGCAGCTGCAAAATAAAAATTAGACATAATTTTAAATCACTTTGTGTTCTTTAATTTCAAATCAAAAAATTATTTTGTGGTTGTGTCAAAAGAGCTTCTAACACATGAATCAAGTGCAACTCAAAAATAAAAACTAGATACAAGTTTAGGTCACTTTGAGTTCTTTCATATGAAACCAAAACAAAATTATTGCAGGTGTGATTTTGAAGTCACTTTGCACCAACGATAGATAGAAATTGACTATTTTATATAAATGATGTGTAAATACCTCTGGCACAGATTTAAATTGGAAGTTTTTAAATAAAATTCATGTGTTCAGTTCAGAAAGTTTTATACATATATATATATTATATATATATATATATGTGTGTGTTTAAAATTGCTGTGGTTGCACGTACTCCTATTTGGTCAGTTAAGTATCAATGCAACTTCCCTTCGTCTTTGATCCAGAAATGCTTTAATTGTTGGTTGAGGACCACCTATGGAACTGTACATCATATAGACTCTTGGATATCGCTCACTCGCCTGTAAAAACGCATTTATGTTTTGATACAAAAGGAAGCATTTTTGCTGAAATAAGATTGGTTTCTCAACGATGGTTGGTCACACTTGCCAACTTATAGATATTTTGTTGATATTTTTACCTGCCAACTGCAGTGTTACATCAATTAAGTGCATCCCTCATAAATGCATCGTCGTAACCCCATGGAGACCATGGTTGATTAACTATGTTGGTCGCGGTTTTATTCCTTATTTTACATATAACCTGTTACCATGTGAAAGAGGAAAGTGTTTCTTGCACCATGCATGTGTGTCCATTCGCCAAGCAAATGAACGTATTCTTTACCACACATGCATAGTGGGCTATGGATTGTCGAGCTGTTCTTGTCCCCCTTGGAACCCTCAAGGGGAGTAATCTGATTGGTCAATAGACTTGTGGAAAAAACTACGATCTGAGTAGGTAATTTACCACGGTGTCCGTGGGGGAACAACAATACACAAATGTACTAATACGCAGCTTACGAAATACAGTTCAGATATTGCTGGGGCGAGGCGTGACAATGGCGCGCATGACCGATCACATAGTTACACTCAAGTCTTGTTGCTCAGGTAGGTCATGCTAACCCGACCGCAACCTGACCCCAGAACTAGTTGCCTGTCTTTCTTATGGGGAAAACTATGAAAAGTAACCCCCTCCATCCAAGGATACTTTGCGATGTTTGCAAATTTCCTTGTGTTGGCAAAACAGCCTGGCACTTTGCAGTCGTACACAGGCATTTTGATGATGATATGTTGTCGAAAACTGCTGAAATAGCTACGCTTTCTTGTGTACCACTCGCCTCCCGTTCACTTTGCAATACTGTACTATGGTTGCTCAAGCAAGCGTCCTACTTCTCGCAAGGTACTGCAGAATCGCGTTGTGCGTTTCCTGGCGGTAGAAACAGGTACTGTATTTCGTAAGCTGCGTATTGAATTAGGCAAACAGTTGCTACAAACAAAAAACGTAAGCTCTACTACGTGTGAAATGGAGATGCACACACCATGCAACAGAATAGGTAATACATGGTACTGTACATTGACCATTTTGCTGTAATTTGTTTTCATGTATGATGCTGATGGAAGCAGAGCAAGAAATGAGAGTGAAAAGTATGTTAAACTTAAGGATATATGGCAAGTTAGCAGTGACCTTCACAAAGCACTGAATATAACTTTGGATTCAAATATAAAGTATGGTAAACTATACATTTTCTGAAAGCAATCAAACTGGAGATGCTATTCATTTCACTTTTACTGTGTCATGTTGGTTGCAATGTTTGTTAACAATTACACAAGTGATAATTATAATTAACCACAAATATCGCTTCAACTTATTCAAGTTTGAACACGTTGACCTCAAATCTGCAGTAAACTGAAGTTCATGTAGTGAATCAAAGAGCGTGTCTAAGATTTTCCAATTTTTGTTCCTTTTGTCACCAGAGTTGGTCAAAGGTAGCTTGCCTTTGATGTGTCACCTTGTCCACTTCAAACAGAGGTATATCAGAAACATCAAAATTCCAAAATTTGAGATGCACTTTTTAGATTTATAGTGTGTTCTATAGTTTACCTCTAATTTGATGTCAAAATCTATTATTTTAAAATGTAGGAGTTGAAGCCAAATTTGTTGCAAATAATGATATCTTTTATCACTTTCCAGTCTGAGTCCGCGTATGTGCGGACTCACACAGATGATATAATATTAATATAACGATTTCATATGTGAATCAGGGCTAGAAATAGGGCTTATCCGCTTGTCCGTACTAAGTGAAACTTGTCACGGACAAGTAAAGTTGGCAATGCACTTTTCCAAAATTTACATACAGTTCAATTAGAATAAGATTCCACTTGGTTGGCGGACAAGTGAAAATTTTTCCTTATTTCGAGCACTGTGAATTATTCTTGAAAAGACATTTCCAACGAATACCAACATGTCATGTCTACTATTAACGGTTAGTCAACGGCTTTTCTCGGCGTGCCGAGGAAAGCTGTTGACTCAGACTGGAAACTGTTGTACACTTTTATAATTGCTGTGTAAACATTTTAGCTAGTAAACATTACAGTGCCACAGAATTGTTCCTTAGGTTGTATGCTTTCCAGACCTGCCATTGTTAATCTTTAGGAGTAAGATTTACTCTTTTTGAGCTAATATTCCAACAAAATAGTGAGAAATTTTATGAAAAGAGTAAGATCTTACTCTTTTTAAGACCAAGTTTTCTTTAATAATCTATTTTAAAGTGCCAAATCTTACTCCTTTTTCACAAATGTTTTACTCTTTTTGGACCTTGGAGGTTGGCAGGCCTGGCTTTCCAAAATACATACTTTATGGGGCTGCTTGAGTTTATTTAGAGAGTAATCTAAAGAAAAATGTTCCTCATTGCTAAACCTACTGCTAACTTGCTGTAGATCCTCATGGTTCCATAGAAATTACAATGTATGCCATGAATAGTGAATTGTTAGGTTTGGTCAAATTCAAAGATGGTGAATTTGCTGTACATTTGGAATTAAACACATAGAGTATAAGCAGTGTGGACATTGTGTTGTTTGTTTTTCTGGCTCTGCCCTGAAAGCTGAAGAGGGGAGCGAAATACTTTTTGGCCTGTCTGTATGTCTTTCTTGCCATCTGGTATTTTCTTACAAGTGTATCTCAAAAATGCATGGATCAGCATAGCAGCATCAACCCTCTACATATAAAGGTGAACTGATTAAATTTTAATGAAATGGTAGCCTATCTGTGTGTTGATTATGACTTGTTGGCAGAGCCATCAGTCCACGCCTCCCGCATTGAAGGTCTCCAGTTTATTAACTTTGAAATTGCTCTACAAATTCTAGGAGATATTTTACCTTTTGATTAAATTCCATTCTCTGACTGATCATCTATACATAACCAAGTAAAGCTGTTCGAACTCGTACTCACCAGGTAGTTTTAGTGCAGTAGACACCAGCATTGATGTTAGAAAAAACGGAAATTGAATCCAGAATTCAGTCGTTAACTTTTTAAAAGTTGTGACTACCCTTGTGAACTTTTAATGCTGCACTCTGGCATGGGTTTTTAAACAAAAGTGTAAATGAAGACTTGATTTGTATTATTATCCCTCGGAACTTCCCCTTTCAAGACTTTAACATGCCACTCACGGTTTTAGTGCAGTAGACACCAGCCTTGATGTTAGAAAAAAACGGAAATTGAATCCAGAATTCAGTCGTTAACTTTTTAAAAGTTGTGACTACCCTTGTGAACTTTTAATGCTGCACTCTGGCATGGGTTTTTAAACAAAAGTGTAAATGAAGACTTGATTTGTATTATTATCCCTCGGAACTTCCCCTTTCAAGACTTTAACATGCCACTCACGGTTTTAGTGCAGTAGACACCAGCCTTGATGTTAGAAAAAACGGAAATTGAATCCAGAATTCAGTCGTTAACTTTTTAAAAGTTGTGACTACCCCTGTGAACTTTTAATGCTGCACTCTGGCATGGGTTTTTAAACAAAAGTGTAAATGAAGACTTGATTTGTATTATTATCCCTCGGAACTTCCCCTTTCAAGACTTTAACATGCCACTCACGGTGGAAGGTCTTGCTTACCCTATCTACATGTACATGTAATTGCCTCTATGAGGAATCACTCCTGCAATATCTTGAAACAAGTATGCTTCATAGATAATCATGTTCCTTCGAGTTCAGTGAGTTTTGCACACACCTCCGTAAGTTTGAAATAATCTATTTTGAGCTTTTCTTATGGCCCATTGTCCATCCATCTGTAATTATGTCTGTGTGCCAACACATACATTGTTTTTCTAGGAATTCGTTCTTCCTTCCCTCCCTCCCTTCCTTCTTTCTTTCTTTCTTTCTTTCTTTCTTTCTTTCTTTCTTTCTTTCTTTCTTTCTTTCTTTCTTTCTTTCTTTCTTTCTTTCTCGGCAAATTTTTTCCGACATTTCATTTGAAAACTATTCTACGTAGAAACTCCAAACTTGGCATGATTATACTTCCATACATGAAGTCTTGAGTTTTTGTAAAGACCATTGACAGTTCTGAAAATTATGCAAATTAGGGCCATTTGAAAATTTAAATGTTGAATATCTTCAAAACTGTCATAGGTATAGGTGCCAATCCAACCTCAATTCATAGGTTTTGTAACACTGCACATTTTTGTAATTTTCATGTGACCCTTAAAGGTCCAGGTCATTTGGACCTTTGAAATTTTCATCTAGCCATAACTCTGTCAATTTCCATCCAATTTTGATCATGTTGAACTCAAATTGTAGGTATTGCAATACTGCATATTGTTGTAATTTACATAGAACCTTTAAAGGTCAAGGTCATTTGGACACTTGAAATTTTCATGCACCCATAATTTTGTCAATTTGCATCTGATTTGATTCATGTTGAGCTCAAATTGTAGATATTGTAACACTGTACATTTTTGTAATTTACATGTAACCTCCAAAGGTCAAGGTCATTTGGCCCTTCAAAATCTTCTTCCCATAACTTAGTCAATTTTCATCTCATTTGGTTCATGTTGGGCTCACATTGTAGATATTGTAACATTTTACATTTTTGTAATTTACATTTAACCTCTAGAGGTCAAAAGTCAAGGTCATTTGGACATATGAAATTTTCATCAACTCATAACTCAGTCAATTTTCATCCAATTTTGATCATGTTGGACTCAAATTTCAGGTAATGCAACTCTGCATATTTTTGTAATTTACATGTAACCCCTAAAGGTCAAGGTCATTTGGACCTTTGAAAGGTTTATCTAGCCATACCTTGGTCAATTTTCATCCAATTTTAATCAGATTGGACTCACATTGTAGGTATTGCAACACTGCATATTTTTGTAATGGACCTGTAACCTCTAAAGGTCAAGGTCATTTGGATCTTTGAACTTTTCATGCACCAATAACTTTGTCAATTTGCATCTGATTTGGTTCATGTTGAGCTCAAATTGTAGCTATTGTAACACTACACATTTTTGTAATTTACATGTAACCTCTAAAGGTCAAAGTCATGCTCATTTGGCCCTTTGAAATCTTCTTCTACCAATAACTTGGCCAATTTTCATCTCATTTGGTTCATGTTGGGCTCACATTGTTGATATTGTAACACTACATTTTTGTAATTAACATGTAACCTCTAGAGGTCAAGGTCATTTGGACATTTGAAATTCTCATCAACTCGTAACTCAGTCAATTTTAGTCCAATTTTGATAATGTTGGACTCAAATTGCAGGTAGTGCAACTCTGCATATTTTTGTAATTTACATGTAACCTCCAAAGGTCAAGGTTGTTTGGACCTTTGAAATGTTCATCTAGCCATAACTTGGTCAATTTTCATCCAATTTTAATCATGTTGGACTCAAATTGCAGGTATTGCAACACTGTTTGTTTTTGTAACTTACATGTGACCTGTAAAGGTCAAAGGTCAATGTCATTTTGCCATTTGAAATGTTCTTCTAGCCATAACTCGGTCAATTTTCATCCGGTTTTGACCGTGTTGAGCCCATTAACGGATCTACTGCTTTATGGCCATTTCTGCTCATGCCTTACAGGTGTCGAAAACTTTTGAAATAACTTTCATTTGTAGGCACATAGACAGATTTGCTGTGAAGAAATGGTTCCTCTATGGCCAATGATGACAAGATAGCTACGGAGTATAAGGGAAGGACTCTTCCATAATGATGTGCCAATTATCAGATTTTATCTTGCGATTTTGAAAAGTAGTACCGTGATAAATGTTTGAACATAAATCATGGTCTTTACCTATTTGATATCAAGTTTCGTATCAAAATTATGTTTTACTCTGACCAGTGTCATAAACAAGTAAGCCAGTGTGTCTAACAAAAGCCGATTGTATGCACCTGAAATTGACATTCAAATCTACGTACAGAATTGTTTATTTATAACAATGAAATAATCCCGGCCGCATAATTTTTGTGGTGGCCCTCGTACAGTCTCAAAACATTGGCAAATTATTTTATTTCGTCATATATCAGAATAGCTGTGATCCAAATCAGCGTGAGATTTCAATTATGTTAGCTAAAATATATTGAAAAAATTGAGCAGACCTAAACTGAGGGACAGATTTGAATATTCGCCTATGTGTATCAGAAAAAAAGTGTGCTTAAGATATCCAACTTTACCTTAGGCCTGTATATATATGTATACCAATTTATCTTTTAACATAAGAGGCAGGGAAAGCACACACAGTGCTTAAATTATGTTAATATTTTACAATATGTTTTTCTTGGCATCGTTTTCAAGATAGATCTGAACGTTAGCATGGTTAGTGAAAGGCGACTTCGTTAGGCATTACACACAGTTGCCAAGCTATCAGATACACTCATGTGATTGCTGTTTTTCCAGAATCTGTAAACATTAAATGTAAAGTGGTTATGTAGGCTTGAATTGGACAGCTGCAGTATGCTAGGCCTACAGTTTAATTGCAAAGATTCTTATTGGAAGTCCAGGCACTCACATGCAGCATTTTGCTCGGCGCTAAATATTTAAGTTTACATTTACCACACATAGGCCTACATGTAAATAGATTTATTTTTAAAACAAGATCCGAAGAAGAAACATGAATGATGCTTTCAGAGGGGAAGTCTCGGTATAAGTCTCATGAGGTAGGGTAAGTTGAGGTAAACTGGGACACTTAAGGACAAAAAACAAAATGGCTTTGTTCTTATTGACAAGTTCGAAAATTTTATTTGGTCACGAGATATGGGCAAACATTTACCATATTTTCAAATATAAATATAATCTATCAAGATGTTAAATATTTGGGGAAAATCTAAATTTGAAACAGTAAGTCGCGTGTCCCACTTTATCTTGCATTTGATACAAAGTGGGACATAAGCTCAGCTGAAGTGGGACAGTTGTTGTCTTTAAATAAAAATAGATCGAATTATTAAAATTTAAAGTTTCAAATTGTGCATAGTTAACCAAGACGTAAATGCGTTTCAGTTTGCTCATAAGGAATAAACGCACTTGGTAGCTTAGGCGGAGTCAAAGGCCTATTAAAGTGGGCCTACCATGTGCATTATTCATATTAAGTGGGACATCATGAGTTGCTTTTTAGACCTGCATAATAGGGCTGTCCTGAGATGGTTTATAATTTAGCCAGATGTGGTGCTGCCCATCCTGTTCACTGCCGATTGCCCAGATCCTGTGGTCATTTTTCATGACCCCCCCCCCCCCTCCACTTTTCCCCCATAAACTAACATGAGAAATATCAAGTACTGTATAAGTTTAACCTAGAGCTATATTTGTTGTCAAATTAGCATCAAACCTTCATTTGATCACATCGGGGTGTAATTGCAATGTACCAAGATGTACTTCATGTAAGACAAAATGTGGTAATTACAAAATTACAAAAATTTTCCTCGTGGAGAGTGCGACTTTCAGGGGTTTTGAGCTTTGTTGTAACGCATGCTAACCATTTATCACCTATACAATTGACCATGTATGTGTGTCACAAACATATATCATGGAAATGAAAGACTGTGTGTCAAGATATTGCACCATCTCAGATCACCAACATTATGCAGGTTCAACTAAACTTACTTAGGCATACATCTATAATGGAAGGACCCGAAAGACAAACGTCATATTATTATTATTTTATATTAAAATTAAAAGGTAAAATTTACAGCTGTCAACAGTGGTAGTTGCTGTCAATGTTAAGACCATGTGACAGGATCTTAACAGCAATTACCACATGTAAAATACAACTATCATCAAGAATGCCGTCTTCCTGTGCGCACGTTTCATGACTTATACCATGCCTTACGTGTCTTACACTCGAGCCAGACATCATGCCACCTTTGCCTTGTGGGTTCATTTGATGCCACAGCCACAAATTAAAGTGGATTGTTTTGCATTTACTGCTACCTCATTGCATTGCTGGATGTTCCTGTTTCTCTCCCACCCCGTTTTTTTTTGTTTTTGTCTCTCTTGTACAAATGCAAAATATGCATTACTTGTGACTGAGTACATAATAATATTATAATTGTCATTTTATATTATTTAATTTGCCACGAGGCAAGATGTCTCAATTGTTTAATCTTCACTTAATTGTGTCAGTTTGATCCTTTTGAATTTAATTTTTGTTGTTTATGTACTCTAATTCCTGTAAAGGAAAGGCTCATGAATATTAAATTTAGTGTCCCACTTTACATGAAACGCACTGTCCCACTCAACCAAACTCAGATCAGGTAAAGTGGGACACATTAGGTCAAGATACAGATGTAGGTGGCGCTTCCATGTTGAAAATGAGAGATGAAACTTTGTCATGGATACTACAAAATAAATGAACAAAACCGTGATGTACATTGGGTATTTCTGGACAGGGACCTTAGCAAAATTGCACATGTTTTGCTATGCACGAGAACTAAAGTATTTTCTTGATATGGGGAGTTGTTTTACATGGATCTCTTCTCGGTGGAAGCATTCGGCGCTAACAGTTTTCTGCAAAAAGGGTAAAGTATTGCATCTGTTCTTTCTTAAATACATACCGATTTATCAGAAGGGGCCATTAATTTAAACCAACGGAACCAAAAATAGTGTCATGTCCCACTTTACCTGATGTCCCACTTTACCTTAACTTACCCTACATGTATGACACAGGACCACTTTGATAAACGTTCCGTGTGATCCCAATCTAACCAGGTCTGCATATACATGTACTACATGTATAGGCCTATAGTTGTGCCAATGAACGTTTTAACTGGACTGTGCATCATCGCTTGAAAGATTTTTCAGAGTAGAAATCGTTGGATAAAAAACACTTCACTGGTCCAGTGATTCAGTTTACTGCGGCAAAAACAGCTATTTGGATTTATTTTCTTTTACATAACACAGCCAGAGAAACCCCCACCTAGAATGGTTAAATTGCTGACACTCAAGTTTTTCAAACGTGGTCATAATGCTCTAATTAGGCTATTTTAAAATACTGTGGCCTTAAAGTTCTGATTGGGTGTTAAAGGTCCAAAATTGTGCCCAGCGACCACCCGCCCAAGACAACCTCGTTACCGCCCTGACTAACGGGTCCATTATCTTTTTTTTTCAACCTTCAATGATTCTAACTGTGTAAAATGATTCTAACTTGTAAAACTTCGCCATTTAGCCCTACCTCATTACTTGACCTTGGGCAATGACCTTGACTTGGATAGTGACCTTGATTTAGATAATGAATAACCTTAATACTTGACTGGTCATCATTTTACTTCATTACTTTTCAAAGTACAGAGGATTGCCTCCAGTAGACCTAAATTTTGCACTCAGTTTTTAGGGGTGTATATTTTCCTTAGATTTGATGCGATAAATTGATCTTCATGGTAACCATCTTAAAGGATAATAAATAGGCCTACAGTTAGCTCCCAGACTATCAATGGCAGCAGCTGGGGGAGAGCAAGTATCGTAACTGGAGACTGTGCTAAACACTCTGGAAAGTGAACTGAGGCATCAGCCCTGTGAGATATAGGTCTATAAACACTGAAAAGTGAATTGAGAGATCATCCTTGTGAGATATGTAAAACGATTTGAATTTGGCGACATTCAGAAATAAAGGGTACAAAATGCAAATTCCACTTGTAACGGGGTGTTGATTATATTCAAATTGATCTATATGGTTGTCACGATCGAAATAATAATAGCTATGACGGTGTTTTCACTTATAAGAAAAAATAATAAAACATTAACGGCAGATTTTAGCCCTGGCGACATGCAAAATACTGAAAAAACTCATATTCTGGAGTATTTCAATGCCCATATGTCAAATACTATAAATGCTAGTGTAGCAAAACCATATATTTTTAGAAAGGTCTTCAGACAAGCTACGCACTAAACTTTAAGCATATTGTAATAGCATTATCTTAAACACATTGGGAAAATGCTTGGCGACATATGGGGCTCGAATCTCGTGAGCCTTGCCCATATACCCAGTAATATATATAAACACACTGAAAACATGAACTGAGAGATCAGTCTATTAGATAATTAAACACAGTGGAAAGTGGACTGAGAGATCATTACCTTGTGAGATATTGTCGCTGAAAAGTGAACTGAGAGATCAGCCTTATGAGATAATGGTGAACTGAGAGATCAGCCTTATGAGATAATAAACACACTGAAAAGTGTGTGAAAACCTTGTGAGATAGATTTATCAAGGGTTGTTTGATCTCACAAACCTGATCTCCTAGAGCATGATCTCTGAACTCAAAATAACACGCATGTGTGTGTGTGTGTGTGTGTGTGTGTGTGTGTGTGTGTGTGTGTGTGTGTGTGTGTGTGTGTGTGTGTGTGTGGACGGTGGACATTACACAAAATTTGATGCGTGCTCTTAAAGCTATTGTATATAACTGGTTCTCCGGATTACAGAATAGAATCCAATTAAACAATTCTCAGTACAACTCTGCACTCTGCATTATCCTTGAAATTTACATAATTTGTGAACTTACGTTGTGTTCTCTCGTTTCATGTTTCACTTCAAGACGCCTGAGCACGATGTCTTGTTATTTGTTATCGATGACATCAAGTCATACATATATATATATATATATATATATATATATATATATATATATATATATATATATATATATATATATATATATATATATATATATATATATATATATATATATTTATGTGTGTGTGTGTGTGTGTATCTTTTCGTACTGTGTGGCAATTATTTGCATGCCCGATCTTTATTGAAACGTGCAATAGGTATCTCCCTGGGTTTACTGGTCTAATATTGCCCTTTTCATGTGCAATCGCCCAATGCAGTTTAACTTTAAACTTTTGCTTCAACTAAGCGAGACAAAAACTTTTTTTTTTTCAATTTCAACGCACATACGCACCTTTTGGCTTCCAATCGATGTATCCTCTGATTGGGACTGTACATTTTTGAACGCTATTTTTTACATTACCAGTAGATATTTCCTTTGGTAAACATTATATCATGTCTAGCGACATAGTAGTTATTTCAGTAGTTACCCGCTGAAGACCCTTTAATTTATTTGGGCTTATACAGCCTATGTCAAAATTCTACAGAAGAATGTGCGCAATATGGACAATAGTACTTCCACATGTATATAGGTTAGATAGTTACAGGTTAGCTTTTGGAGAGTAAAGAGTTCGGACTGCGGAATAGGAAAATGACTATTAGGAAGTGGTTCTGGACAAAAAGACACAGATACAGTAGGGAGTTTTTGTTTTTCTGTCTCTACCACATGGAGTCTTTCAAAACCCTTGTCAAGGACTTGCATTGCAAAAGCAAAAGGTGGCGCTGCGTCCTGCATGTCGGCTGGGTGTTCTCGCAGACCACTGGGTTTCAGGTTTATATGCTTAACGATTACATTAATTATTATAAGAATGGACGTTATTTTCGATGCATGAACTTAGTCTGTTAACAGTGGCCTAACCTATTACCCAAACTAAAAGTCTGAGATTGCATGGGAGTGGTGATTTCAACTTTTACTCGCATCTTGGATACACATTATTGACAACAATGTATACTTTTATGAATTGTAGCATAGCACTTGTTCTATGGGATATTTTGTTAATTTTATCCGGAGACGTTACTAAAGCCTGGTTCCCTGAACCAGAATATTTTAAATATTCTCCACTTGAATGCCAATAGTTTAGCAGCCAATAAAAAGGTTGATGAACTCGACTCTGTTAGCATAATAACGTAGATGTAATCTGCGTGAACGAAACAAAACTTTACAACTCTGTTTCAAATATCGACATAGAAATCAGTGGGTTACAGCCGCCTTTTAGATGTGATCGTAACAGATTTGGAGGTGAGTGGCAATTTACTTATCCGATTCATTAATGTGTAAACAAAGAAACGAATTTTATGTACCAAACTTGGAGTTCTTGGTTGTGGAAACTACAATAATAAACATGAAATTCTTATTGTATCATTTTACGGACCACCACGCCAGAACTTGGAAGAAAGTATCGATTTTCTTGAGGTTTTTCAAGACATAGTAGCCCCTGCATTGAATACTTTTAAAGCTTCAATCAAACTAATCGACTTTCCTTCAAATTGCTCCATCTGACATGTGAACCACGTATTAGACATATTATAAAACCAGCTGAGAGTGGACTTTAGTTCTCTAAACGCCCATATTTTTCTCGTAATCTTTGTAACTTCCCAGCTTATGACTGTGTTTCTCGGACTGAAACAGTGACTCATTTTATGCTGCAGTGTCCACTTTTTGATGAACATAGACACACTCTCTGGAAAAGGGTTAGTGAAATTCTCAGAATAAATAATAATAGTGTTTTACTTGACAACTTGCATCAGTCTGAAAAATATTGTACGGTACTCCGTCTGCTTCATGTGCTACCAATTGTTCTATAATGGTGTAACTCGCTGTCAATTTCACGCTCCCTAAATTTCCTCTCTATAGGGCTAACTGGTCAGAAGAGGGTTAAAATAGGAAAGTTGGGTTACTCTGGTCTTCAGTATCTGTCACTTCAGCATTTTACAGTGGTAGTGTGCCTTGCTGACTTGTACCAAATACATCACCCAATTCACCCAATTCTAACGATGATGGAAATTTTAGAAAAAGACTCAAATCCAGCTTTTAAGTTGTTACATACTAACAAATAACTGCAAAGTTTATTTACTGAAATACAGACTCTGTACCATGACCATGTATTATTCCATGGTAGCACACCACATTGCAATGTATACAATTTCTCACAACAGTACATGTATAATATTCACCTGGTCAGAGCATCTAGTCAAATCCCCAGTGTTGCCAACCCTCCCGGATTCCTCGGGAGACTCCCGGAATTTTATGCTGAAAATACTTGAAAAAGTGTGGATTTTTGACAATTTTGAGTCACCTCCCGGAATTTCATTAATATTTCCCTTCTATATTTCATATTGATTTATCAACCTCCCGTAATTTTACTTTTTATCTCCCGGATTTTAAGTTTGGCAGGTTGGCAACACTGAATCCCACATATGATTCCCCTTAACTATCCTGCCCTATTTCCAACAATTTGCAATGTTACAATCCGGCCAAATCAATAGAGTGAAGCCACAAAGAATTTAGACAGGTTTCCTTGCAATCAAAACTTTGATGTGAATCTCTGTGAAACTAACTGTTACCACCTTTGGCTAGCTCTGCTTATGTACCCAAATCAGGAAAGCTGCTGTCATGTTTGAAAATGTAGAATTCGGAAGGGCATGTTGCCCTGAGATTGACAAGCAAATCAACCTAGCCAAAATGGATTCTGGCATATGCCAAAGATGTCTTGGATTACATGAACAATCAAGGGATATTACCAACAGCAAAACAACAACCAGGCTGGAATACTCCGAATAGGAAAAGAGAAAACAGCTAGGCAAATGCAGTACTTAGCATTTCTGAACTATGGAAGTCCCATCATAGCCTTGCCATGCATGCCTGTGTTATCTCAGTGCCAATCCACAATGCTGTCAGATAACCTTGCGTCCCTGTGTTCACACTCCAAAGACCACTGCCCAGAATCCCCGAAGCTGGGCTACAGCCCCTTTTATATAGCCTGCAGATCTTATATGTTGCTCATCCCAGTTAAAAATTAAAATAATGCTCTAAGAGAGCTCCCTATTATTGCTCTTGATGCTCTGTCTAAAACTGATTGTAACACACATACCCAGCAATAAAAGTTAAATTCATGACAGAAACCCTATTTAAATTGTTGAGTTACTCCTGTTTTGCATGCCTTCTGTATTATTACATGTAGCTTGTGAAATCTACACATTTTGATGCTCAGTGTTCCTTCAGGGGCCGTATTCACAAAGAAATAATTTTGGACTTAAGTTCAAAAAACCACCTTATCTTCAAAATTGAACTTAAGTTCAGTTTTGTTGGTATTCACGAAGAAATAAAGAATCGATTTTCACCTTAAGTCGAGTTTGTTGAGTTCAATTTTCAAGTCCGATTTGTACCTTGCTTAAGTCGAATTTTGAGGCGACAAAATGGCGGCCTTGCTAGGGCTCCACAGACGCTGGCGGCGTCGACTGCTAGGTCTTACGCTGGAAAGACCACTCGTAGATCATGTATGATGTAGGCCTAGATAGGACAAACCCGCTGAGCATGCAACGGCCCCATCCGGCAGTTCTACCGGTACAGACCGGAAACCATTCTCCATATTGCCGGCGAAATCGAGAATGCCTTGGGACATCAGACGAATAGATCAAATGCCCTGCCCCCACTGTTACAAATTTTAGTGCCCCTGAGGCTGAGGTATTTCGCATCAGGATCTTCCCAGTACCTTGTGGGCGCGGTCCTCCACTTTTCCCAAAGTTTACTTCCCGGACAGTGACAATTTTTTCAGGATATTTTCAGTCCCTTGTCGGCAAGGTCCTCCACATTCCCCAAAGTTCTACTTCCCGAACAATGACATTTTTGTTTGGTAGCTGTGATGGATACCCATCAAATAAACTTTCCAACCGGTGGCGGTGATGAGGCCAACACAATTAAGTTGGATTTCTTCCAGACGTCAGGTGCTTTGATGGTAGACTCCTTCTCCCTGATCACACAAAACATTAATGTAATATGAAAATGATAATATGATGACCTCATTCAAAACGATTCCTTTTGTAAATCCAGTCACTGAGCGAACTGAAGTCTGTTTTGCTTTGAAACGAGCTGTTGTTGCGACACACCTCGATTGCAGAATAGATCAACAGGGGAGTCACTCTCTGTGCAAATTCACAAAAAACGTTTTTCGAGTCAACGCATCAGTATCCCAAATAATCTTAGGGATGGTTCAACATTTTCATCATTTTTGAATTAGTACTTACAGTACGCAAGGGGGGAGGGGGTTAAATGGGTCTGTACACTTTCACAGAAATGGAAAATGATGGTCAATTTTTGGCCTGTTTTGTGCAATTTGGCTATGATTTTTTTGGAAAGTCATCATTTTTAAAGTACTAATTTGGGGGGGGGGAGGGAGGGGGTCATGAAATTTAGTACCCTAAGTACTAATTCAAAAATGATGATAATGTTGAACCATCCCTTATTAAATTTTGATTTCGGAGTATTTGCTCCCCACTTCTCACGATAATGTTCCCGCTGTCATATGCTGCCGCCATCTCTTGGTAAATTTTAATGATTATGATCAAATTGATTAACGATATAATTCATATTTGTAAAGATTACAATCATATATTTCCCAATTGTTGGATTTTTTTAGTGTCTAAATTATGATTACAACAATATAATTATTTTGTTGAAATCGCGAAGTATGACTTTTCATAAAATAATGTAAGAAGTAGGCCTACCTATTTTTCGCACCTTTTAAGATTTTGAAATTGTGGATTTTAGTGGTTTTTCCCTCTAATGACAGACGACGTCGTCCTGTAGTGTGGTAATACTCTTTTACGATATTTTACATAGAAAAAAATACCCCCCCCCCCCGTATTCGTTTTTACTAAAAATACATAATTTTTGTAGATATGTCTTCTTCTATTACGCGTCTTCTGCTAATAAGAGCAGGGCAGAGATCATGAATGTTTTGTTTTCATTTTTCCATAATGGCCAGGAAGAAAATACGAATTACAGGACACCAACCTGTCCAATAAGATTTTTACTTACCTTCTAATCATGAAAATGTATATACAAAATTTCAGGCCCTGTATACATATATATAATACAAATGTTTTATTTTTTATTTCCCTCTAAAAATGAAAATAATTATTTTAATTTTCTGCTGCTTTGGACAATAAAAATAACCAGTATTATCGAATTTTAGCTATTATTTTCTTGTAGGCCTATATGAATGTATGTAGGGGCTGACCATTATTTTTTGGGGGTGGGTGGGGTGGGAGGATGGGAAGTCATAAAATTGGAATGACCCTCCCATGCTTTTATGACCCCCAAACCTTTACGAGTACAGCCAGATGTGAGCATATAATTTATAAATGGATATAGATGTATTGTGACCGCCCCCCCCCCTTTTCCCTGTTGATTTTCCTGATAAAGGCTCCTGTTGTAACCCAACCCTCTGAAAAAAAAATTAATCAACAATACATAAAAATAAGTTCACATAAAATGTCTAGCAAGTGAAAAATAAACTGCATGCGGGTAGACTTGTGACCTAGCGGATGAAGTTAAGGTCACCCATGTAATGCAATAGCATTACATTCACAGTCATACGAAGTGTCCCTGTTCAATTCAAAGCAATGTGATAAACGGTTTAAGAGAGTTCTATTATTTGTCCAAAAAGGATCCCCTCGCAAAAAAACTTAAAAAATCCAAAAATCTTCGTTGTATAAATATTGCTAAGATTCTAACAGAGTATAGAACGCTACAAGGTACATACAAACCAAGTTTGAAATGGATGTTTCTAATTGTTTTGAAGATGTAAAAAAGGTGAATTACCATCGCAATCCCTTTTGAGATACATAGTAGGCCTAATCAATAGGAATGTACTGTATTCATAAAGCAATAAAGAGAGAAAGAAGGAAAGAAAGGAGAGAATGAAAGAAAGGAAAGATAGGCAAGAGAGAGAGAGAGAGAGAGAGAGAGAGAGAGAGAGAGAGAGAGAGAGAGAGAGAACGCATACATTAAACATATGTGAATTGCGTGAGAAAGACAGCTCAATTATTAGGCCAAGGGACTTGAGAGTATGTACTTTATGCCCCGAGAATCTTTGTAAAGAACAATTAATAAATGGCGGGCAAGCCTATACATCCACAAGTTCACAACAGGCGCCGCCAGAAAGCCTGGGAGAAAGCAAACGATATTGCACAAGCATAAAACACCCACACAATTTGACAACAAACAAAACATTGCAACCTTTAAAGATATTTATTTTCAATTCAAAATTTGCATGTTATAGAACATATCCAGACTGACAAATTTATAACAATTGGTTAAAAACAAACTTCCACTGCTTCACCTGAAAACTGAACATATCATAGTAATAAAAGTTGAAATTTAGAAGAAAGTTTTAGGCATTATTTGCCTTTCTAAAATCGGGTCATGAGCGCGGAAGACATGTTTCGGTGCCATTAATCCCCGGACAAGTCATTCTGCTAACTGGCGGCATCATGTTTGCATTTCCAATCACAAACATCCCGAGCCGATGTGTTAATGAATAAAGAGAAATTGACGCTCCTTTGTTAATAGGCCTACTTAAAAATGTTGCCCACATCACATAAATATAATGAAACTACTTTTATAAAGAATAAGTCTACACCTAACACTCAAGATTAGGCCTACAAAATTGAATCATAATTATTGCATCAAAGCGAATTTCCACTTCCATTAAGAGCCTGGGTTGCTCCTCTATGGACTAGTTTACTTCCTCGCTTCTTCCCCTCCATACCCGCAAGTCAATTGCAATGTTTATTTCGCGCCCGAATCATGTGGTTAGCAGACGATCTTTATTTACATTTATTGTTCATAAAGTTCCGAAGAAATGGCGCTAAAATAGTTTGCGATCTAACCGACAGATTTAATACAAAGAGAAACTTAACAAACCTCAACAAAGATGTCTCAAACAGCAGTCTCGCACTAAATAGCGCTCACATTTTCGACTTGGCAAAGTTCGACTTAAGGTCGCTTCGTGAATACCGATTTCGAGGTGTTTTTGGTGAGTTCGATTTTCGGACTTGAGGTGGAAAGTTGAACTTAAGCTTAAGTCGGTTTTGGTGAATACGGCCCCCGGTATGTTTTGTGCTAAAAATAGAACACTGTTACATTGTATCAAACTGACTCAAGGAGCACCATTTACCCCGCTTGAACTCTCAGTACTGAGTCAGCTGATCGCAAGATGTAAACACGGCTCAAAGAGCCTCATTCAAGTTAAACATTGCTCAATACTAAAATCCATTGGTCATTGCCAATGGCGTACTAGATTAACTCTTGTGCTCCTCATATATGCTGCTCATGGTTTGAAGATTTACACAGTAATTTCCTATTCCAGTAGTGTTCATGCAATATCACAGGCACAACAACAACAATGTATGACCATGTGACATAACTTGTACCAGTTATTAGGTCCAGAACATTAAATTTGTTGTTCAGTTATTAACTATTTATCCCATGGTTTCATATTCAATTTGTCAGAGGGTAGGCCTAACTGGCAACCTGGCTCAGAAGATCAGGTCTACTTTTATGCAAAGTTAGCTCTGACAGAAACCTAGGCCTACTTTGATGCTGTACTGCATCATCAAAGTACATGCAATAATGAATAAGTCTTGCCTGCATAACATTTACTTAAGTCTTAATTATGAGATCATATTGACTTAACAGTAACAGCCAATTACAGGGCTGTTACAATAGATACAAGAGGAAAAAGCATTGTCAGCACCTTAAGGCTTAACTGGTTCAGCGTTTTCTAAGGGGAGACGATACTGATGATCACGGTTAGCCATATGAGCAGTATTATGTTTTTGTCCTGTAATTCTATTTCGTTCACCAATACCTTGTTGTTTGATACATGTACCTGTGTATATTGATACAACAACTGTTAAGTTGGTTCATGTGTTAATTCTACACTCAGACTGACTCTGTCCCTAACTACTGGTAATATGTTTTTTTTTTTATTACACTTTTTTCTCACTTTGCACTTGTTAGGATTACAAATGTACGCTGTTGTGTATTAATACACGATGGGAGTAATTTGAATTAGAGGCTACTTTTCCAATCCTACAACATTAAAGTTTTACATACTATGAGACCCATAGCTGAAATTATGCAACATGTCATAAATTATTTAAGTTATGGGTAAAAATTGAAAAATCTGTTCAGCTATTGGCTGAAAAAAACAACAATAGTGTTATTATCCAAGCACACTGCATCGATTGACAATACACCTTTTGCCTGGTTACTTTACTGCTACTGACACTGTTCAGCAGATTGTACCTGATGAGCCATGATTGATGATGTCACAAAACAGTATCTGAGGGGCTTCCAAAACAAGCTCCAATTGGCACCCAGACTGATTTGCTTCCAAATCTATCCATTCTAGTTCTCTATTTATTTCTGAATCCCTTTCCGCTCACAAATTTGTGACGCAGTTTTAAACTATGCATCCCTGGTGACAATTATATATGCCTCCTTTAAGTCAAGTCAATTTAACTTTTAACAGCATGTGAACATTGCTTATTTATGGAAGCGAATGCATCTATACATAAAAACCTTGTTTGTTAGATTGACTCGGACATGTCCGGTTTTATCTGAAAGCGGGTGTCCGAGTTAAAATGAAAAATCAGATAAGTTCGGACACAGACAGAACATCGCCTCAGGTTTAACAAAAATATTTTCTGAGAGAGTGTTCTCAACAATTTAAAAGCGTAACTACTAAACATCGTAACTTTTGGTGCCTTAGAGTTAAAGCCTATTAGATGTATTTTTCACAAGCTTAGCAAATAAAACTTATGCGTGCATGCGAAGAACCGCTTGCAATGTGTTGCTCCCGCGCACCTGCTCGCTTGTCTGCTTCCAAAAGAATATGAAAACGAGGCAACGCGGGTAAGTGATAACCGGCCAATAAAAACTTGAGTCTAGTGGGAAAAATTAGTGGTACAAAAGTTTCCAAGTAAATCATATTTTAGCAACAGAAAACAGTAAGTTTAAGTGTCCGAGTTAAGGCGCTGTCCGAGTTTATCCATAATCCCCCTATATTTTGTCTTTCCTTTTTCTTTTTTCTTTCACTTCTCCCCCAATCTTTCTTTGATTGAATTTGAGGGGAGGGGTAAGGGTTTAAATTTTCGTGCTGGCGTTCTGGTGCATTTTATTTTCTGTACCAACTTACTGGGACATTGTAATAAACATCAAACTGTAAAGGATAGGGCTAAAATCACATAGGCCTATAGAAATTGCCCCTGGATAAATAGTGTGTGCGGAAATATTGTTGAACGCAACTTGTGGAAAATTGTGAACATTTAAATGCGACACAAGAAGTTTTTGAATTGAAAAAAAAATTAATTGTAACGCTAAAGGCCTAACGTTATATACGATCTTATTATGGGCATTTTCATTATCCCAATTATTTAAAACTACAATAGCAACGCAAATGACTTTGTGTGAAAGTATGAATGTACACTCTACGCGTCGTGTGCTATGCTTTCTATAATGTGGAAAGTTGTCTGCAGTTTACTTTGTATTTATTAAGTGGTAGAGTAAAATGGAGACAATAAATTTTTGGGGTAGATAGCGTTATGTTATTTTCATTGTTTTTTCTTTTACGATGGCCAAGGACGGCGGACAGGCAGACATCTTAAGGGATTACACCTGATGCTATAATGTTATTTGGATAAATTACACGGATATTATAAAAACTGGAATATGAATATCAATGTAGAATAGTCCAAAGTAGTAAAAATTTAATAGTTCTAGTAAAAATAATTGGAGACGCTTCTTTGTTGGTAACGAGGAACTAGAAATAAGTAATATACATACCTACCTCGGCATTGAAATAAAATCTAATGGAAATTTTGTTGGAGCCATAAAACATTAATGTAAAAAAGCTAAAAAGGCTCTTGGACGCTTAAAACATACCGTGCCTGGCGAAAAAATTGACATTGTTTATATTTGGATTTATTTGATAAACTGTTTGCCCCTATATTTCTTTATGGTCGCGAAATATGGGGTGCATAAGTTCTATCTCCTATAAATTGCATCGGTCAAGACGATATATCAGGTTATTTCAAGACTGAATTCGAAAAGTTATGTTTCAGTTTTTTGAAAAACACTCTAGGAGTGAAAGCCACAGCATGCAATATTGTGGTTTTGAGAGCTCGGACCTTTTTCATATTTTCTGAAAATACTGAGGACTATATGAATATGTAAAAACTGGTACTGTTTTATAAACTTTAACCATGACAAATTGTTGGATGATGCCTATAAATGTAAGTCCGAAATTCTGTCAGTGACTAGCTCTAACTGGCTAAACACTGTGAAGAACAACCTACAATTAATCGAATGCGAAGATATTTGGAACAATGGTGGCAATGAATTTGGAGCTTTTCGGCAAATATTAAACAAAATATATTACAGGAGAAATTTTTTATTCAATGGCACACTGACTTTTTTAGACAATCTTTTCCAGCTAAAAAATCAAGAACAGCTTCAAAATTTGAATCAAAGTTTCAAATGGAACGCTACTCACTGGTATTGAAGAATATAGTTGAAAGAAGAAACTTAACCCGATTTAGAATCAGTGCACATAATTTTAATATTAATAAAGGGAGACACAAAAGGCCAGTTAAAGTGCCAGTATAGGTGACAGAATATGTGACTGGTGTTCTGAATTAGAAGACGTATTTCATTAAATCTTAATTTGTCAAAAGTTCTGTGAAGCCAGGAAACAACTAATTGATAACGTGTCAGAGTTTCCAGTTGATTTGAATATTTAACTCCGGATGATAAATTTAACAATTTAATCAAATGTGATGACGTGGAAATAATTTGGAATTTGGGAAAATTTATAACAGAAACTGTCAAAATCAGAGGAAAGTTGTGGTGGAAAGGTATCCTATTCTTTTGGTTCAACTTGGTACACATATCTTTGTATGTTTTTTTTATATATATATATACAGTTCTTATCATCATCTTTATCTGTAGGCCCTATTTGTTTATAATTATTGTATATGCTACCAACAGGTTTGCTGATGGGGGATCTTTATGATGTAGACTGTGTTTGTACTGTTTTTGTTTTAGACCCTTCAACAAAATACCATGGATATGTATGTAATAGTGCAGTTGCAATAAAGGTCATTCATTCACCCAGTGCTCTTCATTGCCAATCCCTCATCCTCCACCTGAAAGAGTATAGGCCCACTGATCTTTTGAAGAAAGAGAGAGAGAGAGAGAGAGAGAGAGAGAGAGAGAGAGAGAGAGAGAGAGAGAGAGAGAGAGAGAGAGAGAGAGAGAGAGAGAGAGAGAGAGAGAGAGCTGAATCGACACATCCTTATATTCGGAGAACTCTTAAGAGAAACTTGCCTTTTGTGAGCGACTCGCCTTTTATTGATTCCGAATTTTATATCGCTGCCATGGAGGTAGGCAAGCTTCGCAAACAAGCGAGAAACAAACAAATGTAGAAATGGGTTTCCAGCAAATTTTGAAACGGTCAGGTTTTAGGCCTACCTCACGGTATGCTAGACCTAAACTTAGAAAAGAAACTGACAGTCAAATAAAGTCACGTTAATGACTTAGCCATCGGCTGTGCCACGGTGGTAGGTGGGCCGCGATGTCCCGTGTAGTCACTAACCTCAAGTCTCGGGTCACTGAGTTCAATGGTGAGCGTGACACCAGACTCCGGGAACAAGCTACAATTTTGCTGAACTTCAAATTTCTTGATCTAAATAGGCATATTTAGGACCTTTAATTTTGCTGGTTTATAAATTCTACTTTTTTAAAAAATTTTATAATCATTTATTCCCAGAATGGAAACATGCATACATCATACGTCATACAATAACATAATTTTCATTATGTAACTGCTTGTCTTGAGACCCATACATGTAGTAGTAGAGAGAAATACAAAAAGTTCGCATGACATTTACATACAATCTCTGGTATCTTTACTTTTCACGCTGTAATGAATATGGGTAATGTTTTTCTGAAAATATTTCATTTGCGTGGCTACCATAGTTAATCTAAGGGAAGGAATGTCTACATAAAATATTGTGCGACGATATGAAATTCATTATAGGCCTATAAAGGAAACAAACATAGAAGTGAAGGGAACACTGGCGACAAAAGAAAAAGAGACTAAACGGCACCGCCCAAATTTTTTACACCCCTCAAAAATATAAAAAGTGCTACATTTGTCCAGCCTATCTTTTCATGAGTTCGGGTGTAAGGCAAAGATTCCAGATGTTAACACCGACAAAAACACTGGAACAGCCTTACGGGTGTTTCTCGAACCTCATGCATTATTGTGAAAATCTCAACCAAAGTATGAAGTTAAATATTTTTTCCAATGTATCTTTTTGCTGGTGTTGTTAGAACGCTTATGCCCCAGTTGCTATCGAAGTTGGGTTCTCGGGTTCCTGTGTTCCGAAATTTTGGCTATGCCCGATTTACTATCTTATATTTCATAAGCACAGCACCAATGGCAACATGTTTTCTGTATACAAAAAACGATTTGGCACATTCACACATGGGCCCCCTAGTGCCAAACTGTCCGGTACCTCTCTAGTGGTAGAGGTAGGAAAACCACAAAAGTATTCACTTCCGGGAACAAAGAACAATAACTTTGCGCATATAAACGTGCCTAAATACAGATCAAAATTAACTTGTATTGTCAAAAAAGATGTGATAAATGACTGATAATTCATAAATTAATAGATATCAAGGTTAGAAACAGGTTTAAAGAAAATGCACGATGCACCTCCAACACGAGAGAGTACCAAACAATTTAGCATTAGGGGGCGCTTGTGTGATTTCTAGTTTCTTCCAGGCTGCTGATTACGTACTAGAAACTTTCAAATATCATCACCGAAAGGCATGATTATAACGAATCGACTGGGTTACGAGAGCAATGGGTTCTATCTAGTGACCAACATTTTCAATCCTAGTCAGAAATAAGGTCGGGAATTATCATAATGATTCTAGATTGAAACACGTTTCATTCCAGTACCACCATTCCAATATACCAGAGGAAAACCCAATGGTCCTTTTGAATAAGTTTCTCTGGTATGGTGTCGGTGTATTGCACTCAGACGGCAGAGGTAGATGTATATCTGGTTAAAGGAACATATGGACTCCAGGTCAGAGTTAAAATGAGCATAGCTTTAAAGCACTGGACTGTTTCGTGAATGCATAAGCCAACCTGATCTATCCTAAAATTATAATATAAAATGTAGAAATTATTTCCAACAAAAGCAGAACATGTAGTATCAGATTTTGTACATCATTCCTAACTCGAACATATCAACAAAGATTATCTTCAACTAACTGCAAAGCATTAATTCTTAATGAGGTGTATAATCGTTGTATTCAGTGACCCTGACTAAATGTCTTGAAAAGTGATCAATTGCAATTATATTATAATGTTTTGATGATATTTATATGCAAAGTATATGAATGCTTATATGACACCTGACACAGCGACATATATCTTTAAGACGAGATACACTTATGACAAAATCAACAATATAATACATCTGATACAAGAAACTGATTATTTGGAATAATCAAAGGAAAACGGGATTGTATCTGTACCAAAGTTGCCGATCTATGATTTAATTCCAGCTTATGGCATGTGTTCGAAGCATCAACAGGTATATTGGAATGAGACAGGTCCCTTTTTGGAAGCTGTATCCTGGCCCATGGTCGTCAATAATCTATGATTAACTTTACAATTTATAAATATATGCGAGAAGTGTCATACGCGCTATGCCAGCTGTATGACTGCTGCTATCCCACTATTTATGGTGCATGGTCATTGCTGCCCTATGATTGAGTGCTAAGCAAACATTTCTTGCATATTTGCCTGTTCCTCCCTGTGAAAATTTATTTGTGCATATTCAGGCTAATGGGTGTAGAATCATCTTGTGACAGAGAAATATTGTTCTATTAGTCTTTAGGTTCTGTTAATAGTACAAAACATTAAAGATTACAATTTGTCATTGACCATTCATTACTGATAGTATGCCTGACCATGGCTAATTATCACAGCTGTTGGGTCTTCTATTGGTAAAATGTTTGACAAAGCACATAATGTACTGTATATGACATTCCGGATTGCAAAAACATAGTCAATTTTAGCTCAACTGACTTGTCAGTCAGCTGAGCTTATAGGATGACCCGTCGTCCGTCCATCCAGTCATCCTTCCACAATTCACATTTACGTCTTCTCCTCCAAAACCTTCAGCCAGATTCACTTCAAACTTGGTGGGGGATGCACCTTGGGTGACCTCTACCAAGTTTGTTCAAATAGTCCAACTTCATTGATTTTTTCATTTTTTTAATCATTTTTGTTGTTGTTTTTTTTTGGGGGGGAACAATTCTAAAAAAATCTTCTCCAAAACTGCGCACCCAGTTCCTTAATAAAGGTCACGCTTAGACAATACATGGGTAACCTTGACCTCATTTTTGGGGTGACAGTGCAACATACATGAATTTTACTTTTCACTTTAAATTGAGAACTATTTGAACTGGGACCTTGATGTTGCACTTGTTAGCGTTCTTCCATAAAGGTGAGATTTTACATGGGTGACCTTGATCCTACCCCAAGTTCACACAGCCACAAGTGTGATGAATCTCTGGGTCAGCTGAGCATGTGTTGTTCATACAGCCCTCTTGTTTATTTTAAATCTGTATGGAACAGCTGCCAGTTACTGGAGCTGCCATTAGGCACAAGTTCATCAGGAGGCAAAGTCCTTGTTTATTTTAAATCTGTATAAAACAGCTGCCTGGTCACTTGAGCTGCCATTTCACACAAGTTCATCACGAGACAAAGTCCATATAAGGGAAAAGCTGCTGCCGTCAATTTAAGGTATAATTGTTTGTCCATTTAAGTCACTTGTTGGAAAATCAGTTAAGCAGACAAACAAGGTAAGTTTCAGTTATTTCATTTTAATTAGGTTGCCTCTTTACCAGCATCATTGTTTAATTTACACTGTAAATCAAACTCATTCATAGAGTGAAATTGGCAATTTATAAAATGTATCAATCAAGTTATATAGATCCTTCATTTAGATGGCATGAGTGAATAGGTTTACTGCAAAGTAGAAAATGTGCTTTGTGCGTAATTGTAAACGTTCAAATCATAAACCAGAACTGCAGTGAAACCTCAATATAACGACACTCAGATATTCGACATAACTATTCATTACAATGACAAAAGCTTGGAATGGCAAAAGTCCATTTTCTTTGTTGTTTGATTCATATATCCGACATATTCAGTTATCTGATACATTTCTAAGGGAACAGCTGGTGTCATTTTAACCAGTTTTCACTGTATCAAGTTTACATTAACCTTTTCCAGACTACGCCGCCTTTATTCTGAAGCTTAACAATAAGTAATAATAATAATACTAAGGTCTTATTCAAGTATACGAAAATGACCTGAAATGCTACTTTGAATTCCAAGCAGCATTTTACCACTGTTGACTCTCTTATAACAGATCTATAATCAACTAAAATGATATCAATATTCTATCATCAGTTCCAATACCATACGTTACAGCAACTATCAACATATGCATCACATTTAAAATACATGCAAAATGTTGGTCAGACACAAAGTAAACTGCAGATGTTACCAGATGAGACACAGGTAGAAAGACTGCCCGTGGTCCACCTTCATTTGTGTGACGTAATGTAACCTTCTCTAAAAATAACTGATATTGTTAGCAATTCTTCAATATTTTTACTTTCCGCTAACATGATCAAGCCTGCTTATTTACGATTCTGCATTTCAGTCAACATATTCTATGATGCTAGCATTTACATACTTTTTATCTAAAAGTAATTGATGTTGTTATCAATTGTTCAATATTTTTACTTTCCATTGACATGACCACCACATGCACAATGCATCATTTAAGTCTGCTTTATTTACGATTATGTATTTCATTCAACATATTCTATGATGCTAGCATTTACATACTTTTACGTGTAATGTTCTTTTACAACGTTGATCATTAAAACTCGCCATAATGGTCTACTAACAATTATCATGTACTCTGATGCATTCCACAGTTGGAACAACAATCTGATTGCCATTAAAAGTGCTGGAAATGCGTAAACCTGAAAGAAGATAAAGTGTGTCAAAACGGGGATGGGGTGGTATCCCATATATTGCAATGCTGGTAGTCGCCACACACTAAAAACCCTGCTTTCGACATGTCACTCTCCAAAACCCCCACGTCTAAAAGCAATACTCTCTTAAACACCTTTATTATATTTCAAAGCAATTAGCTCCCTAAGATCCCAAAATGTTATTCACTGCCCGGACTGTAACGGATGTAGAGAAAGCTAATATCTGCAGTAAGATCTATTCAAACTCTTAAGTATCAGACCCCTTTTCCTTAAGGTTTCTGCGAATAGATATAACGCCAAAAGACTCTTGATAAGAATGGCGAGATAACCAATGTGTATGTATTTCTGCAAGACCTTTCACCTTAATAAAATGTCAATATAGCAAAGAAGAGAGATAGATAGATAGATAGATAGATAGATAGATAGTAGATAGATAGATAGATAGATAGATAGATAGATAGATAGATAGATAGATAGATAGATAGATAGATAGATAGATAGATAGATAACAAATAAACGATAATAAAATGAAGTGCAATAAGTTTTTGGTGCATATTGACCAGTCTTACATGATTAGATAAGCTTGAGCCTGCTTCTTTGTTTCGATTAGGAGCGTACTGGTCTGCTATTTGACATAAAATCTCAACAAGTGTGTAATGAAATTGGTCAATAATTCTAATGTCAATGAATGAGCATTCTGGGGTATTTGTTGAGCACATATGGCCCATGGTCTGTCTAAAATTACAAACAAATCACAATGCTGTTAGTTTTACATTACCAAGAATAAGGGATATTGTGATCTTCACGAATTTAGTAAATATATATTATTAACTAATAACATGCATCTATTCTGATACACTTTTGCAGCACTTTACACAGAAAACAGGACTTTGATCTAAATATGCCAGTATATACACCACACTTCTTAATTCAGATCATATACATGTAAATTACATATTTCCTACAAGTACGCATTTGGATTTAACTATAGAAAATAATAAAATCCCTGTTAGTCTTAAGAAATTGAATTTTAATTACTGAATTCAAAACCTGTAATTTTAACTGCAAAAAATAATGGTGCAAACAGATGAAATGAGAAACATTATTTTATATTGTGCTTCTAGCTGCAAAACCGCATTTTAAATTTTAGGTAAAGATTTGTGTTTCCAAGTTTACCAAATGTTCAAATTGGATTTCCTTTCTTTTATTAAAAAATAAACAGTCATAAAATTAAAACTAAGCCCTTTGTCAAAAATTTAAAATATCGTTTTGGACAGCGTTATATGTTCTTTCATTTGACAGTTTTAAGTAAATATGATTTACGAAGTGACACAAAGATCTTATATTCAGTGTCAGAATCAATCTTGATGTTATCTTTGCTTTTAGCATATTTGGCAGTAACCATAGTCAGAAATTTAACACTTTATGCACGAGAGTCATGAAAAGTACCGCGCCCTTAATTGATATATAATATATACAAAAATTATTCAATATATTTCAGATGAACATCCAGGGCATATTGATGTTTTCCATGGTTTTTACTTGTTGCACGACCTGTTTGTCGGCAAGACCCATAGAGGGCTTTAACTGTAAGTCTATCTGAGTCATGTGCTTCTTTTATGAATAAAATAGTTTTGGAGAAACTCAGAGCTCTTTTCCATAACAAACTTGTGGGCCATTGCCAGCTGGTGGGGGTAAGAGTCTGCTCCTTCACTGATTCACGAAACATTGAAAGCGAGACCAAGTCACTCATTTTCGATAATTAAAACAAATACAACGCAAAGAAAAGTACTGTGTTTTAAATTCAAGGGCCATTCAATGAATATACGATATATTTCCAAAAAATAAGAATATTTTTTATTTACAGTGGTTAAAATAATTAAGTATAATGATACAGCATTTACTACCTGCACATAATTGTAAAATCTGACAGTCATTCCAGTAGTTATAGTTAAGAAGATACCGAATTTCAGTTAGTGTTATATATGGATATTCCATGGGAAAATCAAGTTGGTATAGATACATGTGATGCCTTTTACCAGATGCAAATGTGGACAGTGGGATGCCGCAGGGCCTTTCACAAGGCGTCATGAAGATTGTGAAGCAAGCAACAGTACACGATATTCGAAATGCAAGGGACGTGGATATCAGCCGCATCGGCATGTCACTCAATCGGTACACATACTTTTTATAATTTTAAAGCCATGATCTGATTTTAAATGCTGAACCAAGAGGAATAATTGGGGTAAAATGCGCACAGGGACCTCTTTGTACAGAGCTTTATGTGTGGTTACCTCACCATAGATAGGATTTCTGAGAATTCCTATTGACAGTATCAGGCATCATAGTATATTTACGAAGCTAGAGCTCCAAATTTAGTTCACCAATAAAGTCCCAACTTTTCTTTGTAGAACTAGCAGCTTACGAGTAGTACACTGTTATACTGCTGCAAATGCATACCACTATTTTGAATATACTTTATTCAGTGGGCCGTTGGAGTTTAAAATATAACCAATCATCAGGAAACTGGCTGCGTAGGGCTTGATTCTTTTGCCCGAAAGATAGCTGTAGGTTTTTTACCAACCATTTCCTTATTTTTTTCAGTTAAATCCCTTTCATTCACCAACAAAATTTGTTGATTTACATGTAGTCAGTATTTCAACTTAAAATAATTACTTCTTTAAGTACATATGTTCGAAAGTTATCTTAAACAATGGAAACTGACCTGTGCCAGGCAGTTTACCATCATGAAATCGTGTCAGTAGATGGTTGAAATTTAAATATAATTCGCCAGGTTGATAAAAAAACAGGAAATTTGTGCTTCTCTGCAAATTGTGGGCTTTGATATCGAACAATAATGAAGGTCCTGGCATGTAGCTTGAGGCGCCATGAACCGTCGGAGGTGGCCACACCATACCAGAGCAACAATGATCAAAACATAGTCTAACCTTTGATGATTGCTTCAAACAGATTGTTTCAACTGAAGCAGGCCATTGAATGCATTTTAGTCTTTAAATAGTATCTAAAATTTACATATTGTAAATGAGGAATGCAGAAACTTACCAAACACCGGGTACATTGTATATGCTTCCGTAAATTTATTTCCATGTGCTCATTTTTGGATACAATTTGCACAATAAGCCATTAGAGTATTGACTGATTTCACTAAATTTGCGTATAATCCAGTCCTTTTAACATAAACCTGTCATTTCAAATCATATCTGGAATAGCTGTATGATAATATTTTAAGGTAAATAGTACATTGTCTTAGCATAGCTTAAATGAACCTTATTAAACATGAAAACGAATACGAACAAGTTGTAGAATAAAACAGGCGTTAACGACAGGTAAAATTAGTCACCTAATTCATGATTTCATTTTGCAGAAACAAAGAACTTTTTTGAATCCATCAAATTATAAAGTTGTAGAACCCTCTTTTTACAAATTCTCACAATTAATATAGGGTTCATTCTGTTTATGATAATTTTGTGCATGTACATTACACTGTTGGAATATGTTTATATATGTATATATATACATATATATATATATATATATATATATATATATATATATATATGGATATATATACATGTATATATATATATATATATATATATATATATATATATATATATATATATATATATATATATATATATATGTATATATATATAACAAATAGATGAGAACCAACAACCACTTTGGAGAATCAGTTTGTTTAGTTGTTAAAGTGTAAGAATGTCATGGATCATCAGAAATTAATATTCAAATCTAGACGGCCTGCTTTTGACCAAAAAATGACTTTCAAATACATAAGAAAAGTTTACAATCAGCACTTCAATGCGTATTGGGTTAAACAGCTATCCGACATACAAATATTGGTGGGCTAAAAGTTAAAGTAATATTCAATCGATTCAGCTGAATTTGCAGCTGATGTGTTCATATTATTAGTGATATTTCAACAATACCATGTATATAAAAAGTGTTTATCAAGGAAAATGCGTTTTTTTATGTGTAGGTGTTTTTAAGTTATTTAAAGAGCAAATTTAAATAGAAAGTTTTAAATGGCCTATTACTTAGAATTCACTTGACAGCTTGACCTTTACTGTCAAAATCTGAGATTTACATGGTGTGTATATCAGATGTGCTACGGTGTAAAATTTGTGGATCATTCAGTTTAGCAATGGAACCAAATATCTGAAATTTTACAAGCTAAAAGCGACGAGCAGTATCTCATGTCGCTTACAAGACAAATCCAGCATGATTTTGGTGTCATATGTTTTCAGCTAATAGATACAACTGTGGTTGATTCTTATGGCGACTGTTCCATTTGTGAATAACTGAATATATCAGTCAGGTTGATTTTATATCTATCTGCACTTATTAATCACTCCGCTTTACTCTTCAAAACTAGATTCGGATATTACAAAGTTATCAAACAACGCAAGATATATTGATGACATTGATTGTGTAAATTTACAAAATTTCAGTGAAATTGCTAAAGAAATTTACCGAAAAGATATCCCTATGGAGGGTAACAATTCAGATGGTTTCAGAGATGTGTTTTTGGACTTGGATATTCAGGTCACTAGTGACAGGTTTTGTATTAACGTCTATCATAAAATAGATGAGTTTAACTTTGAAGTAGTTAATTATCCTTTCCCGGACAGTAATATTTCGGATACTATTGGATATAATACATTTTTGTCACAGATTTTGATACTTGGTCGTATTTGTTCTAAATTTCAGGACTTTGCATCTGGAACCAGGTTAACCCCCCCCCCCCCCCCCCCCCGGGCTATCGGTAGCAAACAGCGCCCTACAACAGTTATATGTTTGCCTAATTGTTCTTAAAATCCTGCTAAGAAAAATTGTTTTGGTAAAATTTTTTTGGCATAAATGCTGTTGACTTTCATTCTTTTCTGACATGCCTAATGCATATTTACTCAATATTAAAAAATTACTCAAAATTGACAGCATTTTCTCAAATGTCACAAACCTGACACATTACGTTGATACATTGACTCAGGGTTGGCAGTGAAATAGAGCTTAATTGTTTGAGAAGTAGGTGTCATCATGGAGTTTGTTTTACATCTCTGGTGCAGGAAGTACATTGTTGCAGTCCTTGTTAGGATTCCCCTTGGTTTACACAGGTGGTCTAGCTGCAACTGTTTATTTTACAATCACAGGGACTGAATATAATGCCCCAGCTTGATTCCAATTCAGTTAAACATTGGCGGATGGTTTAACTAGGATAAGCTGTCCACCTAGAAAGGGTACATATTGGTTCAGGGCTAAGTCAAATTGTTCTTATCTGAACCTGTACTATACAAATTTGGTAATTATGGTTTGTTTGACAGGTATTCTTCTTTCATGACGAAGCTCTGCATTTATAAGCAAAACTTCACGTATTTAGCTAATTCATCAATTGCCACGTTCATATTTATTCATTACTATATGGGTTGTCTTTGCTGAATATTTAGCTTAGACAAGGAGCCGCTGCTCAGAGATATATGTAAGGGTAAAAGGCTGTGAAACATGTTGAGTAGTTACCCACTGAAGACCCTTTAATTTATTTGGGCTAATACAACCTATGTCAAAATTTTACAGAGGAACGTGTGCAATATGGACAATACTAGTTCTATGTAAATAGGTTAGACAGGGACAGTTTAGCTTACGGAGAGTAAAGAGTTGGGACTGCGGAATAGGGTAATGACTACTAGGAAGTGGTTTTGGACAAAAAGACACAAAAACAAAGACTGTAGGGTATTATATGGAATTTCGCATGTCTGAAATCTGTAAGTAAATAAGGGAGTTGTATAAGCAAACTGTCCTCAGCTGACCTTGGCACTCAATCCTTAATAACTCCTGCCCTTGTCTAGGGGTAACAAGAAATGTCACTGTGTTTATTTTGAAACAACTGGCCAAGCTGTTTTAGAGACGAAAAATATCTGGAGGCTTTGTCAACAAAGTGATTTAAAAAAAATCCAAAATTATACGAATCGTGAATATGAATATACGTGCCACGTTTGAGCGAAATCTGGCTCAAATTTTTAGTGAAGTAGTGAAAAATATCAATTACCATTGCAATTTCCATGGACTTGCATAAAATGGACAAGAAAAAATACACTGAAGGACAACTGCCCGAAATTAAAAAAAACACACACACACAATATCAATCGGGGATCTGCGGCATGACCACCTAGTGAACAGCTTTGTTTCAACCCTGCCACATGGACATATGGAACAGTCGCTATCTTGCTTCAACACGATCTGCGGGATGACTTAAGAAAAATCGAAAATAGCAAAAAGATACGTAAATTCCGAAAAAGTAGACAAAAAACTCTTCGCAGTGTTGAAGTACCCCTAACTGTTGAAAACCTTAAAATCTAAGGATCCCCAGAAGTGTCCCTGTGCAATTTTGAAGCAATTGGCCCGGTCGTTTTGGCGATGATTTCCGGAGATATTGCCAAAATGAACAAAGCAATCATATAAAATAAGAGAAATCAATGTAGCCCGATCAGTAAAACAAAATCAGTACAGACCAACCGGAAGTACATATCCACAAATTTTAAGTGAGTCAAGCTGCCGTACGGTTTTTGCATGTTAAAAGTGAGGGTTCCTACTACAATCGCATTGACTGGCATACGTGTCAACAGGAATGCCAGTATATATATATATATATATATATATATATATATATATATATATATATATATATATATATATATATATATATATATATATCTGTGTGTGTGTGTGTGTGTGTGTGTGTGTGCGTGTGAGCGTGTGTATTTTAATCTCTAAGGTGTGATTGGCTTGGATCCCATCACGTAGGCTTCTGTATCTTAGCCGTGGCGATTTAGAAGTCCTACAGATCAGCAGAATGAATTATGAACTTTTATTTGTTGATGAGCTGGTAAACGGCCTGCAACTATTGACTAATTTGTATACAGTTGTACAAGAACCATGCTCTTTAGTAGGGTCCTGATTGGTAGGGTAAGTGACGACCATAATCTACAAAAAAAGGGGTCGCAGCCAAACCCACCACCCAGCATGGCAGCGGCAAATAGGTGTTTACTGAAATGGGAATGGCATGGAGATTCGTGCACAGGACTTAACTGGTGGACCTTCGAGGACACCAGTGGACTCTAGTGTGCTTAAACTGCGCCTTCGTGTACTGGGGCCCACTGAGGTCTGCTAGCGCTCACCAGTTTGTCCCAGTGCTCTCATCTCCATGCCATTATATATATATATATATTTATATATATATATATATATATATATATATATATATATATATATATATATATATATATATATATATATATATATATATATATATATGTGTGTGTGTGTGTGTGTGTGTGTGTGTGTGTGTGTGTGTGTGTACAGTGGAATATCCAATCAAGACAAACTCCATAAAGAGACCGCCAATTTACAGATCTCTACATTGCTTATATTTAAGTTTTATCCTCCATTAACTTCACTCTCCTATTTAAATTTTTCACTCCCATAGGTGGTTTTAATAGAGAAATTCTAATATAAAATAAGTAATGTGCAAGTACCAAATATATGCAAAATAAAATCTAAGTGCCTAACAATTTGAAATGAAATGTTTTTCTGTTCACAGGTTGGCTCCATGCAGTCCTGATTGTGATGCTACTCTGGTGAAAGAAAATTTTCCCCCTCAATGAACTGAATGATGGTATGTTTCGCCTGTATCTAGCCCATAAGCTTATTAACTAAACTGTCGGGAATGAAAGGCATTCTACTTTCAAGAGATAAATTTTGCGGAATACTGTACTTTGGTTCAGTTGTCCAGGCCACACATACTGAAGATGTGTTCAAAACATATAAGAAGTATAACTCGTGAAAAGAACAAAGTCACAGAATGCAGACTACAAAATTATCCACACATATACGCCATCTAGGGGCCAATTGTATGACTAGATAGATACAAGTAACACATTTTTAAAAATATAATATAAATTAACGGTGTGAGAAAATACAAAAGCAAAAGTAACCATATTCTACGTTTACATTGGAGGGTGTAGTGTTGTTGACATCTTTTCACGTATCATGGTTGAAGTAATTCATTACAGAAGATTGTTTACGTAATAAACATTGCAACGAATAAGATATAACAATATACCTGAGTTGATGTTGATTTTTTTATGCAGGAAACATGTTCGGTTAAAACTTGGTCATACGCCTAGACTGGTTCCACGGGGTTTCTACAGTAACTGCAAACATTTCCAGTTCCCTCTTAAAATGGAAATGTTAATAATTGAAAAGGTCATTTGTTGCGAATGAACTGCCAGACCACTTCAAGCAAAACTCTCCACGACCGATATGAATGTTTACTCTCTCATTCATTTGAAGGACATTCATTTTGAATTTCCAATGTGAATTTTGCGCCAATGCAACTGACCTTATTGAGGCTCAGTGATTCCCACGTAATGGAGCAACACGACATGGGGTAAATAAAAGGTCATCAAATATAGCAGTACTGAGTGAATTGGGAGAATATCCGATAGTGGTCAAAATATTCAGTCTAATGTGTGAAAATTGGTTAAGAATAGTTCACATGAAACCAAATTCCCTATTTAATATAAATTTCTTTGTAATGTTGAAAATATACACACTGACAAATTTAATTGGTTAACGAGTATTCGGGTCACATTATGTACTTTCGGTTATCAAACAATATAGGTAAATATCCGACTATTAATAAAGACTTTCCAACGTTAAAATTCAAGAAAAGCAATAAAGAATATTTCAGGCAACAATGGGAAAGAGATATGCAAATGAACTCAGACTCCGATTAAAAAAAACTACAAACATACCAAATTCAAAACTCATTTCAAAATGAAGAATTATTTACTTCATATAAAAGATCGAACTTTGAGAAACAATATTACGCGATTCTGAATAAGTGCACATAATTGGAAAAATAACACAGGAAGACACAGACGACCTCCGAAAACACCTTTGGCTGACAGAATTTGTGAAGATTGTAGTATTTTAGAGGACGAAACACATTTGGTACTTTACTGTTCTAAATTTAACTGTGAGAGAGAAATATTATTTAAAAATTTGTCCCACATTTTCCCAAAATTATCAACTTTAAGCGATTCAAATAAATTCAATTTCACCATGGACCTTAATGATCACGATAAAATAAAATTATTAGTAAATTTCTTCTCTGAAGTCATAAAGAAGAGAAGACCATTCCAAATCAATTATAAATTGTCATGTCAGAAGATTAGATGAACGGAGCATTCATTTGACTGATTTACAAACTTTCTTTTTTCTCTCTCTAGAGGACATTGTAATGTGTTGCACGTGCATTGGGTTATGTTGTATTGGTAAATGTATCTGTGTGTATTTTTGTAAAATGTCAATATTGATGTTGATGTAGCAAATAAAGTTCATTTCATTTCATTTCGTGGGATGTATGCTTCGCATGGACTTAAATGGCTCAGACTAACGTTCAACAGTAAAAAGTTTGTATCACTGCTCTGCATACTACGCACACCAGTAAGGCTGAAGATCGACTGTGTAATAAGCAGCTGTGTGCACTATGTATCAGAAAGGAAGCCTTGTTATTGGGGATTTCAATCGAAACTTGCAACTGAGCCAAAAAACGCGAGCATAGTGGCTATTTTTATTACCGTCCGTTCCAGGCCCATAACCAAGGGGGAGGGAGAGGGTCGTATGACCCCCGACCCTGTGGCCCAGCAAAGATTTATTAATATATGTACACATAAGGTTGATCAGCACTTCATACCTGTGCAGAGACTGGCTAGGTCTATGTCAAATGGCAGTCAGCTTTAGTTTTATCTTTAATTACATCATTAAGAAACATAATTGAGCTGTCTTAGCTGAAATACTGGTGAATGTTCAACCAACATGATATTTATCTTATACACTGAAAAGGCGATAAACATGATAGGTGTAGTAAAGGTAGCCTATAAATAAAATTCCAATTTTCTATAAGAAGTGAAGAAGGTAAAATGGGCTCAAAATGCAGGAAATGCAGTATTTGAGGTTTTTTTTCAAAAAATTTCCCAGATGATGGTGCCCGAGGACCTCCTAGCATAAGCTTTGTGTCTTTGGCACTCGCTTAGTCCCACAGGAAGACCTCCCCCCCCCCCCCCCCCAACACACACACACCTGAAAAAAAAAAGGCTGGTTACGGGCCTGTGTTCATGTTGGCAAACTGTACAAACCTCAGAAGCTACTTGACCAACTGCTTCCAAATTGTATACGTCATGAGATTTTTGAAACAGGTAGCAGTGTGACTTTTATTCATTGTTTATGAGATTTTTGCTATTTTCCACTTCCAGCAAAACTGTGTCTTGCATTCTCTTCAAACTTGGTGAGAGTGTGAGCTCTCTCTCTCTCTCTCTCTCTCTCTCTCTCTCTCTCTCTCTCTCTCTCTCTCTCTCTCTCTCTCTCTCTCTCTCTCTCCCTCTCTCTCTCCCTCCCTCCCTCTCTCTCTCTCTCTCTCTCTCTCTCTCTCTCTCTCTCTCTCTCTCTCTCTCTCTCTCTCTCTCTCTCTCTCTCTCTCTCTCTCTCTCTCTTTCTCTCTCTTTCCCCTCCCCTCACACCCCACAACGTTATTTCAGTATATCGTGCTGCTGTCATTGCAAATTTTAGTACCACTGACCATCGGTTGCACAAATGATGTCATCACTCATGCCTGTCGATTCGTCCCTCCTTCCATAAACGGTAGCTTCTGAGCGTGATACAGTCAACAGTTTTCAAGACACCGACATATAACTTTCAGGACTTCAGAAGAGTATGCAACTCAGTGTCTACTTCGATATTAGTGACGTCACCTACAGTATTATGCATGATATGGGTCAAAACGTGAAAATCTAGTGGCCTTTCTAGCATCGGTCATGTTTGATATATCAAAAATCGGTTGTCCATGATACTGATGGCGCCTGATACAGTCAACAGTTTTTCAAGACACCGACATATAACTTTTAGGACTTCAGAAGAGTATGCAACTCAGTGTCTACTTCGATATTAGTGACGTCACCTACAGTATTATGCATGATATGGGTCAAAACGTGAAAATCTAGTGGCCTTTCTAGCATCGGTCATGTTTGATATATCAAAAATCGGTTGTCCATGATACTGATGGCGCCAACTATATATTTTGATAGACACTATGAGTTAATATATCCTGAAAGATGTAAAATCCTGTAAACCCCCCCCAAAAAAAAACAAACAACAAACATAACAAACAAACAAACAAACAAACTGAATTTGACATGCCAATTTAAAGGATCTGGAGATCAATCCCAATTCTAACACGTTAGATAATATGCGTGTCCTTGATCAAATGTCTTTGGGTCATCAGGGCGATAAAGTTGAAAGAAGTGATTTTGTAGTGGCAGATTGTAGCTTGGACAGCGATGGCACATATAATTGAGCCCCCAGATCCGGTAATGAGGGATCCCAGTCTCAGGCGACGTATCAAACCGTAAGAGGGAAATTGGCCAATTGCAGCAAACTTGCACAAAATATGGGTATCACTGGAACAGTGCGAGACTTTCAACATGTTAAATGTCTAGTTTACCAGAGGAAAGATTGATTAAACAGCTCTTTTGCTGAAAAGCAGTGCGGTTTTTGAACGTCGGGAGCTTTAAGGGCCTGAATTTTGCAAAACTCAGGAGGTGTTAAATTTTCTGGTACTCAGAAACAAAGCTTTGTTGAACAGTGGGCTTACTATATCATCTTGTTTTGAGAGAGAGAGAGAGGTGAAGCTGGCTACGAATATGTATGCCGAATGCCAAAACGAGAATAACTGGTGAAAATATATTAACAAGAGTGCTGTGCAGACAGATGAGCTTGCCCTGCAATCTATATGAGGTCTTCCCTGGTCTAGCAGTATTCGGACGTGACTCAAACCAATTTTGATGCAATCGGCATCACATGTTCATAAATTTGAAAAATAACAAAAAGCGACAAAACAAACAGTAAAATCCAACAAATCCCTGGAATGTAGCCATTTGCAGGAACTTAGCAGAAGTTCGCCCAAAGTACACCCGCAACAAGTTTGACGAGAGTCTTGCTGGTAATTTTGTTGAAGAAGTCGAAAATATAAATCACTGTTGCTATTCTCATTGGCTTAAGCTGTGATCATTAGCTGTTTGAGCATTAATCGACAAGTGTCGGAATTTTAAAAAAGAAGACCCAAAGAATTACCACCTAACGAACATTATTAGACCCTTCCAAAAGGTATATTTGCATGAAGTTTCAGAGCAATGTGCATAATAGTTTTGTCGGGTCCCGAATCCAATTTTCAATACCCGAGTACTTTCGATATAATGAAAATGTTAATGATCGTGAAAAAAACATGAAATTCATTTGTAAAAAGGCAGAGCTGTCTTCTGTAGAATTAAAGCCCCGGTGTCTATAGAAGTATCCCTATGCAATTTAAAAACAATCAGTTGACCGGCTTTCAGAGAAGATTTTAGTAAAAGGTACAAAAAATTACACCACCACCACCACCCTCCCAAGTCAGTGAAAAGTGACCGTTTTATCAAACTTAGTAGACACAGGCTTTATCAACATGAAATGCAACTGTGAAAAATGTTTTTAAAAAATCATTCTGCCCCCATAAAATAAACAGACAAGCAAACAAGCAAAAGAACACCAGTCCTGGGATCCACTGCCTCGCCATTACCTTCTAGTAACTACATTTCTTTGTCTTTCACAACATACAAGAGTATTTCGAAAAGAAAAAAAACCATTATTATTATTATTATTATTATCATCATCATCATCATCATCATTATTATTATTCAAAATACAAGCGTATTTCGAAAAAAAAATACCCTTTGGATCTGCATTATTATTATTATCATTATCATCATCATTATTATTATTATTATTATTATTATTATTATTATTATTATTATTATTATTATTATTATTACCATCTCTATCTGTTGATTCAATTTTGTATTTGTCCCTTGATAATAAGATTGGGGAGGGTGGGCCTACAACCAGTACGTCGTCAGATGGAGCTCCTACACTGTATAGGAGCTTCGGCCCCCTACACTATGTAAGAGCTCCATATGGCAACTAGTGCATTGACTCGGGATCTGGGAACCCCCCCCCCCCCCTTCAAAATGCCAAAAAGTCGGGTCCCGAATCCAATTTTCAATACCCGAATACTTTCGATATAAATAAACAAATTATAGATCTATGAGTATTTCTGCCTTTTTCACTGCTGATCTTCGTTGCTAGGTTTAGCGTTTAGTTTATGTTGCCGTTCCCAACACAGTTTATTTTAATTGATTGGTTAAAATCTGTTTTTCACGTTTTTTGTCCCTTAAATACTGGATTTTATCCTTCATATATCAGCATGGCTGCAAACGCAGCACTGAGCATTGGGTGAGAAGATGGACGTACAACTTGCAAATTGGGTGTACCTGCAACTAGCGTGCCCTGCGAGCCCATGTACTCAGCATTTGGGAACATAATAACAAAAAAGCGCAGTTCTCTGAATGCAGAAACAGCAGAAATGCTAGCTTTCCTGAATCAAGTTAAAATATGTTTCTGTGTTTCATTTTTTTTTTTTTTTTTTTTTTGCCGCAGGTACCCGGGTACTCGTTCCCGGGTATTAAACGTAGTTTATTTGCGGTTCCCGGTACCCGACTTTTTCCCCAAAGTCACTGCACTGCTGACGACGGAGCGTTTGTAGGTCCACTCTCTGCCATCTTTGTAACACGAGTTATTGTCTGCACAGACGATTACACAATATATGTTATTGCAGACAAGGCCCCATGTGGGTCATTTCATGTACAGATGTTCCAGATTCACTCTCTCTCACTTCCACAAGTTTCATTTTTGACAAGTTTCAGCACAATATGAGGGACTGCCTTGGAGCAGAAGTCGAAAATAATGAAAACACATAAAAGTATTGAAAAAAAATACAATCAGGCTTTAATTATCCCCCCTCCCCCCCTCCCCCCCATGAAAAGCAATCTTTATCTTAGTAACTGGTCCATGGAACACGAAAACTGAAAGGAATATCTCAAGTCACAATGGTCTGGTCAAACAAACACAGTTTCAGTGCAGTCTTTTTATACCATTTATACAGTTTTAACTTTTAAAACGGGAGTTTATTTACATTAGAAAGCCTGTCATATATATAGCAAAATGCCTGTTCCAGAACTCGGTAGACCAAAAAATATATATGTAGTTATGTAATATGACTGACGATGTGTGTGATTGGCGGTAAATACACGCTAAAAACGTTTATCTAACTCTGCAATTAACCCTGCACATTTCAGGGGCAATGCTCATATGTCGGGCTGACAAAAAGCTCTTGGCCTGCACTATTTTTCCTTGCATTCCTCTATATAAACAAAGGCACGCTTGGACTCAGGACATTTTAGCTTGGTGTCAAACAACACTAGTAAGTGGAAATTCTCTATCGAGATCACCCAAGGAACTAAAAAAGGATGGTATAAAACATGGGAAGGGTCTGGCATGGGCTATAACTTGATCACGGATAAACAAAACCAGTCCTGTTAATCGGTCGTCTAAATGTAGAATTGGTCACTTTATGGAGGCGGTCCTCATTGGGAATTCCAATAAAACACAAATATTAACATTTGACACTACAGAAGTAGAAGAGATAGGTTAACAGTATAGGCACACACGCTGGTCTTCTATCTTTTATAAAAATCAATACTTCAACGAATCCAGTTCAATTAACCTTGAACTCTAAACTTGCAAATCACACCCAACGTGATAATCCTTGGTTTGTCGTTTGATAAAGCACATACACATTTATACACTGAAATGCAAATCAACTTTAAATAACTGCAAATAGTAGAACATGCAGAATTAAGCTTCTAATAAACGAGCTGTATTATTCTGCCGTGTAGAAATCTGTTTCTCTAAAGGCAATCGTTATACCTGTATAATCCACCAGCAGCTTCTGTGCAATCATTTCGTTTATAATAATTTTTTTGTGGACTAAAAATCGAAATGTGGCATGTGTTGCTACTTGCAATGCTGCATAAATTTTCATTTATTCAAACGAATGCGTACAGATGTGTCCCGTGTTTGCATGTTTGACTGCGCTCTCTCTATTAAGTTCAACGTCCTGCAGTCAACAAGATCTATGTGAAAGCTATCAAATCCTTTCTGTTCATTTATTTGTGTGTCTGTATGTGCATATGTATTCATATGTGTTTGTATGTATACATATGTATGTGTGAATACCCATAAAAAACACATGCACATACACGCATATACGTATATTTTTACATAAAGTCCCATTCTCGAATTATGAGCCAAAATCCTCATTTATCATACATGTAAAGGACATTTCTATCATCAAATCACGATAAATAAATTTCTAATGTTGACAAAATCATTCCAAAGACGTCCATCTTTTTACTCCCAGAGATTTTTAATATAATATATATATATATATCATGTTCGGGTAAAACTACAGTGCCGCGATATGATGTATCGGTACTCTGCCGGTGGTATCGACACTCTTCCGGTTGCATCGGTAATTGTGTTGATGAGGAGTAAAACTTTCTGCAAATGTCGTTCTTATTTTTACTTTGTGTATTGAAATGTACAAATCGACCCAAACATGAGATACAAATTCTATAGCATGCTTTGTAGACGATGTGAAGTAATCAACTCGCACTGGACACCATATAGCAGAAATATGCTATATGGCATCCAGTGCTCGTTGATATACTTCATACCGTCAACAAAGCATGCTATAATCTATATTATATATATATATATATATGTGTGTGTGTGTGTGTGTGTGTGTGTGTGTGTGTGTGTTCATACATAATATAGGGAAATTAAAATGCGAAGCATATATTGGAGATTATCTTGCAAAATACTGATTACATTTTAAATTCTGTATATTGTTTCATCTAGTAATGTTATTCCCTTTTGTATGATAAACAAAAGGCACTAAGTGTGATCACTAAAAAATAACTATAATATTTCAAAGTATCTGCAGCAGAAAAAAACATGAAAAATTCCAATAAATACTCAAAATGCTTCAAATGTGTGTTTATTAAAAGTACATTACATAGAAATAATTTATTGTCGTTCTGCCCATACTTGCATTGTTTTGTAAATCAAAATCGGTTTCCTTAAGAATGAAATACATTATTGGCTCTACATTGTGGAGGCAAGATGCATCTATCTTTTGTATTATGTGTGGATGAATACGTAATTGCTGAATCATACATTTGATACCGAGATTGACCAAAATATCATGGATAAGTATGGCAGATAAGCTAACCCATTATGTATATTCACATAAAAGCATGAAACTTTTCACAGTAGTTCTACGTATCTGTAGCTGATTTTCAGATATGGTGCCAAAACTAACCCGACCTGTGGTGACCTTGAGAGGTCAAAGACCTACTTTGCTATTTTTGCACCACTTTGGACACTTTGTATGTCAAATACATCCGTGCTCTAGCATAATAAACATTTGAAACATGCTAAACTGAATTTACTTTAAGTCATTTGGTGTCATAAGAGTGCCTTACAGAATGTAACATTGTTTTGCTGATTAACTGTGCAGATTTGGCAATGATCTTGTGAGATTATTTGCTTCCGGTACTATGAATAATTTTTTTTTCAAATTCAAAACCCTGTGCTTATTCATAGTTGACTCATTTCCAGTGATTGGATTAGGCGATCATCAGTATTTCACAAGGGGGAAGGTTCTTGATTATGGTATCTTACCAGAGACAATTAAGTCACCATCACCTTTCAATATGGATGGGTGAGGAACAAGCAAGTCTTCTTTTAGACACACATTACACTTGAATCTACTTACAGATTGCTGATTCAGGGAGCTTGTATCCAAAGCTTAATTTCCTATTCAGGACTGCATATATATATATATATATATATATATATATATATATATATATATATATATATATATATATATATATATATATATATATATATATATATATATATATATATATTCAGTGATGAAGCGATTAATTCTGCTATTTTATCTCTGAGAAAGAATTGTCTCCAGGTCCGGATGGGTTAACTGTTGAGCATTTTATTTATGGCAACTGTGACGAGCTGCGCACTCACTCAGCTGCGCTATACGATGTAATATTTAAATTTACTATTATTCCTACAGTATTGTCTGTGGGTATCATTATACCGATTTTGAAGAAACCAACCTTGAACCCTAATGAGCCTGGTAACTATACACCTATAACCTTGAGTTCATGTCACAGCAAGATGATAGAGACGCTTCTCTTGCCATGTGATAAGTCCCATGAAAACCAGTTCGGGTTCCGGAAGGCGAATACTCGTATGAGTGGCTACAAATTTGTAAAATGATATAACTCTGTATTGTAAGCATCAAGGCTCGCCGGTCTTCCTCTGCAGTCTTGATGCAGAGAAATGTTTTGACACCCTTTGGCACAATGGGTTGTTCTATAGCCTAAGCTTTTTGATGTACTTCATTAGTCACACTGGTTATTTTTGCAGCAGTAGCATTCCGAGTTGGAGTCATGCGTAAAGTGGAATGGCGAACTCAGCTCTTAATTTAAAGTAACGCGTGGAACCAAACAGGGTAGTACCATGTCGCCGGCGCTTTTCTAACATATTCATTAATGATTTACTCATCGAACTTTCTTGCTGTGACGCCGGTGTCAGAATTAATAATGATGTTTTTAATTCTTTTGCATCTGCTGACAACATTAATCTTTTCAGTCTCACAGCTCCTGGTCTTCAGTGTTTAATAGACAGATGCCAAAATTATTCTCACAGATGGCGCTTCTCGTTTGGTATTGCAAAATCTAGATGTATGATCCTGGGGGATAACAATTTACAACGTATAATACGCCGTCGTGGTACGTTAACAATTAGAAAATTGATACTGTAAATCAAATCGAAATTTTAGACACTATTTTTACTTCGTCTATGTCCGGTGCATCCCATGCAGACAAGCGAGTCTAGGCGTGTCGCCGGCCTATGTACAGTTTGTCGGGGGTGGGGTGTTCTCACCCAGGTCTTTCAACCCAAGTTAAGTGCCATCTCTGGCAGTCGGTGGGTCTGCCTACTCTTTTATTTGGGTGTGAGTCGATCAATGTTAAGCAGACTCAGTTAGACAAGTTAGAGACAGTCCAGGCTACGACTGTGAAGAGAGTGCTAGGATTACCGATTCGGAGACACCACTCAAAATTACTGCGGGCTGTGGAGATAGATCGGGTGGGGGATAGAGTAAAATCCAACACAAAGTCGTTGTGGTGGCGAACATTCCGGGTGGCGAGCCCAGCCAGGACTTTGTGCGCGAGTCTGCTTGCGCTTTACATTGCCCACGGTGTGGTTTCGGGGACACTCCTGGACAGGGTGATAAAAGGCGGATCGCCTGTGGAGCTAATTTTCAATAAACCTCGCAATAACAGTCAGAGGCTGCCACAGACCAGGGTAGTAGACAACATTGCCTACCTGGTCATGCAGGAGAATTTTATTAAGCCATATTCTCAGGAGCACGTGCTGGCCACACTTCTATTAAGAGCTTTTTAACCTTGGTTCTTAATTCGGAGTTTTTAGTTATTCATGACTGTCTGCTTTTTATTTTGCCTTTATTGTATTGATCTCGATGTATTGTGATTATTTCCTCGTGCGCGGGGGTTTATATATATATATATATATATATATATATATATTGGTTCTCAATTCGGAGTTTTTAGTTATTCATGACTGTCTGCTTTTTATTTTGCCTTTATTGTATTGATCTCGATGTATTGTGATTATTTCCTCGTCCGCGGGGGTTTTAATATATATATATATATATATATATATATATATATATATATATATATATATATATATATATATATATATATGTATGTATGTATATATATATGAATGTGCGTGTGTGTGTGCCGATCATACATAGTGATCTGAGAAAATCAAGAAACAAAAGTAAGACTGGAAAACATGTGAAAAAAACTTGTAGATTTATCATTCACAGTTAGGGCCTAAAAGAAAAATTCTGCTGAGTAACTGGCATGCATCCCCATTACTGTTTAAGTCTGATTACACACTGAAAATAAAGGGTTTGGTGTTGTATAGATTGTGAAGCCTTTGATTTTTGTATATTTGAATGACAGGTGCAAACCATGCATCTAATATTTAAGCATTCATTTTAGAATGCCATAAAGGACAATATATATGTATTGTGCATGGACCAAAATTTCATTTTTCTATTTACTGTCAGGAGGCCTAATTGTTCGCATGGGGGGGGGGGGGGGCGGCCTTGATGGGCCCATCAGTTGGGGGGGGGGGGGGGGAGGCGGAAACTTATCTTTGACACGGACACTGGATACTGAAGCTCGTGTAATCTGTCCTGCGGCCCTAACAAGATACCATCCACGGTCATTGCCCTGTCCATTATGTATGATATAATATTACACCGAGATGAAAAGAAGTGTTCCGTACAAGGTCGAAGTCTGGCTAATCCGTTCCGCAGACGATTTTTTTACCAGTTTTACGTCAGAGAGAGAGGGAGAGAGAGAGAGAGAGAGAGAGAGAGAGAGAGAGAGAGAGAGAGAGAGAGAGAGAGAGAGAGAGAGAGAGAAGAAAGAAAGAAAGAAAGAAGAAAGAAAGAAAGAAAGAAAGAAAGAAAGAAAGAAAGAAAGAAAGAAAGAAAGAAAGAAAGAACCCTTACCCTAATGTTTGATCAAAACTGTAAGGATTAACCAACATATATTCCATTGGCTACAATTTCAAATAATTTATAACAATTCTATTTTATGAAATTAACCTTACTTTGATTCAGTATTTAATGTTTTAATCCAGGATTAAATTTTGAGGTAATTCAAGATTGATTTAATTAACGGAAACTTTACTTCCAAAGTTCACATTATGGCCAAGCATACATTAGTTAATCCCGGAAGTTTCGATCAAACATTCAACTAACTACTCAGTAGGTACGCACATCGATTGTTATTTTTAAAATTAAATTCAGGATCAGACTAACCTGTTTGTCAATACGACCACCGCTGGATCTGTTCTTTTCTTTCCGAAAGATAACAAATGTTTTTAGGAATAACATAAAAAAGAAAACACCGACACAGTCGCCCACCATTTTTTAAAATTTGAAACGCTTCAAAATTAATCCATTTCCCGTAGGCCTACGATAATTTTGTTGCATTCGGGCTACTTAGATTACATATGCCCTGAATGAATAATTTCCAAACTACAGTAAGTCTATCATTATGAAGGTAGGCCAACTTTAATTGTAGCGTTCATTCTAAAATTTGTGGGAGATTGTGCCTTCGTTAAGTTAATTATATACTAGAATCTGCAGTGTTTTAGCATCTTTTCACAAGATAGTTTTTTTTTACAGCAATTTTGCTTTGAAACAAAATTGTCTAAAGGCAGACATGAAGTTTTGGCCTAAATTTTGCATTCTTGCAAATTTATGATATTTCATCTGCAATGATTTTATGTTTGAAAATAATTGCTACAATTATTATTTTTTGAATGTCAAACTTGTTTTACAAATTACCAATTTGCTTTCATACATGTGTTTGTGCTTGTTCTGTGGAATAAAAAAGTAGACCTACCTGTAAACAGTTTGTCTGCACACTTTCTTCATTACACAACCCCAATCTATTACTTTTGTCAGGCGAATTGCTGGCCTCCCACGCTCAGTCAATGTTATCATAATCTTTTTTGCTATAATTTCTGAATAACTACGGAAATATCCATTCCAATTGGCAAATTTAACCTTCCCGCACCAATATGTTATTTACAAATTGAGCACAAGCGGTTAATTGTAAATTACGCATTTCAGAATTGGGAAAGGTTTGCCTCCATAGCGTACTGCACTATCAGTGTTACCCATCGACGCCTTAGGCCTATATTGTATTCAAGCTTTACTTTTTCTAAATATTTTATGAAATCGTTGTATCCACAGTTATATCTATCAATCGAAAAATCAACCCATTCACCATCGCTGCCTTTCATTGTATGCCTGATTTTTTCTGTATAACTTCATGATAATTTTGTACATTCTTATGGAAATGAATTTCTAATATTATATGTGATGTCATACTCATGAACTTTCTTCATATTATAAACAAATTTACCATATCGAAATGTCTAAGCGTCACCGTCATTTTTAGCACAATGTAAATTGTAATGAGTCTGGATCCATCCGCGTGTGGGTGTGTGTGCATGTGTGTTTTTTCTGTTTATTTTTCAAAGATAATTCCATATTTTCATAGCATCCTAATTCTGTTGTACTCTTTTATTTATTCAGAATTTATAGCAAGCAGATCGTTGATTGCATTGTAGGTAGGTGCCCGGATGGCTTAAACTTAACGAGGAGGATCATTGTGATAGCAACTGCGATAGTTCTTGAAGTAGGCCTACGCTTCAAAAGGCGCGTCCACGGCGAACTCCGAAAAGAGTGTACAGCATAGGATAGGCGTTCATTGCTACCTCATGTGGCTTCTGGCCTTAGGAAATTATTGAAAATGCAATTCAGTTACATTAGTTCTTCCATTGATTGAATATCATTGAATATCGACTCTCATAGCTAAAACCCAGGTGATAAAGCATAGCCCTTCTGTTGCAGCAAACGACGCGTGCAGTGTGACGCCAAGTGAGAAAAATGTGTAAAAATGACACCCGCTGAAACTAAAATAGGCCTACGTGTTAACGGTGGTGACGTAAATTTCTGGCTATGTCGTATGCCGCTGGCCTAAGTTATTATGACGTCATAGTAAAATATATCACGTGATGAGTTGCTAAGCTGTAAAAGCTCACTGAACTTTTGGGTAAAAGGCCAGGAAAAGGATTATTAGTTATCCGATTGAACGTAAGAAAAATGTGGGGAGTTGCAGCTTTGATTCTTGCATCTTTGTTGGCAGCATGTCCGCCAAACCCAAGGTAAGTTGTCTTGTCTCACATGACTCATGAGGCATGTTTTTATTATTATTATTATTATTATTATTATTATTATTATTATTATTATTATTATCATCATCATCATCATTATTATTATAATTCTTATTTTGCAGTTGCCAATACCACAAAAAACCAGTTACACGATACTATAGCCAGCTGTGGTGTAAGTTCCACTTGCTACACCATGGCTGGTGAAATTGACAACAAAGTAACAAGAACTCAACTAACTAACTAGCTAACTAACCAACTAACTAACTGAATAAATAAATCACACTCTGTGAGAAACTTCTCACCTATTAAAATGTGCAGAAGACCTAAACACAGTACCATTTTAGTCCCGTCCATGGCTTCATAGTTTAAGGTAATCCTGGAAATGATTCAGCCCTTCAGAACTAGTAGAATTAAATGCAGGTTTATTCCAATGCGTGTACCGTCTACACCACAAAAAAAAACTGAACATGTGAACAGTTCCGTCTCGCGTATGACATTGACGCTTTAATTAGGCACACGTATGAATTAAACTTGTAGTTCCAGGCGAATCCCGTCTGCATTGCTGCTGATTACAAATTAACATTAATGGTACAGTTTTTAAACACGTTCCCCCCGTTAATCGATCCATCTGTTCACATTTATCACGACCAATAGTACCACCGTGAGTAGGCCTTGGCCGCAAGTTCCACTTTCTTCATCACGTTCATCGGCTATGCATACATGTGCTTGAGACGTAGATGCAAGCTTAGGCTTATCGACCGGCGAGGGGCCCTTGCTAAAGCCACGACCATTGTTCTGTCACTAGACCTTGCTGTCACGACTGCGAATCATACTGCCACGACCGGAAGTGCTTTGTACCAGGGAACATACATAATTCTATAGACACAGTTTCACAATATTTATTTCGCATGGATAAACTATAGATAATTGTCATATCGCATATTTCTTACAAGACATAGCCTGCTGAATAGTATTACACTTACACGCTCACAAACCAAACATTGTCATCCGGTATGATTTCCAGCTCAACTTTCCACAATTGTACGTTTAATCTTACCTTCTCTCACTAAACGTTAACGTTAATCGAGCAGTTTCAATTCAAAGCTTCTTGTAGAGTGGGCAAATCACCCCTTTCAGGCTCCTTCCGCGTGTCATGACGTGCTTTCAGAATTTAACAAATTTCGCCTTTTTAGGCCATATTACTGAGATAAAAAGATACTGTATGTAGTCAATTCACCTTTTGTACAGCTATAAGTGTAATATTATCTGTTTTGATATCAAAATAAATGTATAATATTATTGGAACTATATTTTGTTGTGTTTTCGTTCAGAAAGCCCACGTGATGGTTCTTCTCATCAGCCAACTTACTCCAACTTGACAAAGATTTATCACCGAGAACTGTGGTTAAATTTCACGCTATTTAAACTAATTGCTTATTCTAAAATTTAGCTGAAAATGTAAAAATATAATTATTGAACGGCGTCTTTGTGTCATCCATCCCGGGTATGATGACATTGGACCCAGGGGCATATTTACCATGAAGCGTTTTAGCGCTTCATGGTGAATATGCCCCTGGGTCCAATGTCATCATACCCGGCATGGATGGCACAAACACGCCGTTCAATTCTTAATTAATCTAAGAAACGGGCATGGCAGCAGGACCAGATAACATACAAGCACAAGTTCTAAAAGACCCCCACAAAGAAATTGCCCCAATCCTTCAGATTATCTTTCAAAACTCCCTGGATCAAGGTATTGTACCAATTCATTGGAAAAATGCCAACATAGCCCCCATATTTAAGAAAGGTGAAAAATTCAAACCAAGTAATTATCGCCTTGTCTCACTAACATGTATATGCTTCAAAGTCATGGAGCATATAATAGTTAGTCAGATTATGAACCATTCAGAATATAACGATATACTTTTTGAATGGCAATACGGTTTTCGCGAGGAAAGATCTTGCGAAACCCAGCTACTTACATTTATTCATGAAATTACACGTAATATGAACGAGCAGGAGCAAACGGATGTCATTATTATGGATTTTGAAAAAGCTTTCGACAAAGTTTCTCACCGCCACTTACTAGGAAAAATTAAATATTAAGGCATCTCTGACAAAATCACTTCCTGGATTAAAGACTTCCTACACAATAGATCACAATCAGTCTTAGTAAATGGCGAATCCTCTTCCCATCTTCCCGTAGAATCAGGTGTCCCCCAAGGTACAGTTCTTGGCCCTATCCTCTTTCTTATATATATAAACGACCTACCTAACAACATAAAGTCTTCAGTCAGATTATTTGCCGACGACTGTCTCCTGTACAGGAAAATATCCTGTCAGGAAGACACAAACATTCTACAGCAGGACCTAAAACAGACTATCCACTTGGGAAACAACTTGGTTGATGAAATTCCACCCCGCCAAATGTAACATCCTTAGAGTAACAAGAAAACATAAACCCTTCCTCCATAATTACACCCTACATAACCACACCCTGGAATCTGTTGACACTGCAAAATACCTCGGAGTTACCATCACCTCAAAACTATCTTGGACCCCCCACATAGACAACATCACTTCTAAGTCATACAAAACCCTTGGCCTCCTACGAAGAAACCTAAAAAAAGCCCCAGTTGAAACCAAATCCTTAGCCTATAAATCCCTAATCAGACCCAACCTAGAATACTGCGCTAGTGTCTGGGACCCACACACTCAAAAAGACACACACAAAATAGAAATGGTACAGAGGAGGGCAGCACGGTTTGCAACAAACAGATATCATAACACAAGCAGTGTTGGCAACATGCTGTCCCTCCTACACGGGCCCACCCTACAGGAACGCAGACATAACATTCGTATGTGTATGGTTTATAAAATCATACACCACATCGTTGCTATCCCTCCCTCAAACTACCTCACGCCTAAACCTCGCCTGTCAAGTACCCAACACCCCCTTACCTTTCTAACCTGCCAAACATCCAGAGTTTACTACAAGTTCAGCTTTTTCCCGCGTAGCATTATAGAATGGAATAACCTCCCCCTAACAGTTGTCACAGCCCCAAGCCTCATGGGCTTCCAATCTCAATTGGCAGCCCACCAGGCTCACTCCCTGTAAATTTGACATCTGATTTTAACCGCCTCACTAACACCTAACACACTTTCTTTTGATTATACACCTGCCTTGTCCAATCACTAACTTTCTCACTAATATTTCTCTCTTTTCCTAGCAGCCTACACGGCCATAATGCTCATGTATGAGCGTCGGCTGAACTTATATGATGATGATGATGATGATGATGATGATGATGATGATGATGATGATGGCGGCGGTAACAACAAGCGAGTCTTGCTACCACGACGGTCAAAATTTCCCGGTATTGCATCAAAATGGACTGCTTCTGCAATAGTACAGAAAAAAAGCAACCGATATTATTTAAAACACTATGTACTAGATCGTTATATAGGAGACATTCATATTTAACTGCAATCCTGTTCACTTCCTATGTTGCCGGGGTAACAGACTGATGCTTCCACCATGATCAGGGCAGATTTATTTTATATACTACATAAACATCCATATATAACACCTTTTCAACCAAAAGAGAGCCCATTTCTAATCAATTTAGGCATCCTTCATGTTTCAAATATATGTTAATACATTTTCTTCAGATTGAAGGATTCTGGAAACCTCAATATTCTGTTCAGATGATGGCCGTTTTTAGGCACGCACGGCCTTGCTTCGATGACCACCAGTGCGCTCACAAATCAACTGTTCGTCAACCTTTGACCTGAACAGGGAAGTTGCACATATAACTTGTTACGCTTTCCCGAATGATTCGTCTTATTTCCTTGCAGACCTGCTTCAGCACACGTAACCATAGACCTCGATATATTGACCCCGCCCCCGAAGGTGGATAGCTGACTGGTCATTGCGCATGCAACACTTCGTATCGACCGGAAGCTGTGCAGTCCGTGCACAGCTTACTTCCGGTAGTCACGTTGAACGGCAGTGCCGGCATTCTTCTGTCCGACACCAACACCAACACCAACAACAACACAGCGGTTCTGGTGTGCTCATCATTATGCCTGGGGCAAACTGCGCTATTGTTGGTTGTTCTGCCTGTAAAGGCAGAAACAAGGGTTTGTCTTTTCACGCAATTCCAGGCATCAGTAAGGATCCTGTGTGGCGATCAGCACTGATAGCAAAAATTAACAGACAAGACGCTGGCTTTAACGTGGACCGGGCAACTATATGTTCCAGACATTTTAAGCCTTCATGTTTTAAGTTTGGTAAGGAATGGTTCAACAATTTCAACCAGAGACTGAGACACCATATTCACAGTATTTTAAGTCTCGGGTAGAAACAAGGACCCTATGGTAGGAACTAGCTAACATATGCACCAGCAAAGGCAGCCGTAAAAGTTATGGCAAGATGCCAATTTACCACGGAACAAACCCAATATCTTTTGTCCGGATAAATATTTGATAACCACTGCATGTTGGTTAATATATTGTATTACCAGACACAGCCGGCATAACACTGTGGTACCCAGGATAATGTAATCATTATCAGATAATGGGTACAAGATTAAATCAGAAACATTGGGATATATCAGATTTTCAAAATTTCAAAAAGAACCATGAAAATACTTCAACATTGGGCCCCAATGTTGAAGTATTCTCATGGTTCTTTTTGAAATTTTGGGGTTGTTAACAGGGTGAAGGGTGGGTGGATTCTTGATAATTGGGCCGTTCCACTTTGAAAAGGACAAACACATATGCACTTAATCCTGTGTACTTTCCAAACTGACCTGCCCTGGTAGATCAAGAATCCCTCCCACCCTATACACCATGGCAGTAAGCAGTCTCTTCCTAGCTACATGGGCATAATAATTGATGTTGAATGGTTAATCTACCTCAAACAGTGTCAGATATTTTGGTCATTTTTTCCCTCCCTTAATGTACCCATTTGAAAGGACACATACATGTCTGAAAAGTCAATTTTAACATCAAAAAATAAAAACCCAATGATTCTTTTGCACAAATCTAGACCTATAGACAGATTACAAGAAAACATGTACAAGTCTAAACATGGTAAAAAATGCAATATCCTTGAAAAAAGGTGCCTATGAAAACATACAAGTGCATACTTTAAGATAAAAAAACTTGAAATTGTAGTTTTAGCTTGCATAAACTATTCATCTGCAAATTATTTTCCTTTTCTAGTGTGGCAGCTGGAGAATGAAAATTTTGAAATTAGGTTCACAAGGTACAAATACTATTCAATAGATTGCACTCAGATAGTGCGAATATATTAATTTTACTGGTTTTTGCATTTAGAACTTTTGGGTTTTAACCAAAATATAAATTCAAAATTTTTTATATAATTCATATCACTGCTGCATTTTTGACTGAGTTCTTATGTCACTGTTTTGAAGCAGCTACGAAATAAGCGAAACTTAAAGCACAGCAAAATTTAAATAGAAAGTTTGTATTGAAATTGTTTGGTTGATACAAAACATTCTGTAGGTCCAAGTGGTAAAGCGATGCTGATACCAGGTAGCATTCCCACAGAACATCTGCCAGCTAAGAGTGTGGAAACACAGAGGCAGAGCAAGTCAGAGAGAAAACTTCCAGTAAGGACAATTGGAACAGATATGTTACTATTGTTACAATTCAGAGGCTCCAACTCTCCCACCTCAGTGGGAGATCTCCCGCTTTTTTTACTTTTTTACAAGGTCTCCTGCCCTTCCTCTTTTTGAAAAATGGCTCCCCCTTTTGTGAAAATTTCAAGAAAGAAATAAAAAGGTGTATTTAATGTGCTGACAAGAAATATACATGTACATGTATCATTGTTTACATTTGTCCAATACAAGGTTTCCCCAAGACTTGAAAGTAGAGAGGCTTTAAATAGGATGACATCTAATTTAGTCTTTTTTTGGGCCAATTTTGTAACACATACCAAAATGGCATACATTTTCATTTTCAAAAATGTAAGGTGGGCCACCTTTCTGCTTATAATGTGAGGAAAACACTGAAATGTTGCAGCTACTCAATGATTATGTGCCGTATGGATAATGTCTTTGATGATGCCTGAAATGGCTGACAATGCAGAAAATAAAGGTTAAAATTTCTACAATTTTGCAGGGGGGGATGCCCCCCCCCAGACCTCCCTAGTTGAGTTTCTCGCTCACAATGTAAACCTCTCACTTTCCAGTAACTCAAGGAGGGAGATCTCCCACTTTGTACCTGAGTCAGGTTGGAGCCTCTGCCAATTCATGAAAGGATGCAGAGAGAAAAATATCTGCCTTTGTTGAGATGGGCTTGCATTCCATCATGCAAATTATTTTTTGTGTGCTTCGTGAAATGCAAAAATAAAATGTGATTCAGTGACATTATTTTGTTATGTTGTTTTGTTGATCTTTATTTTTCGTTTGTCAGGGCACCACAGTTAAATTGTTTCCCATGTGCCTGAGCCAAAAAGAAGGGCTGGTCAGGGAAGTAAGACCTTATGACCTGAATTTATTTGTGCCTAGTCAAAAAATAAATGACAACATCAAGTAATGTGTACTTGGAATTTTGTTACTTTTTTATTCAACACAAATTTTCATGTAGAGATCACCAAAGAATTTGGGATGGCTGATATAGAAAAACATTATTATCCCATGGTTGGAATCAACAAATAAGGTGGATCAGGATGTGGGGATCCCCAATTTAATACTGGTGCCTAGATCAACACCATCTACTATAACTGCCACATCAGATCATAGGTTGGGGGTTAACTGTTATGTAGTCATACTATATTTGTGTTTAAATTGTGTGCATCAAAGTAAAGTACCAACCTTACTGTATGCATTCAGATAAATCTTTGCTCGATTTAATTTCACTGAAGAAGAAGGCGCATCCAAAGCACCAAATTGAGTCATGCGGAAAACTTTGAAGAACCACACATATTTTTTGTAAACAAGTACATGTATCTTCCTGTACTGGCAATTACATACTATGGTACTATTTAAGACTGCCCCTTCAGTCAGCAAAAATTTGGGTATCCTATTGCATGTGGTCTTGAACTGAAAGTTTATTTCACAAGGAAATACAGCAAACTTCAGGGTTATGCAAAGAGCAGTCTCAAAAGACCTGCAATCTTAAATTGGAGCTGGTCTTTAGAGCAGGTACCACAGAACTGATGTCCCAGATATATCAATATCCCTTAGCCCCAAGGGCAGGCATGTTGATGTTATCATGTTGATAGTATTATCACATCTGTGACCATTTATTTTTCAAGGGTCCACCCTATGGAGGAGGGGGGGGGATCCTTTGTGTTTTGGGGTTGTCTGTCCAGATAGCTGTTCAGATGTGCACACTTTCTCATTACCACAATATTTATCAAATACCTCAATGGCAAGATAAACTGATTAGATTTTGGTGGCAATATGACTTTATTTAGGCAAATGGCAGCTTGTTTAGATGTTTGTTGAGGCTTGTTATTGCAATATCTCACAAATGCTTCCATGAATTTGGTTCAGATTTTGCAGTATGATTATTTTACATGCAAAGATGAGCTGATTAGATTTTGAAGTCACCAATGGTGACTCCAAAATATACATGACCATGACCTAATTTAAGCAAATTGCATCCTGATTAGATTTTTATTAGGGCTCATTACAGCGATATTTACAGAATGCCTCCGTGTATTTCATTCAAATTTTGCAATATGATTATATATTACATGCCAAGATAACCTGATTAGATTTTTAGTATCACCATGACCTAATTTAACCAATGGTGGACCCTCCAGTCAACAATTTGGGTTGAAGGCAGTCTAGTTTTTTTTTTTTTTTTTTTTTTTGTTCTTTGGTTATTTCATTGACACCCCCTGGACTGCAACTGCTTGTTGGTGATGGAGGGGCGCTGTCTTTCATGGTAAGGCATGCACTACATCCTTCATTTTATTTCCATTCTCTGGAGCTAGTGTTGTAGCAAAATAAACAAGCTGCTTTTTGACTACAAATTGATTACACAATGTATTTGAAACAATTGCATTTTATTCTACATAAAGAATACATGTGAAACAATAAACAAAAATCAAACATAGTAGAAATAACTGTAGTTAACAAAACAAAAAATAAAAAAATGTCAACATTTAAGAGTAATCATTTTTGCAACAATACTGAAATTACCAGATACCATTTTTTTCCTTAATTTTTTTTGTGGATGTCACATCCACGCTGTGACTTTTATAGTTTCCGTTACATTTTGCAATTGTGTTGGTTACTTTTCTGCCTACCTGTTTATCAGTTTGCTTACATTAAATTTCATAATACATGCTGGGGACTTGTCCTTAAAACTCATAAGAAATATGTATTGATTTATGCTATTGAATTCCCTTCAATTGGGACCCTTGTATCATCATTACTGACATACAGCTAAACCAAACTTGTTAAAATGAAACTCACTGTCAGATTAAACATTAGATAAATCCCAATGAATAGAAAAGATGTTATCAGAAACAAAGCTTGTTTTTAAAGTATTCATGACAATAATAGTACAATTTATAACGAGGTGGAACCCTTATTTAAAACAGCATACATTATCATAGTGGATCCTAGCATCATTACATGATAATATTTAATATTGGAGAAACAAGGTGTAATTCCCTACATATATAGCATTCAGGTCACCTTATGGTTCTGGTAACTCCAACTTACTTCTACAGTTTGTGCGCCCTTCACCACCTGAAGTAGAGAGGGTATGTTACTTCAATCTGCAAGATGTGCGGAATGATTCTACTAAGTTGCCTGCACCATGGTTCGTGTTACCAGCTGAAACAGACTCACTTGCCTTGGCTGTGCTCGATGGATCCCAAGTGAAAATAAAAGTATCAATAGATGACAATTTAAATGGAGATGTAGAGGTCTTGGGTTTCAGTGTACCTCACTTGAGACAAAACATCGAAAAAACTAAACTGGCAGTATTTCTCAGTAATCTCTTAAAACTGAAAATATGTACAGGAGTAACGGAGGAAAATTTGCAGGAATTTGCTCCCCTACCTGCTGGGGAAAAGTTGAAGTATTTCAGACATATCACTTATCGATCTGTCACCATGAACAATGGGGTAGTACATGTGCATGATTCTACAGTCAGATCATGTCACTGTCAATTTTTAATCCCATTGTCCATGCTGACAGGTCACATGTGCAAAGATTGTACAGCAGTGTCAAAAATATTGTTGAAAAAACTTGAAAACAAAATACTGAATGATACAAAACCAATCCATAAGAACACACCCCTAGTTAAAGTAGGCAGTACAAAATTAGCATCTGCTCTTAAGACCATCAGGAAAAGTGAGGCAAAATTAAGCAAACAGGTGGAAGAATTAAAAAAAAAACTTCCAGATGAGAGCATTGAGATTGGTCAATCTTTGCACCTGGACCTTAAATCAGGTTTGGAAAATTCTAAAATAACAGACCCCCTTGCCAAACTTTTCTGGTCGGAGCAAATAAAGGCATTCAAATGCAAAGACCGAGGCATGCGTTGGCATCCCATGCTTATTCGCTTGGCCATACTCTTACAGTCTAGAAGTCCTTCAGCTTATGAAACCTTGCGAAAAACTGGGGTGTTGAAGCTTCCAGGGCAGTCAACATTAAGGGACTACACAAATGTTATTCATCCTAGATCAGGGTTCAACCCTGAAGTTTTGGAAGAAGTAGAGAAGGTTACAAGGGGACTGAATGAAAACCAAAGATATGTAGTACTTCTGCATGATGAAATGGCCATCAAATCAGACCTTGTGTTTGACCGCAGGAGTGGAGAAATTTTGGGATTTGTCAATGCTGACAAATGGTCATTTGATAACTTTGACACAAATTTGGCAAATCATGTATTGGTGTTTTACATTGTTGGGATTAACACATCATTAAAAATGAGCTTGGGGTTTTTTGGTACACGGACTGCTACTGCTGATGAGATGTTCCCATTGTTTTGGCAAGCAGTTGGTTATCTTGAAACCAGATGTAAATTAAAGGTTATTGCCTCAACAAGTGACAAAGCATCACCAAATCAGAAACTGTATCGTTTGCATGGTGATGCCAATGTACTTTGCTACAAAACAGTAAATTTTTTTGCACCCGATAGGTATATTTATTTTTTTTCAGATGTACCCCATCTTATTAAAACTGTGAGAAATAACATACACAGTTCAGGTGCTGGAACAAATACCAAATATTTGTGGAACGACGGCAAGTATATATTATGGACACATATTCTTGACTTGTACAAACAGGACAGTGAGGGTGAACTCAAGAGAACGAAGCTTACAACTGACCATGTGCAGCTGACCCCATATTCAGTCATGAATGTTCGACTTGCCGCTCAGGTCCTCAGCTCTCGAGTCAGTAAAACTTTGCAATCATATGGAGGACCTGAGTGTCAAGCCACAGCAAAATTTATCCTCCTCATGGACCAATTTTTTGATTGTTTGAATACAAGATCTCAAACAGAAGGTTTATATGAGAGGAAGCCAGACTTGTTGCCATACAGGGATATCCATGATCCAAGGTTTGTATTTTTAGAGGAAGTGTTTCTGGGGTACCTGTATCAGTGGAAGGAGTCTGTTAGACTCCGAGAAGGCGAGTTCACAAAAGCGGAACGGTCAAAGATGTTCTTAACCAATCAGACCTACGATGGCCTCTGCATGACTGTGAAATCATTTGTGGAAGTAACAAAATATTTGTTGACACATGGGGTCAGGTATATCTTAAGTCAAGTGTTCTGTCAGGATCCATTGGAGGAACATTTTGGGCGACATCGTGGTATGGGGAGGCGATCTGACAACCCAAACTTGTGGGCATTTGGGTACCAGGAAAATAAGATTCGCCTGCAAAGAACACTTGCTTTGCAAGTACAACCCAGGGGGAATGTTTCAGTCAAAAATAAGAAACCACCAACTGTTGCTATTAGTGATAGCCCACTTAAGAAAATTAGAAGACACTAGGATTCCTGGAAATGTGTCCTGTGTCTGGTAATGTACATGTGCATTGTATGGATGTCCACAGCTGTCATCAACTGAAATTTGTTATTGTCATGCCAAAGCACCCTGAAGAAAGCTGTTGATCTAGATACTGTAATTCTAGAAATTTTGGCGCTCGATTTAATTTTGTGCTTTTCGTGCTACCACCTAAAGCGCGAAATTAAAATGTGCGAAAATAAGTTGCATTGTATTTCACTACATTGATGGCATTGGATTGTGCGAAACTAAAATGCGCGAAAATTCTGTAATTTAAAAAAATTAGTTTGCGCGAAATTAAACGCGCGAAAATTTCTAGAACTACAGTAGTTACTGTTACTTTTATGCAACTACTGATTGATATGAAGCATGCTCAAATGTAAATGATATGCCTTTTTAAGCTTGTGTGTACTTATGCCTCTGATTTATAACTACGATTAAAATAATATATCAGTGCTGAAATTTATATTGAATCAACAGCTTTCCTTGGTGTGCTTTGGGTACATGCATAATTACTGCTGTACAATTATGATAGGTTCAAGAATAACAGTATTTAGATCAATAGTAGTCTTTAGACCAGTTAAATCAACTGATCTAAAGAATGTTATTCTTGAACTTGAATTTGGCCATGCATGCCAAATTGTTTCAGGTCAGTCTTCCCCAGTGATTTACATGTAGTATACTCCTTGTGCTGAAATGCAAAAGGGAACTATTGTGTTCAGCATTTAGTGCCATATTTGGTTGATCTGAGACGTCACATATTACACCCCCTCCCCACTAATATTTGAGATATATAGTCTGATTTATTTGAGACTCATATATATATATATATATATGTGTGTGTGTGTGTGTGTATATATCAAATAAGTATACAGTTTCAATACACATACTATTAACTTCTTAATTGTTATGAAACCAAGTCCAAATTTAGAAGAGTAGGAAACTAGACAAAAAGACCATTTTAATCCAATTACAATTTTATCAATTGCCAGTGCTGCAATTTAGATTTAGATCCTTTGTTCAAACTGTAACTTGTGCTGTGTTTTGCTGGCTCCCTCATTGGTTTCCAGTATAAGCCTGACTTGAAACGCACACTTTGTGGAGCATGGCCTGATGGCATAAATGGGCAACCAATATTATTGTTGGGAGGCACACGTGTAGTTCTCTACCAGAAATAGTCACATGGACACCAGATGATTTTTTTTCTCCACACTGGAGTCCTAAGTGCTGATAGATAAACTGCTTGGTGAAGATAAAACAAGAAACCCGAGTTGTCACAAAATGTACTGGCAGTCTTTTATGCAATCATTACTCTCTGTGAGCCTTGAGACTTGGTATGATGAAAGCTTTTTAAATTGGACTTCTGCAACATGTTTATACAATCCAAACAGTACCTCCACAGGCAGATATCCTTAGCAGTATGCTACTTACAAGACAGTATATCCATTTCAAACATGTTGGTGAATGTTTTCAAGAGTCCAAGTCAGTGCACCCTTATGTCTGCTTAATCAGTCATAATGCTGGTTACGCTTAAGATCCATATGTTGATTGCTGTCTTTAAAAATGAAGATTCAAGTATGAAAGTAAGTATACATCTAATAATGCATGTATATCCTACACTGGTATTGCTTGTGATTAGGCCACAACTAATTTATACATGTTAAACAGATATTTTGGGCCAAACACTGAAACCGGATGGGGCAGTCTGAAAATTAACACACACTGTTGATATTTTTGGCTACCCCATGGATATTACATATTGTCATGTACCTACATGTGGAATTGTAAACCAATCACACAAACCTGTTTAGAACACACAGTGCCTTTATAGTTGTTTCACAAAATTCTCAAAATTTTGGTGGGATAATCTGTAAAACAATAAATAACAATGTTGTGGCCTCATTTGAATTTCACTTTTGATGTTGAAATAAGTGACTCATTCATGGCTGGTACAGTAGTCCCTCCTTTGAGAGACTGCCCTAGTGCCACCCAAGAAGTGGTCACTTAAAGCAGGTGGTCTCTCAAAAGAGGTATAAATGTGAAAAGGACTAGAGAGGCCTGGCAAATGTGGTCTCTCAAAGGAGGTGGTCTCCCAAAGGCGTGACTACTGTATTTCTGTATCACAGTCACTGTTTGCATGGACATTATTGTGAATTGTTGTTACATGTATATCTGCAAGCCTCAATAGCTTGTCCAGTCTACATCTTTATTTTCTTTGAAGACCTCAAGTATTAACTTCCCATTTTGGGGGGAGTTGGAGTTAACACTCAAGGACTGTGATTCCTAAAAATATCACACAATGACTCAACCTTGCTGTCATTGCACCACATGTGTTTAGCATGCATATTTATATATGGACTATGTTTTCATGAGGAATATCCATGCACTAGTGAAGCATCATCTCCTGTAACAACTGATACATTTGCTTTGGCCTTATATGGGCTTTACCCAATTAACTTGAAATGAAATAAAGGCATGTTCCTTATGAAGAAAACATCTGTTGTCATAAGATCTGTTTGCATATGTATAAACACTTTATAGCTCTTTTTTTTTTTTTTTTTTTTTTTTTTAAAGAATGTGCTTCTTTGAATTTCATCTAACTATCTCATGCCACTGGTCTCATATATGCATTCAAGGAACATATGTCTTTTGACTTCATCTAATAATAATTTGTTTATTTTGACATTTACAATCAAAATTTTGTTTGATGAAACTTGAGTGAGAAAGAAAAAGACCAAAAAGAATTGAAAATTCTAGAATGGAATGAGTTAGCTGGAACTACAGTCTGATCTACTAATGAAACTTTAGAAAATACAGTGGTACCTGCTGTATGTGACCACTCCTTTTGCCAGCCAAAAGTGGTCATATATGACTGGTGAAGTTACGAAGAATATAGACTCCCTTCAGAAATGTGGTTGCAAAAGGCAGGTGGTCTCTCACGGCAGTGGTCAAAACAGCAGTTACTACTGTATTGAAAACTTTCCCCTTTGCACATGGTAAGGATATTAAATTTAAAGCAATGAAAGTCAAATACATTGTAGTTTCAGAAATACTAGCCAAATTGTATTCGCTCTTCAGGAAAACCAACCTGGAACAGTAATGCCCTAAAGTGGCCAATCATAACACTCACCTGCAAAGCATTTTGCAAATGGAGAAGTTACTGTCCATAGGAGTGGGGTATAATAACATTGGTTGATTAGCATAAATTTAACCAGAGACAGCACCTTCAAATTCTCATTCGATGATTTTAATGGTTGCTAATTCTTTTTCAAGCTTTGACGTAAGGCCTTCTGCTTCTTGGATACCTGACATTTGTAACGATTGTCATCCATCAGTTTCTTGCATTTGTGATGGGCCCTTATTTTAAAATACAATTGCAGAATGTGCTGCAAAATTAGCTCCTTCTTACTGTCATCCGCCCATGAGTCGTATGCATTTTCATAGAATGATGCCATCACTGTCCCATCAGATAGACACTCCTGCGTGTACTTCTCACAACTCATAGCTTGCACCCCGTGACTGGAAAACATGTTTCTGAACACCATTTCCAGTGATATAAACATCTGCTTCACAGTTGGCTTAAGGTAAATTAGCCCTCCCCTGTCTAACATATGGGTCATTGCTTGGCTCTCATCACTTCTTCTGTGATCAATGAGAGAATTTACACAATCAATCATAGAGAACTTTTCCTTTTTGTCTGACAATCTGAATGCTGCTTGTTTAACTTTTTGCAGCACACTCCCCCCAATATATGCAATTATGTCATTATCTTTTTCTGGCACTGAGACAGTATCTTGGTGGGAGGATGGTGAACCTTCAACAGGAAAGTTTAGACTTAAAAGTTTTTCAAAGAGCCTCAGACACAGCCATGCTGCTGCTGGGGTTGATCGGACTGCCTCTGCCACTTGTCCCATGTTTTTTGAAAAAGCTGCATGGTAGTTGCTCCAGGACTTTTCACGTGCAGCAGACTGAAACTTTCCTTTGGATTCTACACATTCTTGAAGAAAGTGAACCTGGGCAATGACTTCATCCCCTGCAAATGCAGAGTTGATTCTAGGATTTGTGTGAAAGGGGCCAAATTGGCCCACCTGATTTTCCAGAACAGGCCAAATAGCCAGAATGATGGGCCAACACAATAGAAATGCACTAAGATATAAGCATTAAAAGTGGGGGACCTGGCCCCTCATGTGTAATAATCTTGGCAAAAGTTGTCAAAAGTTGGTCAAATCCCCTACTCCCCCACCCTAGAATCAACACTGAAATGTATCACACAACTAGACACGAGTTTTTCGTGTGCAAAAGCCATTTACACATCCCCCGTGCACTCAGTTTGACCTTTCAAGGTCAAATTTAACAACACAAAAAGTAAGCCCATAGGTCCGTTCCTATTCGTGTTCAATAGTTACCATGGGCCTGCGATCAACCATACCAAAGATCTATAAGGAAAATAAGATTTTGACCCCAGTTTGACCTTTCAAGGTCAAATGTAACAACACTAAAAGAAAGCCCATAAGTGCTTTGCTATTAATGTTCAATAGTAACCATGGGCCTATGATCAACTGTAAGCAAGATATATAAGGGAAAATACAAATTTGCTGGTTTTGCTCGGTTAGCAAAAAAGAAAAACTTAATGAAAAATTTAAAAAATCAATGGATTTTGACAGACAGTATATCAGAAGAATTCCCCAGCCCTGTACAATATTTGAACCAAAATAGAACTTAATTCGTAAATTTGCCATAGAGTTGTAGTAAAAATAAGATTTACGGCAGTGGCAGTCCTTGAATCCTACTAAACCCTATATATATATATACAATGTGTATGTTTGTGTCTGCATGGTGGTCGTGTTTGCTTCCATTATTTCCAGGGGAGCTGTGTAGCTTCAAAACAAGGAGCATGGCTCTGTCATGATGGAGGAGTTTTCCTTGTGAATTTACAACAGTTGAGACTGTCATATGACAAATCTGAGAGTGCGAGGATAATTACTGAAACTGCCCTGATGCAAAATGGTAATGCATCAACTGTACTTAAATGTGTCAAGAGGAAAATTTAATCATGGGCACTGTAGTCTGAATGAACCTTTTCAGTGCCAGTTATATCAGTCAAAGGTCAGACAAAATAAGTGTAAATGTCTAGTTCAGCTACTTTTGGTGCAAACTACATTGACTGAAAGCTCAGTACAGAAAATGTCGCAGTACAGAAAAAGTTCAAATGGGGAAACAGGCTTCATTCCACTATGAACACTCCACACAACACACAGTAAACCAGTTTGAAGATACATGTAGCGTTGGTCAAGTTATCCTGATCAACACAGACAGTTCATCAACTCACTGTGGGAGCCTGAAGTATTTTATTTTGGAAAAACTCTTACAGCACATAGGTAATAGTGGTAATGATTGGCCCCTGACCTTTGCTACATATTGCAGTCGAATTAATCAAAAGCAGTTGCAGTAAAACCTGTCGAGGCCGAACGCCCTTCAGACCCAGCAAAACTGTTTGGGTGTCAGAGGTGTTTGATTTATGATAACATTTGTTTTGGGGCGTGGCCTTGTGGCTACATCCTGCACATGAAAACTTTGATTTAACCCGTGCATGCAGATACATAGGGGGATTACCAGCTCCATGAAACATTTATCTGTATCTGTAATGTATTATAAAACTTTTAAAAGAAGTCTAAGATTGAACAATTATTAAAATTCCACCACTGCATTTACATAATTTGATGATGTACAATATCAACAACATTAAACCAGCATACTGTATGGACAGCTGTAGAAATTCTCCCCATGGGACTTACACACTATTGAGACCCTTTGAATACATTAATGCCACAAACCTGATATGTAAAGTATTGGATAAAAAGCACTTTTGATGTGTCTGTATCAAATGTCAATCAATTACATGTATCAGAAAATTGTTTCTTCTTTTGTACATGTCGAGTCTTTACAGGCTAAATGTTGCTTTGGGACCCAAATCAAGTGCCCAACGTTCAGACTAGATAGGGGTTAAACCTGCAGATGGCATGTGCCAACACCTTGCTGTCCTATCATTTTACATACAAAAAGCATTGGGACTCAAAAAAAGTATTTTGGACCATGGGTGTTCAGCTTGGAAGGTTTTGCTGTAGAAGGCTGACTTGGGTTACTGTGTGCCATTTCCAATCGTACCTGTAGACTCAATCATACAAGCCCCTTTTTTTCCTACACACATGCATAAAAGATACAGAAGCTTCGATCAATAATTTCTTATGTTTTTATTTGCATATATGATTGTGATAAATACAGTAATAATATGTCTATAAATGCTCTCTTCTGGTTGAAATTTTGTAACATTAAATGTTTTTTATATTATTGCTCATAACTTGACTATTTTACTCTTTTGATTACAGTTTTAATTTTAAATGTTTTTATATGATTGATTCAGCTTTCAACAATGTAAATGGTCCTATGGATTTTTTTTTTTTTTCAAATAATATTATACCTCTTAAAGAAGTGAAGAGTTCACGCAGGTCTGTTGGCAAGCCTCCATCTGCAGCCAAATCTCCACATATTTGGTTGATAAGTTCAACAGTTATCTGAAAAATACAGCATAAATAACATTCATTCACCAACTGAGCACCTGCTGAGTGATGGAAAGTTTTTGATCTGACTGGTACAGCAAAGCAGTTTGTGTTCAACCCCCCCCCCCCAAAAAAATCACATGAGACACTCTATCAGTAACAAAAGAAATAATATACCTTGAGTGGTAGCCTCTGTCATGAAAGCTACATGTATATATCTCCTATTTCCAATTGAACATTTCAAAGCAACATTAAAATGTTATCAATAGTCTTCACAGTGGTTTATGTGGTAAGGGCTCACTGAAATGACCTATTAGACTTAATCATGTATGCCTGACATATATGACTGTTATCATCACTGTCATAGACCTACAAATTTTACAGAAAAGATACCTAAACCTGGTTCTAATGGCATACTGTACTTGTCAAGGAATGGCCAAGTATGCGCATAATGGTATAAGTTTGTTTACCACTGTAATAACCACACTTTCAAGTAGCAAGCTAATGAAAAAAATTGTTAAAAATCCTGTTTGATATTTACTTGATCTTTTGTAACAGTGACCAACAGAGATTCAAGTTCAACACTGTATCATAGCATCTGTATGTTAAAACTTGCCTCTTTTTCACCTTGCCATCCTGGTGCTGGTGTTTCTGCTGCAGCTGGTAGGCCTATGTCATCAAACAGCTCTTCTTCCTAAAATAATAACAACATGAACAATTGAAATGAAAATTACCTGTACCATTATGGCTGCTTTCATGAAAATGTGGATTTGCTCAGGTCTCATCAAACCATTACAAACCATGTACTGATGTTATGATGGACTACTTACAAACCATTATTATGAATTCACTGTATTAAAATTGTACAGTATGCTTTGACTCACCAAGTATGAATGCATACTAAGGTTGAAATTCAATGCGGGTATCACCATGATTTGACAAACAGTAGAAACTATCAACATGTCATGGTCTGGATTGAATTTGTTTACAGCTACTGACGTAATGAAGAAGTCGTGTTATTTAATGATATCATTCATGATGACATACATAGATCTACAAACCCAACCTAATGCAAGGCCCACATTCTCTCCTTATGTGTCAAATCATAGCCATTTCAGAAATAACAGGCTTTGATTTAGTGAAAAAGGCACATCATGGCACATGTATAAAAAAAAAAATGATCGTTTATTTTTTTTTACACTTCTTTGCTCTTCACTCAGAAATGACAATGGCTCTTACACACACACACATCATACTGTGTATGGAGCGTGTAAGGTTACAAGTTTTGCTATTTTGCAAAACACAAGAGTTTGAAAAATGCACCTTACAAACTATGATTGAGTGATTTGGGAATTTAACCGGCTGGTCGGGGCAAAAAAAGCGTTACAAGCTAGGCTTGTTTGGCTTTGGGGGAAAAAACACAACAAATTCGGCCTAACCGTGTTGATCAGGCCTGTTTATCATCATTTACGTTAGGCGAATGTGCCGATATCCGGGCGCTGTCTGGTAGATTAAAACCAGTTGAATCGTATCAGAATTCATGTAGATACATTACATAATACGGTGTTTGTAAAATGAGCTAGTATCAACAATACATACTTGCAAAATGCTGTCTATTTCATCCATTCTGTCAGTTCGAGTAACAGTTGACGTCTGCTTCGCAGCCATCATGACCATCCAACCGGAAGTAAGTTGTGCACTGAAATACGCCACCTGGCGGCGAAGGGAGATAGACCAATTCACGCTGTGTGAACCATGACCAGTCAGCTATCCACCTTCGGGGGCGGGGTCAATATATCGAGGTCTATGACGTAACCTTGATCAGTGCGCGCAGATTACTTGGTCTAAGTGGCTCCTCTGCTATACAGGTCCGATTCGGGAACTTCTCCAGTGACATCGTATTTCGCATTTCTGTGTCCTCCATTCGGCAAACACAGAAACAGCCCATTTTGTGTTTTTGCGTGTATTTTTACTTTCCATTTCGTGATGTAGATTGTCCATGTCAGTTCCCAGGATGGTTCGGCAAAACACGATAAAAAAGGCACTGACGGCGGTGTATCTTCAGCTTCAGGCTTGGTAATTGAAGTTAGCCGGCGTTTCTTCTTTTGTTAGCTAGGATGGGGATGGGGGGGGGGGGGGGGGGGCAGGTGGTAAGGGGGTTACCGTACTGAAGTACTGGCATTTTTATCTCCTTTACTCATGTTCTGGGAGCCTTTTTAATTTCCGTACTTCATGCCAACCTAATTGTACAATTTTTTAAAAATTTCCGTACCTTGTACTAGGGACAATTTTTACTTGCCGCCTCTTACTGCCCCCTTAGGTTTATGTCAGGGAACGGGATTGGCTCTCCATCCAAGTCAAATCCCAGGTCAAAACATTTTCAACGGATCTTGCCCTTTCTCACAACTTCAGATTGTTCGACAGCCGGAGACAACGACAAGTCGTCCAACTTCAGTGTTGGACTCATCCTCACATATTTTCCCCCGCAGCTGAGAGAGATCTTTGTCACTGACATAATCTGGCAGTTCAAAATGCCTAATCATTATTTAAGTTAGGCCTAGTAGGCCTATAGTATAGCCTAAAGTATTCTAACTGTGACGGTGGCGTGGCGACTAACGTTGCGTTGTGAATACTATTTCAGAAATGCTTGAACTGTTTTTTCCTTTGAACCCAGTTGGTCTCAATTGTTCTCAGCCAATGAATGTCTAGGGGTCATTATAATTAGCCAATGACATGTAAGAATGGATCCTTGTCAATCGTCAGGGAATCAAGAGTTTACATTGATGTGTGTGGCTTTCCCACGGTAATTGTGGCAATGAAGAGATTGTTTTGTTAGTGTGTTGCACGTGAGACAAAACACTTGTAAGACATCAAACGTAAGATTTGACTATCGAGATATACACAATCAGTGGCCAGGATCTGTCTCGTGAATGCGTCATTCGACAGGTCCTGGCCATCTATCGTGCATTTCTTGATACCACTACGTTTAATGCCTTATACTTATTACTTCACTTCCTATTATCGTTATTCTTATTATTATTGCATTTGTTCTTGCTGGAGTTCTTTATAATGTCTGAGTGCTAACTCAGACATATTTTTGGTAGGAGTTCTTTATTCTTTCTTCATTTCTTAATACCTTTCCGTCACTTTTTGTGACGCAGTATTCTCAGCCATTATACAAGTTACAACACTGAAATTTTACATACTATGAGACCTATAGCTGAAATTGTGCACCTGGTGTGAATTTATTAGTATGTTATAAATTATTAAAGTTCTGGGTAAATTTTTAAAAAATCCTGTGTTCAGCTATTGCTGAAAAAAAAACAATGGTAGTTGTATTAGCCGATCACATTGCATCGATTGACAATACACCTATTGCCTGGTTACTCTACTAGTACTACTACTGTTCAGAAGATCTTACCTGATGACCCATGATTGATGATTTGTATTTGTGTCTTTTTGCCCAGAACCACTTCCTAGTAGTCAATATCCTATTCTGCAGTTCGAACTCTTTACTCTCCATAAGCTAACCTGTCCCTGTCTAACCTGTATATATATGGAATTACTATTGTCTATATTGCACACGTCCCTCTGTAAAATTTTGACATAGGCTGTATCAGCCCAAATAAATTAAAGGGTCTTCAGCGGGTAACTACTCAACATGTTTCGGAGCCTTTTACCCGTACATGTCTCTCTGAGTAGCGGCTCCTTGCCTAAACTAAATATTCAGCAAAGACAACCCACATAATAATGAATAAATATGAACGTGGCAATTGATGAATTAGCTAAATATGTGAAGTTTTGCTTGTAAATGCAGAGGTTCATATCAAAGAATACCTGTCAAACAAACCATAATTACCAAATTTTCATCGTACAGGTTCAGATAAGAACAATTTGACTTACCCCTGAACCAAAATGTACCCTTTCTAGCTGGACAGCTTTTCCTAATTAAACCATTTGCCAATGTTTAACTGAAGTGGAAACAAGCTGGGGCATTATATTCAGTCCCAGTGCTTGTAAAATAAACAGTTGCAGCTAGACCAACTGTACAAACCAAGGAAAATCCTAACAAGGACTGCAACAATGTACATCCTGTACCAGAGATGTAAAACAAACTCCATGATGACACCTAGTCCTCCAACAATTAAGCTCTATTTAACTGCCAATCCTGAGTCAATGTGTCAACTTAATGTGTCAGGTTTGTGACACTTGAGAAAATACTGTCAATTTTGAGTAATTTTTTAAGAGTGAGTAAATGTGCATTTAGGCATGTCAGAAAAGAATGGAAGTCATTAGCATTTATGCCAAAAACATGCAATCAAAACAATTTTTCTTAACATGATTTTAAGTACAATTAGGCAAACAAGCAACTGTCGTAGGCCGCTTCTTGCTACCTGTAGCCCCTGGGGGTTTACCTAACAGAAAACATGTAAGCCTAAAATGTCTGATTGTGAACATTAAAACAGAAAGATGCCAAAAGGTAAAGTTAAGTAGCAAAACAGACAAGTCTAAAAACTGTAGATTATTGTGGCCAAACTTTCTAATAATCTTTGGATGTTAACAGTAAAATTATAGGGCAAGTCAGAAAAGAATGGAAGTCTTTTGTATGTATGTCAAGAGAATGCAATGAAAATATTAACCAGATATCAAGTACAATTAGGCAAGCTTGTAACTGTCGTAGGCCGCTTCTTGCTACCTGTAGCCCCTTGGGGTTTACCTAACAGAAAACAAGCTAGCCTAAAATGTCCGAAAGGTGAACGTTTAAACATAATGGTGTCAAAAGATAAAATTAAGTAGCAAAACATGCAAGTCTAAAATCTCTAAAATTATTGAAGCCAAACTTTCTAACCATCTCGGGATATTTACAGCAAAATTTGTAGAAATATTTGATCAAAAGTACACCTTTGAATCCTCTTGACTCAAGTTTATTGTAAATAAATTTGGTTCTTGATGCAAAATCCTGAAATTTAGAACAGATACGACCAAATCTCAAAATTTGTGATAAAAATGTATTATATCCAATAGTATCCGAAATATTACTGTCCGGGAAAGGATAATTAACTACTTCAAAGTTAAACTCATCTATTTTGTGATAGAGTTTAATACAAAACCTGTCATTAGTGACCTGAATATCCAAGTCAAAAAACACATCTCTGAAACCATCTGAATTGTTACCCTCCAAAGGGATATCTTTTGGGTAAATTTCTTTAGCAATTTCACTGAAATTTTGTACATTTACACAAGCAATGTCATCAATATATCTTGCGTTGTTTGATAATTTTGTAGCCATTTGAAAGTCCTTTTTCATCAATTTATTCATATACTTAAATTCAAGCCAGGTTAAATATAAATCACAAAACAGTATGAGAGGGGATTTCAAAACAAGCTCCAATTGGCACCTAGACAGATTTGCTTCCAAATCTATCCATTCTAGTTCTATCTTAATTTCTTAGTACCTTTCCGTCACATTTTGTGACGCAGTTTTCTCAACCATTATGCAAATTGTAACATTGAAATTTGACATACTATAACTATAATATCCATAGCTGAAATTGTGCACCTGGAGTGGATTTATTGATATGTTGTAAATTATTAAAGTTACGGGTAAAAAATGAAAAAAATCCTATTCAGCTATTGGCTGAAGATTGCACCTGATGACCCATGAAAGGCATAATTAATGATATCACAAAACAATATCAGAGGGGGTTTCAAAACAAACTCTAATTGGCACCCAGACAGACTTGCTTGCAAATCTATCCATTCTGGTTTGTGTTCGTTTTGACTGGTCTCTTGAACTTTCTGTAATAGGCCTGGGTTCCCCCAACACTTGTTTTGGGCTTTACAACTAAGGCTGAGTTAAGGAGGCCTAGTAAGACTATTACGATCCTCTGTTTACGTTTATTTCGGACAATTATTAATGTTCTTTCTTTCTCCGCTTCCCCCCCCCCCCCCCCCCGTACCTTCTGCTTTTCTTCTGAAGTTCTGTACGGTACCTCATTGTTTGTCTGTGAGTGGGGATGATCCCCACGCACATTGCGCTTGCGTGATCAGGTGGGCAAACAACTGGTCTGGGACTGGGAGACTGGCGATGTGGTTTCAGATGAGCCACTCCGGTACGGTAGGGGCATTATCATGTCTACTGACGTACGATATCAATATGATACTACTCGCCTACTCTTAGATTCATAATATGAAGAGTGATAGGCCTAGGTCTAGTACGTGTAGCGTTTATATAGCCTTATACTTATAGGCCTATGGCTATGCCCCAATAGAATGGGTGTAGCCAGGCATTAACACCTTTGGCGGCTTTGCATTAATTGGATTGAAAAAAGTTGCCATGTAACTTGTAAGCCTGGCGTACGTCGAAAAACATTACGTGACCGATTCGGGGAAATAAACAAGCACGTTGTTTATCCAGATGCCGTTGGTTAAAATAATTATGACGTCACATTACGATATGTCACATGATCAGTTGCTAGGTTGTAAAATCCTAGTTACGTTTGGGTAGAACCAAAAGAAAAAAAGAAACATAGGCCAACTGGCAATCCGATAGCCGGGATCCGATATTATCAGTTCGCAGTCGGACTAAAGACTTTAGTAAAGACTAAAGTGAGAGCAAAATGTGGGGAGTTGTAGTTCTAATTGTTGCGTCTTTGCTGGCGGCATGCCCGCCAAACCCAGGGTAAGTTGTCTTCACTTTCAAGATATGCCTGTTTTTTCATTTTATCTGATTAGTTTATCGGCTTTTCGGCTCTGGAACTTGAACGATAGGTTTCAGCAAGTACAACAGTTTTTGGCCTTTCGATCTCGGCTAAGACGGTTCTCCGTTTCGTGTTTTTTGTTACAAAAATCTTTCTGTCTTGTTTACTAATTTAGCAATTGCTTTTTTCGAGTTGCAGACCTTTCTGGAGTCCTGGGAAACGGGGCAGCGCTAACTGACGAGACATAATATTACCTATATACCTATACGCCTACGATGACGGGCGGGGGGGGGGGGGTACCATGTTTTCCCACCCTTGCCAATTATGCTCTGTTTATGCCACCTTGTGACATAGACAGGGTCAGGAAACATCCATCATGTCACTACCAGGATTCCAAATTTCTTCGCTCCGTTAACTTCCATATCTGTTTACACGTACCAGCCCTCAAAATTAATTCATAAGCTAAGACTGCATGGTCATGGCCAGAAATTAGCGTCAACACCGTTAAAACCAGCAAACGTAATGGTTTCAGCGGGAGCTGTTTTTTGCCGCGTTTCTGTAGGTAGCGTCGTCTGCTAGACGGATCGAATTTTTTGAGTAGGCCTATCGGTATCCCTGTCATGATGTACAACACCAGGCAAATTAACATAAATTTCAAGCAATTAGCAGGTCAGGATGAAACCCAGGACGAAACAGAATACTATGAAGTCAGGGCTCTATCAGCTAGAAAAGTAACTACGGACGTAAGTGCTGTGAGTGTGACGTAAAACAAAACACGCATGACTGCATGACCATCATGAGTCGCACACTACAACTTCCAGCAAGAAGACCAATTACCATACTATTTAGTCGTGTAACTGATCTGTCTTATCATGTAGCCTATTATATGTTAAATATAAGAGGGTTCAGTTTTGATTTTAAGTTCTAAGATAAAATCCGTCATTGCAATTTGAAGCTGGGGATGGGGGAGGGGGTGCTTTTCGGTTTCCCTGCACGCTGACAAACCGTCAAATTTCAGGCCTACGTCCTACATGTAGCCTACCCAAACCTGTCTTTGGGAGGCCTACTGTGCAGACCTAAAGCTAAGGAATGTTAAAAAAAATAGTAGATCTGTGTTTACGCTGCTGTTATTTGATTTGCAGGGAGATGCTTATCTTGTGCAGTGGGAAGGGTATCCCAAGTCGGCCAATAGTTGGGAACCGGCATGCCATCTCAACAGCCTTGCCCTAAAGGCTTGGCTTGACCAACTACCCACTCCCCTCACCTTCCAAAACAATCAAGATTTTAGATGGTCATCAAAAAATCAAAACCTATGGTTTTATTCTTGTCTGCATTCAATTATAGATATGCTGCAGCAAAGCAAATGTTGGTTCCTTCCTAATTTGTTATATTCGTGAACCATGTAATCCCCTATTATCGCCCAGAAACCCTTATTTGAACTTTGACCTTCTTTTTAACCTTCCAGGTATATTGAAATTCTTAGTTGGTCGTCAAATCGAAATATCTACGTTACATGGAAAAGACATATAAAATGAAATACCTGTTTTTCTCAAATTCTGATGTGGCATTTTTCATATATATTCCACATGCTTTAATTTCTATAGTTCCTATGAGAAATCAATGTTATAAGGGGTTCAAACAAATACCAGATTTGACCTCAAAAATGCCACAAAAGAAAATTATACATTTTGATAAAAAATAAATTTCCAAATAAAACATAATTATCAGTGGAATATGATATGATGACCAACTAAGGTATTAACAACTTACTTTTTTTGTGACACATCAATTTAGAAAGTTTTATATGAAATATAAGGTATTTGCATTGAAATATGATGAGTTTACCTTAGGGTCACTGGTCAATATTTCAAAACCCCATAAAATTGTCAAATTTCAAGCATTTTTGACAATAGCTCATTTTTGTTCAGAATTTTGCATAGAATTCGAAAATGCGAAAATTATGAGCTAAAATAATCAACTTCACACAGTTTAGCTTTCAAGGTCATGTCAAGGTCATTTCAAGGTCATCAAGAATATTGTAGTTTTTAAGCATATTTACCCTATATTTCATCTGAAATATTGTTGGAGCACCCGATACAACCATTTTAGAAATATGGGGCAATGTCGCTTATTTCTGGCCATGAAATTTCAAATTGACCATGCAGCAAAGCTCTGTCTGTCTGAAGTCTACTTTTGCCTTCTTTGCGGTTCTTCGGTTGAAAGAGTTCTCTCTATGGGAGCAAACATTAGCAGCTTCTGATAACGTATTTTAGAATAAAGCTATGGAATTACAATTAATTATGTGCAACCTTCGTTCTTACTTTCAACTTTAATTTTCTTATGAAGCTTCCATGGTTTATCAATGATTAAAACAGAATGTGATCGTTGCAGTATCAGAATTTTCATAGCGTATGGAAATTATATTACGACCAATTTTGCTAGCAGCAACAAGGTTTTTTTGAAGGAATTTCTAAATATTATGTTGGTCATCTTTGCTACAAAGGTAAAAAAGTTTGAACAGAATGGTTCTACATTAATTTTTGAGCTAAATGTTATTCCTGAAAAAAAAATCTATGTTTGTCATATTTGATATTCACACTTGATTTATTCACTATTTTATCTCCTTTTCCACCAGTGACTTGTTGCAAAAGCAACTTGTTTGACCTGAGGCAGAGACTGCAGAGTTGAAACCCATCTGCATGCCATGGGTAATGATTGCAGATCCATGCTGGGATATTTGGACGCCCCCGGTAGGTTTAACAGTGTGAGAATGAACACATAGGCCTACCTCGGCATGTTCGCCAGAATCGCCGAGGTAGGCCTACTTTCTCATTTCTACGAAGTGAATTTCCTACAATTTTGCCAAACAACACCGGTATGTTTTTTCTTCCCATTCATACCTCGTCATTATTTATAGCCTGCACGTTTGTACAGAAGCACCAAGATAGGAATGAGACCTTAAGGCTTGTCGGCTCTTCTGGGCCAAAATCGCGAGACATGTTGAGGTAGGTAAGGGAGGGGAAAGTGGGCCTACCTCTACGTATGTGTCGAAAAAAAAGTCAAAGCCAATTGTCCTCGAGTATCCTGCTATGCGGCATTACTCTGCATTTTTGCCAATAAATGCCGAAGTATTTGTTTTTTTAACAAAATACGTTTAAACCAATGCTGAAGTAAATAGTAAAACCAGCCAAGTGAAGCATACGAGTCACCAGACTGGTGGAGCGCTTGGTTTTGTTTTTATCCATGTGGTAACTAGTTCCCTTGTCGGTTGTAATGGTCCCACCACAGCAGCTCCGGGGGAACAAGGCTATCATGACAATCGACATTGGAACTAGGAGGACATTGACAACTTTATTCTCCAGTTTGCATTTTCATTTTTCACTTTTGATAACACAGCTACAGTGACAGGATAAAAACAGAAAAAGAAAATTATGTCAGCATCTATTAGCAAAATTAGTTACCGAGCAGGACTGATGTTGCCGAACAAAGTATAAGTTTATTATAAATTTGGCTAGAACAGCTTTTTAAAAATCCTGAGTCAAGTAGGTCTTATCATTTTGTTTTTTCACCAAAGTCTGCCTAAAAAAGGTTGAAGAGATACAATAATTGATTTCAAGCTAGACAATACATCGTGTTCGGGCTCAGCTGTCGCACTTAGCTTGGGAAATAATATTCTGGTCAGGTGCCCTTGAATGCTTACCAGATAGCAGAAGGAACAGCATAGCTTGTTTATAAATGCTAATACAAGAACACTGTCACAGTACCATCATCCCTGTCTGCATGGTTCTCTGAAAAGACACAGATAAATACCGTAGAAAAACTACATACATGTATGTATGTATGTGTGTGTGTATGTATGTATGTATATATGTATGTATGTATGTATGTAAGCACTAAAGCAGACTTGGGCATTTTCATTTTCGGCACAAGAGTGCCTAAAAATGACGAGAGATGAATTAGAAGAGAACGTAGGCCTACCTTGGCGTCTCTCGGGAAAGATACCAAGAAATACCGAGGAACTCTCTCCTCTCATTCTTACCTTGGCGTTTCTCGACTTTCTTGCAGAGAAGCGCTGAGAAGAAAGCATTTCTCTGTGGAAAAAATCCGAGACACTATATTTTCCTTGCCCTTGGTGTGTCTTGGCAAAAACACCGAAAAAGTGGCCCTTTCTCGGCACTTTGTCTATGACTTACCTACTTATCCAATCCAAGTGGTCTGTCATTTTTGCAACCCACGCAATAATTAGATTGGTGGAAAGTGACCCTACTGTGGATCAGAACTTTAAGGCTTTTTTGTTTTTTCAATAGGCCTAAATAAATTAATTTCCAAAACAGTTCGAAATTATCAGCAAAAGGAATCTTTTATCTATAATGACGGTTTCATGCAGCCCAAGCCTACTCTGATTGAACCATGTTTGGGACAATGAAACACATAATGGTATGTATCTTAATTTGATGAGCAACACGCATATTAACAACATTCCAAATCATGTTCGGACCGCTGAAATAAGAAACGATATGTTTTTTCGTTTGGTGGTTTACATGCAGGCACATGAAATAGATTCTTCTCTACCAAGTTTATGTAAATAGGCCTTAATTTTCGGATTCAGTTCTTCTGCCTGTAAACCATGCGCATGACGTGCGTGTCATATCGGACGAAAAAGGTTTTCTTTTTTTTATTTGTTTATTTTTTAATTAAAAAATTGGCGACACGTATCCAAATACCTGTAAATTCAAACATGTACATTTTTTTCTGTCAAAAAGTAATTCGTTCTGTAGACCACCACAATTTAAAACTAGAAAAGAAGATTTGCTTCAAAGCAAATCTGTATGTGTTCCTTCAAAAGTTTTAATTATTACGGGCTACAACTTTTGTCCTTTGGTAATTCACATTCCATTAAGCTTATGGCTGGATGAAAATTTCTAAGTCCAAATGACCTAGACCTTCAACCTTTACAGGTCACATGTAAATTGCGAAAAACTAGTGTTACAATACCTACAATTTAAGCCCAACATGAACCAAATCAAATGAAAATTGACCAAGTTATGGTAAAATGAAACTTTGTTAGGGCCTGATGAGCTTGACCTTTGCCCTTTAGAGGTTATAGGTTCTTACAAAAATGTGCAATGTTGCAACACCTACATTATGAGTCTAACATGATTAGAATTGGATGGCGATTGGCTGAGTTATGACTACATGAAACTTTCAAAGGTCCAAATGACATTGACCTCTGACCTTTAGAGGTCATATATAAATTACAAAAAACGTGCATTGTTACAATTGCTACAGTTTAAGCCCAAACATGATCAACATTGGATAAAAATTGGCCGTGTTATTCCTAGGCAAAATATTTCAAAGGTCCAAATGACCTAGATCTTTGACCTTTGGAGGTCACGCGTACATTTAAAAAATGTGCAGTGTTACAATAGGTACAATTTGAGCCCAACATGCTCAAAATTGGATAAAAAGTGACTGAGTTATGGGTAGATGAAAATTTCAACGGTCCAAATGACCTAGATCTTTGACCTTTAGAGGTCATATGTAAATAACAAAAATGTACAGAGTTAAAATTGCTACAAAGTGAGTTCAAGATGATCAAAATTGGATAAAAATTGACTGAGTTATGGCTAGATGAAAATTTCAAAGGTCCAAATGACCTTCACTTTTAGAGGTCACATGTAAATTACAAAAATGTGTAGTGTTACAATAGCTACAATACGAGCCCAACATGATCAAAATTGCATGAAAATTGACCGAGTTAAGACTGGATGAAAATTTCAAAGGTTCATATGACCTTGACCTTTAGAGGTCACATGTAAATTACAAAGAAGTGCGGTGCTACAAATACATTAATTGAAGTTGGATTGGTTACCTGTACCTATTATAGTTTTGAAGATATTCAAGATTAAAATTTTCAGATGGCCCTAATTTACATAATTTTCAAAACCTTTGAACCTGTTCACAAAAACTCCAGACTTCATGTATGGAAGTATAATCATGCCAAGTTTTGAGTTTTTACGTGTAATACTTTTCAAATTAAATGTCGGACAAATTTGCCTGCAAAGAAAGAGAGAGGCAGAGGGAGAGAGAGAGAGAGAGAACCTGTTTACAAAAACTCCAGACTTCATGTATGGAAGTATAATCATGCCAAGTTTTGAGTTTTTACGTGTAATACTTTTCAAATGAAATGTCGGACAAATTTGCCTGCAAAGAAAGAAAGAGAGAGAGAGAGAGAGAGAGAGAGAGAGAGAGAGAGAAAGAAAGAAAGAGTTAGCAAAGTAAGGAAACATTGCTTTTGGATTTTAAGGGTGCAATGCGCAGGCCTAAAATACTCCTTTCAATTAAAAGAAATATAAGAAAGAACTTATAATTACAAATAAAGAAGACCCAAGCCTGCCTAGAAAACACCAAATCACTCTCGTGAGAGTGCGCCACCATCAATATCTTACTCCGTATTTTTATTGATAATTTTAAAGTAGAGAGAAGAGAAAAAGGAAGCAGTCCCACCATATGTGAAGCCGGACGTCAATCCATGGATTCCTTTAGATTGTAAGTATCTCTCTTATCACTGCCAGTGTCAGTTTTATTTTTGTGCCAAAAAAGTCGATGGGCCGTTTTTGGACCACGAGCAAACATGAAGTACTCAATTTCAAAGGTGAAACAAGTGTTAACAAATTATGTTGGTTCTTTGTAAATTTCTCACAGGTTTCTGTACATTGAGATCCAATGGATTGTCATCTACATGAATCATTTAATGTAGGACTTGCGCAAAAGCCTTGTAGAATGCAGTGGAGAAAAGCTGGTGTGTATTATACATCAAACATCTCTCTCTCTCTCTCTCTCTCTCTCTCTCTCTCTCTCTCTCTCTCTCTCTCTCTCTCTCTCTCTCTCTCTCTCTCTCTCTCTCTCACACACACACACACACACACACACACGCTTTGACATTCAACTAAAGACCGTGCAAATTCGGAAAAATAAAAATTGGTTCTAGGTATTTCAATGTGTTGGCTATGATGCTGGATACAGAAATCACTGTAAGCCTTTATAATATGAATAAATGCCAAAGCATATAGTAGGTTACAAGTAGGAAAAAGAACAACTTGACGTAGTCTATTTTCAAGTGCAAGTGTTAACTTCTGAAATGCTAGTAGTTGCATGAACTGGGCCCAAACTAAAGCGCGCTGAGAAGCGCGCATATTAACACTTATGTCAGTGGGTCCTGATGACCACATCCATCAGGTGTCTGTGCACAACCACATGGCCATTTCATGACCGTTGTGTTATCGTACGGATTCGTCTTTTGCAGATGCAGGCATAATTGTTTCCCTCTTAACAGGCCTGTGCATACCGCTAAGTATAGGCCTGTTGGGATACGTCCACAGACATAGGAAACCTGGCTATCACGTAAGCATTATATGAGACAAGTAATGTGCCTTGAAATTAAATACTATATTTCAATACGGGAATAGAATGCATTGTCCGATAATGGCATGGACATTAAAACAGCAAACTGAAAGGACATGAACCGTGGAAAGGTGGTTGCAATAGCGACATGTCGCATATCGTCCTCAACTCAGGTCAACTGTTCTGATAGAATACGCAAAATATATTAGTACTATGATTATAATATTGTGTTTAAATCCATTTCATAAAATTTACCTTATGTATAGTCAATGTACCTAGCTCTTAGAGTCACTGCGAATTTTTTAGTGGACTCAAACATTTACGATCACATGATAAGGCTTGTAAGTCGGGAAGCATAGTTTTATCAAATATTAATGGCTAAGGTTGTTGCGTTAACATTTTGTTCAAACTATAAATGTTTAAGGGCCCTTAGGTATCAATAACAGAAGCATTAAAGCTTACAGTATTTAACAAGTTCGATCTGTTCTGACAGGGAAAAAACGGACGGCTCCTGCCGCGTAGACCGATAATGCAGCTCCACAGCACAGGTAAGATATCAATCGCAACGAAATCAGAGGTCCGCTCATTATTACAACTAGCCTACACCTACATGTAACGATTGGAAAACAATGCCCACGGGTGATAAAAGGGTGGCAAACGTGACCATTGCTCATCAGGTTCACCTTGTTGATCGTAGTTGTGGGCTCATATATATATATATATATATATATATATATATATATATATGTATGTGTGTGTGTGTGTGTGTGTGTGTGTGTGTGTGTGTGTGTGTGTGTGTGTGTGTGCGCGCGCGCGCGCACGGGCTTATTGCTTAAAATAGGAAACTACCGGGACTTGGCTGGAAAATTGACGACTTTCCGTTTTTAAATAAGATATCTGCGACCTTGGACCAATAAAGCCACATGTAAAGGCGAATGGCGACACGAGTCTGAAATAATCTGAACCTTCCAATGAACTTTTAGGAATAGAAGTCAATGTTAACACATCCGCAAAAGATACACAAAATCTGCAATCAAACACGACATGATTTACCCATAATAACAAAATGACACAACTCGGTCATATTTTTGTTTGCTTGCAGAACAAACCTTCAACTTTGAGCTGCAGTCTTTCGTCAAATTGGAAGAGGAAGCGTTCGTGGAAATGGTTGGGTTCCAACGGGGAACCAGGTATAGACCAACTATGCTTCTGGGCCTTCACTGTGAACTGGCGCTGGATGAGATGCGGACAATTTACACTTCATTCGCAGACGACCAGCGCCAGTTCACAGCATCTGTCCATGACTGGTTCCCCGTTGGTAAAAAGCAAGAATCCAATAAGGAGACAAAGCGAGTCAAGAAAGTCAAACGGCAGTGGGGGAGACGAGTCGCCAAAAGAAGCAGATGGCATTAAAGAGTTAATGTACTTAGGCCTTGATAATTTCTCTAAGTTTAATATTCTGATGAAATAAAACTTTACTTTTTACCGCAAAACTGGAGGTGTATGGTTTAGTGGTAAGCATGTACCCAGGATCCACCATTAGGCCCATGAGATAAAAATCAAAATATCAGTTTAACCTTTGAAGGTTATTGAAAATTTCAAAATTAGCAACACCCAAAGATATTCTATCTAGGCATTTTCCTAGTAGTATTTAAAAGTAGTCATAGACCTAGGATGCAACATGATCGAGATAGAACCCATAGGCCTATATGAAATTTTCTGCTATCCAAAGGGTAACGATAGTAATAGGTACATTATATTCATGACGATTTTTCCTAATTTCCATTAATCGGTAAACATATAGGAAAATGCCGCCACCACTGTCATACTAGTGAATAAATGAAGTGAAGATCCAGTCCAGCTAAATTCCCAGCAGGGTTTAGGAGAATCCATTATACGGTTCGGGAAAAGCAGAAAATAGGAACAAGTCATAACATTTCATGGACTAAAGAACACCCCCCCCCCCCCAAAAAAAAAACAAAAACAAAAACAAAGGTAAAAAAAGGAATAGCCCCTCCCCCCTCCGAAAAAAGGGGTCACCTGATGACCAAATTAGGGTGAGTTGGACTCCTAAAGTAAGCCATTGCTATATCTAAGAAATTGCCGGATTGGTTGAGTGGTTTTGGAGAAGGCGTTTCGAGATTATTCGAAAAAAAAACACAGTCATTGGAGCGTGACCTCTTCTCAATACAGACTCATTCCTACATCTGTGCGAAACTTGCACTGAACGTGGCTGATGATTTTTGAAGAAGAGGCCGAATATGTGAATTACCATTGCAATCCCATTGACTTGGATCTGATCAGTTTTAAGCAAAAATTCTCTGGATGACTAAGCCTATTCGCAATTTGACTCAGAAAACGAAAATAATTCATGTAATAGGCCCTAAACCTGTTTGTATAATATCTAAGTACTATAAGGCCTATGGTATACCACTCATTTTCATGTCCTACGCCAACAGACTAAAATATTCGATAAATTTAAAGCACCTGGTGTGGATTGTTTAACGAAAAAATACGTCGATGAGTATTTCAAATGGAGGTGTGGGGGTGTGACGACGCACTCTCGTATATTACACATCAAATGAAATTTGCCTCCCCCCCCCCTTTCGAAAAATAAAGCAACAGAGAGGGAACATCGAATGGCGCACTCCGCCAGCTAAGAGTGCACGATTGCCAATCGGCTGACAGACCACATCCGTATTGATAGAATACGTAAACCTGTTCAGTATCGACGAGAATCGTTATGTATAGTGTACTCATTAAATAGCCACTGATCATGCTTGTTTTGGCTGTTTGCTTTCGTATTTAAAGAGACAGAGAGAGAGGGAGAGAGAGAGAGAGAGAGAGAGAGAGAGAGAGAGAGAGAGAGAGAGAGAGAGAGAGAGAGAGAGAGACAGGCAGGAAAATATCAAGCGGAGAAGACAAGTTCGTAAGGAACTGCACGAGAAAATGCCAATTGTCGTCATCCATACCAGTGTGTCCTCATTTTCTCTCCATTGTCAGACTTGTCTTGTGGCAGTAATCGTATCAGCGGACAACGTCCTGGAGCACTTTTGTTGTAACAGGAGGTGTGCGCATGCTTGCATTAAGTTAAATCCAAATGGACCAATCACTGGTCAAGCCTCAACTCCAATATTTAGCTCAGCTTACCTGTCAGTCAGCTGAGCTTTTGTGAGGGTCTGTTGTCTGTCCGTCCACAATTTACAGTTTCGACTTCTCCAAAACAGCCAGATTCACTTCAAACTTATTGGGGATATGCCTTGGGTGGGTTTCTACCAAGTTTGTTCAAATGGTCATGCTGCATTGATTTTTGGATTTTTTTATGAATTTGTTTGTTCTCTTTGGGGCAAATCTTAAAAAATCTTCTCCGAAACCGCTCATGTAATTGCTTTGATATCCCACAGGGACACTCCCGGGAAATCCTAGCTCTTAATTTGTTCACCAGAGGGCGCTGCTATCTTTTTCGATCTTGTTATGATTTTTTTGTGTTTCTTCGCTATTTTCGACTTCTTCTCCAGAACTGTCACTCAGATTAAGCTGAAACTCTGTGGATATGTTCCTTGTGGAAGAGTCACACAAAGTTGTTCACTAGGTGGCACTGCTGTGGATTCCTGATTTTTAACGATTTTTTTTCAATTTGGGTACTAGTCGGTCAATGCAGCTTTCCTAATGATTACTATGTCAGTCAGTCGACATTCTAATGCTAACTCCCATTTTTGACTTCTTCTCCAAAATCGTAATCCAGATTGACTTCAAACTTGGTGGCAATGTACCTTTGGTGGGTTTCTACCAGGTATGTTCAAATGGTCACGCTCCAGTCATTTTTTTTTTGGGGGGGGGGGTTCTTTTTTAAGACAAATCTTAAAAAATCTTCTCCACAACCGCTTACCCAATTGCTTTGATATTACATAAGCTCAGTCCAAGGGACTCATGGTTCTTAATTTGTTCACCAGGTGGTGCTGCAATTTTTTTCAAATTTTTTAATGAATTTTTGTGTATTTTCGTTACTTGTAATTCACATTTTGGACTTCTCTGAAGAAACTGTCGTTCAGATTCACTTCAAACTTGGTGACAATGTTCCTTCGGTAGGTCAATACCAAGTTTGTTCAAATGGTCATGATCCAGTGATTTTGGATGTTTTATGATATTTTTTCGAAAATCTTTAGAGAAAACTTTCAGTAGGTAAGTTTAACATGGGAATTTCTTGCAATGGTTACAACTTGAATAAATTTGGCCCGATATGTGCCAAACTTGGTAAGGATGTACCTTTTAAAAGTGTCTACCTATTTGGTGCAAATGGTCATGCTCTTATAATGTTTGGAGCTTGACCTCATTCCCAAGGTCACAGGACAACTGACATGGAATTTATTGTTCACCTGATAACTTGATATCTGTTTTTAGTTGTGACCTTGATGTTGCACATGTTAATGTTTCTCTATGAAGGTCATGCTTAGACATTACATGAGTGACCTTGACCTCGTTTCTGGGGTCAAAGTGCAACATACATGAATTTTGCACTTCACTATAACTTGAGAACTACTTGAACTGGGACCTTGATGTTGTACATGTTAGTGTTCTTCTATTAAGGTCAGAACTACTTAGGACATGGGTGACCTTGATCCTTTCCCAAGTTCACAGAGCCACAAGTGTGATGAATATCTAGGTCAGCTGAGCATGGGCTATATACAAAGCCCTCTTGTTTTAATATGAAACCCATATATAACATGTTGCACAGATTTAATTTTCAGAAGTGACTTGCAAATCTATCCATTCTAATCTTGTCTTATTTTGCTTTCACTTGCTTTGCCTCAATTTGTCCCATCATGTAAATTTGCAACACCTGGTACCACAATGTTTGCACTTTCGCAAACATCAAGCACAATATGTATATGTGAAATACACGTAGTATACATACATTTCCGAATTGCAAGAATTGTGCCGCAATAAAAAATGTTGAAAAGCTCTATCGTTGACTCTTGTCACATTTTGGACTGAGTCTGCAGCTATCTCCAGCCCGCATCGCACCCATAGCACGCCGAGGAAAGCTGTTGACCTGGACTATTATATTCTATGCAACTACAGGCATACTGGTACTTGCACGAACGGTCTTTCGCAATATTATAAAATACCAAGATTAACATGCATGGTTAATACGATTGGCATAGATTGGTCTTTTAAAATGGTTTTATTTCTTTCTTGTTTTTTTTTTTTTTTTGTTTTGTTTTGTTTTGTTTTGTTTTGGTTTTGGTTTTCTTTTTTCCTCTCCTAGTCGGGGGGGGAAGGGGGGGGGGGGGCTCGTTCCAACCCCTCGAACTCCCTGGCGACGGACCTGTACAGGACAGCGTTCTTGATTTGTTTTGCTCTGAAACATTTTTGGTGCAAAAACCGAAGGCGAGTGCCCATGCATCAAAGTTCATACCTTGTCCAGTTTCACTCAAACGTTCACTGAAAGCCAGATACTCTTCATTATTTTCACCAATCTTTTACTTATTATCGCCCCCATATTATAGTTGCATGTTTTCGTGACATCTGCGGAAACTTAGAATTTTTTTTTCAAAAACCACAGTGTGCTCGACAGTGCTCGGGGGCTGTGCCCGCCTACCTGGCCGAAGGACCAAATCAATTCCTCTTTGAACAGTTTCACTATGAAAGGGGTTGGGCTTTATTCGGTCTATCTCTCATGCCCTTCTCTTTGAGTTCCTTTAGTTTTGACTCTACTACTTCGCAGCTGGTTTTTAACTCACGGGATATTATGATTCAGTGAGAATAATTGTTCTGAACCAAATAGCTATCAATACTGCGATGAAAACCTACTACAGAGTCAGGTTCATTCTCAGATCCCTCATATTTCTTCGAATGTAACAGAAAGCCACAATAAATGTATCCCGTTCAACAGTTGAATTAGTAGGTATGGGCCTCACGTCATGCTTTTCTTCCAGTTGCTTTCGAAATTCGCGTATCGATGATTCAAGGGTTTTTAAACAGTGTTTTTAGCCGTTTTGCTCTTGACATAAGCACTGATTTCATCAGCAGTGGGTACTTTGGCGCTCGCAGGACATTCAGACAAATTTTCAGTTACAACACTGGATCCTGATCTATATTTCCCGGCGTATTATCATAATCCATGATTATTTATGCCGAAACTTTGATGTTGTTTCTTTACGCGGGACACGTGAAGACGGTATTTTCAGCAATGAAGTAGTCCCTACCAAAGAAGCATGCATGCAGCAGCTCGATTGCTACCGTAACAACACTTGGCTACTTTGCATATGATGTAATACGAGGAAGTAGATTACAAAGCCATATTACAGTGGTGTCTGTATGGAGTGCAAGCGCAAACATGGCATACATAAGAGACACAGGCGACTAAAAAACTCGAGGACAATCGGTTTATGATCTTAATGCCACTGGCCTTTTTAGAAGCTATTATGATTATGACGGCACAGTAAAATATTACGTGATTAGTTGTTAAGCTGCAAAAGTCACTTAAATTTGGGTAAAAGGCCAGGAAAAGAATTACTGTTGATCTGATTAAACAGAGAAAAAATGTGTGGGAGTTGCAGCTTTGATAGTTGCATCTTTGTTGGCAGCACGGCCTCCGAAGCCAGAGTAAGTTGTCTCTTATACGCGGGACACATTACAACCGTGGTTTTTTTTTTTGTTTTTTTTATTGCTTGTTTTTGTGCAGTAGGCCTAGGTTTAGGCAAAAATTGTTTTTGCTCTTGCTACTAAGGCAAAGTTTTGTGTTGCCATTGCGGTAGTCTGTTTACGTGTAGTTAGGTAAATTATTGAAGTTTTCTCTTTCTCCATTCCGCACCTGCCGCTTTTCTTTTGTACCTCGGTGTTTGCGTGTCTGCGCAAATGATCACCCGCGCGCTTTGCGCTTGCGGGGGTGAAGGTTGGAGGGTTGGGGCCAGATTAACGACTCGGGTAATTTTGTTTGGGATATAAGATTCTAGAGAAGGCAAAGAAAAGTATATGCTGGGATTGAGAGAAGGGATCCAAACTTTTGTTGCAGAGTTGGCCAACAGTTGTCAATTTAGAGAGGAGACCGTAATGGACTGCAGGTAGTAATAGTAAGGGTTAGAGTTTTTTCCTTAGAGGCAGATGAGACGGTAGACCATTGGTACGTATGATGTGATGCATATAGAGAGATGCGGGAGAATGTGTTCAGGGCATGGCAGAATGAGGATCATAACTGTGAAGGCTTAGAGAAATTGCGGCGCTCAGGAGAAGAGCGGGTGGTTTGGATTTAAGGTTTGAGAAGAGGTTTACCAAGTGGCAAAAAATTGGTCAGAACCTTACAGGGCTTCCTTGTAAGGTTGCTGGGAGAAAAGAAATGGAATGTTATAATTAAAAGAAAGCAGAATTGAAGAGACAAACAGGTTTTGGAAAGGTAAAGGGTAAGGTAGTAGTCCTTATCAGGGCTACCATGACTGTGTGCACAGGACACGGGGAATGCCTGAGCCTCAGAGACGGGGAAAGGGTCAGAAGGAAAGTGTTTTCTTCCCAGCCACCTGTATCAGGTTTAAATTATTATTATTATTATTATTATTATTATTATTATTATTATTATTATTATTATTATTATTATTATTATTATACAAGCCTATGTCAAAATAGAATGGTGTAGCCAGGTATCATTCGAACGTTTGGCGGCTTCGAATAGGCCTAAATTGGATGGCATAAAGTTGCGATGTTGTAAGCCTGGCGTACGTCCTACAAATATCAGGTGATGATTCGGGCAAATAAACACGCACGTTTATGATCGTGATGCCGTTGGTCAAAGTGATTATGTTGTCACAGTAAGATACCACGTGATCGGTTGTTACGTTGTAAAAGCATAGTTACGTTCGGGTAAAAGGTGAAAAAAAGCTTTGAACTACTGTACTGGTGATGCGATATCAGTTTTGGATTCTTGTTGAACAGATAGCAAAATGTGGGGAGTTGCAGATCTGATTGTCGCGTCTTTGTTGGCAGCATGGCTGCCAAACCCAAGGTAAGTTGTCTTCACTTTCAAAATGAGCCCTTTTTTTATTTTCTGATTAGCATATCGGCTTCTAGTTCCTTGTGCTTGATGCGATAGGTTTCAGCAACAACACGTCAACAGTTTATGGCCCTGCGACTAAGGCTAAGACCATTATCAGTTTTGTGTATTTGGTCAGAAAATCTCTCTGTCTTGTTTAGTAATTCCTCCTTTATCTTTCCTTTTGTTCCGATTTTCTGTTCTTAAATAAGATATTCTGCAATCTCAAACCCACAAAGCTACATGTAAAGGCCTATAACGGCAGAAGTCTCATATGATCTAAAACTTCCAATGAACTTTATTCCGGTGGTTGCTAGTGTCACGACCATGCGAATCTTCCACTGCAAACACATACAGAAAATAGCTGTCAGTGGTAAGCCTAGAAGTTCCATCTACAAATAATACTTCTGGAAACCTTTGGAACAAGTCCATCATACTGCTTGACATGTAGAATAGACAACGCAGATGGTCATCGTCATTTTTGAATACAGATATATTACCACCATCGTTCTGACTTTTTTGCGTATATATGATTAATGGCAGCAGCAAGGTTTCCCCTTTCATTAGTGCACCTTTGTTTCAGATTGTGTAGATCTTTGAGAATTACAGGTTTATTGTCTTTTTCCTGTATGTGCTGTCGGACTTGTTTCACATTAGCTCCTAACTCTGTTTTTTTTTGGGGGGGGAGGGGGGGAGCTTCTTCAGCAACGTCAGAATTAATTTTTCTTTTATTAACATTGAACTTGCACTTATCTGGACCAACGGCATGGTTGTGGTCGTCAACAACATATTTTGTAAGTTCTCTTGATCTTTTACGATAGGAAAGTTCAAGTTCCTAAGGTCAATTCATGGCTAGGTACCGATGACTTGGCATTCAATGTCCAATAGCTCTTATTTTGCCATAATGCTTGCAAACAAAGTGTATATGTTTATATTTGAAACATTCATCATTGGTCTTGTGGCTATTTTTAATGCAAGTATGGTAATATCTTTTGGAAGTTAACTGGTTGAATGCCCTTTCAAATGCAACACATGACGAAAATATACTGCCAACAAATACTGCAGATGTTCTGCAACTGAAAAGAAAAACTGAACCAATATATATATATATATAAACAAACAAAGAAACAAACACAAAAAACAAACAATTTTTTATCAAATGAACGAGGAAAAAAGTGAAAGTTTATGAAGGAAATAATCCGAACTGATAGTAATTATAATAATGCCTATTATAAGAAATGATAATGTTAGGCCTATAATATATAATTACGAAAAAAATATATATTTATGAATATACATGATTAATGCAAGAAACGGGCATGGTGGTAACAACAAGCGAGTCCTGCTACCACGAAGGTCCAAATTTCTCGTTATTGCATCAAAATGGCCTGCTTCTGCAATAATACAGGAAAGAAGCTGGTATTATTTATGAACTATACGTCATTAGATCGTTATATTGAAGAAGGAACAAAATTTATACCAGAATGGTCGTGGCGGCAAGAGGTACGCGACATGACTAAGTTTTGGTCGTGGCAGTAGCCACTTCGCAGGCGAGGCTGGAAAATCCTGTTCAGGGCTGGCTCTAACTGTTTTTTTCCCGACTGGACTGGGTCACAGCGGGATCAAGGATTCTGGAATCCTCAATATTTTGCTCTAGTGATGGCCGTTTGCAGGCACGCACGGCCTTGCGGCTTGCCTCGATGACCACCAGTACGCTCAGAAATCAACTGTTCGTCAACCGTTAACCTGAACACCTTCGAACCCAAGTGGTCCCAATTGTCCTCAGCCAATGAATGTGTGGGGGCCATTATAATTAGCCAATGACATGTAAGAATGGATCGTTGTCAATCGTCAGGGAATCAAGAGTTTACATTGATGCCCGTGGCTTTCCCACGGTAATTGTGGCAATGAAGAGATTATTTTGTTAGTATGCTGCACGTAAGACAAAACACCATAAGACATCAAAAGTAGGATTGACCATCGAGATCTGCACAATCAATGGCCAGGATCTATCTCGTGACTGAGTCATTCGACAGGTCCTGGCCATCTATCGTGCATTTCTTGATACCCCTACGTTTAAGTGAGAGTTATAACATGAAAGGAGACGATTATGGCTTATAACTGTCGAGTGGCGAGGCCACGAGACAGTTGTTATATTGCCATAATCGTCTCCTTCCATGTTATAACACATTTGTGATTGGCTGGTACTAATAGGACTGGTCATTTGTGTTTAGGTCGGATCAGTGATTTCATGATTGAAAACGTATTATCTGTCAGTTACGTAATCAAATTCTTACACACGTGTGACAGTGTCATTTCACTTCTGAGTCACTTCATTCGTGATTTCGCTCAGGCGTTCAGGTAGTTCGTGAATCTGCTAGCTGCCACAAAATGGAAGATGACGTGCCTCTAATTGAACTTGATAATATTGCAACTCAGCAATTATTTGGCGGCACCGGCAGTACTGGGAGGTATGTTGGGTTTTATTTGTAGTGTTTTTACAATTTCACAATCAAAGTTTGCTTTGCGTTCATGATATGCTACTGCATCAAGACTACTGATCCGGAGAAGTTTTGCGGCTGATGGTATAATGCGTGCTGGTACTTGAATGGAAAGTTTTTATCATGGAAATTCAGGTAAATTATTTCAAATCTTATTGTTAGACATTGAAAGGGTTAATTCGGAAAGAGTGAGTTATAGGTTTTACTTAATTCACTCTTTTTGTGGGCCCTTTTTGCGATTATTGAGGGTGAAGGTCAGCCCAAACATTATCAAGTTTCATAATACATTCTTTTTCATAATCAATGGTTATGTGATATAATCAACACTTTTTGAGCCTTATGATTGGCTAATTCCTACCAGCCATATGACAATGCCTTATAACTCTTACTTCACTTTGTGTTGTCGTTATTCTTATTGTTATTATTCTAATTTTGTTGTCTGGGTGCCAACCCGGACATATTGTTTTTGTAGCAGTTCTTTCTTTCTTCATTTTTAATACATTTCCGCCAAACTCAAACTCAAACCGCATTTATTTTAGCCACTCAATACAATGATGTTTTCAATATGAAGATACATGTACATAATGATAGGAATTGATGCACCTAGGGGGACTTCTATTAAGACAAATACATGTTGCTGTCATAGGTGCCACCTTTAAGCCTTAACTCATTCCACCCTGGTAGAAGACTGAGTCAACAGCTTTCCTTGGCGCGCTCTGGGCGCAATGCTCCCAGAGCGCGCCAAGGAAAGCTGTTGACCATGGGCATATAATTTGGAATGATCTTCCATGCAAGTTTCATCCAAAATATTGAAAAATAATCCCTAAATTAGTAAAATACAATTAGCAGACGACATTTAGATATTAGCGGGAAAAAGCGTCATCAGGGTGGAATGAGTTATACAATTGAAACAATATAGATGGCAGTTACTTAAACAATAAATGTCGATATAAACTTTAAGGTATAATACAGTTTTAACACACAACATGGGTGAGGAAATATAATTGCTAATTATTTCGACAAACATAGCAGTTATATAAATTACAACCCTCTTCATAATTATTCAAAAAATTATTTTTAATATACAAGGAAAACCCTTGTAAACTATGAGTATGTATTTTCCTTATAACATTACGATCTGTTTGATTCACTGTGACTCGAATATCAAAGTTTAAACTCTGTTTTGCAAAGATTTTATTGACTCTATTAAAAAGGTTATCACAATGTCTGTTGTTAAAGTTGTTTATTTCATTTCTTGGGATGAATTGAAAAGAGAGAAATCTAATGGGTAGATCATTATGGATAAATTTATAATAGAATTTTAATTTAGCTGATGTAAAAATGTCTTGGATTTTCAAAAGTTTGAGAGCTTTTAAAATTGATTCTGAATGGGCATTGTATTTACTACAAATTACGCAGCGTACTGCTTTTTTCGGGTGTTTCTCAATTTTTAATAGTTCAAATATAGAAGTATTCCAACATTTACATGTGGAAGTATCAATGAGTTATACATAGTGATTTTAACTTTCAGCGGAAGTTGATGTTTAAGTTTACTTAGAATTGAAATAACTCTTGATATCTTACTTTCAATTTTAGTAACATGCTCCTTCCATGACAACTTATCATCAATTGCAAGCCCTAGAAAGTTAAAAATTGAGACTTCTGTTATTGGAATATTATTCATTTTCAAGTATAGTTTATTAACTTTTTTATTTGAATGATGCAAGATCATGCATTTTGATTTATCAACATTTAATGATAATTCATTAACTTGAAGCCAAACACACTTTTTAAAGTTCTAATCACATTTCTTGATGCATTTTTCTCAGCCATTATACAAGTTACAACATTGAAATTGTACATACTATAGGACCTATAGCTGAAATTGTGCACATGGTGTGGATTTATTAATATGTTATAAATTATTAAAATTACGGGTAAATTATTTTTTAAAAATCTCCTGTTCAGCTATTGGATAAGAAACAATGGTAGTTCAGCTATTGGATAAAAAAAAACAATGGTAGTTATATTAGCCAATCACATTGCATTGATTGACAATACACCTTGTAATGCTTAGTCAGCATTTATGCAGGCAATTGGGCAAGCTGCGCAGGCAAAAACTTTATGTTGTATAATTGTTAGTAATACCACACAGGCTCACATGCGCAAAGGTTGCCAGGCAATTGGGCAAGCTGCGCAGGCAAAAACTTTATGTTGTATAATTGTTAGTAATACCACACAGGCTCACATGCGCAAAGGTTGCCTAATAAAGTCCTATGCTATTCTGAGTATTGCTGGTAATGTTGCGCAGGCAAATGTTGTATTACGTAATTTTGTACGATGCTGCGCAGGCAACAATACATGATGTAATCCTTAATAATGTTTCATGATGCACAGGCTTGTTGCACAGGCAAATACTGCATTATGTAATTTTGCTTGATGTTGCTTAGGCAATGATATGTATGTAATTTTTAATGGTGCACAGTGTTGTGCAGGCAACTGTATTACGATATAACTACATGTACTGTGTGCAGGCAATTATGTTTTCAGTGACGGCAATTGACTATGTGGAATAATTTGGGTGTGTGTTTGCAAATACTACAGTATATTTCTAAGTAAAATAATTAAACACACCAACCTTTATGAAAAATAGGTAAGCTCATAAAGTTCTGCTTTTCCATCACAGATCAGTGAAATAAATCTTTGAATTCATTGTCCGACTTAATTCTAAGATTTAGGGATGTAGGTTAAGAAATGAGATGCTTGTGTCAAAAAGGAACAACTAGAGTTCAGACCAAGCCACACCCGGTGCCTGGTCCTGCGATACACTGTTGACAGCATGACCCAGGGTAGCATTGTTTGTAAGATTGATGTGGGCAAGATATCGGTCGGTGACCAAAGTTTTGTGTTGCAGCCAGATGTCTGATTTTATATTTTCTTCTGGGTCAGGAAATAATCTTTTAAAGCCCTGAATAAATTTGTTTCTTTGCAGAAAACAACTCAGTTTACAGAGGAAAAATACTTATTTGGATTTGTATCTAGTTTGGATTTAAAGCTGGCAAGTTCTTGTATCAATGTTTCCCCCCCCCCTTTTCATGCCACTGCATGTGGACTATGCTGTGACAGGAATATCAGAATAGTTTAATTTCTTTTTATTTGTTGCATCTGTGTAGGTATTGATAAGTACTTTTACTGGTGTTGTCCAAGTCATATTATTATTTGTGATTTAAAAGAAGTTTCATGACATTTTTCAAGACTTGGCTTACGTGCAGAGATCTGACCTGGTACACATACTGATAAGTGAGTAACGACCTGTAAATGACACACCCATTGTTCGTATCGGCCAGGGGCCTCAATAAACAGGGATGGCCTACGTGACTGCTGCTGCTGGTGACCCGGCCTGGATGGTACGGGTAGCACTGTGTATTGTTTTATCAGATTTGTGTCAGTATTAACTTGTCATTGTCTTAAATAAATTAGCCTGTATACGCAGGCCCTGGATGGTGAATGTACGTCTTAATATGGTTGCTATGGGAACCCCACTCTTACTATATATTCTTTGTATTAGCAAAAATAAAATTGTCTTTGGTTTGGAACTCAAGCAAGTTGTTCTCTTCGTTCATCTTTGCATCGGCGGGGTACACCCCCCCCTTCTCAGCATTCAAGAACAGCAATCTTCTGCAGCATGTCATTCGCGAACCTTGCGCCACAAAGCCCATAGTGAAGCGGCACAACTTTTCATTGGCGAGCTTGCCAGGATTTTGCTACAGGGTGGTGTATTCGGCCGACCAAACCAAAGAACATCGTGGGGACAATTCCTTTCCTGCGCACCGGTGGATGCAATTTAAGGGAGCGGCCATCGGTGAAGTTTCAAGGCTCTCTTTTACTCATGTTGTATGGACAGCGTTGCCTGACTTTTTAAACCAGCTATGCTGGCAAACAGTATACAGAAGTAAGTGGCAGTATTTTCAACATTTTATTGATGGCTACCAGTAGAATCGTATCGTATGGAAAAATTTGCAAGTTGGTGGACCACCAGTTTAAATGCCTGAAGTGTGACTTTTTATCATCTGACATTTCAAATTTCCGTGAACATATTTGGGAGGAGTTGAGCTCCACGGACCATGGCGTTATTTGCTTAAGGAAACCTTGTACCTCACAGAACTGCCCGGTTATTGTAGCCCTCATGAACATCCTTTTGGCACAAAAGCATGAAGTACGCTCTGAACCAGTAGAGAAACAATAATTTGTTGTTGACTTTTGCCATGCCACATTATCTTTGCACGCCGTGCAACAAGAAATTTGATACACCAACTGAATTATTGGTACATGCTAGAGAAGAACATTGTGGCTGTTGTTGCGTGTACATTTTAAAGTGCCAAAATTGTGATTTTAACGTTGGGCAGGCAAGTTTCGATTGTGATATCACCATTGCAACTAGGAGGATCAGAAGCCACATTTTAACAGCCAACCATCCAGCCGTCAGAAAATATTCAGTAACCCGGGTAATTCAAGTGGTTACAAGAACGCGAGCCCCGCCAAGACATTTTGTCGATTACTATATGTATTGAATGGCAATAAGGATCTGCCCAATTTGTGGTGAGATCAATGACCCTGCGTGGGGTCACACCTGTGTAGATCCAGACGTTGAGTGACGGTAATTATTGAAAAAGGTGAAAAAGAGGGACAAAATGAACCCAGATCAATTTAACGGCATTGTTGAGCGCTTAGATGGACTTTTTGGGGAACTGGGGAATGCCCAGAAAGCCCATTTTGAGGCTCAAGCGGGGCAGTGGTGGACACAACAGCGTGAAAACCGTATAAAGGGGCTGTGCAAACAAGTGACGCCCTGTGATGGGGAGGTCAGCTCCCAAACCAGAAACTTTGTATATGATATAGAGCTGTTGGTGCCCCAGCTCGGTGATGACCAACCAGCGGTAATAACTATAGTTAGCCGGACAGCGTGCGGTGCACTTCGCCGAGAAATTGAAAGATATATAAACTCACGGGGTGTCCCAAGGCATGAGATCTGTTGGGAGGAGCTGAAGAAATATATTGAACGAACATTCCTCTCGAGCGATGAGCAAGAGAAGTTGCGCATCAGTGTAGAGCAACTTAGGCAAAGAGACGGCGAGACTTTGGCGTCTTACAATAGACGTTTTCGGGAGGCGGTCCAGAGAGCCTATTCAGGCCAACGATCTCAGGACGCGGAGAGGATAGTGCTACGGCACTATCTGAAGGGTTTACGCTCTGCTGACTTAGCCAGGAAGACGAGTCTGGAGTTGCAAACCCCGACCTTGGAGGCGGCCATGGACGTTGTCGATAAGATCGAGGCGGGAATGGAGCGCTATATGGGCCTGCATCGGGAGGACACCATTGAGCCTATGGACACCTCGGCAGTCCAGGGCCCACCGCCCTCAGTGGCCCCCGGCCCGTCGAGTGACATGGCGAATGGAGAGGTCATGCAGATCTTGCAAAGGATTCGCAAGAGCCAGGACAGCTTCAACAACCGCCTTGCACGACTGGAGGATACCAAGCGGGTCCCTAATCAACAATCATCATGGGCCGTGGATGGTGACAACAGGAATGCCAGGGCATCGAACCCGCCGACCCGCCAACAAGTACCTGTGGCCTGCTACACCTGCGGAGGGCCACACTATCAGATTGGCTGCCCGCTACGGTCCCCGAGGAGGCGTTCACACAACCAGGCGCCCAGGACATCGCCGCAGCAGCCACCGCAGTCAGCACAGCGTGTACCGCAGCAGGGAAACTAGATGGTGCAGGGGTGAGTACCAGTAGCTCCAGGTTGGGTTTGTCAATTAGCGTAAGTGGAGTAGAAATTAAATGCTTAATTGACACTGGAGCAAGTGTGACACTTCTGCACGATAGAGTTTTTAAAAGGGTTTGCAAGAACATTGGCAGATCAAGACTACTTAAGCCTGCCCCGCCACTGTTTAATATTTCAGGAGATGCACTAAGAGTATTTGGCGAGGCTGAAGTAAATTTTGAGAAATTAGGTAATCTACCAGTGTTTATTGTTGATGGTATCATACATGATTGTGTAATTGGTGATAATGCCCTGACTTTGGGCAAGGCAGTGTTAGATTATAATAGGTCAATTCTGGTGTGGAAGGGCCAAGAGTTGGTGGTGCACCCATACAACAAGCCAAGGGCCATTGCTTCAACCAGTCCAATAGAGAGTTTGGGTGGTGAGTACGAAGATGAAACTTTTAATTTTCAAAATTCCACGTCCACCGGACTGGGATTTTTCAGTGGTACCGTCAGTCCTGAGTATGTAGATGTAATTAGAATAAATCAGGATGTGTTTTACCAGGATGGCGAACCTTATGGGCAATGCCCTTTAGCTGAGGTGACCATTGACACGGGTGACCATGCGCCGATCCGACAGAGACCCTACCGGACACCCTTGGCCAAGAGGAAATTAATTGACGAGTGTGTAGATGAAATGTTGAAAGACGGGGTGATAGTGCCCAGTAATTCCCCATGGGCATCACCAGTTTGTCTGGTGCCGAAAAAGGATGGCACGACTCGTTTTTGCGTTGACTATAGGGCTTTGAATGACATAACTGTTAAGGATCGGTACCCCCTCCCTTTAATACAAGACATTTTTGATCAACTAGGGGGCAAGACTATATACTCAATCTGTGACCTTAAATCGGCCTACAGACAGCTCAAGGTCGCAGAAAAGGACAGAGATAAGACAGCGTTTGTTTGCCATCGGGGCTTGTATAATTTTACTGTGGGGAGTTTTGGCCTTGCAAATCTCCCAAGTATCTTTCAGAGGACCATGGAGATGGCGCTGTCTGACCTTTTGGGTAAGTGTGTTTGGGTATTCATCGATGACCTGGTAATTGCCTCTAGTTCACCCCAGGAACATAAAAAAGACCTAGAAGCTGTATTTGAGAGGCTAAGGGCAGCAAAGCTCCAACTAAAGGCCTCAAAATGTCATTTTGGTAAGCCAGAAATCCGACTGTTAGGCTATATCGTGACGCCGGAGGGCATACACAGTGACCCTGAGAAGGTCAGGGCCATTGTGGAAATGCCACCACCCGCCACGGTAAAGCAGGTAAGGTCATTCGTTGGGATGGTCAATTATTACTCCAAGACCATTCCCGGTTACAGTCAATTAACGGAACCCTTAGTGAAGTTGACCCGTAAGAACCAACCTTTTCAATGGGGCCCAGAACAGCAACAGGCCTTTGCGAGCTTGAAGCAATTGCTTATGTCGTCGGAGGTCATGGCCTACCCCCGCACTGATAGGTCATATAAATTATACACAGATGCGTCAGATTCTTGTATTGGGGGCGTTCTCGTCCAGGACGATGATGTTGGTGTTGAAAGGGTAGTTCAGTATATTTCACACCAGCTTTCTACCACTCAGCGTAAGTGGTCAACCATAGAGAAGGAAGCATATGCAGTAGTCTACTGTATAGATAAGCTTCGAGCTTATCTGTACGGTGCTGAATTCACCGTCTTCACTGACCACAAGCCATTGCGATCTCTTTTTACCAAGGAGATGCGCAACACTAAGATCCAACGTTGGGGGGTGTTTCTGGCTGAATTTGGGGCCAAAATTCAGTATGTCCAAGGGGCCAGGAACATTAGGGCCGACTTAATGTCCAGACTCCCTCCCCCACTGGAGGTGTCAGTCATTGACACTGCTGATTGGATCGATCCGGATGCGGTGTGCGGAAACAAAGCTGAGGATAGAATTCCCTTGGAAGCTGATCTCTTAGACCCCAGGGAGGTCAGGGAGAGGCAGAAGGAAGAGTTCTCTGATTTGTTTCCCGAAGCTGAGGCCCCAGACTCAGATTACGAGATCCATGATGGTCTGTTATATTCCATCAAACGCCCTACCATCACTTCAGCTTGGTATCCGCGCTTGGTGTTGCCGACCCAATTCCGCAAACATGTCATAGAAAGGTGCCACAAGGACGTTGGTCATTTGTCGGTCATGAAGACGCTGAATAGAGTGAGAGAGGCCTATGTCTGGCCTGGTATGCGCCAGGACATCACAAAGCAGTTGAAGCTATGCTCCACCTGTGTAGTCAACCAGAAGCGAACTGAGCACCCTCCAATGGGGGAAATGCCACTGCCGGCATACTGTATGCAGGTAGTGGGCATGGATCTAATTGGCCCGTTTTACCCCACTGAGCAAGGCAACAAGTATGCCTTAATAATTGTAGACCATTTGAGTGGGTGGGCCGAGGCAATTCCAATTCCGAATAAAACATCTCTTGTGGTAGAAAATGCTGTCGCTTGCGAATTTATTCCCCGGCATGGTGTGCCGGAAGTCGTAATCGCAGACCAAGGGTTGGAGTTCAGCTCAAATCATTTTAAGAAGTACTTAAAGGACCTGGGGGTTGACTTTCGTCAGACCACACCCTACCACCCGGAAACAAATGGGAAGGTTGAACGATTTAATAGAACCTTGAAAGAAATGATTACGAAGCTGGTTAACAATGATGCCCGTGAGTGGCAAAACAAAATGGCTGATGCTTTGTATGCCTACCGACATAGTGTTAGTGAATCTACTGGATTCACCCCCTTCTTCCTAATGTATGGAAGGAGAGGGCGTGTTCCACTGACCAAGTGTCTGGTGCAGGGGGACGTGCTGACGGGGAGGCTTAGTGATCTCTCAGATGCCTTGACCACTGCACGTCAAAACTTGGCAGACTCTCGCCACTATAACAGGGAAAGAATAAATGCAAGAGCCAATGCGGGTGAGCTTGCCCCTGGGGATACTGTGGTGTTAAAGGCACAGGAAAGGTTAACCTTCACCTCTGACTGGGACCCCCAGTATGAGATTATTAGGGTAAGAGGCCCAGTGTGCTGGATTAAGCACCAGCAAACTGGTAAGGTAAAAACTGTGAACAGGTCAAAATTGTTGCTGGTGGATCCCAATGTAATCTGGGACAAATTAAACAAGCGCCCGGTTCGAAATGCGAGACATAGCTCTCGTCTTCCACCAGGGATGCCGCAGGCTCTACCACCGCCAGCCAACCCAGCAGAAACGGGATCTGCACCAGCCGGCCCTAATTCTGAGCCAGTAATGGACTCATCCCTTGAGCAGGAGGATATGATGGAGGAGAAAACTGAGGATGCCACTGATGAACCTGGTCAGAGTGAGGCAGATAGCCCGCCCCAGGATGCCCCCCAGCCTCCATTGATAAAGGTTCCACAACAGTTAGATTTTAGTGGCCGCAGCTCTAACACAACTCCAAGGAGTTACCGAGCGCCACATAAGCGACACCATGGTGTCAGGTTTAACACGAGCCATGAACGCGGCAGGTCCACGCCCTACGAAAAGATAAATAGGCCATCAGCACGGGAAAGGTCAAAAGGCCCTTTGAGGCCAGCGGGAGATGCTGGTGACCTTTCTGGGGAATCTGCAACTGGATCAGCTACTGACTCCCAGGCACTTGCACAGGGGACCACTGTGCAGGACTCGATAAGTACTAGTGCTCCGACTCCCCAACACAGATACTTTACTCGCTCAAAGGCAAGGGTTGAGCCACAACCAAGCAGTGATCATCCCATGCCTGAAGCTGCACCTCGGGTACCCAAGCGACCAGCTTCAGGATGCCCGTTGAACGACGAAGAAATCAAACGTCAGCGACTCGATGCTATCGAGTTAGCTGCCTTCATGTGTGCATAGTATTGGCACTGACCACTGGTCGGGCCTCTGGCTCCATTAAACCACTACACGATGGCTTGTTGATAACCAGGATAGATCAACTTAAGGTCCAGTCAGCGGAGTGGACCCTTCTGGTGGTGATTGATGCTCCTGTAGTGGATCCGGTTCTCCTTAGCAGCATGAGTATAGTGGTTGCTACGGCTAACCGTGCCATGACTAATGGAATAATTACTCCTCTAAATTACCGTGCTTGGATAGGACGCTTGCGTGCCTTAAGGTCATATATTGTGACCCATCAACTACCCCCATCGAAACCTGTGCCTAAGCGGACTAAAAGAGGCTGGTTCAATTTCTTAGGTCAGGTAGGACATACGCTTTTTGGCCTGGCAACGGATGACAGCATCGCTGAATGTCGGCGTGCAATAAACTCTGCTTATAAAGTTCAAAAGACAATGGTTCATCAAATTGATCAATTGACAACTGTTTTAAATAGAACTCAGCAAGCAATGTCTTGGAATAGCTATCGTATTCAACAAATTTCAGACTTCATTTCAAAGTCTTTAGTGCCAAAACTTAATACTGTCATTGGTAGACTGAATTACACTAGTGCGCGTCTATTCAATTTGGAACGCTCTTTTTATTTTGAGAAAACTGTTTCATTGCTAGAGCAAGTAACTGCCTCCTACATCCGAGCTTTGCAAAGATATGCCCGTCAGAAAGCCTCGTTAGAGATTGGACGTTTAACAGAGGACATACTACCCCCTTCCCAGCTATCAGAAATTTTAAAACAGGCCACGACCAGTCGGACATATCCATTACAGCCAATACAGTGGTACTATGAGCATGCACATGTATATCCTGTATGGGGTGGAAATACCTTGTTGTATAGGGTGAAATTACCCCTTGTAGACGGCCTATCTTATCAACGTTATCATATAGCAACGTGGCCGGTCCCTTATGAAAAGATGGGGTACACTATTCAAGTAACTGTGAACCAACCTGATGTGGGTCTTAACACTGGCAATGGCGACATATTCCACCCTGTGGGTTGCATGGGCTGGAAGCCAATGGTGTGTCGGACAGGCCCAATTTTTAATACTCATAGATGGAGCTGTGTACGTACCTTGATTGCCGGGGACAGGAGACGGACAAAGACATGTGAGGCAGTCGTTAGGCGACAAAGCAATGACACCCAAGTCACAGAGATTAGTTATGGGGAATACGTACTTGTGACTTGGGGTGAGACTATTGTAACTAGGTGTACGGGAACTGCTGGTTCCCGACAGACGCTCGTGGCGGGCACCTACTTAGTGACAGTCCCAGCCTTGTGTGTTATAACTGGAAATGGCTGGATGCTGACAGGACTCATTGAAAGACTTGGACATGTATCTGTTTCTGCTTTACGGGTACCGGTGCCCGAAATGCTGAACATAACTGACATTATACCACAAGATCAAGCTATTGGTTTGTTACAGAAACCACACTTTGCTCAGACAAAACCAGTTGCTAGGGTGGACTTGGGCTCCATGTTGGAGCCACCGCAAGGCTTTGCCTGGAGTCATTATGGCAGCCGCATATCTTTTGTATCTTTATGTGGCTTAATAATACTGGTTGCTACCCTCATTACCCTTGGCTACGTTATCTGGCGAAAAAGGGAAACCTTGATGGGATTCTTTAGAAAATGGCTTCTTCTAAATTTACCTAAGGATTCTGAGTCCACAAAGGTGGGGTCAACTCCTGTTAAATTATACCCTGAACTCCCGCCACCAGAGGTAACTGAGGTAGCAGCAGTAACAGATAATATGACTCACCCAGATTCATCCGTGTTTCAATTTAATGCAAAGTAATTTGTGATAAGTTGGGTGTAAAGATGGAGTGCTCTCCTGAGCAACTTTGATGAGACTCGTCACGTGGAGTTGAGGAGACCATTGCAGTTGATTATGGCCTCCGGGGGTCATAGTTGGGAGACCTCTGACCTTTGCATTGTGTGAAAGGTATACAAGATCATTTGGGATTGTGCAGATCATTTTAAAACGGTTATCTTGTCAACACATGGTTCATGTTATTATGATTATTATGTGGAGTAACTGATGAGTAACAATACCTGTGACATAGCATCCATGATGTTCTAGGGACTACTTGTCAGGAAGGTATGACATTGTGCGATGTTACTGGCAGCTGAATTGGGTCTCCATATGTTGAGTTGCTTTGAGTATTGTGTTTATTGAATTTACATTTGTCGTTGATGATAATGTGTTTGTGTATGAAACAGTAATTAGCCTTGGTGTTACTATGATACTCATTTCTTATACCAGATTATGCTATGTGGTAGCCACCAGGGAGACGGGGTCATGAAACCCACATCACCTAGTGATCTTTGGTGTCCTCCATGCCTGATCGGGCATAAGTTTTAGTCAAATTTATTAATTTAAGGTACATCGATGTGTATCTCCGACTTTAATTACCATGTTTGGATGTTACAAGTACTTAACTGTGATCCTGCGTCACCAGTACGCATCCTGCAGGTATGCACCATTTACATTGATATTTTCAATATCTTACGCGTGTTTATCTGTCTGTGCTTTTCTATGTATTTACGGGGTTCACCATAGCACGCCTATTTGGGATTATGATGTTGGTTCAAAACTGAACGGTTTGTATGTTTCCTATAAAATATACTGGCGAGCTTGTGCAAGTCCAAGGGGTGATAGGCCTCTTAGCTTTGGTTAGCTTCCTGTCTAGGAGCGAGCTGCTCCGAATAACTATACAGCTCTTTTTCTTCTTTTCTTTCTATGTGGTTATCTTTACATGCTTTATATTCTTATAGATATGTATTCTTATATATAATGTACAGAGCAAGCTTCCTTCAGAACTATACGGGCTAACGTGAAAAGGTTAACTTTGTGACCCTTGCCTCGTTCTCAGTTACACATGCTGTGTAGGGATTGTGTTTGCACTGATACTTTTGTGCATTTTATATACCTAATCTAATGTGCATACTTCATGAGCTACTTTCAGAGCTGTGCATATGTTAAGGGGTAACAGTGGTCCCCCCTTTAGTACGGTTCTGTTTGTTTTTGTCTGTCGTTTGAGTTTTGATGGTGGTGCCACCAAAACTGAAAGTGGTGGACGGATGGAAGGTGGAAAATGATAAATGATACACGAATTTGAATTGTGAAGTTGAAAGGGGTCTGAAAATTTATCTGCATCCCGTATATTATGTCAATTTATATCATGCCAATTACATATTATTGCTCGGTTGCATCTTTTACCATACCTGCTTCCGTTGTATGTTTATGAGCTTTTCTTTTCAAGTTTATGAGTTTTAAAATTTGTTAAATTTTAAAACTAAAAGGCATGGACGTGTGTAATGCTTAGTCAGCATTTATGCAGGCAATTGGGCAAGCTGCGCAGGCAAAAACTTTATGTTGTATAATTGTTAGTAATACCACACAGGCTCACATGCGCAAAGGTTGCCAGGCAATTGGGCAAGCTGCGCAGGCAAAAACTTTATGTTGTATAATTGTTAGTAATACCACACAGGCTCACATGCGCAAAGGTTGCCTAATAAAGTCCTATGCTATTCTGAGTATTGCTGGTAATGTTGCGCAGGCAAATGTTGTATTACGTAATTTTGTACGATGCTGCGCAGGCAACAATACATGATGTAATCCTTAATAATGTTTCATGATGCACAGGCTTGTTGCACAGGCAAATACTGCATTATGTAATTTTGCTTGATGTTGCTTAGGCAATGATATGTATGTAATTTTTAATGGTGCACAGTGTTGTGCAGGCAACTGTATTACGATATAACTACATGTACTGTGTGCAGGCAATTATGTTTTCAGTGACGGCAATTGACTATGTGGAATAATTTGGGTGTGTGTTTGCAAATACTACAGTATATTTCTAAGTAAAATAATTAAACACACCAACCTTTATGAAAAATAGGTAAGCTCATAAAGTTCTGCTTTTCCATCACAGATCAGTGAAATAAATCTTTGAATTCATTGTCCGACTTAATTCTAAGATTTAGGGATGTAGGTTAAGAAATGAGATGCTTGTGTCAAAAAGGAACAACTAGAGTTCAGACCAAGCCACACCCGGTGCCTGGTCCTGCGATACACTGTTGACAGCATGACCCAGGGTAGCATTGTTTGTAAGATTGATGTGGGCAAGATATCGGTCGGTGACCAAAGTTTTGTGTTGCAGCCAGATGTCTGATTTTATATTTTCTTCTGGGTCAGGAAATAATCTTTTAAAGCCCTGAATAAATTTGTTTCTTTGCAGAAAACAACTCAGTTTACAGAGGAAAAATACTTATTTGGATTTGTATCTAGTTTGGATTTAAAGCTGGCAAGTTCTTGTATCAATGTTTCCCCCCCCCCCCCCCCCCCTTTTCATGCCACTGCATGTGGACTATGCTGTGACAGGAATATCAGAATAGTTTAATTTCTTTTTATTTGTTGCATCTGTGTAGGTATTGATAAGTACTTTTACTGGTGTTGTCCAAGTCATATTATTATTTGTGATTTAAAAGAAGTTTCATGACATTTTTCAAGACTTGGCTTACGTGCAGAGATCTGACCTGGTACACATACTGATAAGTGAGTAACGACCTGTAAATGACACACCCATTGTTCGTATCGGCCAGGGGCCTCAATAAACAGGGATGGCCTACGTGACTGCTGCTGCTGGTGACCCGGCCTGGATGGTACGGGTAGCACTGTGTATTGTTTTATCAGATTTGTGTCAGTATTAACTTGTCATTGTCTTAAATAAATTAGCCTGTATACGCAGGCCCTGGATGGTGAATGTACGTCTTAATATGGTTGCTATGGGAACCCCACTCTTACTATATATTCTTTGTATTAGCAAAAATAAAATTGTCTTTGGTTTGGAACTCAAGCAAGTTGTTCTCTTCGTTCATCTTTGCATCGGCGGGGTACACCCCCCCCCCTTCTCAGCATTCAAGAACAGCAATCTTCTGCAGCATGTCATTCGCGAACCTTGCGCCACAAAGCCCATAGTGAAGCGGCACAACTTTTCAACCTGTTGCCTGGTTACTGTACTACTACTGCTCAGCAGATTGCACCTGATGACCCATGATTGATGATGTCACAATAAAAATGAAGTCTGTCTCTGTTGTTGTCGGGATGGCGACGTCATGAAAAAATGCCTACCAACAACCGCACTGTTACATGCCAATGACAGAGACAAACTTCATTTTTTATATTTATATCCATATTATCTTTAATACTTTAATTAAATTTGTCATTTATATTTGTGCGCAAAAGTTTTGATAACCACTACGAAGGACCTTTTGTTTATCAATGGGAGAAGCTATGGGTATGGCCAGCCGCTTGTTACGTAGCAAAGTAGGCACTGGCACGTGCCGTTCTGTACATGATGTTACCATCGACTGATGAAAACAAAATTTGTCCCTATTCTTTCAATGCTAACAAAAACTCCGAATGTAACTATAATAAACCATTATCAGAGGGGGATTTCAAGACAAGCTCTAATTGGCACCCAGACAGACTTGCTTGCAAATCTATAGTCTAGTTTGTTTTTGTTTTGACTGGTCTCTTGAATCTCCTGCAATAGGCCTAGGTATCCCCCAACAACTGTTTTGGGTCTCGCAACTAAGGGTCCAGTTCTATTACGATCCTCTGTTTACGTTTATTTCGGTCAATTGGGCCTATTAAAGTTATTTCTTTCTGTCTCCACCCTCCCCCCCCTCCCCCCCCCCCCCCCCGAAACTGTCGCTCCCCTTCTGTACCTCATTGTTTGCCTGAGAGCGTGAGCGCAAATTTTTACCCACGCACTTTGCGCTTGTGTGGTCAGGTGGGCAAACAACTAGTCCGGGACTGGGAGACTGGTGATGTGGTTTCAGAGGAACGACTCGGGCAGGGGCCTGATCTTGTCTGCTGTACGATATCAATATAATGATTCTACTCGCCTACTCTAAGATTCAGAATATGAAGAGTGATAAGTCTAGAGTAACGTTTATAAAGGCCTATGCCCAAATAGAATGGGTGTAGCTAGGCATTAACATCTTTGGCGGCTTTGAATTAATTGGATTGCATAAAGTTGCCATGAATATGATTTGTTCCTTTCATAAATTGATTTGCTATTATGATTTAGAACAATACAGTTTTTCAGTGAATGGTACGGAATAGGACTTGGCTCTTAGAATATCGGACTTGATAGTGTTCAAACGGTACATGGGCTTACAGAATTAGGTTTGTTAAGTTTCTCTTTGTATTAAATGTAACTTGTGTTGTAAGCCTGGCGTACGTCGAAAAAGTCACGTGACCGATTCGGGGAAATAAATAGGCAAGTGTTTATCCGGATGCCGTTGGTTGAAGTGATTATGACGTCACAGTACGATGTCACATGATCAGTTGCTATGTTGTAAAAGCCTAGTTAAGTTTGGATAAAACCAAACAAACAAACAAAAAAACTTAGGCCAACTGGCGATCCGATAGCCGGGATCCGATATTATCAGTTCGCATTCCGACTAAAGCGAGAGCAAAATGTGGTGAGTTGGAGCTCTAATTGTTGCGTCTATGCTGGCGGCATGCCCACCCAACCCAGGGTAAGTTGTCTTCACTTTCAAGATATGCCTGGGGTTTTTTTTTTTTTTTTTTTTTTTTTGTTTTTGTTTTTTTTTTTTTTTTGTTTTGTTTTTTTGATTAGTTTATAGGCTTCTCGTCTCTAGAACTTTAACGATAGGTTACAGGAAGAACAACAGTTTTTGGCCTTTCGATTTCGGCTAAGACGATTCTCTGTTTAGTGTTTTTGGTTACAAAAAATCTTTCTGTCTTGTTTAGTAATTGCTTCTTTTTGTTTTCTTTTGCAACCGCCCCTTTCCCTTTGTTCGTTCCCTCTGTTCATCCGAAACGGTGGAAAGCTCAGGCAGATTTGCCATTTCTCCACTCTGTTTATTAACGCAAGCCAATAGATAGAACGCATTTAAATGCCATTGAGAATCATTGGTCTTGAATATGTTTTGTCGCAATTTTTAAAATTAACGTTAATTCAAAACACACGCGGGTCTACTTTAAATTCATGGGCACCATTCAAGTGAGAAAGACGAACAAACAAATAGTGATTTCCCTTGCATCAAATATGAGTGGGGGCGAGGGGGAGCAAAAATTCTGGGCAGGAAAACTTGGCAGATTCATGAGGAAGAGGAAAATAGGTCTACCCTGGGTGAGCCAGTTTCAATTTCAGGTACGATCAAAGGGGACAGTGTCTGTTACAGTTTAGGAAAAAAACACACACACATGAATTCTCATCATGATTTAAATGATAGAAGTTCAATAGATAAATTTCACTGAAGAGTTTACATGCATTTTACATAAGGCGGGTAAACTGTCATTAAAATTCAGAAAACAAGGTAGTAGTAGAAAATACAAGCGGCTACCGTTGTATGCAGACATTGTTATTCTGTATTCCGGCAGATGAAAAGATTGGCAAGACGAGTATCTACTGAGCCTCAGAATTATTCCCTAAGACAAACTTATTACAAGATGAGAAGAGAATTCCGGCAACTCGGTAAAAGGAAATAAAAAAGTTTAAAATAAAATGTTATTCAGCCACTTAGTACACTCTTTGATAATAACACTGCTTATTATTGGGAATTAATCAAACAGCTTGAAAATGTAGTCTTACCCATAAATCAACCAAGGGAAAAAACTGAGTGTGCTCACCGGATACGACTTCTCAGCTGACTCATGACACGGGTAATCCGTTCTCTGACCGCTATTTTTGTTGTAACTGCTGACTATACTTCACTGAAAGTTTCCAGTTATTCATTATTCCAGAGTAAAAAAAAGTAACATCTATTATTTCTTTTTCATTTTTTTTTTCACCTTCATTGATGTCCACAGAGTGTGTCTATAGAGCCTGAGATCATGTTTCTGCCGTAACATTACCATTGGCTTTCTGACAGATCTATGTACTCCTTATTAAGAAGGCAGGTGTGCATGGCTCTTGTGATGATCTTTGTGTCGAAATGATCGAACTTCCGCGGCCGTCCCATACTATTTTGTTGTCTTGCATCTTTTGTCCTCCTCACTATAGTTGTAATTGTTTTGTCTCTTTTGCGTAAGTAGCTGTTGAATGATTTTGAAGTACTCATTAAATAATATTTTAAATGATGGACATGTAGACTTTCGGGCATATAATCTTTCTACATTTTGGCGTGGCTATATATGTCAGCAAAGATTACTTATGAGCTAAAGGGGCATGCTTTCCGGGGCAAAACAAGTGGCATGTGCAGCAGAGGGCGCAAATGCGGCATCCTCCCTTTCTAAGGAAACGGGAAAAAAAGGAAAGGAAAGGAAAGAAAGAAATAAAGAGAGAGAGAGAGAGAGAGAGAGAGAGAGAGAGAGAGCGAGAGAGAGAGAAACAAGGAAGAAAGAACCCTTAACCTAATGTTTGATCAAAACTTTGACGATTAACCAACATATATTCTCTGTGCTAAAATTTGAATTCCATTTTATGAAATTAATCTTACTTTGATTCAATGTTTAATGTTTTAATCCTGGATTAAATTTTGGATTAATTCAAGATTGATTTAATAGATGGAAACGTTAATTCCAAAGTTCACATTATAGGCAAAAACATAGATTAGTTAAAGCCGCAAGTTTCGATCAAACATTAAACCAACTACTCAGTAGGTAAGCACATCGATTGTAATTTTTAGATTTTAATTCAGGATCAGATCAAGCTGTTTGTGAATACGGCCACCAACCGTTTGTTAAAAAAGAAAAAAAAAAAACCACAGTCGCTTACCAATTTTTTAATTTGAAACGCTTCAAAATTAATTCATTTCCCGTAGGCCTACGATAATTTTGTTGCATTCGGGCTACTTAGATTACATGTGCCCTGAATGAATCATTTCCAAACTACAATAAGCCTATCATTGTCAAGGTAGGCCAACTTTAATTGTAACATTCATTCCAAAATTTGTGGGAGATTGCGCCTTAGTTAAGTTACATGATAGAATCTTCAGTGTTTTAGCATCTTTTCACAAGGGAGTTTTTTTTTTTTTTTTTTTTCTTTTTTTTACAGCAACTCGGCTTAGAAATAAAATTGTCTAGAAGCAGACATGAAGTTTTGGCTTAAATTTTGCATTCTTACAAATTTATGATATTTCATCTGAAATAATTTAATATTTGAAAATAATTGCTACAATTATTTCTTTTTATGTCAAGCTTGTTTTACAACTTACCAATGTGCTTCCACACATTTGTACGCGCGTATTCTCTGGAATAAAAAAAGTAGACATACCTGCATGTAAACAGCTTGTCTGCACACTTTCACCATTGCACAAACACTATCTATTACTTTTGTCAGGCGAATTAGTCAGGCGAATTGGTGGCCTCCCACGCTCAGTCAATGTTATCAACGATCTTTTTGCCATAATTTCTGACTAACTACGGAAATACCCATTCCAATCGGCAAATTTAACCTTCCCGCGCCGCTATTTTATTTACAAATTGAGCGCGACAAGCGGTTAATTGTAAATTACGCGTTTCAGAATTGGAAAAGGTTTGTCTGCAAAGCGCACGCATACTTCACTGTCAGTGTTACCCATCGACGCCTTATATTGTATTCAAGTTTTATTTTTTCCAAATAGTTTTATGAAATCGCTGTATCCACAATTATATCTTTCAATCGAAAAAAACAACCCACTAACCATCGTTGCCTTTCATTGTATACCTGATTTTTTTTCTGTGTTTCATCCTAATTTTGTACATTCTTTAATCATGATTATGGAAAGGAATTTAATTTCTAATGTTATATGTGATGTCGTACTCATGAACTTTCTTTGTATAAAATAAAAAAATTACCACATCGAAATGTCTTAGCGTCACCGTCATTTTTAGCACAATGTAACGATTCTGCATGCGCGCGTATGTGTTTCTGCATGTGTGTTTTTTCTGTTTAATTTTCAAAGCTAATTCCATATTTTCATAACATCCTAATCATGTTGTACTCATTAATTTATTCTGAATTTATAGCAAGAAGATCCTTGATTGAATTGTACTTGTAGGTAGGTGTCCGGATGGCTTGAACTTATCGTGGAGTATCATTGTAGTAGCAACTGCGATAGTTCTTGAAGTAAGCTTCAAAAGGCGTGGTTACGGCGAACTCCGAAAAGACTATAGTACAGCATCGGATTGCGTACATTGCTACCTCATGTGGCTACTGGCCTTAGGAAATTATTGTAAATAAAACTTCAATTCAGTTATATTAGTTCTTCCATTGATTGAATATGTTTAGGCCTATGCAGCCTGTTGTAGGCCTAATTTATGATGACCATATCATATCTCACTTTTAGTCCATCTTGTCTCTCATAGCTTAAAAACCCAGGTGATAAAGCATAGCCTACCTGGTTTGTTATTTTCCGTGCCAGAACAGACTCGATACTATAGTAATAGTATGGTCCACGGCAAACTGACAGGTTATTTGGCCTTGTGAAGTTACCCCTGATACATCTCTGTCTTCTGTTGCAGCAAACGACGCGTGCAGCGTGACGACAAGTGAGGAAAATGTGTAAAAAATGACACCCACTGAAACTAAAATAGGCCTACGTCTTAACGGTGTTGACGTAAATTTATGGCCATGTCGTAATGCCGCTGGCCTAAGCTATTAACACGTCACAGTAAAATATATCACGTGATGAGTTGCTAAGCTAGTAGTAAAAGCTCACTGAACTTTTCGGTAAAAGGCAAGGAAAAGAATGATTGGTCATCCGATTGAACGTTAGAAAAATGTGGGGAGTTGCAGCTTTGATTAATTTCTAGCATCTTTGTTGGCAGTATGTCCGCCAAACCCAAGGTAAGTTGTCTTGTGCGGCATGCTTTGTTTTTGCAGTTGCCAATACCATAAAAACCAGTTACACGATAGCCAGCCCTGGTGTAACTTGCACTGGCTACAGCCTACACCATGGCTGGTGAAAATTGACTACAAAGTAAGAAGAACTCTAAAAACTAAAATAGATAGATAGATAGATAGATAGATAGATAGATAGATAGATAGATAGATAGATAGATAGATAGATAGATAGATAGATAGATAGATAGATAGATAGATCACACTCTGTGAGAAACTTGTTATCTATTAAAATATGCAAAAGACCTAAACACAGTACCAATTACCATTTTAGTCCCGTCCATGGCTTCATAAATTAGGTTATCCTAGAAATGATTCAGCCCTTCAGAACTAAAATTAAATGCAGGTTTATCCCAATGCGTGTTCCGTCCTCGCAAAAAACTGAACATGTGAACAGTTCCGTCTCGAGTATGAAATTGATATTTTAATTAGGCACGCGTATGAATTAAACTTGCAGTTCAATGCAAGTCCCGTCTGCATTGCGGCTGATTACAAATTAACATTAATGATACAGATATCTGACATGATCTGGCGGTTCAATATACCTACTAATTATTTCAGTCAGGCCTAGTAGTAGGCCTATAATATAGCCTAATGTTTTGTTGCAATTTTAAAAATTAACGTTAAAACAAAACACACGCAGGTCTACTTGAAATTCATGTGCACCATGCAAGTGAGAAAGACGAAGAAACAGAAATAGTGATTTGCCATGTATCAAATGTGTGTGTGTGTGTGTGTGTGTGTGTGTGTGTGTGTGTGTGTGTGTGTGTGCAAAAATTCTGTGCAAGACAACTTGGCAGATTCACGAGGAAAAGGAAAATAGGCCTACCCTGCGTGAGCCAGTTTTAGTTTCAGGTAGAAACAAAGGGGACAGTGTCTCTTACAATTTAGAGAAAACATGGACTCTCATTATGATTTAAATGATAGAAGTTCGATAGATAAATTCCACTGAAGATTTTGCACAATTTTACATAAGGCAGGTAAACTGTCATTAAAATACAGAAAACAAGTTAATAGTAGAAAAAACCAAGCGTCTACCGTCGTATGCTGACATTATTATTCTCTATACCGGGAGATAAAAAGTTTGGCAATACGACTATCTAGTGAGCCTCAGAATTATTGCCTAAGACAAACTTATTACAAGGTAAGAAGAGAATTCCGGCAAATCGGTAATAGGAAAGAAAAAAGTTTAAAACAAAATGTTATTCAGTCACTTAGTACACTCTATGATAATAACAGTGCTCATTATTGGGAATTAATAAAACAGCTTGAAAATGTAGTCTCACCCAAAAATCAACCAAGTAAAAAAATTGACAGTGCTCACCGCATGGATATGACATCTCAGCCGACTCATGACAAATGGTGTTAATAGTAAAGAAAGTCCTATGCATGAAGAAGTGCAAAATGCTTTCTGCATCATACGCTTAACAAGAACTTTTCCTGACATAGATTTTACAATCAATGAAATGAAATTATTTCTGCCTTATCCAAGCTGAAAAATGGGAAGTCTCCTGGAAAAGATGGTGTACTGAACGAAATTTTGAAAACTGCTAAAGCTAATTATCACCCTTTTAAAAACGTCTAATCAATCTGATATTTTCTTCAGGATTTTTTCCAGCTTGGAAAACAAAGTTTGTTAACTCTTTTACACAAGGGTGGATCTCAACTGGATCCAAACAGTTCGGCAAAACGCGCTGAACGCCTCGTATCTTCGGCTTCAGGCTTGGTAACTGAAATTAGCCGGCGTTTTGGCTTGTATTTATGTGTGGGGGGGGGGGGGGAGTTCGGTACTGGCCAGTTCTATCTGCTTTACTCATGTATTGGAAACCTTTTAAATTTCCGTACTTCGTCTTCGTGACAACTTTATTTGTACATTTTCTTATTTTCCGCACCTAGTACTAAGGCAAACTGATTATTTTTGCCCCCCCCCCCCCTCCCCTTCCCGGGTTTATGTCAGGCAACGGAAGTGGCTCTCCATTCAAGTCAAATCCCAGGTTAAAACATATTTCCAACCGATCTTACACTTCTCTCACAACTTCAGATGGTTTGATAGCTGGAGACAACGACAAGTCCTCCAACTGCAGTGTTGGACTAATCTTCACATATTTTCCCCACAGCTGCGAAAGATCCCTGTCACTGACATAGGGCTAATCTGGCAGTTCAAAATGCCTAATAATTTGTGAGTTAGGCCCAGTAGGCCTATAGTATAGCCTAAAGTATTCCAACTGTGCGGTGGCCTGACGACTAACATTGCGTTGTTAATACCATTTAAGGAATGCTTGAAGTGTTTTTACCTTCGAACCCAGGTGGTCCCAATTGTCCTCAGCCAATGAATGTCTAGGGGTCATTATTATTAGCCAATGACATGTAAGAATGGGTCGTTGTCAATCGTCAGGGAATCAAGAGTTTACATTGATGCCCGTGGCTTTCCCACGGTAATTGTGGCAATGAAGAGATTGTTTTGTTAGTATGTTGCACGTAAGACAAAACACTATAAGACATCAAAAGTAGGATTGACCATCGAGATCTACACAATCGATTAATTTGATTCTCAATGGGCATTGTATTTCCTACAACTTACGCAGCGTACTGCTTTTTTCGGATGTTTTTCAATTTTTGAAAGTTCAAATCCCCATAGAAGTATTCCAACATTTACATGTGGAAGTATCAATGAGTTATACATAGTGATTTTAACTTTCAGCGGAAGCTGAGGTTTAAGTTTACTTAGAATTGAAATAACTCTTGATACCTTACTTTCAATTTTAGTAACATGCTCTTTCCATGACAACTTATCATCAATTGCAAGCCATAAAAAGTTTTAAAATGAGACTTCTGTTATTGGGATATTATTCATTTTTTAAGTATGGTTTATAAACTTTTTTATTTGAATGATGAAAGATCATGCATTTTGATTTATCAACATTTAATGATAGTTCATTAACTTGAAGCCAAACACACTTTTAAAAGTTCTAATCACATTTCGTGACGCAGTTTTCTCGGCCATTATACAAGTTACAACATTGAAATTGTACATACTATAGGACCTAGGCTATAGCTGAAATTGTGCACATGGTGTGGATTTTTTTTTTGGTATAAATTATTAAAATTATGGGTAAATTATTTTTTTAAAATCCTCTGTTCAGCTATTGGATGAAAAAACAATGGTAATTGTGTAAACCAATTACATTACATTGATTGACAATAGACTTGTTGCCTGGTTACTCTACTACTACTGTTCAGCAGATTGCACCTGATGTCTCACCCAAAAATCAACCAAGTAAAAAAATTGACAGTGCTCACCGCATGGATACGACATCTCAGCCGACTCATGACAAATGGTGTTAATAGTAAAGAAAGTCCTATGCATGAAGAAGTGCAAAATGCTTTCTGCATCATACGCTTAACAAGAACTTTTTCTGACATAGATTTTACAATCAATGAAATGAAATTATTTCTGCCTTATCCAAGCTGAAAAATGGGAAGTCTCCTGGAAAAGATGGTGTACTGAACGAAATTTTGAAAACTGCTAAAGCTAATTATCACCCTTTTAAAAACGTCTAATCAATCTGATATTTTCTTCAGGATTTTTTCCAGCTTGGAAAACAAAGTTTGTTAACTCTTTTACACAAGGGTGGATCTCAACTGGATCCAAACAGTTCGGCAAAACGCGCTGAAGGCTTCGTATCTTCGGCTTCAGGCTTGGTAACTGAAATTAGCCGGCGTTTTGGCTTGTATTTATGTGTGTGTGTGTGTGCGGGGGGGGGGGGGAGTTCGGTACTGGCCAGTTCTATCTGCTTTACTCATGTATTGGAAACCTTTTAAATTTCCGTACTTCGTCTTCGTGACAACTTTATTTGTACATTTTCTTATTTTCCGCACCTAGTACTAAGGCAAACTGATTATTTTTGCCCCCCCCCCCCCCTTTCCCGGGTTTATGTCAGGCAACGGAAGTGGCTCTCCATTCAAGTCAAATCCCAGGTTAAAACATATTTCCAACCGATCTTACACTTCTCTCACAACTTCAGATGGTTTGATAGCTGGAGACAACGACAAGTCCTCCAACTGCAGTGTTGGACTAATCTTCACATATTTTCCCCACAGCTGCGAAAGATCCCTGTCACTGACATAGGGCTAATCTGGCAGTTCAAAATGCCTAATAATTATGTAAGTTAGGCCCAGTAGGCCTGTAGTATAGCCTAAAGTATTCCAACTGTGCGGTGGCCTGACGACTAACATTGCGTTGTTAATACCATTTAAGGAATGCTTGAAGTGTTTTTACCTTCGAACTCAGGTGGTCCCAATTGTGCTCAGCCAATGAATGTCTAGGGGTCATTATTATTAGCCAATGACATGTAAGAATGGGTCGTTGTCAATCGTCAGGGAATCAAGAGTTTACATTGATGCCCGTGGCTTTCCCACGGTAATTGTGGCAATGAAGAGATTGTTTTGTTAGTATGTTGCACGTAAGACAAAACACTATAAGACATCAAAAGTAGGATTGACCATCGAGATCTACACAATCGATTAAATTGATTCTGAATGGGCATTGTATTTACTACAACTTACACAGCGTACTGCTTTTTTCGGATGTTTTTCAATTTTTGAAAGTTCAAATCCCCATAGAAGTATTCCAACATTTACATGTGGAAGTATCAATGAGTTATACATAGTGATTTTAACTTACAGCGTAAGCTGAGGTTTAAGTTTACTTAGAATTGAAATAACTCTTGATACCTTACTTTCAATTTTAGTAACATGCTCTTTCCATGACAATTTATCATCAATTGCAAGCCATAGAAAGTTTAAAAATGAGACTTCTGTTATTGGGATATTATTCTTTTTTTTTAGTATTGTTTATTAACTTTTTTATTTGAATGATGAAAGATCGTGCATTTTGATTTATCAACATTTAATGATAATTCATTAACTTGAAGCCAAACACACTTTTAAAAGTTCTAATCACATTTCGTGACGCAGTTTTCTCGGCCATTATACAAGTTACAACATTGAAATTGTACATACTATAGGACCTAGGCTATAGCTGAAATTGTGCACATGGTGTGGATTTTTTTTTTTTTTTTTTTTTTGGTATAAATTATTAAAATTATGGGTAAATTATTTGTTTAAAATCCTCTGTTCAGCTATTGGATGAAAAAACAATGGTAGTTGTATTAGCCAATTACATTGCATTTAAAAACAATACACTTGTTGCCTTATTACTCTACTACTACTGTTCAGCAGATTGCACCTGATGACCCATGATTGATGATGTCACTATAAAAATGAAGTCTGTCTCTGTTGTTGTTGGGATAGCGACGTTATGAAAAAATGCCTACAAACAACCCCGCTGTTACATGCAAATGACAACAACAGAGACAGACTTCATTTTTTATATTTATATCCATATTAACATTAATACTAGAATTAAATTTGTCATATATTTTTGTGCGTAAAAGGTTTGATAGCAACTGCGAAGGACCTTGTTTTTACAGTGGGAGGAGCTATGGTAGTATGGGTGTGGCCAGCCGCTTGTTACGTAGCAAAGTAGGCACTGGCACGTGCCATGCTGTACAGAATACAGAATACAGAATTTTATCAAAACATTTACGCCCTCTGGGGGCCAAGTGTACAACTATACAACTACAGAGTGGCATACAATAAAAGGGTACTCATACATACAATAAATATAAAAAAGTATGGGTAAACAAAAGATCAATCAGTCATACAATATAAGAAAATATTTACATTAGCAATGGTGGGTATAGTGTGGTTGAACCCCAATCTGTCCTCATTTTGAAGCCTTCGAAACAAAATTTTGCAACATTTCTTATAATTTCATCTTTACCATTCAGTAGATATTGTAATTTAAGGATATTTTCCATTTGTTCAAAATTGATACATTTGGCTTGAACAGCGTTGAATAAATACTCTCTTTTTTCTTTCAATAAAGGGCATACCATCAAAAAATGAAACTCATCCTCCACCACATTCACATTTAGAATATCTTTATAATATTTACATGTTCTTTCTAGGCACCAGTGGTCTTTTGTATCGTTCTTTTTCTGCTGCAAGATCATGAGCACTCACTCTCAATTTGATGAGTGCTACCCTGTAGTCCCTTCTTCTTATGTCATCTAGATAATTTTCATATTTGAAATTTCCTTTTATTTGTCAATAAGTACAAAGTTTTCCCGCTAAATTAAGGCCTCTGCCAATTTTCTTTTCCCAAAAGTTGATAAAGCTTTCCTTCAGTTTGTTTTTTATGATCACTACTTCTTCTTGTGTACACCTTAACAATTTTACATCAAACTCAAGTTCTCTACAAATTTCTTTGACAAAACTGAACCAAGAAATTTTTACCTTGGTACATGATGTTTAGCATCGACTGATGAAAACAAAATTTGTCCCTATTCTTTCAATGCTAACAAAAACTCCGAATGTAAGCTAACTATAAAACATTATCAGAGGGGGATTTCAAGACAAGCTCTAATTGGCACCCAGACAGGCTTGCATGCAAATCTATAGTCTAGTTTGTTTTTGTTTTGACTGGCCTCTTGAACATCCTGCAATAGGCCTAGGTATCCCCCAACAGCTGTTTTGGGTCTCACAACTAAGGGCCTAGTTCTATTACGATCCTCTGTTTACGTTTATTTCGGTCAATTATTAAAGCTATTTCTTTCTGTCTCCCCCCCCCCCCCCACTCCCCGTAACTGCTGCTTCTCTTCTGTACCTCATTGTTTGCCTGTGAGCGCGAATTATCACCCACGCACTTTGCGCTTGCGTGATCAGGCAGGCAAACAACTGGTCTGGGACTAGGAGACTGGTGATGTGGTTTCAGATGAACGACTCGGGTAGGGGCATAATCATGTCTACCGTACGATATCAATATAATGATTCTACTCGCCCACTCTAAGATTCAGAATATGAAGAGTGATAGGTCTAGAGTAACGTTTAGGCCTATATAGGCCTATGCCCAAATAGAATGGGTGTAGCCAGGCATTAGGCCTATACCTTTGGCGGCTTCGAATTAATTGGATTGCTTAAAGTTGCCATGTAACTTGTGTTGTAAGCCTGGCGTACGTCGAAAAAATCACGTGACCGATTCGGGGAAATAAACAGGCAAGTGTTTATCCGGATGCCGTTGGTTAAAGTGATTATGACGTCACAGTACGATGTCACATGATCAGTTGCTACGTTGTAAAAGCCTAGTTACGTTTGGATAAAACCAAACAAACAAACAAAAAAAGTTTAAGCCGACTGGCGATCCGATTGCCGGGATCCGATATTAGGCCTACTAGTTCGCATTCGGACTAAAGCGAGAGCAAAATGTGGGGAGTTGTAGCTCTAATTGTTGCGTCTTTGCTGGCGGCATGCCCACCAAACCCAGGGTAAGTTGTCTTCACTTTCAAGATATGCCTGTTTTCTTTGTTTTTGTTTTTGTTTTTGCTTTTTTAATTTTTCCGATTAGTTTATCGGCTTCCTGTCTCTAGAACTTTAACGATTGGTTTCAGCAAGAACAACAGTTTTTGGTCTTTCGATTTCGGCTAAGACGATTCTCTGTTTATTGTTTTTGGTTACAAAAAATCTTTCTGTCTTGTTTAGTAATTGCTTCTTTTTCTTTTCTTTTGCAACCGCCCCTTTCCCTTTGTTCCTTCCCTCTGTTCATCCGAAACGGTGGAAAGCTCAGGCAGATTTGCCATTTCTCCAGTCTGTTAATTAACGCAAGCCAATAGATAGAACGCATTTAAATGCCATTGAGAATCATTGGTCTTGACTATGTTTTGTCGCAATTTTTAAAATTAACGTTAAAACAAAACACACGCGGGTCTACTTTAAATTCATGTGCACCATGAGAGTGAGATAGTCCATGAGCTGAGGGCCCAATTTTGACCAATTGGTACCATCTGAGGGCACCAAACTTAATGCTTTTTTGATTGGTGTATGTCTCAGAAACTCAAAACAGCATGATGGACTTTTCTGTGGCACAGCTTTTAGTCAGTATACGAAATTTAATAGATGTATGTTATTTTGCATGAAAGGTGAAAAAAAATCTGCATAGTGATTCCTTTGATGAGTATGAATGTCACAAGGCAAAAGGTAGCAATATTTGAATCACAGTTTGTTAATTGAAATGGAAACTTAAGGAAATGGAAGTGCTAATCAATTTTAATAAATGTGCAAAGACTGCTAATCATTGCTAATCAATATAGATTTATAATAGTGAAAGTGCTAAAGATTGTAGAATAAGGTAACTTGAACAGGTCAATATATGCCTCATCCAAACAACCGCTAAGCAACTTTGAAGAACTTTCATACACTGCTAAACAATGCTTATCAATATTTATTCATGGTAAGGAAAGTGCCAATCAATCAGACAGCCTCCCTGTTTGGAGAAGTTGGAACCCATATACAAGCTAGGGCTACCCATATGCAAGAAAATGTATACCGCGACGTACGTATATTGTTTTTTACTGTCACTATATATCTAATTTACATTACACATATTAGCATATCACAACAGATACCACCTTTTGGCCAAATTGAATTGTAAATTTGAACATATAAAATCAATTAGATGCAGGTTGTTGAAATGAATGTAGATTACTCTTGATTGTAAATATTACCAAACCAAACTATTATGTGCAATAGCTGTAGGTTCATTGTATGGACATGACATCAGATTTAAAGGACAAATAACATTTGTCAATGTTTAACCAATGTATGGAACCCTTTAGAAACAACAGACGAGGAACCTTTGCAATGGTAGCTAGTAATGAAAACAGAAGAAACATAGACTTCCCTACATACAATAGATTTCAAGTATTTCAACCTAGACATGACACAGACCTATTGGACAGACAAAACCAAGGTCAGAGATATGAACTAGACCTAAATGTAGAAATTGAAGAAGAGTTTCCTTCTTTCGAAAGAGGACCACGCGCAAATACACGATGGCGCCCTCTGCAAGAGCAAAAAGGCCACACAAATCAAAGAGGACAAATTAAGGCCACAAACAAACCAGAGACAATCAAGAGAAGCATGAGACACCTACCAAAAAGAGCAAAGATACAACAGATGGAGAGAAAGAGCGCAACAATACCCCCAACAGCAGGAGCCAAGAAGATGTTAACTTCAAATACATCTATTGTTAAAATTATAAGCTTATCAAGCAAACAATTGACACGAGGACAAGTAAAGTTGCTTTAAAAGGGATTGAAATTCACATCGACACCAAGAAAAGACACAGAAGAACAAGTGTGTGATATTTTAAAATTTTGTCGTACATTACGTCTGAAAGAATTTTTCCACAATACAGATACGGAATGGGATGAATCACTGGTCAAAGGAAAAAGTTCTTTCACTCCTCCTAAAAGTCAAAATGAGACATTAGAAAAATGTATTGACAGACTGAAAGAAATTGCGCACTCTCTCCACAGAGTACCTTCACCCACCAACAAAAACAATTTAACTAAAGAGGAGCTACAGGCTATGAATGAATTGCAAATTGACAATTCTATCATAATTAAGGAAGCAGACAAGGATGGAGCAGTTATCATTATGCACACTGATTATTATGCTGAACAGGTAAAATCATTACTTAAAGATGAAAAATTTTATGAGCGATGCGAACCAGACAGAGAAAATAAAGTGAGTGATAAATTAAGAAAATTTATTGACAAATATCGTAACATATTTACAACGAAAGAAAGAAATTATCTGGATGGCTTGCAGTCAAACACAAGTAATTTATACGGCTTACCGAAAGATCATAAGTCTGATATTACTAAAAAAGCTATAAATGAACACGATGGTATATATATATGTACATATTATTCAACCTACAGATTTAAAATTCCGACCAATCGTCGCAGGACATGTATGTAATACGAGCAGGCTTAGTGAACTCATAAACGAAATTTTAAAACCGTACTTATTGCATGTCAACAGCTACGTGTGTGACAATATCGATATATCACGAGAGCAAGTCAAGGATCGGTATTTAGTCAGTTTTGATGTGATTAATTCATATAGTAATATACCTCATGAGTTAGGAAAGCGTGCGATTGAATACTGGGGGAACAAATATCCTGACACAAAAAATCAACGTTTCACAGGAGAATTTATTGTGGAAGGTCTTTCACTAATATTAGAAAATAATGTGTTCAGATTTGATGGAGAATACTACATACAGAAAAAAGGGAGTGCGATGGGAACTAAATATGCACCAACTTATGCAACGCTTAGTCTTGGATATCTAGAAGTTTTATTATACGAAAAACTTACATCCGAATCCTTCGCCATGTTTTTTAAAAGGAACTGGAAACGTTATCTAGATGACTGTTTTATAATGTGGACAAAGTCGGTATCAGATTTACACGATTTTCACCAACTTTTAAATCAGCTTGAACCAAGTATTCAATATGAAACGAAATATAGTCAATGTGCATTAGAATTTTTACACTTGAAAGTTCTTCTACATGATGGAAAGATTTCATTGGATATATACTACAAGAATACAGATACTTTTCAGTATCATTGTATCTGCCATTCAATTCATGTCAACCACGGCACATTAAGACAAATATCCCATATAATGAAGCAATAAGGATCTGTACAATTGTAGAAAATACAAATAGAAAAGCAACGCATCTGGATGAACTGGGAAATTTTCTAAAAGCCAGGGACTAACCAGAATCACTCATTTCAATGGGTATGCTGCGAGCTTTAAGTGTAACACAAGAATCATTAAGAAAGGACCGCAAAAATTACAAGCGGGATGACAAAAATCTGATCAAGATCACAAGATACAATCCTAACAATCCTGTGATAATACCACAAATACGTGAAACCCTTACAATCTTGGAAATGGATCCCTCACTTGGAGAAATATTTAAAAATCTGAATTTTATCTCAAGCCAATGACAGCCTCGTAATTTCAAATAAAATTTTACGAGAGCAAACTTTGAATCAAGGGCCAGTCAAGGCGCGAGCAAAAAATGTGGCCTTCCTCGTTGTGAGAATTGTAAAAACATGATAGTTACTGACACAATTTCGCTGGACACAACAGGAAACCTCCCAAACTTTCAAATTAGAACAGAAATGGAATGTTTGTGTAAACATTTGATTTATGCGATTGTCTGCAGAGGATGCAATGAGGTATACATTGGATCTACAGGCAACGAACTACGCAGGCGCATGACTGTCCACAGACAGCAAATACGGGTGCCTGAGACACGGCAAATCCAGCTCGGTGAACATATTGATAGTTGTTCTATTCTTGTGCCTAAATTCTTTGTATGTCCCATATATCAGATGTCAAATGATTCTGACATAGGAAGAGAGCAAAAAGAATTCATATTTTAACGTAAATACAAGCCTAGACTGAATAGTGTAATTTACTTATTATAGTAATCTGGGACAAATTATGCCTATTTTCATTACGACACGTTTATTATTAATTGATATGGCAATGACGTCATGTAATAGGCCTAAATCAGTAACGTAATAAATAAACATCATAATATGCTTCTATGCTAAAGATTTCACTATAACAGCAGATAACGTCAAGATTATACTGGACTGAAAATTATTTCAACATCTATGCGTTATGGAGCTTGACAATGCATAAAAATGCTGAAACCGGTCGTGTCTGAAACGCAGAAAAATGCTTTTATACTTGTGTGTGTGTGTGTGTGTGTGTGTGTGTGTGTATTGGTCACCATACATAATAGAGGACTGGTAAGAATAGAAATAAATGCCGTGGATAACTGTGATTAAAACGGATTTTGTCTCCTTTCATATAACAAAAATCCTAAATGTACCTGCCCACAAGTGTGTGACCTTCATAGTAATGTCAAGGTCACCAAAATTTAGTCATCATCATGCAGTACATAATCACCTTCAAATAGTAAAATAAAGGAAAGTGAGATTTTACATGCAAAGAATGTGAAATTCACCAGGATGTATACGTGCCTTACAATGGAGAAATAATCTCCGCAGGCCTACGGGTTATATCCCTCCACAAGGATGTGACCTTGAAAATAGGGTCAAGGACAAAAAAAATCTAGGGATCAAAGGATGACCCAGAAACATGTTTGCACCATTTTTCAAGATATTTGGAGCATGTATTCATGAGGTATTGAAATTGCAGAAATGTAATACTTGATCTACAAGCTGAGCGCAGCAACCCCCCCCCCCTTAAAAAAATCCAATCAATGTGGGTATAATGATGGCTTTTTTCTTGCCCGTGTGGATTCATTTAGTATTTTTAGGTCGCATGAAGTTCATTGTGCCAGCTGTTAACTGGATACAAACATGATATGTATATTTCAAGTATTATTATAATGTAGAGGCTAACTATAACAAAACACGATTCACCATATACAGCATTTTTGGGCCGTCTAGGTATAAAATCTTAATATTGCAATAACGGGCTCCAGCTGGGCATCTGGAAAGTCCATCATGCATTTTTGTTATGCCCTAAGGTGTACCAACGCAGGTATAAAGCTTTCGTAAAGGTTTCGTTTGGTGCCCTCAGATGGTACCAATTTTCAATCTGGCTCATGGACTAAGAAAGACGAAGAAAACAAATAGTGATTTCCCTTGCATCAAATATGAGTGGGGGGGGGGGGGGGCAAAAAGTCTGGGCAGGACAACTTGCCAGATTCATGAGGAAAAGGAAAATAGGCCTACCCTGGGTGAGCCAGTTTCAATTTCCGGCACGATCAGAGGGGATAGTGTCTCTTACAATTTAAAGAAAAAACACATATGAATTCTCATCATGATTTAAATGATAGAACTTCAATAGAATAATTCCACTGAAGATTTTACATACATTTTACATAAGGCAGGTAAACTGCCATAAAATACAGAAAACAAGCTAGTAGTAGACAATACAAGCGTCTACCGTTGTATGCAGACATTGTTATTCTGTATTCCAGCAGATGAAAAGATTGGCAAGACGAGTATCCACTGAGCCTCAGAATTATTCCCTAAGACAAACTTATTACAAGATGAGAAGATAATTCCGGCAACTCGGTAAAAGGAAAGAAAAAAGTTTAAAATAAAATGTTATTCAGCCACTAAAAACACTCTACAATAACACTGCTCATTATTGGGAATTAAAAAAAACAGCTTGAAAATGTAGTCTTACCCAAAAATCAACCAAGTGAAAAAATTGACAGTGCTCACTCGATTCGACATCTCAGCTGACTCGTAACAAATGGTTTTAATAGTAAAGAGAGTCCTGTGCATGAGGAAGTGCAAAATACTTTCAACAACATAGGTTTAGCAAGAACTTTTTCTGACATAGATTTTACAATCAATGAAACAGAAATTATGTATGCCTTATTCAAGCTGGAAAATGGGAAGTCTCCTGGAAAAGATGGTGTACTGAGCGAAATGCTGGAAACTGGTAAAGGTATATTATCACCCTTTTTAAAACGTCACATCAATCTGATATTTTCTTCAGGATTTTTTCCAGCTTCCTGGAAAACAAGTTTGATAACTCTTTTTCACAAGGGTGGATCTCAACTGGATCCAAACAGACGTTTAGGAATTTTGTTGAACAGCTGTGTGTCTAAATTGTTTTATACCATTTTAAAGAGCCGTATCAAGAATTTCACAAATGAAAGAAAATTAAATAACAAGTATCAAATTCGTTTCGCAGAAAGATCAAGAACGAGTGACCATATTTTCGTGCTTAGGAACCTAATTGATAAATTAGTTAAAATACTTGGAAAAATATTTTTTTGCGTGTCTGTTTCATTGACTGTCAAAAGGCATTCTATTTGGTATGGCATGAGGGATTACTGCATAATTTGCTGACTTTAATATTGGTGGATACGTGTTTGATAGTTTGAAAGATATGTATAATGATTCACACCTTCAGGTAAAATTTTGTTCGTCAATCGAGCAAAATTTTACCAAACAATGGTGTAAAACAGGGGTTTGATGTAAGTCCCACTCTATTTAATTTGTTTGTGAATGATTTAACTTACACTTTTAATGAAGATTGTGATCCTGTGACGTTGCATAACGAAAAGCTCCATTGATTATTGTATGTAGATGATTTGATTTTGCTATTTGAATCTCAAAAAGGTTTACGATGTTGTTTAAATAGGTTGCAAATGTGCTACAAACATGGAAATTATGTGTAAATGTAGACACATAAAAATTGTTGATTTTAACAAGACGGGTAAATTCGTCTTTCCTACTTTTCAGTTTGGAAACGAAAAAGGTAAAGTGGTCAGAAAATGTGTATACTTAACAGTGACATAAATGGTATTCATATTGGTGATACCGAAGTGAAAATTAGTCAGTTAGCTGACGATACTACTTGTTTCCTGGCTGACGCGGCATCAGCTAAGTCCAAGATTCAAAGGTGAAAACTTTTTGAGACATGTTCCGGTTTGAAATGCGATATTGAGAAAACGGATGGAGCATAGGAAGTTTCTCCACACTTGATATAACTTTTACTAATAGTGAACTTGAAATGAGTTCCTTGAATTTTGCATCTAGGGTGCAATCATTCAAAGATGTGATAAAAGTGTGGAAGGTTCGACAGTTATCATTTATTGGTAAAAATATAGTATTGAAAGGTTTAGCTGCATCAAAATTGCTCTATTGCATTTCTTCTGTTTACATAGAAGAAAAAAAATATTGATCTTGTTCAACGATGCATAAATGAATTTTTGTGGAATGGACCAATTCCTAAAGTTAAAAATTTAATCATGTATAAGAAAATCCAGGATGGCGGGCTCAAAATTTTATACTTTAAATCTCAAGTAAAGGCTTTGCTTTTAAAATGGGTCAAAAATTTATTTAACAATATGGATGCAAAATGGAAGCACGTTTTTCAGGCTTTCATTCCATTCATTAACCTGAAAGACTTGTTTCTGTCAAGGTGTCATATAGTTGCAAATTGGCAGTTGCCCCTTTTCTACAAGAACCATATAAATTTGTGGAACCAGTTTAAAATAAATTATGAGCCCACTAATGGTAATGACGTCAAGAACGAATTTCTGTGGTTTAATGATTTCATTTTGATACAAAAAAAAAAATGTTTTTCTAAAACATTGGTATCAGTTAGGTATTAAGCAAATTGGTGATCTTCTTGATGAGAGTAACTTTTTGACACAGGAAACCTTACACGAAAAACATGGTCTACAGACGAACTTCTTAGAATATTCATCCATTCGATCTGCTATACCAGTACAATGGAAACAATTTCTGTTGATTGAACACCATAAAATTATTTCAGATGTCCCAGTGCTAGCTATTGAAGGGAAAAAAATTAATTTTATCCAATGTAAAGAATTTTATTGGACATTAATGTATTCTAATAACTTGCAGACCCCAACAGCTTGGCAACATTGGATGGAATATTTTAATACAAATGAAGATAACTGGGGGAAAATTCATATTTTACCTTTCAGATGTACTTTTGAAACAAGACTATTAAGTTTTCAGTTTGCCTGTTTACATAGATTTGTAACACATAATGCACAATTATACAAGTATAAATTAATAGAATCGGAACAATGTATTTTTTGCGAGGAAAAAGACACAATTATTCATCGATTCTGTAAGTGTGATCATGTAACAGGTTTTTGGAAACTGTTTCAACAGTGGTGGAATTCATGTAATCATCAAAATGTCATAAACTTATCAGAATTTTATATAATGTTTGGATTTTTCAATGAGCCAAAAAGGTATGATCTGAAAAATTGTTTACTGCAAGCAAAACACTTTGTTCACTGTTGTGTTCGCAAAATAGAAAGAGTCTCATTTCGAGCCTTTTTTTGGTATTTAAGAAATAAGCTCAACGCTGAATAACATATTATGTATAACAGGAATCAGCAAGAAGTCTTTGCATCTCGATGGAATTTTGTAGCTCAGACTTTATCTATTGTATATTGAGAGGTCAATAAAACATTATTAAAAAAATTGTACACTTGGGAATTGAAATTTCAGCAAATGGCAACTTTGCGGATGAAATACTAAAGTGACAAAGCAATGAAATCATTGGAAAGACTGAAGAAAAAACATTGTATAGTAATCAAACGGACATAAGATTATATTTGCATCTTTTTAAAAGACTGTTGTACCCATATTTTTTCTATTGTTGTCAAATTTGGGGTGCATATAATATCAAACCATCTAAATTGTGATCTCATGGTAATTTAAGTGGCTACTTTAAAACGGAATTTGACAAATTACACCAAAGCTTCCTGAAATATTGCTTAGATGTAAATAGAAAAGCATGCAGCAGGGCACTTGTAAGTGAAACCGGTCAATACCACTATTCTCTTGTCATTTTGAGTCGTGTTTGTATAAACTGGCATCGCATTGTAAATTTAAATCAAGACACATTTTTGTACGACGCCTACCGGTGCAATTGTGAACTAATGTCCACGGGGAACTCTCTTTGGCTCTCCAGTGTAAAAGGTACCTTCAACATAATCGGGTGCATTGATATTTGGAATAACTGTGGCACTGATTTTGTTGACTATCTTACAAATAGGATCTCGAACTTACTCAAAGAAAAATTTATGTTACAGTGGAAAAGTGAAATGAAACTGGAATTGTTGACTGATAAGAAGATGAGAACATATGCTTAATTTAAAGAGTCTTTTGAATTTGAGAGATACTTGTTTATTATCAAAGACGAAAAAGTGCGAAAAACCTTCACCCAATTGAGAATTAACGCCCACAATCTCCCTATTCAAATTGGCAGACACAAACGACCAGCCAAAGTTCCATTGGATCAACGATTATGAAATGTATGGCCATTCATTGGGAACGAATCTCATTATGTTTTTAGCCTGGTCCAAATTAATCGATGCACGCAAAAAATTATTTGATTCGACATTTTGGGAGAGGAAGAAATTTTTTGTCTTTTATGAAAAGTCAAGATATTGAAACAACATACCTTACGAGTTCGTTTTTGGCTGCTTGTATGAAAATTGATGTACCGCTTTAATATTCATGCACCCCCTTTCTTTTTCTCTTTCTTTTTGGTTCTTTGTGGCTTGATCCTCGGTGTATTACATAAACTGTATGCTGTTTTAAATTGAACTGTGTGTATGGTGTTGTTTGTTTGCTGTTTCGTTTCATGTTTTCGACAGAAGGCCTCTACTGTATGTATTTGTGAGCGAAATAAAGTTCATTCATGAATAAGGTGTCAGCTACGACTGGGATCTGGACCCCAGCGCAGCTCGGCGAAAGAGTGGCAGACCTTTCGCCTAACTATAGTCAGTCAACCCTGACTTACGGAAGGGAATTTCTCGAATATTTCGTAAACAGCGGCCAAAATGACCATGTATTTCATATATAACCAAATCTGAGCAGTTTACCTAACTCTTGAAAGAAATTTGCAGTGTGGTTTGTATTTATTTCTGTAACCAGCAATTTTAGCGTTTTTGCGGTCTACACACGAACGGTGCCGGCATTTTAAAAGGATCTGTTAATCACGTGCGCACGCGCACTTATCATTTCTTGGACGATATGGATTGCGCCAACTTTTGCTTGCGGCCGCAGAAATGCCCCAAAATGCGGCTGAAAAGAAATACAAAGTGCATATTGCTGCCACATATGCCTCAAAAGTAAGGTATATTGATGAGAAAAGGTTATGCATTAGATATGTCGGCAAGTAACAATCCATTGTTGTAATAATAACACAAAATCTGTTTCCGTAGAGCAAGGTTGATAGACTATAAGCTGGAGCTCTGGGAAACAGGGCAGCGCGAACTGACGAGACATAGGCCTAATATTGCCTTTAACCCTATACGCCTACCAGGAGGGGCGAGGGGGGGGGGTTGTTACCATGTTTTCCCACCCCATACCAGTTATGTTCCTTTTATGCCACCTGTGACATACAGACAGAGTCAGGAAACATCCATCATGTTACGCCCTGGATTCCAAATTTCTTCGCTCTGTTAATTATGTCTGTGTGCCAACACAGACATATTGTTTTTCTAGGAATTCTTTCTTTCTTTCTTTCTTTCTTTCTTTCTTTCTTTACAGGCAAATTTGTCCGACATTTCATTTGAAAAGTAGTACATGTAGACTCCAAGTTTGTCACTATTGTACTTCGTATCAACGATGTTTTTGCTATAATTTCCGAATAACTACGGAAATACTCATTCCAATCGACACATTTAACCCTCCCGCGCCGCTATTTTATTTACAAATTGAGCACTACAAGCGGTTAATTGTAAATTGCGCATTTCAGAATTGGGAAAGGTTTGTCTGCATAGCGCACAAACACACACTGCACTGTCAGTGTTACCCATCGACGCCTTATATTGTACTAGAGTTTTACTTTTCCTATATACTTTCATGAAATCGCAGTATCCACAGTTATATATCTCAATAGAAAAAAATCAATCCACTAACCATCGCTGCCTTTCATTGTATAGCTGATTTTTTTCTGTGTTTCATCATAATTTTGTACATTATTCATGATTATGGAAAGAAAATGAATTTCTAATGTTATATATGATGTCAAACTCATTAACTTACTTTTTATAAAAAAAAAAAAACAACACACACATCGAAATGTATTAGCGTCACCGTCAATTTTTTTTTTTTTTTTTTTTTTTTGCATAATGTAATGATTCTGGATGCGCGTGTTTGTATGTGCATATGTGTTTTCTCTGTTTAATTTTCAAAGCTTATTCCATATTTTCATAACATCGTAATTATGTTGTACTCATTTATTTATTCTGAATTTATAGCGAGAAGATCGTTGATTGAATTATGTGTAGGTGTCCGGATTGCTTAAAATTAACGAGGAGGGTCATTGTGCTAGCAACTGCGATAGGTTTTGAAGTGCGCTTCAAAAGGCGTGTCCACGGCGAACTCCGAAAAGACTATAGCATAGGATTGGCCTACATTGCTACCTCATGTGGCTACTGGCCTTATGAAATTTTGAAAATTCAATTCAGTTATATTAGTTCTTCCATTGATTGAATATGTTTATGCAGCCTGTTGTAACTTGTAGGCCTAATTTATGATTAACATATCATATCTCACTTTTAGTCCATCTTGACTCTCATAGCTAAAACCCAAGTGATAAAGCAGAGGTTTGTTTTCCGTGTCAGAACAGACTCGATACTATAGTAATGGTATGGTCCAGGGCAAACTGACAAATTATTTGGCCTTATGAAGTTATCTCTGATATATTTGTGTCTTCTGTTGCAGCAAACGAGGCGTACAGCGTGACGCCAAGTGAGGAAAATGTGTAAAAAATGACACTCGCTGAAACTAAAATAGGCCTACGTGTTAACGATGTTGACGTAAATTTCTGACTATGTCGTAATGTCGCTGGCCTAAGCTATTATGACGTCACAGTAAAATGTATCACGTGATGAGTTGCTGAGCTAGTTGTAAAAGCTCACTGAACTTTTGGGTAAAAGGCCAGAAAACGAATTATTGGTCATCCGATTGAACGCAAGAAAAATGAGGGGAGTTGCAGCTTTGATTCTTGCATCTTTGTTGGCAGTATGTCCGCCAAAACCAAGGTAAGTTGTCTTGTCTCACGTGCGGCATCCTTTTTTTTTTTTTTTTTTTGCAGTTGCCAATACCATAAAAACCTGTTTAGCCAGCCGCGGTGTAACTTCCACTGGCCATGGCTGGTGAAATTGACAACCAACCAACCAACCAACCAACCAACTAACTAACTAACTAACTAACTAACTAACTAACTAACTAACTAAACTAAATCCCACTCCGTGAGAAACTTTTTACCTATTAAAATATGCCAAAGACCTAAACACAGTACCATTTTAGTCCCGTCCATGGCTTCACAAATTAAGGTAATCCTAGAAATGATTCAGCCCTTCAGAACTAGAATTAAATGCAGGTTTATTCCAATGCGTGTCCCGTCCGCACAAAAACTGAACATGTGAACAGTTCCGTCTCGCGTAGGGGAAGACCAGGCAAAAGGAACCAGCGGGCAAAAGGAATCACGTCTTTATTTATTTTGCCGCAAGGCGGCACTTCATTTTGCATGCGGTAATTTGACGTCATTCCCGGGCACGTTCTTTTGACAGTGGAGAAGGTGGAAGGGGGTTCGTTTCAGCTGAGCTGACGTAAAAAAGTATGAAATAAGGCTGAATTCTGTAATTTTTCTGTATTCTTTGAGCCGATGCCGATCATATTGAACGTAGTATATGCATATTTCCCAGTGTTTGTGTGAACACCTTGTAAGATAAGCTCGCATTCGATATTGATCTCTTCAACAACCTTCACCAAAGTCGCCATGTTTGAACATTCAGCACATGCCCAACTTGGGCTGAAGGAACCAGGCATGAGGAGCCATTGGTTCCTTTTGCCCTCTTGTATGGTTCTTCTTGCCCAGATCACAGTGTCTTGAGCCTTGAGGCCTACATACATCTAGAGCCGTTTATTCATTACTGTTTTATAATCTGTTACAGTAAATTTGTAGGCATAAGGTAACCCATAGGGCCACACTTTGTTCCTTGGTATCTTACACAAAGCCCAGCTGAAACTCAATAAATGGGCCCTGTTACGGTTTCACAAAGAGTTTACAGGCAATCAAATAAACTGTAAGTTTGAACTAATGAACGAAAACAAATACAGGCCCCTATCGTTTTTTTTTTTTTGTTTGTTTTGTTTTTGTTTGTTTGTTTGTTTTTTTATCAGTACTGCTTTATTCATGTACGGTACGTGATCTTTAATTAGGGCTGCATGATATAGGCCTATATATAGGGCATATATATATATATATATATATGTATATATGGTCATTAATTTATTGACAAATACACATCTATAGGGCCTACACAAATTGCAAACATTATCCGTAAAGACATACAATATTGCCAGTACAAGTACATTAATTTTGTCATCCTCCCCCAACTAGGAATCCCCCCCCCCCACCACCACCAGCACCACCACCACCAGTAAAAACCAATGCAGGGCATCACTTCATGAAGTCACTATGCAGGTGACTCATTAGTTTGAAAAATTCTCCAGAGCAGTCAGTACAGTAGTTGTCCTATTCATTATACGTATTCAACTTTGATTTGGCTGAATTTGAAAGAAATAAGCCTTAATTAAATACTATTCTCAAATCGGGCACTTTATCTAAAATAAGTGGGTTTTTCTTTCATTAACGTAGCATGCAAAGTACAAAGGCGCATTATTTGGAATCCAGTTGGGGAAACCTGCATCAACAATCATTAATATTTTGGCATGGCAACCGAGTTTTATAATCCTTGTTGAGCCCACCATGAGTGCGTCTTGGTATTCAAGTACTTATTGATTTTGTACTTTGTGTCTTGAACCCCCAATCAGTAGGGGTAAGGATACATTTTCTGATTGTCCTTCAACTGTCTACATATCTCTCATGCCCATAATGCTGGTTCTTTTTGCCCATGACGTGGTTCCTTTCGCCAATAATGATGGTTCCCATTGCCCATAATGATTGTTCCTTTTGCCCAAAATAATGGTTCCCATTGCCCATAATGATTGTTCCTTTTGCCCATAATGATGGTTCCTATTGCCCATAATGATGGCTCCTTTTGCCCATAATGATGGTTCCTTTTGCCCATAATGATGGTTCCTTTTGCCCTTTATACTGGTTCCTTTTGCCCAGATGTGTGGGCAAAAGGAACTAAAAAGTAATCTTTAAAAATCTTAATTAAGCCAATTAAGTGTTCATTATTTCTTTTGAAACTTTTTTGAAAAAAAGTACAGAGAAAACACATAAAGGTAGATTAGGTATGAAACTCTGTACAATTTGTGTAGAGGGAATAGGGAGCTAGATGCTTAAAGACGTTCGGTACACCGCGATATGCGCAACCATTTATGGTCCAATGCCTCTGTACAGTTAGAGCTGGTATTTGTCGATACCTGCACTAGCTGCTGCTCGCTTTGCCTATTTTGCAGAGTTCCGTTTGAGAAATATGGATTGTTTACGAAGAGTGAAAAGGAAAAAGAATGGGCGGTTTGTTAACAAATGCCAAAACAAAGGACTAAATGTTTTAAGACAAGGCACAATACGTCGAAATACGGCAGTGGTGGACCAAAACGCATGACACAATCAGCGAACGCTGACCAAGCCACCGTCGAAAGTGCCACGCCCACCCCCCAAATGTCACATGCACATGTAAACACTGACAGTTATAACTGGGACGAAGGTCGTAGAATAGTAGAACTAAGTGTACTAGCCGATAATCTTGTATGCGAGGAATGTAAATAATAAAAAAAAGAAAGAAAAACATTGTCCCTAAAAAATACAGAATCAGAAAAGCGATATGGCTTGGCCAGTGTACTTTACATTTCTTGTGAATGTGGCACGATAAACGCTGTCCCAAAGGGGGGGGGGGGCGGAACCACAGTAATATCCCAGCGTCAAAAGCTGGCACAGGCATATTTGATAATGTGCTGCTATAATTTTGATATTCTTATTTTTACCTCTTTTTCCACATTGCTGTATTGCACTATGGAGAGAATCTTAAAATGTTTTCCTCTTCTCAGTAAAACTATGAAAGTATATATTATGACTGGAATATAAATTTAACGACATACTGCCGTTTATTTAACCTACATACATGTATATTGATATGGTATCGAAGTTAGAGAATGAATGGATACCTTGTACCTATGAACTTAGAACAAATTAAGTCAACATGCATGAATTCTTTGTACAATTGCGGAAAAAATAGCACCGTATGATATCTTTTTTTGTTAATCAATGAAATCAGTGCATATTTTGGAAACTCCCTACAATTTTTCAGGGATTTGCAAATATTTTTTCTATTTCAAACTTAAAAAATAATGTGAGCACTTATACATTTTTGCAAGACGAGATGAATTTAAAGTCACATTCTAGCATGTTTTGTCTACATATTTGTTATCAAAAGGCTTGATATACATTGCATACACCCATATTGAGTTATTTTATGCATATTTTTGATCCTTAATTTATATTTTTGCTTTTACCCACATGTATAATGTTTCCTATCAAATTTCTGGTCCTTACATGTAGCGCCATCTAGCGACAGAAGTAGCACCGTGACATGCCAATTTTTTGCTTGCATTTTGTTTCAAATGCCAATATCTTGGTTCACACCAAAAACCAGAGATTTCTAAATTCTTTGACCAGTATACCGAACGTCTTTAAGTGGTTCTTCTTGCCTGGTCTTCCCCTATGACATTGATATTTTATTTAGGCACGCGTATGAATTAAACCTGCAGTTAAGGGGGGTCCCGTCTGCATTGCGGCCGATTACAAATTAAAATTAATGATACAGATATCTGACGGGTCAAAATACCTACTAACTATTTTAGTTAGACCTATAGTATAGCAAGGGTGCACGGTTGGCCGAGCTGCAACACGCTCGCCTTCCACCTCTGCGGCCCGGGTTCGATTCACGGCCGGGGAAGCATGTGGAAAGAGTCCCTACCACTCTGACTGTGCACGGTGGTTTTCTCCGAGTCCTTCGGTTTCCTCCACCAAACATGTAGGTGGGAAGTATACGCCACGATCTGTGCCATGAAGAGTGATTAATATAGGCTTGGCCTGTTTCGCAATCCATGTAAAAGATATGGGTCTATATTATAGTATAGCCTAAAGTATTTTAACTGTCAAGCTGGCCTGGCGACTAACGTTGCGTTGTTAATGCTAAGGAATGTTTGCAGTGTTTTTTTCCTTCGAACCCAGGTGGTCTCAATTATCCTTAGCCAATGAATGTGTGGGGGACATTATAATAAGCCAATGACATGTAAGAATGGGACGTTGTCAATTGTCAGGGAATCAAGAGTTTACATCAATGCGCGTGGGTTTCCCACGGGAATTGTGGCAATGAAGAGATTGTTTTGTTAGCATGTTGCACGTGAGACAGAACACTTATAAGACATCAAACGTAGGATTGACTATGGAGATCTACACAATCAATGGCCAGGATCTGTCTCGTGAATGCGGCATTCGACAGGTCCTGGCCATCTATCGCGCACTTCTTGATACCCCTACGTTTAATGCCTTATAATTATCACTTCATTTTCTGTTGTCGTTATTCTTATTGTTATTATTGTATTTGTTTTTACTGGAGTTCTTTATTATCCCAGACATATTGTTTTTGTAAGAGTTCTTTATTCTTTCTTCATTTCTTAGTACCTTTCCGCCACATTTTGTGACGCAGTTTTCTCAGCCATTATACAAATTACAACATTGAAATTTTACATACTATGAAATCTATAGCTGAAATTGTGCACCTGGTGTGGATTTATTGATATTGTGTAAATTATTAATAAAAGTTTGGCAAGGCGACACAGGATGCCCAGCCAAACCGATTTGTACAAGCCAAGGAGATCCCCCCCTTTTTTCTTTGTTCTTGGTTGATATGGTGACAGATAAGATAGTTTAATCTGATTCGTTAATGAAGGCAGCCAGTGAAAGATGCTGCTGTATCTTGGGTTTGGAGCATGCGCAGTCGAGTTGAAAAAGAAAAGCTACAGGGGATAGCGTCACCTCAGTCATAAGTTCGTCGTGTGTCAGATAGGCAAGAACACTTATTCAACACAGTGCAATAGAAGCGAACTTTGGGTGCATTAAGTGCACAACTTCTCAAAGTTTCAATTTTAGTTGAAACTTGCACACTTTTTTGCAAGGGCGAGCTGGTTGACTAGTAAGTAGTAGTTAAGGTTAACCATGCCTCGTTTTCCGAGTAGGAAACGGACGCCCACCAAGAAAGCTGCTGCTCTCTCGGTGCAACAAAGAAAAAAGCGCGGCAGACCAGCCAAGTCGAAACAAGTGCAGGAGGATGGCCAGGTGCGGGCCGCTTCATCTCAGTTCGGAGCGTCGGCAAGTGTGCGTGTTGGCCAGGGGGTTTCTCGTGTCCAGGAACATGATGTTGCAAGGAGCTTTTCACCCGTAGCCAGTGGGAGCGGTGGTGCCGCTGCCAGTTTTGTGACAAATGCCCGTGCGGCCATCTCATCCTCCCGGGGCCATGGTTTGGATGGACGAGTGCAGAGACGGGAGCATCAAACAGGTCAGTTTCCTGAAGTTTTTTATCAGTACGGTGACCCTGATAGTCAGATACCACTGTCAGGATTAGATCTGCACGTAAGTGCGCAGAATGGCCAATGTGGCGCACCTTCATCTGCTTCGGAAGAGATGCAACACGATGCCGATACGGCATTTGTCTTAGGTGTGAATAATGCAGCAAGGGAAGGGCGAATTCAAATGATATCAGCAAGCCAAATGATAGATATACCTGGGTTTGGGTTATCGAGAATTGTGCCTGTTCAAGAAAGCAGAATGGCGAACGCCACTAGTACTGGGATAAATGGCTCTAACATTAGCTCAGGAAATAGCCAAACTGGTGGACGCGTCAGCTTATCTGCCTTAGAGCGTCAAAACCAGGGTAGCACGGGGTCCAATTTCAGCGGGCTTGTACAGTCAGTGCCAGCGACCCAGTCCCACGGGACTAATCCAACTATGGCGCAGCGGCCACCCACCTTCCAGCCAGGTTTGCTCAATTCGATGAGTGTAATTGACAGCTTATCGTCACAGGTGGGATTGTACGTCCCGCAGACTATAAAGGAAAGGCTCTGGAGGGGGGAATTCATTGAATTTGCCGACTTGTTGCCTCAGAACAGGCCAGCTGTTGAGGCGGAGCAATGGTTGTCCACATATGTCAATACGACCACATGGCAAGGGAATTCCCTCCCGGCGTCAGTGACGTCACAGCTGCTCGGGGCATCCCTTACAAATCCAACTCAGGGAAGCAGCGGCATCAATAATGGCACAGGGGGGAGACCCGGTAAGAAACAAATCCTGTCCATTGGCGAGTGGACAGATGCCATGTTGATATTCATGAGTCTGTATGCGAGTAAACACCCAGAGCATGTGCAAGCCCTTATAAAGTACTGTACAACAATACGAGAAGCTGCTGCTAGGTTTGGGACAAAGGGGGCACTTGCTTATGACAGGGCTTTCAGAATGAAGATGGCGATGGATCCAACGCGTAGATGGGATAGCTTGGACGGGGAATCATATTTCTTCTTGTTGATGCCGCAAGCATTGCATTCAAGGCCCCAGTTTAATCAGCAGGGGTATAGACCAGGTGGTCAATCTACTACAAGCCAAACTGGGCAGCCATTTCGTAGAAACCGTAGCAGCGGCAATGCGAACAGTAACAACAGGTGGCCCACTGGTTTCTGCTGGGCCTTCAACAGGGGGCAGTGCAATAAGCAAGACTGTAGGTTTCCCCATAAGTGCATTACATGCAACAAGCAACACCCACAATCAAAATGTAGCTTTCAGTCCCCTCCAAATAACAGGGGTAAGGATGGAGAAGGGGACAAGTCCAATTAAAATAGATGAGTTGAGGCGAGTGCTAAAACTTTATCCTAACCAGGAAGTGGGACACAGGTTGATGCAAGGCTTCATGCATGGCTTCAGAATTGGGTATAAAGGTCCCCGCAGAGCTTACCATTGTAGGAACTTGAAGTCCGTGACAGATAACATGGCAGTGGCATACCAAAAAATTAATAGTGAGGTTGAGGCTGGTAGGATTGCTGGCCCATTTTCTGATCCTCCCTACAAAAATTTCAGGTGTTCCCCTTTAGGCTTGGTTCCTAAATCACAAAAAGGTAGATTTAGGATGATCCATCACTTGTCATATCCACTGGGTGACTCTGTGAATGACCACATTGATGATAGGGAGGCTAAAGTAAATTACATAAAATTTGATGAAGCAGTTGAGAGGGTGGCTTCATTAGGGGTTGGTGCAGAAATTGCAAAAGCCGATCTGAAGGATGCCTTCAGAATATTGCCAATTCACTGTGCTGATTTTGAACTGCTGGGATTCACACTGGAGGGAAAATATTACTTTGATATGAATCTCCCAATGGGTCTAAAAAATTCTTGTAAATTATTCACAGACTTCAGCACTTTCATCAATTGGCTCATGAACCAGTTACTAGAGAAACAGATGTGTGTACATTATCTGGACGACTGGCTTTTCTTCGGATCAAAAGGTCAAGGTCATTGCAGACAGGCTCTAAATAAATTCTTTGCATTGTGCAGGTTGCTGGGTATTCCAGTGGCGCATGACAAGACTGTGTTACCTTGCACATGTTTGACATTTTTAGGTCTCGAAATTGACACTGTAAGCCAACAGGTAAGAATTCCATCGGACAAAATAGCAGCATGTAGAAGTAGACTGACAGCAACAGAGGGTAAAGAGGCCATTTCTTTGCGGGAACTTCAAAGCTTGCTAGGTTTTTTGAATTTTTTGTGCAGGGGAGTGAGGGGTGGGCGCCCTTTCTTACAGCGTTTGGTCAATTTGACAAGAGGGATAACAGACCAGAGAAAATGCATCCCTTTGAATGCAGAGGCCCATGCAGATATTTCCATGTGGCAAACATTTATTGGTAAATTCAATGGTACAGCTATGATCCTTCCCAGCATGTGGTTAAGCTCTGAGGTGCTTCATTTTGCTACAGATGCAGCCAAGACCCGGGGTTTTGCGGGATTTTTTAATGGTAGCTGGTTTACCGGAACATGGAAGAACATTTCAGTGAGTCAGAATAATTCCATAGCATACCTTGAATTTGTCCCAGTTTTGATCTCAATTTTGGTATGGGGGAAAAAATTGGCCAATTCAAAAATTTTGCTGCACTCAGATAACCAGGTAGTAGTGCGTATACTAAATAAACAGTCCTCCAAGTGTCCACATATTATGAAATTGGTTCGGAGACTTACACTCACTTGCTTAGAGTTTAATATACTCCTTCGCAGTTGTTACATTGAAGGGGCCCGCAATACCATAGCCGACAGCCTCTCAAGGTTCGATATGAACACATTTTTCCAGGAGGTGCCCAACGCAGATTCCCGGCCAACACCTTATCAACAGTTCATGCCCCTGGTGTAAATGAAGAAGTCAAGCGACTTCTAGGATGTGCTGTATCCCGCAGTACACACATCAGTTATGACAGGGCAGTAAGGTTTTTTCTTCAATTTTTGATACAATTCTATAATCAGCATACCTTGCCAGCTACGGTAAAGCAGGTGGCTTCATTTGTGGCGTACCTTTCATTGCTTGGCAGGGCGCCAGCCACAATAGCTACATATATCTCTGCAATTAGCTACCAGCATAAGATTTCTTTGCAGACTGATCCAACAAACAACTTTTTGGTTAAGAAATTAATGGAAGGTACCAAGCGTTCTGCAGGACACAGAGTTGATTCTCGACGGCCAGTTACATATGAATTGTTAGTGAAATTATTGAATGCACTGCCTTGGGTCTGTCATAATAAATATGAGACCGCTTTGTTTCAGGCCGCTTTTTCACTCGCATACTTTGCTTTTCTCCGTGTTGGTGAATTTACAGTGAGTTCAAAATTTGGCGATAGGACAAGAATATTGCAGAGAGAAGATGTAGCCATATGGAACAATATGATTAGTATTACCATCCGATATGCAAAGAATAACCAAAGAAATACCCCAGTGTTGATCCAAATACGTGGCCTTCAAGATAGCAACCAGCCTTACTGCCCAGTGGTCCTTTTGTCACAGTACCTGGGTCTTGGGTCTAACCCTAAAATTGGTCCGTTGTTTACACACTTTGACAATACACCCCTGACCAGATATCAATTCCAAGCCGTTCTCACAAAATCGCTAAAATTTTCGGGATTGGATTCTACTTATTACAAAAGTCATAGCTTTCGAATTGGTGCAGCTTCCTCTTGTGCAGCTGCAGGGGTTTCCATGGAAACGATTAAAAGTTGGGGTCGGTGGAGCTCATCCGCCTGCCGATCCTACATTCGTCTATCCCCTCAGGTAATGGCTGGGTCATTTTTTTAAAGTATGATTGATACTGCTCCATAAACTTTCTTCTTGCAGGTCTGCCAGTCGTTTGGTTCTTGGGTCACTCCCTCATAAAGCGTTTGGGGCAGTATACCAGGAGAAGACGCATTCCTACCAATTTCCGGCCACTGTGGAGTGGGATTGGCGGTGCTGGGGTAGCTGTCACAGAGGGCAATCTTCTCCGTTTAGTTAGCTCCAGATCTGTACCAAGACCAGACTTTGTTGTCATACATACTGGAGGAAATGACCTTGCGGTACTTAAATCTGGCCAACTTAGGCATAGACTTGTGGAACTGTTGGACAAGGCCAAGACCCAGCTTCCGCATGCCACAATCGTTTGGTCGGAAATTTTGCCTAGGCGTTCATATAGGGATGCCAAGTGCCAGGACACAATCGAAAATGTAAGAAAAACGGTGAACCGTTATGTCACAAATTATGCGGTGAACAATGGTATGCGGGCCATTAAACATGCAGTTATCTCACGAACTGACTCTTATTCTTTTTTGAAAGATGGCGTCCACCTGTCAGATGATGGTAACAATATGTTTTGGCAAGAGCTCTGGGCTGCCATTCAGGCTTTCCAAGTGCCTGGCTGTCCAATTTTTCCAGTAAAATGATCAGCTTACCCATGGTCTCAGTGTGTGGGCGGTACTCACAAGACAGAGTTCCAATTATGGTCAGAGACTGCTGAGTTGGCCTAAGTCTCAATGATACAGGACCACATGAGGATGTTGTGTTAGTTTCCTGACCTATAAGCCATGAGCTAATTTTAATATTTGTTAGTAATTAGGAATATTCTCATATTTGTGGGAACTGGTAATTTTATGAACATATTGTGATAATGTTGATTCTCTTATGGGAAATATGAAGCCAATGTTTTCATTTCATTTCTGTGTTTCATTGAGAAGTTTTCTATATACCATAGAGTAGTCCTTTTTGTATGAAATTACTGACTTGTTAGTATACACAGTTGCTCGCCCTTGGTGGGGTGTGAGACCTCCCCAGGACTTTAAAAGTCTGTGGGGGTCTCTGGGAGATGACCTTTAGGCCAATTTGGGCCAAAACCTCATCTCGTGGGCGTTGTAGTCAGAAAGGGGCAGTGGCAGAGCCCTCTGGTGGTGGTTATTATAATTCAGAATTTTGTGTGGTAGGGCTTGCTTCCAGCCTGCTCTTCGCGACTGGGAGCGCTTGGCCCAGGTGAAATGTTCTATATCTGGTGGGGCTTTGTTAAGCCAGTAGGATGCTCTTCGCTCCTGCTGGCTCTAACAGCCCATTGCCACAGGCACTGTTTGGTATGGTCACCTGCTCTTCGCGGTAACCATGGTAGCAATCATACAGGGCCTGTGCCTTAAATGGAACAATTGTCTTTCTGGTTCGGTATGGTTCGGGGCTCTGCACACTGCCAATTTATGACGGTAACATATGAATTTATATATAATATACATGTCTATATACTTTTTGGTAGAAAATACAATGGTATTTTTCGCAATAGTTGTATTGAGGTACTCTGTAGGATACCTTAATCAAGGTACCTACATATTGAACTGTTAATTACACAATTTGATTAATGGTGATGGTGATCTTGCCTTGACAACCTAAATAAAACACGGCGATTTATTCCAAATCTATTTCATTTGTTCGAGTTGTGTTTGTACAATAAAAGTTTGGCAAGGCGACACAGGATGCCCAGCCAAACCGATTTGTACAAGCCAAGGAGATCCCCCCCTTTTTTTCTTTGTTCTTGGTTGATATGGTGACAGATAAGATAGTTTAATCTGATTCGTTAATGAAGGCAGCCAGTGAAAGATGCTGCTGTATCTTGGGTTTGGAGCATGCGCAGTCGAGTTGAAAAAGAAAAGCTACAGGGGATAGCGTCACCTCAGTCATAAGTTCGTCGTGTGTCAGATAGGCAAGAACACTTATTCAACACAGTGCAATAGAAGCGAACTTTGGGTGCATTAAGTGCACAACTTCTCAAAGTTTCAATTTTAGTTCCCACCCTCCCACACCAAACAAATCCAGTCCATCAGTAATGATCGAGTGTGTCCGCGCTCGCTCCTCTGAGGTAAGGCCTGCAGATAAACATGGTGCTAACGTTAATCTGGTGGTTGGACATATTCATGTGTCCAACATCAAAGACTTCGGCAAAATTACAGTTAGCTCCATGGGGATGCGGATACAGTTTTCCAGACAGCTATTGCCGACTGGAATTAACATTCTTTGTATGTAACCATGCGAAATCGTGAATGCCGTGTTGCTGTCTGGTTTTTCTCCTGGGCCGCAGACTTGCCGCAACATAACAATTCTGCTTTGGTAACACCAAGTCAGGATTGTGTGTACAAGAGGTTGTTGGACTGGGGTGTTGGAACCTTGCTCTTGGGGAACCTCAAGGATAAGCAAACTCACATGATGATTTAAGATCTATTTATTCGGAATTATATGCAAAACAACTCCCTTGGAGTGAAGGTTCCAGGTGTAAGGGCGGGGGCGTTGTAGTCAGAAAGGGGCAGTGGCAGAGCCCTCTGGTGGTGGTTATTATAATTCAGAATTTTGTGTGGTAGGGCTTGCTTCCAGCCTGCTCTTCGCGACTGGGAGCGCTTGGCCCAGGTGAAATGTTCTATATCTGGTGGGGCTTTGTTAAGCCAGTAGGATGCTCTTCGCTCCTGCTGGCTCTAACAGCCCATTGCCACAGGCACTGTTTGGTATGGTCACCTGCTCTTCGCGGTAACCATGGTAGCAATCATACAGGGCCTGTGCCTTAAATGGAACAATTGTCTTTCTGGTTCGGTATGGTTCGGGGCTCTGCACACTGCCAATTTATGACGGTAACATATGAATTTATATATAATATACATGTCTATATACTTTTTGGTAGAAAATACAATGGTATTTTTCGCAATAGTTGTATTGAGGTACTCTGTAGGATACCTTAATCAAGGTACCTACATATTGAACTGTTAATTACACAATTTGATTAATGGTGATGGTGATCTTGCCTTGACAACCTAAATAAAACACGGCGATTTATTCCAAATCTATTTCATTTGTTCGAGTTGTGTTTGTACAAAGTTATGCGTAAAAAGTGGGAAAAAAAATCATATTCAATTATTGCCTGAAGATTGCACCTGATGACCCATGAATGATTGCTGCTGTCACAAAACAAAATGGGGGGGGGGGGGGGGGGGTTCCAAACAAGCTCTAATTGACACCCAGCCAGACTTGCTTGCACATCTATCCATTCTGGTTTGTTTTTGTTTTGACTGGTCTCTTGAACTTTCTGCAATAAGCCTAGGTTCCCCCAACAACTGTTTTGTGCCTTGCAACTAAAGCTTAGTTAAGCAGGCCTAGTAGGACTATTACGAACCTCTGTTTACGTTTATTTTGATCAATTGTTAAAGTTGTTTCTTTCTCTCTCCTCCCCCCCCCCCCCCCGTACCTTCCGCTTTTCGTCTGTACTTCATTGTTTGCCTGTGAGTGGGAATGATCACCCACGCACTTTGCGCTTACGGGATCAGGAGGGTCAACAACTAGTCTAGAACTACTAGGAGGCTGGTGATTTGGTTTCAGATGAACCACTCGGGTAGGGGCCTTATCTTGTCTACTGCACGATATCAACATGATAATTGTACTTGCCTACTCTAAGATTCAGAATATGAAGAGTGATAAGTCTAGTGTAACGTTTATATAGGCCTATGCCCAAATAGAATAGGTGTAGCCAGGCATTAACACCTTTGGCGGCTTCGAATTAATCGGATTCCATAAAGTTGCCATGTAACTTGTAAGCCTGGCGTACGTCAAAAAACATCACGTGACCGATTTGGGGAAATAAACAAGCACGTTATTTATCCGGATGCCGTTGGTGAAAGTGATTATGACGTCACAGTACGATATCACGTGATCAGTTGCTACGTTGTAAAAGCCTAGATACGTTTGGTTAAAAACAAAAGGAAAAAAAAAAAACTTAGGCCAACTGGCGATCCGATAGCCGGGATCCGACATTATCAGTTGGCATAAGGACTTAAGCGAGAGCAAAATGTGGGGAGTTGCAGGTCTAATTGTTGCGTCTTTACTGGCGGCATGCCCACCAAACCCAGGGTAAGTAGTCTTCACTCTCAAGATATGCCTGGTTTTTTTCATTTTTCTGATTAGTTTATCGGCCTCTCGTCTCTGGAGCTTTAACGATAGGTTTCAGCAAGAACAAGTTTTTGGCCTTTCGATTTCGACGATTCTCTTTTTCGTGTGTTTTGTTACAAAAAGTCTTTCTGTCTTGTTTAGTGATTGCTTCTTTTTGTTTCTTTTCTTTTCTTTTTTTTTTCTTTTTTTTTTGCAACCGCCCATTTCCCTTTGTTCCTTCCCTCTGTTCATCCGAAACGGTGGTAAGCCCAGGCAGATTTGCCATTTCTCCAGTCTGTTTATTAATGCAAGCCAATTGATAGAACTATAGTATTAAAATGAAAAGTCGTCGCATTTTAAAACCATTGATAATCATTGGTCTTGTGTATATGTTTTGTCGCAATTCTAAAAATTAACGTTAAAACAAAACATACGCGAGTCTACTTGAAATGCATGTGCACCATGCAAGTGAGAAAAACTATGAAACAAAAAGTGATTTCCCTTGTATCAAATGTGTGTGTGTGTGTGTGTGTGTGTGTGTGTGTGTGTGTGTGTGTGTGTGTGTGAAAAATCTGTGCAGGACAACTTTGCAGATTCATGAGGAAAAGGAAAATAGGCCTACCCTGCGTGAGCCAGTTTCAGTTTCAGGTCGGATTTAGGTCTCTCTTACAATTTAGAAAAAACATGAATTCTCATTATGATTTAAATGATAGGCTAGAAGTTCAACAGATAAATTCCACTGAAGATTTTACATACATACATTTTACATAAGGCAGGTAAACTCATTAAAATACAGAAAACAAGCTAGTAGTAGAAAATACAAGCGTCTACCGTCGAATGCAGACATTCAATCAATCAATGAATCAATCATTAATTGTGTGAAAAATAGATGTACATAGAAGATATACATAATGCACACATTCTAGTTTGTATGTATTGAATATACCTGTGGCACGTGCCTAGTACATAAACTATATACACTAGTATATACAATAATAATTATCACAGTACTTCTTAAAGCAATTTACACTAGGTGCTGAGACAATTTAATTTGGTAGACTATTGCACATACAAATGACTCTGTAGCTAATGAAGTATTTACGTACATTGTAATTACACCTGTTTACTTCAAGCATGACCCCTCAGTCCTTGGTACTCCCTTCTGGTGAAAAAACTTTCAAAATTTTATAAACTCAAATTAAGTGGCTTCTCAATCCTCGATCTTCTAGGGTGGTTATCTGTAGTATTCTTAACTTTTCTTCATAACTTAAGTTTGTTATTCCTGCAAGCAGCTTTGTAGCTCTTCTCTGGACTTTCTCTAAAATAATTATATCTTTCATCAAGAATGGAAACCAGCTCTCCACACAAAATTCTAAGTGTGGCATAATATACGTTTTATACAAGGTAAGAAGAGATTCTGTATTCCGAGAGGTGGAAAGATTGGCAACACGAGTGTCTTATGAGCCTCAGAATCATTCTCTAAGACAAACTTATTACAAGATGAGAAGAGAATTCCGGTAAATCGGTAAATGGAAAGAAAAAAGTTTAAAACAAAATGTTATTCAGTCACTCACTACACTCTATGATAATAACACTGCTCATGATTGGGAATAAATAAAACAGCTTGAAAATGTAGTCTTTCTCACCCAAAAATCAACCAAGTGAAAAAATTGACAGTGCTCACAGGATACGACATCTCAGCGGACTCATGACAAATGGTGTTATTACTAAAGAGAGTCCTATGCATAACGAAGTACAAAATGCCTTCTCCAACATAGGTTTAACAAGAACTTTTTCTGACATATATTTTACAATCAATGAAAACAAAATTATTTATGCCTTCTCCAAGCTGAAAAACGGGAAGTCTCCTGGAAAAGATGGTGCACTGAACGAAATGCTGAAAACTGGTAAAGGTATATTATCACCCTTTTTAAAACGTCTCGTCAGTCTGATATTTTCTCCAGGATTTTCTTCGACCTTCCTGGAAAACAGGTTTGTTAACTCTTTTACACAAGGGTGGATCTCAACTGGATGCAAACAGACATAGAGGAATTTCGTTGAACAACTGTGTGTCTAAATTGTTTTGAGCCATTTTAAATAGACGTATCAAGAACTTCACAAATGAAAGAAAATTAAATAACAAGTATCAAATTAGTTTCGAAGAAAGATTTAGAACGAGTGACCTTATTTCCGTGCGTCGGACTCTAATTGATAAACATGTTACAATACTTGGCAAAAAATAAATTTTTGCATGTCTGTTTCATTGACAGTCGAAAGACATTCTATTTGGTATGGCATGAAGGATTACTGTATAAATTGCTGACTTATGATATTGGTGAATACATGTTTGATATATTGAAAGATATGTATAATGATTCACAAGTTTAGGTAAAAATTTTCTTCAGGTCTATCGTGCAAAATTTTACTCAAAAGTGGGGTAAAACAAGGGTTCGATGTAAGTCCCACTCTATTTAATTTGTTTGTGAATGATCTAACTTACATATTTAATGAAGATTATGATCCTGTGACGTTGCATAACGAAAAGCTCCATAGATTATGGTAAATTAGTCTGTCCTACTTTTCAGTTTGGAAACTAAAAAGTTGAAGTGGTCAGAAAATATGTATACTTGGGAATTGAAATTTCAGCAAATGGCAACTTTGCGGATGCCATAAAATACTTTAGTTACAAAGCAGTGAAATCATTGGAAAGACTGAAGAAAAATCATTGTATAGTAATCAAACGGACATAAGAATATATTTCTATCTTTTTTTGAAGACTGTTGTACCCATATTGTTCTATTGTTGTGAAATTTGCGAGCGTATAATATCCAACCATCTTAATTGTTATCTCGTGGTGATTTAAGTGGCTACTTTCAAACAGAATTTGACAAATTACACCAAAGCTTCCTGAAATGTTGCTTAGATGTAAATAGAAAAGCATGCAGCAGTGCAGTGTTAACTGAAACCGGTCAGTACCCCTATTCTCTTTCATTTTGAGTCGTGTTTGTAAAAACTGGTATCACATTGTAAATTTAAATCAAGACACATTTTTGTACGACGCCTACCGTTGCAATTGTGAATAAATGTCCACGGGTAAATCTCAATGGCTCTCCAGTGTCAAAGGTACCTTAAACATATTCGGGTGCATTGATATTTGAAATAACTGTGGCACTGATTTTTTGACTACCTTACAAATAGGATCTCGAACTTAGTCAAAGAAAAATTTATATTACTGTGGAAAAGTGAAATGAAACTAGAATTGTTGACTGATAAGAAGATGAGAAAATATGCTAAATTTAAAGTCTTTTGAATTTGAGAGATATTTGTTTATTATCAAAGACGGAAAAGTGCGAAAAACCTTCACCCAATTGAGAATTAACGCCCACAATCTCCCTATTCAAATTGGCAGACACAAACGACCAGCCAAAGTTCCATTGGATCAATGATTATGAAATGTATGGCCAGTCATTGGGAACGAAGCTCATTATGTTTTAGCCTATTCAAAATTTATCGATGCACGCAAAAAATTATTTGATTGAACAATTGAAACTTGTGCAGATTTTAATAATTTGGAAGAAGAAATATTTCTGTTTTCTATGAAAATTCAAAATATTAAAAAAAATATACATTACGAGTTCGTTTTGCCTGCTTGCATGGAAATTGATGTACAGCTTTAATATTCATGCACCCCCTTTTTTGTGCTCTTTCTTTTTGGTTTTCTCCGTGGCTTGATCCTCGATATATTAAATAAACTGTATACTGTTTTAAATTGTACTGTATGTATGGTGTTGTTTGTTTGCTACTGTGTCGTTTCATGTTTTCCGCAAAACGCCTCTAATGTATGTATGTGTGAGGTATAGCGAAATAAAGTTCATTCATGAATAAGGTGTCAGCGACGACTGGGATCTGGACCCCAGCGCAGCCCTGCGAAAGAGTTGCAGACCTTTCTGGAGCCCTGGGAAACAGGGAAACGCGAAACGGCGAAACATAATATTACCTATAAACCTATACGCCTACCATGAGGGGGGGCGGGGTGTTACCATGTTTTCCCACCCTTGTCAACTATGCACCGTTTATGCTACCTTATGACATACACACAGGGGCAGGAAACATCCATCATGTTACTACCTGGATTCCAAATTTCTTCGCTCTGTTAATTCCCATATTTTTTTGCACGTACCAGCCCCCAAAAATTAATTCATAAGCTAAGACTGCATGGTCAATTTCAAATTGACCATGCAGCAAAACTCTGTCTGTCTGAAGAATACTTTTGTCTTTTCTCTGCGGTTCTTCAGTTGAAAGAGCTCTTTCTATGGGAGCAAACATTAGCAGCTTCTGATAACGTATTGTAGCAAAAAAAGCTATGGAATTACAATTAATTATGTGCAACCTTCGTTCTTACTTTGAACTTTAATTTCCTTATGAAGCTTCCATGGTTTATCAATGATTAAAAGAGAATGTGATCGTTGCAGTATCAGAATTTTCATACCGTGTGGAAATTATATTAGGACCACTTTTGCCAGCAGCAACACGGTTACTTGAAGGAATTTTTAAATATTGTGTGGGTCATCTTTGCTACAAAGGTCAAGAAGTTTCAACAGAATCGTTCTACATTAATTTTTTGAGCTAACTGGTATTCCTGAAGAAACCACTATAAGTATGTTTGTCATATTTGATATTCACACTTGATTTATTCACTATTTTATCTTCTTTTCCACCAGTGACTTGTTGCAAAAGCAACTTGTTTGGCCTGAGCCAGAGACTGCAGAGTTGAAACCCATCTGCATGCCATGGGTAATGATTGCCGATCCATGCTGGGATATTTGGATGCCCCCGGTAGGTTTAACAGTGTGAAACTGAACACATAGGCCTACCTCGGCATGTTTGCCAGAATCGCCGAGGTACTTTCTATTTTCATTTCTACCACGTCATTTTCCTGCAATTTTGCCAAAAACCACCGGTGTGCTTTTTCTTCCCATTCATACCTCGTCATAATTTTATGCACGTTTGTACAGAAACACCAAGATAGGAATCAAGCCTGAAGGCATGTCGCCTTTTGGGGGCCAAAATAGCCAGACATGTCGAGGTAGGTATGGGAGGGGAAAGTGGGCCTACCTCTGCGTAAGTGTTCAAAAATGTCAAAGCCAATTTTCCTCGAGTATCTTGCTATGCGACATTACTCTGCATTTTTGCCAAGAAATGCTGGAGTAAATAGTAAAACCAGCCAAGTGGAGCATACGAGTCACCAGACTCGCCGAGTGCTTGGTTTTATTTTTATCCATGCAGTAACTACCTCTAGTTCCCTTACCGTTTGTAATGGTCACACCACAGCTGCACCGGGGGAACAAGGCTATCATGACATTTGACATTGGAACTAGGAGGATATTGACCACTTTATTCTCCAGTTTGCATTTTTTTTTGTAATACAGCTGTACAGTGACAGGATTAAAAAAAAGAGCAAGAAAATTGTCTCAGCATCTTCTAGCAAAATTAGGTTACACAGCAGTGCTGATGTTGCCGAACAAAGTATGAGTTCATTAGGCCTATAAATTTGGCTAGAACAGCTATTTAAGAATCCTGAGTGAAGTAGGTCTTACCTTTTTTTTTTTCATCAAAGTCTGCCTAAACAAAGGTGGAAAAGCTACATTAATTGATTTCAAGCTAGACAATACATCGTGTTCGGGCTCAGCTGTCGCACTTAGCTGGGGAAATAATATTCAGGTCAGCTGCCAATGAATGCCTACCACATAGCAGTGGGAACAGCATAGCTGGTTCATCAATGGTAATACAAGACCTTTGTCATGGTACCATCATCCCTATCTGCATGGTTCTCTGAAAAACCACTGATAAATACCGAAAAGAAACTACATGTATGTCGGTATGTATACGTATGTGTGTATGTATGTACATACATGTCTGTATGCAAGCAGCCTTGAGCAGCCATTTTTGGCACGAGTGTCTAAAAATGACGGGAGATGAATTAGAAGAGAACGTAGGCCTACCTTGGCGTTTCCCGGGAAAGATACCAAGAAATACCGAGGAACTCTCTCCTCTCATTCTTACCTTGGCGTTTCTCGACTTTTTTGCAGAGAAGCGCTGAGAATAAAGCATTTCTCTGTGAAAAATTCCGAGACACCATATTTTACTTGCCCTTGGTGTGTCTTGGCAAAAACGCCAAAAAAGTGGCCCTTTTTCGGCACTTTGACTTAACTACTAATGCAATTCAAGTTGTCAGTCATTTTGGCAACTCACGCAATAATTAGATTGATGGAAAGTGACCCTACTGTGGATTAGAACCTTAAGGGGTTTTTATTATTTTTTCAATAGGCCTAAATAAATTAATTTCCAAAACAGTTCTAAATTCTCAGCAAAGGGAATCTTTTATAGAATTTTGAACCGTAAAGTACTGTTTCAGGTTAACAAATGCTTATCTATAATGACGGTTTCATGCAGCCCAAGCCTACTCTGATTGAACCATGTTTGAGACAGTGAAATACATTATGGTATGTGTCTTAATTTGACGAGCAACACGCATATCAACAACATTCTAAATCATATTCGGACCACTGAAATAAGTAACGACATGTTTCTTCGTTCGGTGGTTTACACGCAGTCACATGAAATAGATTCTTCTCTACCAAGTTTATGTAAATAGGCCTTAATGTTCGGATTCAGTTCTTTCGCCTGTAAACAATGCGCATGACGTACGTGTCATATCGGTAAACGAATAGATGACGATTTCTGACTAAAAAGGTTGATTTTTTTTGTTTTTATTTGTTTATTTTTCAATTAAAAAGATACCGACGCGTATTCAAATATCTGTTAATTCAAACATGTGCAGATTTTCTTATTCTCAAAAAAACATAATTCGTTCTATAGACGATCGCAATCAAACATCAATATGAGAGACGTTACCAATGGGTATAGGTTAATAGAGGAAAGATTCACATCTGAAGAAATGCATCTTCAGTAAAGTAAGAAACATGGCTTTTGGATTTTGAGGGTGCAATGCGCATGCCTAAAATATTCCTTTCAAACAAAAGAAATAAAAGAAAGAGCCTAAAACTACAAATAAAGAAGACCAAAGCCTGCCCAGAAAACACCAAATCACTCCTCGTGAAAGTGCGCGACCATCAATATCTTACTCCGTATTTTTATTGATAATTTTGAATTAGAGAGAAGAGAAAAAGGAAGCAGTCCCACCATATGTGAAGCCGGACGTCAATCCATGGATTCTTTTGGATTGTAAGTATCTCTCTTTCACTGCCAGTGCCAGTTTTATTTTTGTGCAAAAAAAAGTCGATGGGCCGTTTTTTGGCCCACGGGCCAACATGAAGTACTCAATTTCAAAGGTGAAGCAAGTGTTAATAAATCATGTTGGTTCTTTGTAAATTTCTCAAAGGTTTATGTGCATTGAAATCCAATGGATTGTCATCTACATGAATCATTTAACGTAGAACTTCCGCAAAAGCTTTGTAGAATGCAGTGAAGAAAAGCTAGTGTGAATAAAAACATCAAACATGTCTCTCTCGCGCACGCACGCACACACACTTTGACATTCAACTGAAGACAGTGCAAATTCGGAAAAATTTAACTTGGTTCTAGGTATTTCAATGTGTTGGCTATGATGATGGATTCAGAAATCACTGTAAGCCTTTATAATATGAAGAAATGCGAACGCATATAGTAGGCTACAAGTAGGAAAAAGAACAACTTGACGTGGTCTATTTTCAAGTGCAAGTTTTAGCTTCTGAAATACTAGTAGTTGCATGAACTGGGCCCAAACTAAAGCGTGCATATTAACACTTGCGTCAGTGGGTACTGATGACCACATCCATCAGGTGTCTGTGTTCAACGACATGGACATTTCATGACCGTTGTGTTATCGTACGGATTCGTCTTTTACAGATGCAGGCATAATTGTTTCCCTCTTAACAGGCCTATGCATACCACTAAGTATAGGCCTGTTGGGATGCGTCCACAGACATAGGAAACCTGGCTATTACGTAAGCATTATGAGACAAGTAATGTGCCTTGAAATTTAATACTATATTTCAATACGGGAATCGAATGCATTGTCCGATTATGGCATGGACATTAAAACAGCAAACTGAAAGGACATGAACCGTGGAAAGGTGGTTGCAACAGGGACATGTTGCATCTCGTCCTCAACGCAGGTCAACTGTTCTTGTAGAATACGCAAAATATATTAATACTATGATTATAATATTATGTTTAAATCCATTTGATAAAATTTACCTGATGTGGTCAATGTAGCTAGCTCTTAGAGTCACTGCGAATTTTTTAGTGGATTCAAACATTTACGATCACATCATACTGGTTGTAAGTCGGGAAGCATAGTTTTATCAAATTTTTATGGCTAAGGTTGTTACGTTAACATTTTGTTCAAACTATAAATGTTTATAGGCTCCTAAGTATCAATAACTGAAGCGTTATAACTGACAGTATTCACCAAGTTCGATCTGTTTTGACAGGGAACAAACGGACGGCTCCTGCCGCGTAGACCAACAGTGCAGCTCCACAGCACCGGTAAGATATCAATCGCAACGAAAGCAGAGGTCTGCTCACTATTACAACTAGGTACACCTACATGTAACGATTGGAAAATAATACCCACGGGTGATAAAAGGGTGGCAAACGTGACCGTTGCTCACCAGGTTCACTTGGTTGATCGTGGTTGTGGGCTTGTGTGCGTGCGTGCGTGCACGGGCCTATTGCTTAAAAAAGGAAACTTTCGGGACTTGGCTGCAAAATTGACGATTTTCCATTTTTAAATAAGATATCTGCAACCTTGGACCAACAAAGCTACATGTAAAGGCAAATGGCGACACGAGTCTGAAATTATCTGAAACTTCCAATGAACTTTTAGGAATAGAAGTCCATGTTAACACATCGGCAAAACATCCACAAATCTGCAATCGAACGCGACATGATTTACCAATAATAACAAAATGACACAATTTAGTCTTATTTTTGTTTGTTTGCAGAAAAAACCTTTAGCTTTGAGCTGCAGTCTTTCGTCAAATTGGAAGAGCAAGCGTTCGTGGAAATGGTTGAGTTCCAACGGGGAACCAGGTATAGACCAACTATGCTTCTGGGCCTTCACTGTGAACTGACGCTGGATGAGATGTGGAAAATTTACACTTCATTCGCAGACGACCAGCGCCAGTTTACAGCAACTGTCCATGACTGGTTCCCTGTTGGAAAAAAGCAAGAATCCAATAAGGAGACCAGCCGAGCAAAGAAAGTCAAACGGCAGTGGGGGAGACGAGTCGCCAAAAGAGGCAGACGGCATTCAAGAGTTAATGTTCTTAGGCCTTGATAATTTCTCCAAGTTTAATATTTTGATGAAATAAAACTACTTTTTTGCCTTTTATACAGCCGACAAGATTCTTTTCTTGCATAGAATTGAATATCTTTTTTAGAATGCCATTGAAGGAAATACTTCCTTATATGACTTCTTTACTTTCTGTCACATGCAACTTTCATGCAGAAAGATGCCATACGTCGTGATTGGCAAGGATGTTCATTGTTTTTACCGCAAAACTGGAGGTTTTCTTGTTTAGTGGTAACCATGTACCCATGATCCACCATTAGGCCTATGAGATAAAAATCAAAATATCAGTTTAACCTTGGAAGGTTATTAAAAAAATCAAAATTAGCAACACCCAAAGATATTGTATAGACATTTTCCTTATTGTATTTAAAAGTAGTCACAGGCCAAGGATGCAACATGATCGAAATATAACCCACAGGCCTATATAAACTTTGCTGCTATCCAAAGGGTAACGATAGTAATACGTACATTATATTGATGGCGATTTTTCCTAATTTCCATTAATCGGTAAACATATAAGAAAATGCCGCCACCACCGGCATACTAGTAAATAAATGTAGTGAAGATCCAGTCCAGCTAAATTCCCAGCAGGGTTTAGAAGAATCCAGCATACGGTTAGGGAAAACCAGAAAATAGCAAAAAGTCATAAATAGCATTTCATGGACTTAAGAACACCCCACCCCCCCAAAAAAGGTAAAAAAATGACCCCCCCCCCCCGAAAAAAAGGCGTCACCTGATGACCAAATTAGGGTGAAGTGGACTCCTAAAGTAAGCCGTTGCAATATCTAAGAAAATGCCCGATTAGTGGTTTTGGAGAAGACGTTTTGAGATTTTTCTAAAAACAAAAAAACAGTCATTGGAGCGTGACCTCTTCTCAGTACAGACCCATTCCTACATCTGCTTGAAACTTGAACTGAATGTGGCTGATGGGTTTTGAAGAAGAGGCCGAAAATGTGAATTGCCATTGAAATCCAATTGACTTGGATCTGATCAGTTTTAAGGAAAAAATTCTCTGGATGACTATTCCAATTCAAATGCCCATCCGCGATCTGACTCAGCAAACGAAAATAACTCCTGTAATAGGCCCTTAACCTGTTTGTATAATAGCTAAGTACTATAAGGCTTATGATATACCATTCATTACATGTCCTTCGCCAACAGATTAAAATGTTCGATTAATCTAAAGCACCTCGTGTAGATTGTCCAACGAAAAAATATGTCGTTGTGTATTTCAAATCACTAAGAGGACAAAAAAGTACTGAATTTTACCTTTCCGTACTGACTTGTCCTTTTTTCCTCTGTATTGTACTGACTTGTACTGAACAAACAATGGTCAGTAGAAGTCAGTACTTTCACTTGTACTGAAATGTACTGGAATGTACTGAGTCAGTGCAAGTAAGAACTTTTCAGACATAATGAGAGCATGCCTGGGCTCATTGTTTCTGTTAGTACAAATCTAGAACAAGTAAGAACAAGCAGACATACTTCAAAGACTTGGCTAACAGCAGGGCTCTTTTAATTGACAGGGGTCCCTGAAAATACCCTGTCCTGCAGTAAAAACATATTCAGCACTTGTTGTAGTGAAATCAGCACAAAGCAAGAACATAAAGCTTGCTTGTTTCTTTCTTTCTTTCTTTCTTTCTTTCTTTCTTTCTTTCTTTCTTTCTTTCTTTCTTTCTTTCTTTCTTTCTTTCTTTCTTTCTTTCTTTCTTTCTTTCTTTCTTTCTTTCTTTCTTTCTCTCTTTCTCTCTATTGAGTGAAATCAGCACAAAGCAAGAACATAAAATTTACTTGTGAAAAAACCAGCTTCTTTTTCTTTCTTTCTTTCTTTCTTTCTTTCTTTCTTTCTTTCTTTCTTTCTTTCTTTCTTTCTTTCTTTCTTTCTCTCTCTGTCTCTCTCTTTCTTTATTGAGTGAAATCAGCACAAAGCTAGAACATAAAATTTACTTGTGAAAAATTAGCTTCTTTCTTATACTTTCTTTCTCTTTCTCTCTTGCTTGGTTGCTTGCTTGCTTGCTTGCTTGATTGATTGATTGATTTATTGATTGATTGATTGATTGATTGATTGATTACCAAACACTCGAGACCGCACATAAGAAAAGTCATTATGGCCTAACCACCTAGGCCCCTACATTCTCTACGTGCACCCCCCCCCCAAACATACACATTTATATATATATATATATATATATATATATATATATATTATATATATATATATATATATATATATATATATATATATATATATATATATACATCATCCCAGCAAGCCCAAATGTACTGGAATGTTCTGGAAGTGCTCCACCGCCAGTTGAAATTATGAGGTCTCCTGCATATATATATATATATATATATATATATATATATATATATATATATATATATATATATATATATATATATATATATATATATATATATATATATATAATCATTATTGTAGCCTCTGATGAGTGCAGTGAAGGACCAAAAACATTGGGTTTATTTGGCAAACTGCATGTGTATCTGTTCTAATCAAACACTCTCCTAGTCTTCTTATTACTCTACTGTAATTAACCTTTATAAAAATCACATTCAAACAAGCAGCAATTCTATGATTTAGTCATATTGGAGCTCTAGAAAATTATGTCAATCATGAGTGAAAAAAAAATGTGATAGATGTACTTAAAGAGTGATGATAGACAGATATCCTCACTCATTAAGTAGGCCTAAGTCTAAGAACTCTGAGAGGGAGTTTGAATGGACACATTGTAAGGTTTCTTAGTGCATGCATAGAGGTAGTCGTGCATGCAGGCAGCTTTTTAGAGGCAGAGTTGCATACCACTTTGGGGGGGGGGGGGAGGTAAGGGTATTTCGTTACTAGGACACTGGGTAATGTTTTTCCCATAGTAGGGAACTGGAGGCCCGCTCCTTTCTGTATTTCTGATCATGTATGTTCATACTGGCCATTATTTTGGAATATTCTTATTTTTTGTACTCTGTTATGGCAATATCATTTCCTGTACTGGTGTACTGGGACATCCCCCCCCCCAGCCCACCTGCCCTTCACTATACAGGCTATCCAGTATATATATCAGAGTTCCACTTGCGATCTTTTACTACAGGTTGGGCCACTGTGTAAACAGACCAACCACTGTTAATTGCATGGAGGTGTAAATGGTAAATTGGGTCAGGGGCTATTGTTGTGTTGATTGGGCTTGTCAAAAACTGCCTCAACTCTTGGAGGAATCATCAACGTTGATGATCCCCCCAAGCTCAACTTCAGGTGATGGTTGCCCAATTAATACAGCTAGTAGGGGCATGGATGTATTGTATGATACCTCCATGGTAAGGGGTGGTATATTGTGCATGGTCAACTAAAATGAAAACCATGTGGTATGAGGTGTGGATGGAGTCATGAAACCAACCTTATGTAAATCACTGTCTCAATTATCAGCACTTATGTTGTAACTGACTGCAATGCATACATCAAATACATGCTGGTCAGAGACCCAAGATTTCAACATTTTCAACATTTTATTGACACAAAATCCAAGACCACATATTTTTCTGATTTGGTCACATGCATGTATTGCTTTTAAACAGACTCTTATTAAGACTCGTGTCCATGGTGTTCAAAATAAGCCGACACTCGGCACACTTTACTCTCTCCTTCCAGGCCAGTGCTGGCTACTCAGCCTTGTACTCAATACAAGGTGCGATGCGATGATTTATATTGCTCACCTGGGTTAAATTTTGGGTGCCCACCACTTTGTGGCTAGTGCCATGCACTTTAAAACATTTAGAACACCCTGTGAACCCTCTCTCTCAAATTAAATTGAGACCAAGACTGTGCAAGTCCTGATCTCAGAGATACAGAACTTCAACTTAAGACCACTGTTGTGAGAAACCACGTGACTTGTGACGTTTCTGATAGCATAACAGTCTAAATTCTTTTTCTAAATTTACCTGCAATTAAGACCATCTGTTATATGTGACCACTTTTAGCTGGCTGAGGGTGGTCTTCAATAGCAGGTACTATGTACTGTTACAGTATTCAGCAGGTAACTTTTTATATGGTTGCCTGCCTAGCTGACTCTCGGGGCATTTTTGTAGCTGGTGGCCTGTCAGTGGGCCACGGTCATGCAATCAGTCAAAGGCCCCAGGTCTGCTAGACAAGCAATTTCATAAAAACCACATTGAAACGAGAGATGATTTGCTGCATAGCAAATCAGTGTGTGTGTCTTCAAAGCATATTGGCATGGCAATGTACAATAGTTCCATAACACAGGAGTAGAAGTTGGAATGCCATCTCTATCTATTATAGCTTTGAAGTTATTGAAGATTTAAAATTTCTAATGGTGCTATTTCGCATAATTTAAATTGCTACATTTTTTTTCATTCATTAGGTGCGCAATGGTCAAAAAGCCCCTAGCAGAAGTTGAAATAACATTGCTATCGATTATAGTGTTGAGGACATTCAACATTGAAAATTTCAAATGCTTCTAATTAACATAATTTAAATTGCTACAACTTTTGTTTCAAATTCTTTAGATGTGCACTGGTCAATAACCCCCTAGTAGAAGTTGGAATGACATCTCTATATATTATCCCTTTTGAAGATATCCAAGATTTAAAATTTCAAATGCCCCTAATTTGCATAATTTTAAACATCTTCATTCCTCTGTTTAAGACGGTCAAACTCCCTGTATGCAGGTACAATCATGCCAAGTTTGGAGTTTCTGTGTATAATAGTGTCCGAGAAAAGTGTCGGACAAATTTGCTGGTAAAGAAGAAAGAAAGAAAGAAAGAAAGAAAGAAAGAAAGAAAGAAAGAAAGAAAGAAAGAAAGAAAGAAAGAAAGAAAGAAAGAAAGGAAAAACAGAAAAGTATGTGTTGACACACACACTTTAATAAACAGCAACTAAAGAAGATTTGCTTCACAGCAAGTCTGTCTGGGTGCCTTCAAAATGAGAACAGTTTGAAATGCAACACTGCTATAGTTCAACATAATCTAAATTTTCTGTATTAGCCTAATTTGCATAAATTAGAATGGTACTTGTAACTTTTTTTCTGGGTTCATTGGATGTGGCCATATCACAAACTTATAAACTGAAGTTTGAATGACACCACAATCTATAATAGTTTTGAAGCTATTCAGGGTTTAAATTTTGTGTGTTCACCTAACTTGCATAAATTAAAATTCTACAACTTTGATTCATGATTCATTGGCTGCAGTTATGTCACAAGCCCACAAATTGAAGTGGGAATAGCACTTCCATGTATAATAGTTTTGAAATTATTCACAATTTCAACTTCGTGTATTCACCTTATTTGCATACATTAAAATTGTGCAACTTTGGTTCATGGTTCATTGGATGCAACTATGTCACCAATAGTGGGAAGTTATTCAATATTTAAATTGACCTAATTTGCAAAAAGAAAATTTTAAATTTTAGATCTTGGTTCATTGGATGCGTCAATGTCACAAATCCATAAATTGAAGTTGGAATGGGACCTGTATCTATAATAGATTTAAACCTATTCAAAGATTAAAATTATGCATATTCATCTAATTTGCATAAATTAAAATCCTGCAACTTTGGTGCGTATTTCACTGGATGCAGTTTTGCCACAAACCTATAAATCGAAGATGGAAATGGCGTCTCGGTGAAATACATGTAAATTTGGTACATATTCAACTTTTGAATTTATTGGTGCCCCTAATTTGCATAATTTAAAACTCTACAACTTTCATTCACTGTCCATTATACCACAAGCTTACAGATGCACATTGAAATCTTGTGTTGTACAGTCTATCTTCAAGAGTTTGAAAGATATGGAGGTTTTATAATTCTGATTGCCCCTAATTTGCATAATTTTAAGGACGTGGCTACTGAACCGTGTCCGGTTTTGGTTGTTTAAGTGACTACAGAGCTGGGCAGACAATTTACATGGCGAGCTGGATCGGGTATTCTATCCAATACTATGAGATACATGTAAGTAGCTGCTGAATGATTTTGAAGTACTTATTAAATAATATTTAAAATGATGGACATGTAGACTTTATGGCATGTCATCTTTCTACATTTTGGCGTAGCTATATGTGAACAAAGATTTCTTATGAGCTAAAGGGCATGCCTTCCGGGGAAAACAAGTAGCATGTGCAGCAGAGGGCGCACATGTGGCATCCTCCCTTTTTTAAGCAACCGGGAAAAAAAGAAAGGAAAGGAAAGAGAGAGAGAGAAAGAGAGAGAGAGAGAAGAAAGAAAGAAAGACAGAAAGAACCCTTAGCCTAATGTTTGATCAAAACTTTGACGATTAAACAAGATATATTCTCTTTGCTAAATTTTCAAATAATTGATAACACTTCTATTTTATGAAATTAATCTTACTTTGATTCAGTGTGTAATGTTTTATTCCTGGATTAAATTTTGGATTAATTCAAGATTGATTTAATAAATGGAAACTTTTATTCCAAAGTTCACATTATAGGCAAGAACATAGATTAGTTAAAGCCGCAAGTTTCGATCAAACATTAAACCAACTACTCAGTAGGTACGCACATCGATTGTAATTTTTAGAATTAAATTCAGGATCAGATTAAGCTGTTCGTGAATACGGCCACCGCTGGATCTTTACTTTTCTTTCCGAAGGATCACAAAAGTTTGTAGAAATAAAAAAAAAAAAAAAAAAAAAAAAAACAGAAAAACAAAAAAACAAAAAACAAAGAAAAACAAAAAAAACAACAAAAACATGGACACAGTCGCTTACCAATGTTTTAATTTGAAACGCTTCAAAATTAATCCATTTCCCGTAAGCCTACGAAAATTTAGTTGCATTCGGGCTACTTAGATTACATATGCCCTTAATGAATCATTTCCAAACTACAATAAGCCTATCATTGTCAAAGTAGGCAAACTTTAATTGTAACATTCATTCCAAAATTTGTGGGAGATTGTGCTTTCGTAAAGTTAATTTTATAATAGAATCTTCAGTGTTTTAGCATATTTTCACAAGGGAGTTTTTTTCCCCCAGCAATTCGGCTACGAAACAAAATTGTTGAGAAGCAGACATGAAGTTTTGGCCTAAATTTTGCATTCTTACAAATTTATGACATTTCATCTGAAACAATTCACTGTTTGAAAATAATTGCTACAATTATTATTTTTTAATGTCAAGATTGTTTTACAACTTACCAATGTGCTCTCCCACATGCGTTTGCGCTTATTCTCTGGAATAAAAAAAAAGTAGACATACCTGTAAACAGTTTGTCTGCACACTTTCATCATTGCACAAACCCTATCTATTACTTTTATCAAGCGAATTGCTGGCCTCCCACGCTCAGTCAATGTTATCAACGATTTTTTTTGCTATAATTTCCGAATAACAACGGAAATACCCATTCCAATCGGCACATTTAACCTTCCCGCGCCGCTATTTTATTTACAAATTGAGCACTACGAGCGGTTAATTGTAAATTACGCATTTCAGAATTGGGAAAGGTTTGTCTGCATAGCGCACACACACTGCACTGTCAGTGTTACCCATCGACGCCTTATATTGCATGAGAGTTTTACTTTTCCTATATACTTTCATGAAATCGCGGTATCCACAGTTATATATCTCAATAGAAAAAATCAATCCACTAACCATCGCTGCCTTTCATTGTATAGCTGATTTTTTTCTGTGTTTCATCATAATTTTGTACATTCTTCATGATTATGGAAAGGAAAAGAATTTCTGTTATATGTGATGTCATACTCATTAACTTTCTTTTAATAAAAAAAAAACACACACATATCGAAATGTTATAGCGTCACCATCATTTTTTTTTTTTTTTTTTTTTTTTTTTGCATAATGTATTGATTTTGGATGCGCCCGTGTGTGTATGTGCATGTGTGTTTTCTCTGTTTAACTTTCAAAGATAATTCCGTATTTTCATAACATCGTAATTATGTTGTACTGATTTATTTATTCTGAATTCATAGCCAGAAGGTCGTTGATTGAATTATATGTAGGTGTGCGGATGGCTTAAAATTAACGAGGAGGATCAGTGTGGTAGCAACTGCCATCGTGTCCGCGAACTCCGAAAAGACTATAGCATAGGCCTAGGATTGGCCCACATTGCTACCTCATGTGGCTACTGGTCTTATGAAATTATTGAAAATTCAATTCAGTTATACTAGTTCTTCCATTGATTGAATATGTTTATGCAGCTTGTTGTAACTTGTACGCCTAATTTATGATTAACATATCATATCTCACTTTTAGTCCATCTTGACTGTCATAGCTAAAACCCAAGTGATAAAGCAGAGGTTTGTTTTCCGTGCCAGAACAGACTAGATACTATAGTAATGGTATGGTCCAGGGCAAACTGACAAGTTATTTGGCCTTGTGAAGTTATCTCTGATACATTTGAGTCTTCTGTTGCAGCAAACGAGGCTTACAGCGTGACGCCAAGTGAGGAAAATGAGTAAAAAATGACACCCGCTGAAACTAAAATAGGCCTACTTGTTAACGGTGTTGACGTTCTGACTATGTCGTAATGTCGCAGGCCTAATCTATTATGACGTCACAGTAAAATGTATCACGTGATGAGTTGCTGAGCTAGTTGTAAAAGCTCACTGAACTTTTGGGTAAAAGGCCAGAAAAAGAACTATTGGTCATCCGATTGAACGCAAGAAAAATGTGGGGAGTTGCAGCTTTGATTCTTGCATCTTTGTTGGCAGTATGTCCGCCAAACCCAAGGTAAGTTGTCTTGTCTCACGTGCGGTATGCTTTTTTTTTTTTTTTTTTTGGCAGTTGCCAATACCACAAAAACCAGGTACACAATAGCCAGCCGCGGTGTAACTTCCACTGGCCATGGCTAGTAAAATTGACAACAAAGTAAGAAGAACTCTAAAAACTAAATAAATAAATAAATAAATAAATAAATAAATCACACTCTGTGAGAAACTTCTTACCTATTAAAATATGCAAAAGACCTAAACACAGTACCATTTTAATCCCGTCCATGGCTTCACAAATTAAGGTAATCCTAGAAATGATTCAGCCCTTCAGAACTGGAATTAAATGCAGGTTTATTCCAATGCGTGTCCCGTCTGCACAAAAACTGAACATGTGAACAGTTCCGTCTCGCGTATGACATCGATATTTTACTTAGGCACGCGTATGAATTAAACCTGCAGTTAAGGCGAGTCCCGTCTGCATTGCGGCTGATTACAAATTAAAATTAATGATACAGATATCTGACATTATCTGGCGGGTCAAAATACCTACTAACTATTTTAGTTAGGCCTAGTAGGCCTATAGTATAGCCTAAAGTATTTTAACTGTCAAGCTGGCCTGGCGACTAACGTTGCGTTGTTAATACTAAGGAATGCTTGCAGTGTTTTTTTTTCCTTCGAACCCAGGTGGTCTCAATTATCCTTAGCCAATGAATGTCTAGGGGTCATTATAATTAGCCAACGATATGGAAGAATGGGACGTTTTCAATCGTCAGGGAATCAAGAGTTTACATTGATGCGCGTGGCTTTCCCACGGTAATTGTGGCAATGAAGACATTGTTTTGTTAGTATGTTGCACGTGAGACAAAACACTATAAGACATCAAAAGTAGGATTCGCCATCGGGATATACACAATCCATGGCCAGGATCTGTCTAGTGAATGCGTCATTCGACAGGTCCTGGCCATCTATCGTGCACTTCTTGATACCCCTACGTTTAATGCCTTATAATTATCACTTCATTTTCTGTTGTCGTTATTCTTATTGTTATTATTGTATTTGTTTTTACTGGAGATTTTTTATTATATCAGACATATTGTTTTGTAGGAGTTCTTTATTCTTTCTTCATTTCTTAGTACCTTCCCGCCACATTTTGTGACGCAGTTTTCTCAGCCAGAAAACAAAAAACAACATTGAAATTTTACATACCATGAGATCTACAGCTGAAATTGTGCACCTGGTGTGGATTTATTGATGTTGTGTAAATTATTAAAGTTATGCGTAAAAAATATCAAAAAAAAATCATATTCAGCTAATGCCTGAAGATTGCACCTGATGACACATGATTGATGCTGTCACAAAACAATATGGGGGTGGGGGTGGGGTTCCAAACAAGCTCTAATTGGCACCCAGACAGACTTGCTTGCAAATCCATCCATTCTGGTTTGTTTTTGTTTTGACTGGTCTCTTGAACTTTCTGCAATAGGCCTAGGTTCCCCCAACAACCGTTTTGGGCCTTGCAACTAAGGCTTAGCTAAGTAGGCCTAGTAGGACTATTACGAACCTCTGTTTACGTTTATTTTGATCAATTATTAAAGTTCTTTCTTTCTCTCCCCCCCCCCCCTCGTATCTTCCGCTTTTCGTCTGTACTTCATTGTTTGCCTGTGAGTGGGAATGATCACCCACTCACTTTGCGCTTGCGGGATCAGGAGGGCCAACAACTAGTCTGGGACTACTAGAAGACTGGTGTCAGTGGTGATTTGGTTACAGATGAACCACTCGGGAAGGGGCCTTATCTTGTCTACTGTACGATATAAACATGATAATTTTACTCGCCTACTCTAAGATTCAGAATATGAAGAGTGATAGGTCTAGTGTAACGTTTATATAGGCCTATGCCCAAATAGAATAGGTGTAGCCAGGCATTAACATCTTTGGCGGCTTCGAATTAATTGGATTCCATAAAGTTGCCATGTAAATTGTAAGCCTGGCATACGTCAAAAAACATCACGTGACCGATTCGGGGAAATAAACAAGCACGTTATTTATCGGGATGCCGTTGGTTAAAGCGATTATGACGTCACAGTACGATATCACATGATCAGTTGCTACGTTGTAAAAGCCTAGTAACCTTTGGGTGAAACCAAAAGGAAAAAAAAAACTTAGGCCAACTGGCGATCCGATAGCCGGGATCCGATATTATCAGTTGGCATAAGGACTAAAGCGAGAGCAAAATGTGGGGAGTTGTAGGTCTAATTGTTGCATCTTTGCTGGCGGCATGCCCACCAAACCCAGGGTAAGTTGTCTTCACTCTCAAGATATGCCTGTTTTTTCATTTTTCTGAAAAGTTTATCGGCTTCTCGTCTCTGGAACTTTGACGATAGGTTTCAGCAAGAACAACAGTTCTTGGCCTTTCGATTTTGGCTGAGACGATTCTCTGTTTCGTGTGTTTTGTAACAAAAAGTCTTTCTGTCTTGTTTTATGATTCCTTTTTTTTTTTTTCTTTTTTTTGGCAACCGCCCACTTCCCTTTGATCCTTCCCTCTGTTCATCCGAAACGGTGGTAAGCCCAGGCAGATTTGCCATTTCTCCAGTGTGTCTATTAATGCAAGCCAATCGATAGAACTATAGTATTAAAATGAAAAGTCGTCGCATTTTAAAACCATTGATAATCATTGGTCTTGTATATATGTTTCTTCGCAATTCTGAAAATTAACGTTAAAACAAAACATACGCAGGTCTACTTGAAATGCATGTGCACCATGCACGTGAGAAAAACTAAGAAACATAGTGATTTCCCTTGTATCAAATATGAGTGTGTGTGTGTGTGTGTGTGTGTGTGTGTGTGTGTGTGTGAGTGCAAAAAAATCTGTGCCGGACAACGTAACAGATTCATGAGGAAAAGGAAAATAGTCCTACCCTGCGTGAGCCAGTTTCAGTTTCAGGTCGGATTCAGGTCTCTCTTACAATTAAGAAAAAATGTATATTCTCATTATGATTTTTAAATGATAGAAGTTCCACAGATAAACTAGAACAGGCTGATTTACCAACAGAAAATCAAATGCCTCCCTATGCGCCCTTACTATTGTCACCCTTATTTTTATCAATAGGCATACCGGATCCAATGATCTACAGATATGGTGAAGGTACACTCTATATTGACATTTCAAAACGTTGATTTTTGACAAAATGCCCACGTGACCTTGAAAAATAGGTCAAAGTCATACATTTGCAGTTACAAGCAAGGTCTTACAAAAGACTGACATAGAAACATAATCACACAAAATGTCAACCTGTTTAAGACAAATCTTTCTCGAGTGCATCTGCAATGATTTTTAAAAAGTGGCCATGGGACCTTGAAAATAGGTCAAGGTCACCCATCTACAATCCCAACCTAGCTGGTATTATGGTACATGAACATGCAAAATTCCAACCTCCTGAGTCAAATCCTTGCAGAGTTGTTGCATGCGTGTCAATTTTGGATGACATGCCACGTGACCTTAAGAAAATGTCAAGGTCACTTATATGCAATCCCAAGCAAGATCATATATAGGAACATCTTGACATAAAATTTCAACTTCCCGAGTCAAATCTTCCTTGAGTTATCACATCAACATTGCTTTTAGACGAAATGCACACGTGACCTTGAAAAAATAGGTCAAGGTCATACATCTGCACTGACAAGCAAGGTCTTACAAAAGTCTTACATGAAAACATGATGGCACAAAATGTCAACCTCTTTAAGTCAAATCTTTCACGAGTGCAGCTGCAATGATTTTTAAAAAGTGGCCGCGTGACATTGAAAATAGGTTAAGGTCACCCATCTACAATGGCAACCTAGCTCATATAATGGTACATAATCATGCAAAATTTCAACCTCCTAAATCGAATCCTTGCGGAGTTATTGCGTCTGCGTCAATTTTACATGACATGCCCATGTGACCTTGAAAAAGAGGTCAAGGTCATCTATCTGCAATCGCAAGCAAGGTTTTATATAGGAAAATTTTCACAAAAAATTTCAACTTCCCAAGTCAAATCTGCAACGCACACAACAATGTGTTGAGGAGGAGGAGGAGGAGGAGGAGGAGGAGGAGGAGGAGGAGGAGGAGGAGGAGGAAGAAGAAGAAGAAGAAGAAGAAGAAGAAGAAGAAGAAGAAGAAGAAGAAGAAGAAGAAGAAGAAGAAGAAGAAGAAGAAGAAGAAGAAGAAGAAGAAGAAGAAGTAGAAGAAGAAGAATTCCCACCCCACCCCACCCCCCGTTGCACGGGGAGACATAATTCCACTGAAGATTTTACATACATTTTACATAAGGCAGGTCAACTGTCATCAAAATATAGAAAACAAGCTAGTGGTAAAAAATACAAGCGTCTACCGTCGTATGCAGACATTCAATCAATCAATCATTTATTGTGTAAAAGATGTACACAGAAGATATACATAATGCACACATCCTAGTTTGTATGTATTGTATATTCCTGTGGCACGTGCCTAATGCATAATCTGTTAACACTAGTATCGAAAATAATAATTATTATAGTAATTCTTAAAGCAATTTACACTAGGTGTTGATACAATGTGATTTGGTAGACTCTTCCACATACATATGACTCGGTCGCTAATGAAGTATTTACGTACATTGTAATTACACCTGTTAACTTCAAGCATGTAAGAATTACCCCTTAGTCCTTGGTACTCCCTTCTGGTGAAAAAAGTTTCGAAGTTCAAGGAATCCAGGACTTTCAAAATTTTGTAAACTTAAATAAAGTCGCTTCTCAATCTACGATTTTGTAGGGTGGTTATCTGTAGTATTCTTAACCTTTCTTTATAACTTAAGTTTGTTATTCCTGCAAGCAGTTTCGTAGCTCTTCTCTGGACTTTCCCTAGAATAATTATATCTTTCTTCAAGAATGGAGACCAGGCCTCCACACAAAATTCTAAGTGTGGCCTAATATACGTTTTATACAAGGTAAGAAGATATTATTTTGAAAAATATACATTGTTATTCTGTATTCCGGGAGATATAAAGATTGGCAAGACGAGTATCTACTGAGCCTCAGAATTATTCCCTAAGACAAACGTATTACAAGATGAGAAGAGAATTCCGACAAATCGGTAAAAGTAAAGAAAAAAGTTGAAAACAAAATGCCATTCAGTCACTTAGTACACTCTATGATAATAACACTGTTCATGATTGGGAATTAATAAAACAGCTTGAAAACGTAGTCTTACCCCAAAATCAACCCAGTGAAAAAATCGACAGTGATCACTGGATACGACATATCAGCGGACTCAGCACAAATGGTGTTAATAGTAAAGAGAGTCCTATACATAAGGAAGTGCAGAATGCCTTCTCCAACATAGGTTTGACAAGAACCTTTTCTGACATAGATTTTACAATCAATGAAAATGAAATTATTTATGCCTTATTCAAGCTGAAAAACAGGAAGTCTCCTGGAAAAGATGGCGTACTGAACGAAATGCTGAAAACTGGTAAAGGTATATTATCACCCTTTTTAAAACGTGTCGTCAATCTGATATTTTCTCCAGGATTTTTTCCAGCTTCCTGGGAAAACAAGTTTGTTAACTCTTTTACACAAGGGTGGATCTCAACTGGATCCAAACAGACATAGAGGAATTTCGTTGAACAGCTGTGCACATGTGTCTAAATTGTTTTGTGCCATTTTAAATAGACGTATCAAGAATTTCACAAATGAAAGAAAATTAAATTACAAGTATCAAATTGGTTTCGAAGAAAGATCGAAAACGAGTGACCTTATTTTCGTGCTTCGGACTCTAATTCATAAATATGTTAAAATACTTGGAACAAATATATTTTTGCATGTCTGTTTTATTGACTGTCAAAAGGCATTTTATTTGCTATGGCATGAGGTATTACTGTACAAATTGATGACTTATGACATTGGTGGATACACGTTTGATATTTTGAAAGATTTGTATGATGATTCACACGTTCAGGTAAAATTTTCTTCAGGTCTATCGAGCAAAATTTAACTTAAAAATGGGGAAAAACAAAAATTTAACATAAGTTCCACTCTATTTAATTTGTTTGTGAATGATCTAATTTACATATTTAATGAAGATTATGATCCTGTGACGCTGCATAACGAAAAGCTCCATTGATTTATTGTATGTGGATGATTTGATTTTGCTATCTGAATCTGAAAAAGGTTTACAATGTTGTTTAGATAGGTTGTCAATGTGCTGCAAAAAACGAAAATTATCTGTAAATGTATATAAATAAAAAATATTGATTTTTAAAAAGACCGGTAAATTGGTCTTTCGCACTTTTCAGGTTGGAAACGAAAAAGTTGAAGTGGTCAGAAAATATGTATACTTGGGAATTGAAATTTCAGCTAATGGCACCTTTTCGGATGCCCAAAATACTAGAGTGACAAAGTAGTTAAATCATTGGAAAGACGGAAGAAAAAACATTGTATAGTAATCAAACGGACATAAGGTTATATTTCCACCGTTTTGAAAACACTGCTGCACCCATATTTTTCTGTTGTTGTGAAATTTGGGGAGCGTATGATATCCAACCATCTAGATTGTTATCTCGTGGTGATTGAAGTGGTTACTTTCAAACAGAATTTGACAAATTACACCAAATCTTCCTGAAATATTGTTTGGTGTAAATAGAAAAGCATGCAACATTGCAGTGCTAAGTGAAACCGGTCAGTACCCCTATCCTCTTTTCACTTTGAGTCGTGTTTGTAAAACCTAGCATCGCATTGTGAATGTAGATAAAGACACATATTTGTACGACGCCTACCGCTGCAATTGTGAACTAATGTCCACATGTAAATCTCAATGGCTCTCCTGTGTAAAAGATACTTAAACATAATCGGGTGCAGTGATATTTGGAATTACTGTGGCACTGATTTTGTTGACTACCCTACAAATAGGATCTCGAACTTACTCAAAGAAAAATTTATATTACAGTGGAAAAGTGAAATGAAACTAGAATTGTTGCCTGATAAGTAGATGAGAACATGTGCTAAATTTAAAGAGTCTTTTGAATTTGAGAGATACTTGTTTATTATCAAAGACGAAAAAGTGCGAAAAACCTTCACCCGATTGAGAATTAACGCCCGCAATCTCCCTATTGAAATTGACAGACACAAACGACCAGTCAAAGTTCCATTGGATCAACGATTATGAAAAGTATGACCAGTCATTGGAAACGAATCTCATTATGTTTTAGCCTGGTCCAAATTTATCGATGCACGCAAAAAAATATTTGATTCGACATTTCAAATTTGGGAGAGGAAGAATTTTTTTTGTCTTTTATAAAAAGTCAAGATATTGAAACAATATACATTACGACTTCGCTTTTGCCTGCTTGTATGAAAATTGATGTACCGCTTTAATATTCATGCACCCCCTTTCTTTTTCTCTTCCTTTTTGGTTCTTCGTGGCTTGATCCTCGGTATATTACATAAACTTTATACTGTTTTAAATTGAACTGTGTGTGTGGTGTTGTTTGTTTGCTGTTTCGTTTCATGTTTTCGGCAGAAGGCCTCTACTGTATGTATTCGTGAGCGAAATAAAGTTCATTCATGAATAAGGTGTCAGCTACGACTGGGATCTGGACCCCAGCGCAGCTCTGCGAAAGAGTGGCAGACCTTTCGCCTAACTAAGCTGGAGCTCTGGGAAACAGGGCAGCGCGAACTGACGAGGCATAGGCCTAATATTGCCTTTAACCCTTTACGCCTACCATGAGGGGCGGGGGGGGGGGGGGTTGTTACCATGTTTTCCCACCCTTACCAATTATGTCCCGTTTATGCCACCTGTGACATACAGACAGAGTCAGGAAACATCCATCATGTTACTCCCTGGATTCCAAATTTCTTCGCTCTGTTAATTATGTCTGTGTGCCAACACAGACATATTGTTTTTCTAGGAATTCTTTCTTTCTTTCTTTTTTTACAGGCAAATTTGTCCGACGTTTCATTTTAAAAGTAGTACATGCAGACCTCAAGCTTGTCACTATTGTACTTCTTATCAACGATGTTTTTGCTATAATTTCCGAATAACTACGGAAATACCCATTCCAATCGGCACATTTAACCTTCCCGCGCCGCTATTTTGTTTACGAATTGAGCACAACAAGCGGTTAATTGTAAATTGCGCATTTCAGAATTGGGAAAGATTTGTCTGCATAGCGCACACACACTGCACTGTCAGTGTTACCCATCGACGCCTTATATTGTATTCAAGTTTTACTTTTTCTATATACTTTCATGAAATCGCGGTATCCACAGTTATATATCTCAATAGAAAAAATCAATCCACTAACCATCGCTGCCTTTCATTGTATAGCTGATTTTTTTCTGTGTTTCATCATAATTTTGTACATTCTTCATGATTATGGAAAGGAAATAAATTTCTAATGTTATATGTGATGTCATACTCATGAACTTTCTTTTTATAAAAAACAAAACACATCGAAATGTCCTAGCGTCACCGTCATTTTTTTTTGCATAATGTAATAATTTTGGATGCTCGCGTGTGTGTATGTGCATGTGTGTTTTCTCTGTTTAATTTTCAAAGCTAATTCCATATTTTCATAAGATCGTAATTATGTTGTACTGATTTATTTATTCTGAATTCATAGCCAGAAGATCGTTGATTGAATTATGTGTAGGTGTCCGGATTGCTTAAAATTAACGAGGAGGGTCATTGTGCTAGCAACTGCGATAGTTCTTGAAGTACGCTTCAAAAGGCGTGTCCACGGCGAACTCCGAAAAGACTATAGCATAGGATTGGCCTACATTGCTACCTCATGTGGCTACTGGCCTTATGAAATTATTGAAAATTCAATCCAGTTATATTAGTTCTTCCATTGATTGAATATGTTTATGCAGCCTGTTGTAGGCCTAATTTATGATTAACATATCTCTAATAGGCTATCTCAGTTTGAGTCCATCTTGACTCTCATAGCTAAAACCCGGGTGATAAAGCATAGCCTACCTGGTTTGTTTTCCCTGCCAGAACAGACTCGATACTATTGTAATGGTATGGTCCACAGCAAACTGACAAGTTATTTCGCCTTGTGAAGTTATCTCTGACACATTTGTGTCTTCTGTTGCAGCAAACGAGGCGTACAGCGTGACGCCAAGTGAGGAAATTGTGTAAAAAATGACACCCTCTTTTACTAAAATAGGCCTACGTATTAACGGTGTTGACGTAAATTTCTGGCCATGTCGTAATATCGCTGGCCTAAGCTATTATGACGTCACAGTAAAATACATCACATGATGAGTTGCTAAGCTAGTAAAAGCTCTCTGAACTTTTGGGTAAAAGGCCAGAAAAAGAATTATTGGTCATCCGATTGAACGTAAGAAAAATGTGGGGAGTTGCAGCTTTGATTCTTGCATCTTTGTTGGCAGTATGTCCGCCAAACCCAAGGTAAGTTGTCTTGTCTCACGTGCGGCATGCTTTTTTTTGCAGTTGCCAATACCATAAAAACCAGTTACTCAATAGCCAGCCGTGGTGTAACTTCCACTGGCTATGCCTGGTGAAATTGACAACACAGTAAGATGCAGAGATAAAGATTGCAATTAAAAATAGGAAGGTTAAGAATAAAGCTTGGAGGTTTGCTAGGAAATACAGACAGCAGAATGAAATAGCTAAGGCTGAGGAGGAGTACAAGGAGGCAAGAATGATCGTACATGAGATGAAGACACAGAGAAGGATAAAGAGGAATAATGAGATGACGAAAAGGGTTCTGTCAAGTGGAGGTGACTCATCGGCAGTTTTTTGGAAACAGGTGTTGAGAAGGAAGAGAGTAGGAATTGACAAGCTTAAACATAAAGGAAAAGTAGTAGAGGAGGCGAAGGATATAGAGGCGGCATTGCAGGAACACGATGAAATTAATGACCCACAGTGGGGGGCGGGGGAGCCACCTAGTGGTAGAGTAGAAGCAGGACCTGACAGGTGGGAACAGGAACCATGCAAGAGAATTGAGAGAGTAGAAATTGAAATAGCAGTGGACAGATTGAAAGTAGGAAAATCCCCAGGGCCAGATGGGGTACTAAATGAGTTTATAAAGAAAGGTCCGGAAAAATTGTGGGAGAGTATGAAATTTCTGTTTAATTTGGTTCTTGAAAGAAAGGAAGCCCCAAGAGAATGGAGGGAGCTGAAGATAGCATACATCCCAAAGAAAGGATCAGTGGATAGCCTAGATCAGTGCAGAGGGATAGCATTAGCCTCAAATATAGGAAAGATTTTTGCACGTGTAATGTACATGAGACTGGGGAGAGTTGTGGAGAGGGAGGGTTTCTTAGGAGAGATTCAGAATGGTTTCAGACCAGGCAGGAGGGTTGTCGATCATGTGTTTACATTATCACAGGTGCTAAAGATAGCAAGGAAAAAGAAAAGAAAGGTGTACATGGCCTTCCTCGATGTGCGGAAAGCTTATGACAGGGTTTGGAGAAATGCACTGTGGGCTAAAATGGAAGGGCTAGGCTTTGGAGGTGGCTTTCCGGAAGTTTTAAAGGCTTTGTATGCAGATATAAATTGTAGTCTCAGTATAGGAGATGTGGAAACTCACGGGGCAAGGTTAGACATCGGGCTAAAACAAGGTTGTGTGTTATCACCGATTTTGTTTGCCATATACATGAGAGAACTGGGAACTGAGCTGATAGAGAGCAATAAAGGAGTAACAACAGAAGGAGAAAAGATACCAGGGTTATTCTTCGCTGATGACATTGTGTTAATGGCAGATACAGGTAGAGAGCTACAGGAACTTTTGAGGATAGCAGGAGACTATGGAGAAAAGTGGAGATTAGAGTTTAGTGAGAAGAAAAGTCAGGTCATGGTTTTGGAGCAGAAGAGAAGGCAGGAGGACAAATGGATGGTAGGAAAGTTTAGGATACCAGAGGGTCAAGAGAAAGTCATCAGAATTGGAGAGGGTGAGGAGTACGAATATTTAGGGGTGATCATTAAGGTCACAGGACAGGGAATGTTTAAGTACCATGTTGAGAAAATCAGACAGAAGGTGAATAGAGCAAAAGGTATGATAAAGGTCACAGCAGGGAACAGCTTCAATAGATCATTCACAGGAAGGGTGCTGTGGGAACGTGTAGCCATACCTGGGATGTTGTATGGGGTAGATGTAATGGCTATTAGTGAGAAGGATATTGAATGGATGGAGAAGGCACAGAGGGAGATGGGGAAATGGGTGCTTGGGGCACCACCGTGTGTAGCAACAGAGGCAGTGTTGGGAGAGTTGGGATAGTTACCAATAAGAGATAGAATAGCTAAGGCTAGGCTAGGCTACTGGGGATATTTGCAACAGGTGAATGAAGAAAGATGGTGTAGGAAGGCTAGACTTGCACAAGTCCCTGGTGCATGTCCCTATTTTCCCATCCCGCGGTCCCACCCAGAAGTGCGATACATTTTCCCCTCCACAAAGTTAACTGAATAATATTATGCCAACTACACGGTGTTATCAAGTAGGTCCTATTATTATTATTTTTTTAACTGGTCGACACTGCCGCCGTGTCGGTTTCAACAGTAGCAGCTATTGAGTCCTGGTCAGTTCTAATCCCATTATCATTGCGAGTGGAAATTGGCCTGCGATGAATGCATGGCTAGTCACTGGCCACTCAAGCGAGACAAAGCGGACCGTCTCCCTCCGGCTGCCAACACCAGGGCGCCTTCTGCCTGACGCGGTACACTGCAATTAGACAATCCTTAATCCTTCATTACACAGTAGCTCAATTAACAGCTTCTGAAGAGGAGTGCATTATGACCGCTCGCTTGTCTGTGTGATAAGAAACACAGTGCAGACCGCCCGGCGCTAATCATCTGGAGTCAATGTTATCTGGTTATATACACGTTCCACGCCAATCAGCTAGGTAAAGCTACGACGTGTGTTTACTTAAAATTTAATTTGGCAATGAATTTGATTTTAAATAGAATACGGAGGACAGTCCAGTGAGACTTGAGCAAGTCTATAGGAAGGCGTACATTGAGGCTGTCAGTGAAAAGACAAAATGGGTTCCAGAAATAGACAAGTTAGCTGAGAAATATGAGCTGAAAGGGCCAGATGAAATTGAAGTGGCGTGGAAATCCTGTATAGGAAAGGTGATCCAAGAGAAACATGTGGAGCAGTGGAAAAGAGGGGTTGAGGAAAAAAGCACATTGAAAGCATATAGAGCTGTAGACAAGCCAGTGAAGACTAAATGTTGGGATGGTAGCAAGGGTTCTAGACTGTTGTTTCAGGGCAGAGCAGGAGTGATCAATCTGGAGAAGAGGAAGCAGAAGTGGACAAATGGGAGTGATGGGAAGTGCAGGGTGTGTAGGGAGGATGTGGATGAGACCATTGATCATATGATGACATGGTGTACAGGTTATAGAGCGCTTAGAGACCAGCTGTTTGTACAATGGAGAACAAGAGATGGGCAGTGTAAAAGCTTAGAGCAAGTAAGGGACATGGCAAAGAATGATAGGTTAGCATGGATACTAGGATTGAAGGGTGATTTTCCAGGAAGTAGAGTTGGTTTAGAGTCAGTGAAAGGCTTCTTGGTGCAGTGCTGGGAGAGTAGGAATAATATCTTAGGATTAATCATGGAAGAGAATAGAGGACAAACTTAGCAAGGGAAGGGAGAAGGTAGCCCTTACTAGGGCTCCCATGACCCTGCCAGGTGGCATCATCAGCAGGGGCTGTGGGCATGCCGAGCGCAAAGTTGCGACAGTGGGATAGGGCTTGCTTGCTTTTTTTTTTTTTCTGAAGGCCACCTGACTAGCTACTAAGCTAGCCAGGACCGCGGCAGATAAGCGGAGTGCCACAGAATTTTATTAGTAACAAGAACTCTAAAAGCTAAATAAATAAATCACACTCTGTGAGAAACTTCTTACCTATCAAAATATGCAAAAGACCTAAACACAGTACCATTTTAGTCCCGTCCATGGCTTCACAAATTTAGGTAATCCTTTCCATGTTAAAAATGCTGTATATCAAAGGGTGGCGTGGGACGCCTTGTGAAGCTAAGATACCTACTGCACAACACTGCATCAATGACAGAAATAGTTGCAATAAAATAGTTAACATTTGTAACACCACACTAAGTCGTTTTAATTCAATAACAACGTCGTCATCAACATCTACCATAAAAGTTGTTTCAATATGACCAGTAACAATAACTACTGGATGGCACAATGGATTACTTTCTTTTTATGAGGAAGGTGCCTGATTAAATAGTTTGCCTTCCAGCTAGGAATGACCGAGAATATCAGCCTACTGTGACCAGTACTGACATTATTACCACAGACATTTGCAATCTCAGGTGTAGCAAACAAAACATGAGCATCTGAAGGAACCAAATTATCTGCAATGTATATTTCATGTTCGGAACGAGCGGGACCTGAACCTGCAACCTTTGGCACCAGTCGCCTAGCTGAAATGGGAAACGCACATATCCACTCGACCACATCCCCATTCCCAAAAAAGAATGGTTCAATGGATGTAGTTATGTGCGAGTGCCATTATCAACACGGTAATGCAGTATATTAACTGAGTCGGCATTTATTTCCAGAATCGGGGACCAACATTAAGGAAATTCCGAAAATATATATTTCATGTTCGGAACGAGCGGGACTCGAACCTGCAACCTTTGGCACCAGTCGCCTAGCTGAAATGGGAAACGCACATATCCACTCGACCACATCCCCATTCCCAAAAAAGAATGGTTCAATGGATGTAGTCATGTGCGAGTGCCATATCAACACGGTAATGCAGTATATTAACAATGTATAGCAAAAGAAATTCATTTACATAGCATTTTAAAGATAATGCCTGCCTGATAATACCATAATATTAAAAAATGTTGACATCTTTGCTATCTTTTTGCAAAAGGACGTAAACTATGAACTATTTCAGGATAGTGTCATCATATAATTTATAAAACGCTTTAGCATATGATGGCTGTAAATCATGTTTCAAAACCTTTGCACTGTATGGCAAATAGACATCTGAGCTTAGCATGCCCACTGAAGCCCAGCCTCTATCTGGGCCACATGTCATTACGGATAATTTTCTTTCACTGAACACAGAGATGTACAGAGGTCAAACTTGAAACAAGGGAAAGAACTGCTATGGATGGAAGCTTGGCATATTTAGGGGTTTCCTTGTTTGGGTCATTATAAATATAATTATTATATATATATATATATATATATATATATATATATATATATATATATATATATATATATATATATATATATATATATATATCAGGTCACTCCCTATCCTTAATGACCTCTCTCCCAAACAGAGGCGACGCCTCACTCAGGATGCCCAGCGAAGATGTCAACTTGCCTTAGTCGGACTCACAATAGATTCTTTACCAATATTTAATGCACGGGAACTTCACGTTACAGCTGTCTGCACATCAAACTGCTCTGCAAAAAAGAATGTGACTCCACAAGGAGCAAGGGTAATTTGGAGTGTGTCTGATAATGGTTTCATACACGTCTGAATGATATAATTCAGGTTTCGTCCAGCTCTTCGAATAAAAACTGTTAAAATGAAGACATAACCCAGCCAAAATTGAAACCTGTTTCATAGAATACCCTGCATCATGTTTAATGGCTTTACCACCCTGCCTACAAATATAATTGACATTACCACCAGGCTTTTTTGAAGGATTTGACCCCTTCCCCCGCTTGTCACTGGCACTTCCGCCATCCATATCCATATAAGATTCGCCCTCTTGCCCACGGCTCGAGTTGCATGTTTCACCACGGTGACTGTCATCAGATTCTGATGGAGACTCACCAAAACTATTGCAAGGGACCTCAATAACAACTGGTGATATATTGAAAAAAATTTCGCCATAGAGTATGCTTAAATGATCAAGAAGTTTTCCCAGACATCCAAAATGCATCAAAAACTGCAGTTCTATCATACTAAACATTTCTTGCATGTGAATCAAATATAAAATACGAATCGTGTTTTTTTTTATCACGATAAACAGCTATTGAAACATTGCTAAACGATGCCAGAAAAACTTGTAATATTTGAAAAGCGGCAGCAAGAGTAATTTTCTGTGGACATAGAAATTTATAATCACCAGAGTGTCGAACAGCCCTGCAAAATATTTCAGTACAGACATGACTTGTCGCATTCAGATGCATGGGCCCATCAAAGTCCTAAATTTTTCCTAGATTTTCACCTCTCGCTCTTGTATCAATACATTAATTGGGAAAAGTACATTGGAAAACGTTGGTTTTAAACCTATGTATTGCTTTAAAAACTAAAAAGTTAGAATTGGCCATCAGGCCATGTCGATATAAGGTATTATTTTATATGAATTGTCATTAAAAAAATGGAAAGTATGGAAAACACCTGGATCACCAATATAGATGCACACAGAAAATTGTATACGTATCAGAAACAGTCAATACCTGTGCAGCAAACAGGCCATCAGCACAACCATCTCCAGCATATAGTTCGGACAATGGTGCCTTATTTCATATTTACTCAATAAACACCTGCATGGAATGTTAACATGAGTTTCATTTAGTGTGTGTGTTGAAAACACTTGTCACTCGACACGTGCATAAAAACCCACACATAAATTCCATTGTATTGTTCAAACATTTCGTGACACATTTCGCTACTGACTTCCTGACAATATAATCTTAACATTGTTGGGTTGCTCTGATACTTGACCTAACACGTGTGACTGATGTCATGATGAGCGATGCACAAGTCACAACTGTTCTCTGGTGATGAAAAGACATTTTTGTGGCATCATTCAAAATACCTATGTATATTGATATTAGGTAGATACGCGATTTCACACATGCCTGCACCTAGTTGTTTTAGCTTTGCAAAATCAGGAGACACGGATAAAATAAAAAACCGGTTCTGTCCTTCGAGCTTACTTTCTGGTGATCGCTAGTTAACACTAAGCCCTTTTTTAGTCCAGTGTTTTAAAGTAGTAAGCAGGATTTTTTGGACGAACGTCCTATTTCCAAGGCAATTAAAGTTTATTCACTTCAGTATTGGTGTGACCAGGACCTGTTTAAATACAGGTAAGACTTGACGTATTTCAGTAATTTTACTTTCTGATAGATCCATACTTAATACATAATTCATGTTCTTTCTCGTGTAACGTCTCACACGATCTAAACGCCTAAGATAAACAGTCTTGCATTTTTAGCTCAGCTGACTTGTCAGTCAGCAGAGCTTATATTCTGACTAGGCATCCCTCTTCCACAATTCACATTTTCGACATCTTCTCAAAAACCACTGCCCAGATTCACTGCAGACTTGGTGGGGATGTACCTTGGATGGGTCACCAACAAACTTTACTTTTCGATGTTCATCATAAGTCAGCGTGGACTCATTAGTGCCCTCTTGCTGCAATAATGTGCTCCATGCAACGAGCATGAAGTGGAGATCTCTGTAATTAACCTTACAAGAAGAAACACCTATGTATGAGCCTGTAACTTTTGCCATTACAAGTCACGAGAATCAATCCCGTGTTGTAAATGTCGTCTGCATAGCTTTTTAGTCCGGAATGATAGACGCCAAAGCCCTATTTGACAAGTCAACGTAAATGAACATTAAAGTTGATTACATATCTGAAGCGACGTTAATTAACTATTCTTGTTTATGAAAATTTTCTATTTGCCCTGCCAAACTTCTCCCGACGTGTTTCCAAAAACCGCTCCTATTATCTTCACATCCTCCGAAAAAATCCACAGACCCATCTTGACGAAAGACTAGAATCAAGAAATGCTGGAGTCAGGGATCAGCTTACAGCCTCGTATATGTCCTGTATTCTTACATGAAACAAAGAAATAATAATAAAAAGTGCCCAAGTCACCAATTCTAGTCGCCAGACGGAGTGGACTTGCAACCGTATTCCCATACTGGAGGCGCCGGTAATTCGCCTCGGATGAAAACTGGTGACCAGGACTAATGACGCTATAGCAGTTTCATGTTTATTCTGTGCTTATTATATAGCAAAGAACATCAGTGATGTAATGAAGACCAACTTTGACACATGAAAACAAATTCTGGCGAGGAGCAAAGCACATAATCAAGAACAAAACGACATCCCTGTTGGATTATGGGAACATCAGGCGTCAAACTAAAGTAAATCCAAGATCACTTTGCAATGAAATTTATATCCTAGTTAATAATTGTATCCCATTGATTGAGTGAGACGTCCGGTACGGTTATGATAACATCGCCATTAGAGTTGTATTCAGGACTGGTCTGTGATCTATCTGTCTATCTATCTATCTTGCTTTCTTTCTATCTATCTATCTATCTATCTATCTATCTATCTATCTATCTATCTATCTATCTATCTATCTATCTATCTATCTATCTATCTATATCTGTCTGTCTGTCTGTCTGTCTGTCTGTCTGTCTGTCCGTCCGCCCGTCCGTCCATCCATCCATCTATCTATTTATCCATCTATCTATCCATCCATCCATCTATGTCTATGTGTCTGTCTGTCTAATAGCCCTGATGAAACTCTGCATTTTAAATAAATGGCCTGTGGTAGTGGCATTAGGCTCATGCCACAATTCGTCCCCTACGTTGATCCTACGTGGGGTACCACCTGAAAAAATTGTATTGTGCAACTAGAGTTACAGACCGACATATCTTCTAAGCCGACCTCATTCCACTTAATGCTTTGACTTTCAGCAGATCAAAGTGCGTATGATTTTTTTTATTTGGAGAAAACAAGTAAAAGGTGTAGAAATATTTTGGTACCCAGTATTCCAATATTCCCAGACTATTTTCGCCATTCACGATTTCTTTAAAAAATAAATCACATTTCGTGAAATTAGTCTGTGTAAATTCACATTTCATCAAAGATAACCCTCAACCATGCATCAGTCAGAAATTAACCATTCCCCACACGCCTTGTGAAAGAAAAGAAAAACATTGCGCCTTCTTCATTTTCCAGCCAGGGCAGTTGTTTGGGGGTGAGTGCCAACAGACTAATGCATGTTTCACCTTTCTTTGATTGTTCAACGGACGTCGCACAGTAAAAACGCTCTATGAATGGGTAACATAAAGAGGGGAAATGTCTCATACAAACAGATCAGGCTCTGTGGGATAATTCTTTCTGATTTGTCGTGAGTTATAACTCAGCTGACTTGCTAGAGTTAGTTGAGGTAATGGTATAGGAATGCGTCCGTCTCCGTCCTCTGTCTATAATTTACATTTTAGACTCCTGGAAAATGATCGGCCGGATCCTCCTCAAATTTGGCTGGGATCTGCCTTGGGTGGGTCTCTACTATAGTTGTTCGAATGATCAAGCTGCAGTCATTTATTATTGTTATTATTATTATTATTATTATTATTATTATTATTATTATTATTATTATTGTTGTTGTTGTTGTTGTCGTCATCATCATCATCATCATTATTATTATTATTATTATTGGTGGTGGTGGTGGTGGTGGTGGTGGTGGTGGTGGTGGTAGTGGTGATGGTGTTGTTGTTATCATCATCGCCTTTACCATCGTTATCATTATTATTATGTTAATTCTTAGGCCGAATCTTTGAAAAAATCTCCAAAAAACTTGGCCAATTGCTTCGAAATTGCATGCTAACACTTCCTAAATCTTCAATTTGTTCAACAAAGGGCACTTCCATTTACCCATTTTTACGCCTTTTGTATGTTTTCGCTATTTTCAACTTCTCCAAAACATCAAGTTATGCTGAATATGGTGGATATATATTTTGTAGAAGTGGTAAACAAAGTTCTCTACCGGGTGATGTTGATGTAAATCACTGATTTTTAACGAATTTGGTATTTCGGGGTGATTATCGGTTAATGTATACATTCCTACTGATCATTATACAAGTCAGTGGGAATCGCAATGGTTATTCATATTTTATATTTAACCAAAACCGATCGGCAGGCTGCCACTTAACCTTGTAGGAATATACTTGTGCACGGTGGCCACTTAGATAACTTACTTGATGGTGCTGACGGCATTTCCCGGTTGTTTGCGAATTTCAAATATTGTTCATTTCGACCTTCAGTGACTCCGAAACGTCAAAAGGGCAGATTGGCTTATATCTTGGTAATATTTGATCATATCACTGTTCATTTTAAAACTGTTGGACTGAAAAAAATGTGACCTTGATACTAGTCCGAAGGTTGCAGCACCACTTTAGGCTGAGCATCCCAAGTGAACTAAGCATATGACTGTCACAGTCCTCTTGTTTTTATTAAGGACCGAGTTCCCGGGCACGAAGGGCAGGGGTGGGGGTTAAATGGGTCTAAACGTTTTCATGAAGATAAGAAAAAAGTGTGATCATTTCGACCCGAATTCAACAGGGTCTTGGCAACATGTTTCAGAAATATGTTTTTAAATTACTACTTTGGGAAGTCGGTGGTATTGCAATTTAGTAGTCTTTGAGTAGCAACACAAAAATAATGAAAACGGTGCACCATACCAAATACATGTAGCACATTGCTATAAGGATGATGAAATATTTCTTATATTTGAAAGCACTTATACATCTTTGCAAATATTTTGCAATTATTCGTAGGAACAGTTGGCCTTATCAGTAAAGAAAAGTAAAGCAATTATCAAGTCGTTTCGGTTTTGCTGTTACAATTACTGTATTAACAGTTCGCGTTTTTCTTGAGCCTTTAGGCACTCAAACTCACCTGTAGTTGTAGAAGGAGCTCTTGAGCGTGGATCTGACAGGTGATCTGGTAGACCAGGAGCTGCTGAAGCATGCCATAGGCAGGTTCTCTTGTGTCTATAATAGACAATTTGCTTCCTAGTTCCCGGAAAACGTTGATGATTTCCCCTGAAAGCTTACGGTTGGTAGCGCCAATGGCCATATTAAATAGATCTGTTCTCATAGGGTAACTTTCTTGTGTTTCGTTTCTTTCAGATTCTGAACACAAGAATATGCCACAGCCTGCAATATGACACAAATGCATAGAAGCAAACCTGTGAGCATCATGTATATATAAACCTCTCATTACGACAGAGCTGTACTTGGAGAGGGCTTGTACCAATTTTGTTCAAATTGTCACACTCCAGTGGTTTTCGTGAATTATTTGTTCTTTTCTTAATCTTAAGGTATTCTTAGCCAGTTGCTAGACCCTTCTTGGTATGAAACGAGATTTATAAACATGGATGACATTGAATTCATTTCCGGGGTCACTTGGCTACTGACGTTAATTTTATTGTTCATGTGATAACTTGAGAGCTATTTGAGCCAGGACTTCGATATACAACATGCAAGAGCAAGACTCAGATCATGCATTCTTGATCTTGAACTTATTCCTAAGGTCACAGGGCCACCTACTTGAATTGTACTGCTCACTTGATAACTGAAGAACTAGCTATTTCAACTGGCACCTAGATATTGCACATGTTGATGTGAGGGCCAGAGTCAGTCGGACTTTGGTTGAATTTGACCCCATTTCCAAGGTCAGAAAGCCACAAAAGGTGACTGTAACTGTTCAGTGGATAACTTCAGAGTTATTTTTTCCAGGACGTTGCCGTTTCACATAGTACTGGTCCTCTATGATGGTCAGATGTACACAACACATTAGTTATCTTACCCTCATTCCAAAGGTCACACCCAGGGATTGGATTCTTCGGTATGAAAACTTGAGAATTATTGGAGCCAGAACTTTGATGTTACATGTAGGGTTGGGGTCCTTTCTGAAGGCTAGACTCAGGCTGTACATCGGTGACTTTGACATCATTCCCAAGGTTATGGTCCCGCTTGTGTAAATATTACCATTCACTTGACAACTTCATGAATATTTCAGCTGGGATCTTGATGAAGCAGACACGGTGGTCCTGCACGAAGACCAAACTTGGACAATACATGGGTAATCTTGCCTCCCATGTCAAAATCACAGGGTCACTGACGTGAACACTTGGTAACTTAAGAAAAAGAAAAATTGTATCGAGGATCTTGACGTTATACATGCATATGACTGTCTGTCACAATCCTACATTTATCGAGGATCGTGACGTTATACATGCATATGACTGTCTGTCACAATCCTACATTTTGTGCGTTTTGACATTTTTCACTTCTCCCAAATCGAATGCCGGATCTTTTTCAAAACTTGATGGGAATGCAACACAGGTCAGCTCTTCCATATATTTCCAATAATTACAGTTGCATTTCACAGATCAGGAAGAGTATGTATTTGCATGGTTATCATAGGGATGCCAGCATATGTGTTCACGTATTTGTGGATTGTGAACTAGAACGAAGGAAAAACCACAAGCTAAATGTGGCCATAAAACTGATTCTGATGTGGACACAGTCTACGTTTGAAAAATACTATCCCTTTCGTAAAGCCACGCCTATGCTAACAGTGGTTCAATCAACCATTATACCATGCCTCCTTTGTTTTTTCAAGGGATATATGTGTCACCTGCTTTCACATATATCCCTGCTTTAATTTCCGTGGCTAAATTTCCACGCAGGATGTTTTGATTCGGTGAATACATTTTAAAATGCATTTATATTCATGAAAACAAAGAAAGCATGGTATAAAAAGGATACATCCCTTGTTCTCGTGATTTATCTGGAATGCTACATTTTTAAATTCCTACGCTTCGCTCCGGGATTTAAAAAAGCAGGATTCCAGATAAATCCCTTGAACTTGTGATGTATCCTCTTCATAAAGTGCAAGGCCGGGTACGAAATGGAGCTAATCAAGTGCGGCATGTTGCAAAATGATATCAACAAACATTGGGGTTATCACAGGTTATTAACACTTTCCAGTCTGAGTCAACAGCTTTCCTCGGGGCACTTTCCGCGCAATGCGCGGAAAGTGCCCCGAGGAAAGCTGTTGACTACCCGCTAGTGGTAGATATGACATGTTGGTATTCGTAAGAAACGTCTTTCCATGAGGAATTAAAATATGAAATCGTTATATAAATATTTTATAACCTGTGTGAGTCCGCATATATGCGGACTCAGACTGGAAAGTGTTAACAATTTTGACATGTAGTGTCATGAATCTTGAGTAAGGCATGATCAGTCATATTTTTTTTCATAGAAAACATGTGTCCCACTAATCATGTGCAGGTTATGTGACTGTATAGATCACAATGACGTACATCATTAAATATTTGTCCTGTGTTGTACCTTTCCTGTGTCTTGATTTTGCACAAAGACTAATAAGAAGCGTTCACATCTTTCTTAGTCAGATATGGAGCTAAAATTGACATGCTCATTGAGTACTTCCCTCTAAGCAACACAAACGGTGAACTAATGCAAATGGACCATGCAATAGCTACTCAGGCTGATAACAGCTTCTTTTTATGTTTGTGAGTGTTTCTTTCCTGTTCCAGATAAATTCAAGCAGGGCTTCAAAAACTCAGAAAAACAAAAAAGGACAAAAACAATCACACAGTGATACATCCAAAAATATTTGCGCTTGTTTGGGCGTTGGCACACAAAAGAGGATGCCGTGTGATTCACTGTAGTAGTTCTAGTCTGTTTTGAATTAACAACACTAACATTTCCCCGATAGCAATACATGTAATGACAGCTAGTGCCAGATCGGAGTGCTTTGCACACGTACATCTCGATTATTCTGATTCATTTTAAATCTCCTTTAATTAACTGGCACACCGCTTGCTTCAAAACAACACTTCGGAAACTATACTCCACACAGGATGGAATGGTTGGCGGTTGATGTTCTTTTAGGTGTCTTTTTTCAGTGTTGCTTCAATTGTTATCATCACTTGGAACAAGTGTTAGTGGGCTACATGGGTCCCTTTCGAGCCTGGTTCAGTTTCAATCGATTATAAAGAACTAAAAATATTTCCATGATGCTATTGTCGAGAGGTCCATATTTCATGAAATCCCCGAAACAATTGAATTTTAACTACCCTAGTTTTGCTTCCTTTTGGGAAACTCAGTAAGGAATATTTTGCTTCTAGGTTAGGATACATTACGTGTATGGACATATTGATAAAGGAAATATAACACAACCTTCCATTCGCTCCGCTCCCCTCCATATACCTGTTTACTGGGAAGAACAACTCAATATTGTTGATGTTTTTTTCAGGTAGCAGTATTAAATGATGTAGAATATTATCCTTTACAGTACTTTACTGTATGATAAACAGTAACACAACAGTCTAATATTGTTGGAACAATTAAAATAACACAATCAAACCGTTCTCCTATTCTAACTGTGTCCTTGACAATACAATACAATTTCGAGCTACATCCATTACAATACAATAAGGTTGAATAAACATGTGTTCCTGTAGCCTACCGTCATGCTGACAAACCTGTGAAAGTGTTATAATGTAGACACAACATAAAAGTTGTCATTTTCTAGTGCCACATTCCCCTATATTTTTAAGAGACTCAGATTTCTGTAAGCCAGATACTGTTTCTTCAACAATAAGTTTTATAGTGTTGAACGAATACGACACCCGGTAATGATCAGAAGTTGGTCATAATTCCATAAGGTGACAATGTTTGAACAGACAGAGCACGCATTCATCATGATGTTTGACGCAATGGATTTGCTTATAAATTCTAGGCGCACAATAATAGATCATCTCCATTTGGAGTATGACACTTGAATCACGCCATGTTAACATTATACAAAAGCATTTTGTATATGTGTAAAGGCGGAAGTACCATTTAAGCGCTTTGAATGTTCAATTGTTCTGTCAGGTCCATGAGTACACTTTGGTGTCTGCGGCTGCAGGGAGACGGTCAGCTTTGTCTCTCTTGAGTAGTCAGTGACTGAAACGTCTGGCGACCCCTAGACCTTCATTTGTTCAACAGGCATCACTGCGGATGCAAACCAGATTCAGATGTTTAGTGGGGCACATGTTTTCCATGAAAAATATTTTATGACTGATCATGCCTGATTCAAAATTCACGACACTACATGGTAAAATTGTTAATAACTTGTGATAACCCCAATGTCTAATGATATCATATGGCTACATGCCGCACCTGATTTGCTCAATTTCGTAAGCAGCCGTGCACTTCATTGGTTGATTGAACCACTGTTAGCATAGGCGTGGCTTTAAGGAAGGAATGGGATTTTTCAAATGTAGACTCTGTCCACATCGGAATCAGCTTCATGGCCGCATTTAGCTTGTTGTCGTTTTCCTTCCATTCTTGTAGACAATCCACAAATACGTGTACATATATGCTGGTATCCCTATATGGTAATCTTGCAGACATATGCTCTAAGAGCAGAACCAATTTGTATTTTATCCACGTCTCCTGATTTGCAAAGCTAAGCCGAGCAGGTTTTGGTGTGTGTGAAATCGCGTATCTAACCCGTATATCAATATACAGGTGTATTTTGAATGATACCACAGAGACGTTTTTTCATCACCAAAAGATCAGTCGTGACTTGTGCATCGCTCACGACGACATCAGTCAGGCGTGCCAGGTCAGGTACAGTGAAAACTCATTATAATGGCACCATGTGTTCCTTACGAAACGTGTCAGAAACCGGAATATGTCAGATAGGTGAATTAAATAACAAAGAAAATAAACTTTTTGCGATGAAAATTTATGTCATCATATTAAACATGTCGGACATCTGAATGTCGTTATAATGAGGTTTCACTGGACATGTATCAGCGGAACCCAACAATGTTAACATCATATTGTCAGGAAGTCAATATTTAAATGTGTCACGAAATATTTGTAAAATACAATGGAATTTATGTATGAACTTATATGCACGTGTCAAGTGACTACGTGTTTCAACAGACAGACTGAATTATACTCATATTAATATTCCATGCAGGTGTTAATTGCATAAATGTGAAGTAAGGCACCATTGTCCGAACTCTATGCGAGCGTGGCAATTTAACGCAATGCGGAAGATGGTTGTGCTGATGGCCTGTTTGCTGCACAGGTATTGACTGTTTCTGATACAGATAGAACTCCCTGTGCACATCGATATTAGTGATCCAGGTTTTATCCATACTTTCCTTTTTTTTTTTTTTTTTTTTTGTATTGGCAATTCATATATTTTAAGTCCTTGTACAGACATGGCCTGATGACCGATTTTTTTTTCAAAGCAATAGATACGTTTGAAACCAACGTTTTTTAATGTACGCTTTTCAATAAATTAATGTATTAAAAAGAGCGCGAGCGCGAAAGAGAGAGAGAGAGAGAGAGAGAGAGAGAGAGAGAGAGAGAGAGAGAGAGAGAGAGAGATGGATGAAAATCGTATCGTGTGGCGAAATACTTCAGCATGTGGGGACGTAGTACACGTTGTGGGCGATTGACACTACACGCTGCCTTCTTCTTTCGATAGGTTCTTCTTGTGCCCAGTATACAGTCATTCCTAAACAGTGCTGGCTCACAGAATTGTTTGCTGGAAAATTGACGTCGGTAGCTTTGTGCACACTACAATTTTGTATCTTTGATTTGTAACAAATAGAATTATGCTAAAGCAAGTCATACCTCGTAAGCTTTTAAATGTAGACCTTACACATTCCGCTTGCGCCATGCTCAACATCACAAAAAGAGTGTTCTCCACAGTAGAAATCGTACTTGGCATTGAATACCCAATACATCTCAATGGAACTTGAAGTAGATTAAATCTTCCCAAATTGTGAGTTCAGTACGAATATTGGCGCCCATTTTAGCTCAGGCCCCACGAAGCGTTATCTTCTGCTAACACCTCAGCAAAACATACAGCTGTTAAGTAGATCTAGTGTTCTCACATACTTTATTTCTGGTAATAGGGCAACAGTTTTCATTTTGTTCATATAGCATTTGAGTTGTCCTGATGGTACTGCTACAACAATTGCTTTAGTCTTCCTAATAAGATGAAGCACGAACGTTTCCAGTACTAAGGTTACAATTCCGTTAAACATTTTATTTTGCTGCGTGGAATGAGGCACATTGAAATTATTAAATAGAGAATCTTACATGGTTGAGAGAGAGTTACCATTTTTCTCTCACGAGGGATCGTTGTTGATGGAGAAAATAAAGAGTTATTGCGGTCTCTGGAATTTTTCCCTACCAACAACGATCCCTCGCGAGAGGAAAAACAGTAACTCACTCTCCAGCCATGTAAGATTTTGTTTGATCAATGTTTCATTTCGTATTCATCGGAAAAATATGCCGTAGGCCTATTTTCAACGCCGACCTCTTGTGCCGTGTTAGTTTACGTTAGTCGTAGTTATTCAACGTCGTGTGACGTATACCCAAACACCCTCAGCGCACATTTGATTTTGTCGAATATTTTAATTCACTACGTCACTGATACGAGCACTTCACAATATAGTTGCAACAATGTTTACGTCATGCAATTAACAGTGACGATCTTTTAATTTCACTCGAAAAAATGATAGTTTACAATCAAATATTTGATAAATGGAGTTGAATATCAGCTTTACCATTTATCTTGAAATGTCAATTTTGGCGCTACATGGACAAACGTATTAAATTTCTTTTTTTTTTTTTTTTTGACAAGAAGATTTTTCAGATTTCCGCACAAAATGAAGAAAGGAATCATAAAAACCGAGAAAAAAACTTTAAAAAGCAAAAAAAAAAACAAAAACAAAAAAACAAACAAACAAACAACAACCCCCCCCCCCCCCCCCACACACACACAGTAAGGAAAAACAAAAGAAGAATAACGAAACGTGATCGTTTCGCCAAATTCGGTAGAGATCCACTCCAGGTACTTCCAACCAAGTTTGACGTGAATGTCGCTGTCTGTTTTCGAAACGACGTCAACAATGCTAATCTATCATTGCAAACCTGATCGACTTACATTAGAATCCAAAGGAAAGACTGCATCAACTGTCAAGTAACTGAATTGAAAAAGTAGTTAAAAATCAGGTATCTGCAGCATCACCTTCGAGTGAAAAAATGTTGTTTGATCTTTCCACAAGGTACATTTCATTAAGTTTCAGTATATCCTGAGAGATGGTTTCTGAGAAAAAGTCAAAAATAGACAACACACACACACACACACACACACACACACACACACACACACACACACACACAAACAAACAACCCGTACCACCTGTTGAACAATTAAGATCTTAAGGTCTCCAGACGTATTCCCATGCAATTTCCAAAGCAAGTGGGCCAGTTGTTTGGGAGAATTTGTATTTTTAAATATTCACAAAAATGGGCAAATTCATGAAAAAATTCAAAAATCAATGGAGCATGACCATTTGATCAAACTTCATACAACGTCAGCTGAGGTACATTTCCACCTGGTTTGAAGTAGATCTGCCAGACTACTATGGAGAATAGGTCGAATATGTTAATTGTGAAGGACAGATGAACGGATCACACACTAAGACCCACCATAAAACCTCACTCAGCTGACTGAGAAGTGAGTCGAGGTAATAAAAAATAATCTTCTCTCCTCTGCCGGATACAAGGCATGGAGAAGCACAGATTAAACCCAATGAAACCGGTTGTGAAAATTAACACTTATAGTATTTTAATTGGTTCGGGTATTCCCTAAATTGGTTTTAATTTCAAATGTTAAAGATACACCAATCAGTCTTAACTTATAGCAACATACTGGAAATTTCATTAACGCGTGGAATATAATTTAAATGAATTTTGGTATTTTAGTAGGAACTCCAGTAAAATTCATTTTGTGCACATAGGATTAAGAAACAATACAAAGCGTCTAAATGCCTTGAAAAAATAATTAAACATCGAAAGTGCACTAAGTGTCGCAAGAGAACAATCAAATTCTCAAAGTGTTCAAGTATTACCTCTGGCGTCACGCACATACAAAATGGTATTGTATATTGTAGTGTATCAGGTTCGCGAGGCAGGTGTTTTACTCAAAATGGAGCTAATTTAATAAAAATATATAAATTTATAGGCAAATCCATTGTATCAAGCATCATGAATGGATGCACGCACTGTCAGTTAAAACATTGTCACTGTATTAAATTGTGATAAACGTTTAATCATTACAAGGTATCATATGTTTGTACACTGTAAAACGTTTCTTGCTGAAACAACAGTATCTGACAGGCTGCAAAATAACCAGGCATTAAGCGGTTAGAACAGATAAAATGAAGCACTACAAAATGAACATTTCACTCCCGGTCTACATTTCAATCTTGTCAACCGCTTGTCACCATGAGAAAAGCATACTGAAGAATATATGTCCTTTGAACAGCATAGTATTGTGATAGGTGTTGCTCGAAAGAGTATGATGCTGTTTTTGAAGTGTATGAATAGTATTGGTTGGTTACTTTACAGTACGATAGATGCCACTTCAACAGTAATGTCAAGTGTTAAGCTGGAAATAGTATGATACTGCAATTTCAAGTGTTTCAACAATACTGGACTGTTATATTACGGTAAGATACTGTAAAATAGGCTTATTAAATAGTATCGACTGTTAAAGATGGAATTCTACATCAGGTGATCCTGCTATATAGTGTGGATCAACCGTGTAGGATTCCTTCCAAATATATAGCAAAATGATGTCATGGGTAAATGCGGGATGTTGTCTTTAAAACAACATATCCACACATTTAATTTATCTGACCCTGCAAGCAAAACTTTCCCTGTAGATTTAACAGAAGAACGAGGAATCAAAACTAGGGTGATTAAAACTCATTTGTTTCAAATATGAAAATCCCAGTCATAGCATCACAGAAATAGCTTGTTCAGTTCATGATAATCATTTAAAAGTGAAACCGTATCCAAAAGGATCCATGCCTCCACCCACTCCGCCGCCCCCGCTGCCCCCAGTTACAAGTAACATATACTACATGTAAACAAATGAAGTAAAAGTGAGCAAAATAAGACATCCAGATTCACGTCAACCACCAACCATTCCATCACGTGTTAATCCCCGACGATTCTTTTTAAAAGAATTAGCGCAACAGTTAACAAATGGAGTTTTGAAAAGAAACTATAATGTGTTCAAAGTTTCGGCAAGTCAAAACAGATCTCCGTTAGAACGAATCACACAGTATCACAACATATGTACCTTAATTTTATTAGTCCCATATATTTCCAGCATATGATTCTTCGCAATGAATAGTCACGTGGTGCTACATACAATTTTATACCTTTGTCAACAAAAACTTCAAGTGCAACATGATTAGTACTTGTCCTCTCATTTGCATGAAATCTCCGGTCGCTGTGAATAAACTTTGAGTCTTACACACGAAACAAATCAATTACTTGCAGAGTTCTGTGTGTACAGTTTGCGTGACATAGATTTACTGTGCAACACATTCTATACCGGAGTAAAGATTCAAGGCACTATGTCAAAACACAAGAGACAGTAGCCACACACAACTTACAGTACATACATGTTACGATCACAGAGAAACTGCAGAAGTATATTTTTTTAGATTGTAAGAAAAGACAAGCCGCACGTGTGATGGGCAATGGGCTATATCGGGAGGACCATAATAAACTAAAATTGGGAGACTGGATGCAAAAAAAGGGTATGCTTTTTGGGATGTAATAAGCCCAATCTGTAATTATACCATGTGACTACAGGTCACATACCACTGGCTCAATGTTGTACACAGCCGTGAACACACGTGGATTTAACAATCTTAACTAGGTGTGGCTTTAAGAAAGGCCTGATGTTAAGAAAACATAAACAAGCTCTGTTCACATCAGAATCAGTTCCATTGCATATTTTACGTGCTCTTGTCTTCCTTTTGTTTGAGTGCAGTGGTAGTAGTACAATCCACTAATGCGTGCACATCTAGAATCCATCCATTTGGCCACGGTAGTTAATAATACTAAACAAATAAAATGATTATGCCCCGAAAGTATACATACAGTCTGTGTCAAGGTTTTTCTGTCTTGGGTCCCAAATAGTTCTCAATACATTATTTTCTTATTCTCTTTAGTCTTAGGGCTGCTTTTGACTGTGCAGTTAGAGTCTCTTTTCAGGTAGAGCAAAGAGGCTCCCAACCACTAGAGAGGCTATGTTTTGCCTATCTGTTGTGAGACAAGCCAGCAGCACTGTACAACTTTCAGTGCGTTGTGTGGGCCCTAGAATCCAAATTGGTGTTGACAAATATATTGGCCATTGTGTCTTCATCAATATTGGATAAATTTGACCCGCATGTGCCTATTATGTCTTCCATCAATCAGAGTGCTGCCTTCGCAATCAAAAATGCAAACGTGTGAATTTTTTTGGACAAATAGGTCGGTCCGAAATAAAAGGAAGGGCACTCATGAGAAAAAAAAATGTTGTACCGGGCCTGAAGAATAAAAGCATCTGTATAAGGATACCCGTAAAACTATTGACATGCCTTGTTAAGGCATACTGCTTAAACAATAAACCAGAATTAATCGATGCTTGGAATATAAATAAAACTGATTTTGGTATTTTAGTAGGAATTCCAGTTGAATTCATTTTGTGCACATAAAAATTTGAAACAAACTGCAGCGCCTTAGGTGATTAAATGCCTTGAGAAAATAATTAAACACCCAAAGTGCTTAAACGTTACTTCTGGCGTGCTGTGAATGTGGGTATGCCTGATTGTTTTGGTTTTAGAGGTCACTGTACTCATTGAGCGTGTACCAGGTCACTGAGTTAGCCTGCTTTGTTGAGGTGACTGTCAGGCAGCTTGTGAAGAAAGTGTTGACCTACATTCATATGACTCAGAGGTGGTCCATGTGAGAGCGGGTGTTTTCATCCTTAGCTGGGTCATCCTGACAATCTGTTCTCTTTGGTAATAATGTATTATTTCTCCCTTTTTTGTTTTTCATTTTTTTATATTTATTTATTTATTTATTTTCTATCAGTGTTAGCTAACAATTGAAATGTATTGAATTTATTGTCGAATAAAAAAATCTCAATCTGAATCATTTTGTTGTGCAGTCTGTACACATTTCGGAGGTGATCAAGATCACAGACAGGTCTCACTCGATGCACTAGGATGAGTGACTAACTGGACTAATGGTGAGATTTCTCTCTCTCTCTCTCTCTCTCTCTCTCTCTCTCTCTCTCTCTCTGTATATATATATATATATATATATATATATATATATATATATATATATATATATATATATATATATATATATATCAGCTATGTTCCTGAATAGAGATAGAGAATTTGGAAAGATCTGACAGAAGCTGTGTGACCACAAGCCAATGGGACTGTGAGCTATTGTTATTGTCGGGGAGATGCCCATACTTACATTGTACCTGTGGAATGTGGACAGTGTGAGTGGACTGGTATGTTTGGTGTTAATCGTACCACATTGGAACCAAACTGCACTTCTGTGGGATTGGATCAATACCACACCTCTCAGTACCACATTGGAACCAAATCCTACCTCTGGAGGATTTGTACCAGATCAATTGGCACCTGACTTGGAGCTATAGGACAGTACCTGTGGGTAATCTAACCAGGGATTGGGATTTACCGAAGGCTGTTTAACTGTACATATACTAGTGGAGATAAGTTTACTACTTTGTACTGATTTTGATTGTTAATATATTGTTATTGTTGAGGTTACATGATTGTTGTCATTCTTTGTTTAGTTCTGCTAATATTCAGAAGGTGGGCATCGCAACAGTATCCTAAAAAAGTGTATTCCCACATGACACCAATACATAGCAAGACAAGGGAGCGTTGCATGCTCTCTTGATAGGCAGCCACTAGAGGTCCTCACTGTGTTTGCCTCCTTTCGAGAGATATATATATATAAGCATAAAGATGGCCAGACTTGGGGGACCAGTGTTTGGTCTCCTTAAGTCTGCGGTCCACCTAAGTCTTAATTTTATGACTAGATGGACGCCCCATTGCTGAATGCACAAATGTTTCAAAGCAATTTGGATGTTAAATAGTCATGATAGTATGCTGAAAAAGGTAATGAATTAATTCAGCAAAAGTTAAATACATGACGCTCGGCAGAGCTACCCCTATAAAACATGAATTGAACACTTTTTACAGTGTTAACTCCGATTTTGTTCGCACCTGCCTCTGCTTGTGCACACGGAAGTGCACATTACTTTGATAAGGGATCTGGATGCAATATATAACTTTAAAGTGAAGTCAGTCGCTTATGACAGCTTTTGTCGACATGATGCTCACAGGTTTGATTCTATGCGTTTGTGTCATATTGCAGGCTGGAGCAGATTCTTCTATTCAAAGGGAAAATAAACGTAAAAAAGTATACGATGGGAACAGACCTACTTTAATTTATAAACCAACCATTCACATTTCCAGCCATAAGTTGTTGGAGCAAATTGAGAAACGTTTCAAAAAAATAGATAAAAGAGTTATAGGCACAGTATGCTCCAGCGGCTCCTCGCCGACCGGATCACCTGTCAGAACCACGCCCAACACAACTACAGGTGAGTGTGAATCACCTTTCTATAGAACAATAATCCCTGTTTGCAACATCAAAGTGTTCAGTCTCACAGTTTTGAAATGAAGAGCGGAATGACAGGATCCATTATCACCGAGACATTAGCCAAGACGTCACTCAAGATAAATTTGACAACACCGAAAGAAACACCATAAATACATTCTTGGCTGTGTTTAAGCATTGGCCCAAGATCCACCATCATATATATATATATAAGGCAATATGTACAATTTGCTTTTATCCCTACAGTAACAATGCTAACATATAGGCCTCTACGTATGTTCTCTTACCATTATTTTTTAAATTGAAACTGCTTAACAACCAGAAAATGCCATTACCACTATGTAGTTAACAATCTTTGTGGCGAACAAGTCCAGGTATATCACAACCAAGTGTGACGCGAATCAGCCGGACGCAACTTAGTGTGATGAGAATCGGCTCATGGCTTTTGGAGAAGCCAAAAATATGAATAACCACTTTATTTCATATTGACTTATTTAATTAATAAGAGTTTGCACTAACCGATAAGCACCCAAATTAAAAAGAAATACGAGAACCACAGCAAAATCATCTTGTGAACATTTTTTCACCCTTCCAGATGATACATTTCCACCAGGACAATCTGAATTTTGTGGAAGTCGAAAATGGTGGAAACATATAAAATACATGAAGAAACAAAAAACGACTAACGTCATGCATTGAACAAATTAAAGTCAAGTATGGTGGCGTATTAATGCCGTCAACTATTTCTATAAAAACAAGGCAAAGCAAAACACACACAAAAAAAAAAAAAACAGGAAGGCAAAAAAGCAAAAGTACGACGCAAAAATACTACAAAAATTATGTCGTGTTTTTGCAGTTGTGTATTTCGTGTATTCACAGTCGTATTTTCCTATATTAGCATTTTTGTCATTGTGTTTTGAGTAGATAATGAATGCAAAAAAACAAAAAACAAAAAAAACCCCAGAAAATAAGAAAAACACAACTGCGAAAATGCGAAAATACGACTGTGAAAACATGACATCCTTTTTGTATGGTGGCATAAAAGTGCCGTAAAAAAATCTCTGACCGAAAATGGCGCGATAAGTAGAAAACAAAGAAAACTAGGTAGCGAAAACTAGAAAACTAGAACGCGAAAACTAGAAAAATAGAACGCGAAAACACGAAAACTCGGACAGGAAAACTAGAGAACAAGAAAACTAGAAACACGAAAAGTCGAATACTCGAAAAGTAGAAACTCAAAAACAAGAAAACTAGAAGGCAAAAACTAGAAAAGTAGAAGACGAAAACTGAAAAAAAAAGAAAAGTAGCAAGCGAAAACAAGAAAAGTAGATATCAAAAATACTAGAAATGGGAACACAAGGATAAAAATGGTAGAGAAGAAAACTGACATATTTATTTCATGTTCGGAACGAGTGGGACTCGAACCTGCAACCTTTGGCACCAGTCGCCCAGCTGAAATGGGAAACGCACATATCCATTCGACCAAATCCCCATTCCTAAAAAGAATGGTTCAATGGAGGTAGTTATGTGCGAGTGCCATGTCAACACGGTAATGCAGTATATTTACTGAGTCGGCATTTATTTCCAGAACCGGGGACTTAAATCCACCAGCATTAAGGAAATGCCAAAAATATATATTTCATGTTCGGAACGAGCGGGACTCGAACCTGCAACCTTTGGCACCAGTCGCCTAGCTGAAATGGGAAACGCACATATCCACTCGACCAAATCCCCATTCCTAAAAAGAATGGTTCAATGGAGGTAGTTATGTGCGAGTGCCATGTCAACACGGTAATGCAGTATATTTACTGAGTCGGCATTTATTTCCAGAATCGGGGACTTAAATCCACCAGCGTTAAGGAAATGCCGAAAATATATATTTCATGTTCGGAACGAGCGGGACTCGAACCTGCAACCTTTGGCACCAGTCAAATTTATGTCATATTATTCGACCCTTTGTGTCAGTCTTTTCTTGTTTTCGCCTTTCTTTGTCTCTACCATGTGTCATTTCACATAATCTTTTCAGGTTGTGTGTTGTGCAGGTACCTTTTAAAGTAAGGGAAGTAATTTGTGATTTTCAGAATTTCACGTGCATGTTTTTGAAGATGATGTTTATATTATTATAGCATGCATGTATGTACATTATTTATGTTAGTTAACGGAATTAATCTGCTGAACACTTTAACTTTGTAGATTATACTTGTATCTTATAAATGAATTTAAAGAAAATGTATGGACTCACAATGAAATAGCGCCCTTTAATTGGTGCCCCGGTTGTAACAGGGTACAGTTAAGCTCGCGTTCAAGTTAACAAACGCCAAACGCACCAACGTTTCCCAAACACTTTCAGTTAAAGTCAAACATTTTGCAAACGAGTAGCAAACACTTTGCAAACACTTTCCAAACGCTTTACAAACACTTTGCCAAACGCTTTCAAACACTTTTCCAAACGCTTTCAAACACTTTGCCGAACGCGTTTGGTGAAAGCCGAACGTTTTCAAATACTTTTCCAAATGCTTTCAAACACTTTACACTTTGCGCCAAACGTATGTGATACATGTACATGTACACTTGGTAATCTTATTCTAATGACAGGTATATTTTTAACAAGTGTCTAAAAAGCTTATCAGCACCTAAAAATCCCAACAACATATGCATGCCTTCTTTTATGGATAAGCCAAAAAGCTCAAAAATAGATGCTCTCATATGCGTTTTCCTGGCATTTGCCACTGCATTTTCATACAGACTATTTGGATTTTCAGGGATGCAAACTTCACTAATCTGGGCTCCACAAATCAAATTCCGCTGTATATCTAATTCAAATTGACATGAAATGAAAAAAAGAAAAAAATGAGTCATTGACAAATAATTCTTGGAAATATGTATTTGTCACCTTTACCTGCTAATATTTATATTGTTACCGGTAATCAACAATATTATGACATGGTCATACCTAGTTAAGGAAGAAAACTAGGATAGGTAGAAGAAAACAAATAATATGCCTACATTAACAGGTTTAACACTTCATTTATTATAAAGTTACAGATCTTTCAGTAGCAAGTATACCCAGTCCCTATCATAGTTTTTCTGAAAGTGAAGTTCTTGAAAAAAGGCTAACTTTTAAAATTTCGAATGGAAATACAGAAGCAGCTCAATTTAAGTATTGTTTAGAATTAGCTCCAGTGGAGTAAGCCAGGCGATACTCCATTGGTCCTTGGAGTAATCAAATGTATTTCAATTGAAAATTAGGAACTATTTCAGAGTAAATTTATAGGCAATATCATGATCAGATCATGAATCATGATCTGATCATTTGATATTGCCTATGGATTTACTCCGAAACAGTTTTTGAAAGATGAAGTATTCATGACATCTTGAATGAAGAATTAAGTCTTTAATTAATTTAAGTTGAATTAGACACTTGGGTAAACGTATTTGGATCGTGTTTTATATAAATATATACAACCTATAATGCTGGATAAGTGCATATTTACATGTAGGTACATCATATATTGCTGGACCTGTTGAAAATACGTTTGGTGATTCTTCATCATTTAAATGGAAGTGTTTGAGATGCATAGTGTTTGAATGCGTTTGTGAAAGTGTTTGAAATCGTTCGGGTAATTGTTCAACGTGTTTGGAAAGTGTTTGAAGGCATTTGGAGAAATGTTTGGTAGCTTTGTGAAAGTGTTTGAGATTTTTCCCAAACGCTTTCTAAATGTTTTCCAAACCCTTTCCAAACACATTCCAAACACTTTCCAAACACATTCCAAACGTTTTCAAACGTTTCCAAACACAAGCCAAACACAAGCAAAACGCGAAAAAACCGTTTCGCTGTTAAATTTTAGCCGGGCGTAACTGTAGTTCTAAAAATAAATTATTCATATTAGTATTAGTATTAGGATTAGTATAATCCCTCGCTAATACTAACTAGAACTGCTTAGCGGACAGCTACAATACAAAGATCAAGTGAACATGTAAAACTGGTATCAGAAAGCACCACTTTTATACATGTTGCATTAATGATAATATTTATGGTAAATGTTAGACTTTGATCATTGAACTAAACTCTTTACACAGGCTAACAAGCATAAAGCAAACATACAAATAAACTTAAAGCCAGTCATGTCTGGAGAACTTGATGCAGATTCATGGAAGTCCTAGTGACAAAATTACAAGCGCCAAGGATCATGAGTACATAATAGTTTCACTCCTTACACTGAATTTTTCACGATTTCTGCACCTTGGACTGTGGATTGCATTCCAAATACATATAATTGTATTTGTTTATTCAGGAAGTTGGTTCACATTTGGCCAAGCTCCAGTATCGAGACCATATGTGGACAGCTGGACAAGGGCAATATTTATACCTCAGCCATCCGTACATCTTGCCAGAAGTGGTCAAGTAATTCAGTGGCAATTTTATGCAAAACGGAGTGGAACTGTGTATTTTCAAATCTGGAGGCCCCTATTTCCATCCGGTCGTTTTAAGCTAGTGGGACAGACAGTCTATACAACACGCAGTACTGGACGCAAGATTGTATCAGCTCGCCCAAACATTAATGCCATGCGTGGTGATGTAATAGGGTTTTATTTCCCAAGGTCGGCAGTTATTGCCTTTGATGGAACATCATGTAGCACACCCACTTTTGCTTACCTACGGAGACCAAGCTTGTATCAACGGAGAAATGGTGCCATTGTTTCATTCAAACGTTTGCTGAAGACAGGTTTTAGGCCTTGCAGGAGATATTCCGTTAGAGCGACATTAAGGGCCACAGGTAGGCGAGATATGATAGTCTGAAGGTGAAATTAGGATATTGCTTAGTTCAGCTTCTGACCACTTTAGTAAAAAGGAGGATATTTTAATCCCAGATGACCAATGTAATGGAGAGGCAGTGTTGTAAAATGTTTGGAGGAAAATCGACAACTGCATTTAAAGTGATTACCAGAACAAGATATGATAAATCCACAAACTTGGTTTCCCACATTGAAGCTTGAAATAGGTTAAAAATGCAGGCACGCTCTTCTTTAAGAAAGGGTGTTAAAGATTCGATGATTTATCAGACAGTATGACATATGTCAGTGTAAAAAGTTTAGACATGCACAATAATGTCATTCATTGTTAAATGCAGTGTTGACTGTGACATCTGAGCTCAGAATGGAGCAGTGACAACAATTTGAAACAGGAGTAGTTAGGAAAAAGTATGATTCATTAATAGATAATAGTGGGATGACTTGACTTATTATAGAATATTTCTAAATACCTATTTGTTCTGTGCATACACCTGTAACATGTTTCCATTAGGAATCTGAATCTGTTATCTTCTCTTGAAATTTATTGTTCATTATTAATGATAAGTGTTTTTGTACATCCTTTGTTTTGATGGAAGACTGTGACTGACGTAGTGAAACTTGATTCATTTAGATGTGGGAAGAGTCCTGCTTTTAACATTCTCCACAGTGCCTTAATCATCAATGGCTCTTATGCATACAGATACATGTAAAATATAATATACAAATACAATAATCCTCCGATGTACCATCCGGGAAATTAATACCTTGCTTAGTTTACTTTTTCTGACTTCCAAGATGTTTAAAATATTGTATAGCAAAAAGTATAGTTTCACTACTTACATTGAATTTTTTCACAATTTCTGCACCGTGGACTGTGGATTGGATTCCAAATACATATCATTGTATTTGTTTATTCAGGAACTTCGTTCACATTTGGCCAAGCTCCAGTATCGAGACCATATGTGGACAGCTGGACAAGGGCAATATTTATACCTCAGCCATCCGTACATCTTGCCAGAAGTGGTCGAGTAATTCAGTGGCAATTTTATGCAAAACGGAATGGAACTGTGTATCTTCAAATCTGGAGGCCCCTATTTCCATCCGGTCGTTTTAAGCTAGTGGGACAGACAGTCTATACAACACGCAGTTCTGGACACAAGATTGTATCAGCTCGCCCAAACATTAATGCACTGCGTGGTGATGTAATAGGGTTTTATTTCCCAAGGTCAGCAGTTATTGCCTTTGATGGAACATCATGTAGCACACCCACTTTTGCTTACCTACGGAGACCAAGCTTGTATCAACGGAGAAATGGTGCCATTGTTTCATTCAAACGTTTGCCGAGGACAGGTTTTAGGCCTTGCAGGAGATATTCCATTAGAGCGACATTAAGGGCCACAGGTAGGCGAGATATGATAGTCTGAAGGTGAAATTAGGATATTGCTTAGTTCAGCTTCTGACCACTTTAGTAAAAAGGAGGATATTTTAATCCCAGATGACCAATGTAATGGAGAGGCAGTGTTGTAAAATGTTTGGAGGAAAATCGACAACTGCATTTAAAGTGATTACCAAAACAAGATATGATAAATCCACAAAACTTGGTTTCCCACATTGAAGCTTGAAATAGGTTAAAAATGCAGGCACACTCTTCTTTAAGTAAGGGTGTTAAAAATTCGATGATTTATCAGACAGTATGACATATGCCAGTGTAAAAAGTATAGACATGCACAATAATGTCATTCATTGTTAAATGCAGTGTTGAATGTGACCTCTGAGCTCAGAATGGAGCAGTGACAACAATTTGAAACAGGAGTAGTTAGGAAAAAGTATGATTCATTAAAAGATAATAGTGGGATGACTTGACTTATTATAGAATATTTCTAAATACCTATTTGTTTTGTGCATACACCTGTAACATGTTTCCATTAGGAATCTGAATCTGTTATCTTCTCTTGAAATTTATTGTTCATTATTTATGATAAGTGTTGTTGTACATCCTTTGTTTTGATGGAAGACTGTGACTGACGTAGTGAAACTTGATTCATTTAGATGTGGGAAGAGTCCTGCTTTTAACATTCTCCACAGTGCCTTAATCATCAATGGCTCTTATGCATACAGATACATGTAAAATATAATATACAAATAAAATAATCCTCCGATGTACCATCCGGGAAATTAATACCTTGCTTAGTTTACTTTTTCTGACTTCCAAGATGTTTAAAATATTGTATAGCAAATAGTATAGTTTCACTACTTACATTGAATTTTTTCACAATTTCTGCACCGTGGACTGTGGATTGGATTCCAAATACATATCATTGTATTTGTTTATTCAGGAACTTGGTTCACATTTGGCCAAGCTCCAGTATCGAGACCATATGTGGACAGCTGGACAAGGGCAATATTTATACCTCAGCCATCCGTACATCTTGCCAGAAGTGGTCGAGTAATTCAGTGGCAATTTTATGCAAAACGGAGTGGAACTGTGTATCTTCAAATCTGGAGGCCCCTATTTCCATCCGGTCGTTTTAAGCTAGTGGGACAGACAGTCTATACAACACGCAGTACTGGACGCAAGATTGTATCAGCTCGCCCAAACATTAATGCACTGCGTGGTGATGTAATAGGGTTTTATTTCCCAAGGTCAGCAGTTATTGCCTTTGATGGAACATCATGTAGCACACCCACTTTTGCTTACCTACGGAGACCAAGCTTGTATCAACGGAGAAATGGTGCCATTGTTTCATTCAAACGTTTGCTGAGGACAGGTTTTAGGCCTTGCAGGAGATATTCCGTTAGAGCGACATTAAGGGCCACAGGTAGGCGAGATATGATAGTCTGAAGGTGAAATTAGGATATTGCTTAGTTCAGCTTCTGACCACTTTAGTAAAAAGGAGGATATTTTAATCCCAGATGACCAATGTAATGGAGAGGCAGTGTTGTAAAATGTTTGGAGGAAAATCGACAACTGCATTTAAAGTGATTACCAGAACAAGATATGATAAATCCACAAACTTGGTTTCCCACATTGAAGCTTGAAATAGGTTAAAAATGCAGGCACGCTCTTCTTTAAGAAAGGGTGTTAAAGATTCGATGATTTATCAGACAGTATGACATATGTCAGTGTAAAAAGTTTAGACATGCACAATAATGTCATTCATTGTTAAATGCAGTGTTGACTGTGACATCTGAGCTCAGAATGGAGCAGTGACAACAATTTGAAACAGGAGTAGTTAGGAAAAAGTATGATTCATTAATAGATAATAGTGGGATGACTTGACTTATTATAGAATATTTCTAAATACCTATTTGTTCTGTGCATACACCTGTAACATGTTTCCATTAGGAATCTGAATCTGTTATCTTCTCTTGAAATTTATTGTTCATTATTAATGATAAGTGTTTTTGTACATCCTTTGTTTTGATGGAAGACTGTGACTGACGTAGTGAAACTTGATTCATTTAGATGTGGGAAGAGTCCTGCTTTTAACATTCTCCACAGTGCCTTAATCATCAATGGCTCTTATGCATACAGATACATGTAAAATATAATATACAAATAAAATAATCCTCCGATGTACCATCCGGGAAATTAATACCTTGCTTAGTTTACTTTTTCTGACTTCCAAGATGTTGAAATTTTGTATAGCAAATAGTATAGTTTCCCTACTTACATTGAATTTTTTCACAATTTCTGCACCGTGGACTGTGGATTGGATTCCAAATACATATCATTGTATTTGTTTATTCAGGAACTTGGTTCACATTTGGCCAAGCTCCAGTATCGAGACCATATGTGGACAGCTGGACAAGGGCAATATTTATACCTCAGCCATCCGTACATCTTGCCAGAAGTGGTCGAGTAATTCAGTGGCAATTTTATGCAAAACGGAATGGAACTGTGTATCTTCAAATCTGGAGGCCCCTATTTCCATCCGGTCGTTTTAAGCTAGTGGGACAGACAGTCTATACAACACGCAGTTCTGGACACAAGATTGTATCAGCTCGCCCAAACATTAATGCACTGCGTGGTGATGTAATAGGGTTTTATTTCCCAAGGTCAGCAGTTATTGCCTTTGATGGAACATCATGTAGCACACCCACTTTTGCTTACCTACGGAGACCAAGCTTGTATCAACGGAGAAATGGTGCCATTGTTTCATTCAAACGTTTGCCGAGGACAGGTTTTAGGCCTTGCAGGAGATATTCCATTAGAGCGACATTAAGGGCCACAGGTAGGCGAGATATGATAGTCTGAAGGTGAAATTAGGATATTGCTTAGTTCAGCTTCTGACCACTTTAGTAAAAAGGAGGATATTTTAATCCCAGATGACCAATGTAATGGAGAGGCAGTGTTGTAAAATGTTTGGAGGAAAATCGACAACTGCATTTAAAGTGATTACCATAACAAGATATGATAAATCCACAAAACTTGGTTTCCCACATTGAAGCTTGAAATAGGTTAAAAATGCAGGCACACTCTTCTTTAAGAAAGGGTGTTAAAAATTCGATGATTTATCAGACAGTATGACATATGCCAGTGTAAAAAGTATAGACATGCACAATAATGTCATTCATTGTTAAATGCAGTGTTGAATGTGACCTCTGAGCTCAGAATGGAGCAGTGACAACAATTTGAAACAGGAGTAGTTAGGAAAAAGTATGATTCATTAAAAGATAATAGTGGGATAACTTGACTTATTATAGAATATTTCTAAATACCTATTTGTTTTGTGCATACACCTGTAACATGTTTCCATTAGGAATCTGAATCTGTTATCTTCTCTTGAAATTTATTGTTCATTATTTATGATAAGTGTTGTTGTACATCCTTTGTTTTGATGGAAGACTGTGACTGACGTAGTGAAACTTGATTCATTTAGATGTGGGAAGAGTCCTGCTTTTAACATTCTCCACAGTGCCTTAATCATCAATGGCTCTTATGCATACAGATACATGTAAAATATAATATACAAATAAAATAATCCTCCGATGTACCATCCGGGAAATTAATACCTTGCTTAGTTTACTTTTTCTGACTTCCAAGATGTTTAAAATATTGTATAGCAAATAGTATAGTTTCACTACTTACATTGAATTTTTTCACAATTTCTGCACCGTGGACTGTGGATTGGATTCCAAATACATATCATTGTATTTGTTTATTCAGGAACTTGGTTCACATTTGGCCAAGCTCCAGTATCGAGACCATATGTGGACAGCTGGACAAGGGCAATATTTATACCTCAGCCATCCGTACATCTTGCCAGAAGTGGTCGAGTAATTCAGTGGCAATTTTATGCAAAACGGAGTGGAACTGTGTATCTTCAAATCTGGAGGCCCCTATTTCCATCCGGTCGTTTTAAGCTAGTGGGACAGACAGTCTATACAACACGCAGTACTGGACGCAAGATTGTATCAGCTCGCCCAAACATTAATGCACTGCGTGGTGATGTAATAGGGTTTTATTTCCCAAGGTCAGCAGTTATTGCCTTTGATGGAACATCATGTAGCACACCCACTTTTGCTTACCTACGGAGACCAAGCTTGTATCAACGGAGAAATGGTGCCATTGTTTCATTCAAACGTTTGCTGAGGACAGGTTTTAGGCCTTGCAGGAGATATTCCGTTAGAGCGACATTAAGGGCCACAGGTAGGCGAGATATGATAGTCTGAAGGTGAAATTAGGATATTGCTTAGTTCAGCTTCTGACCACTTTAGTAAAAACGAGGATATTTTAATCCCAGATGACCAATGTAATGGAGAGGCAGTGTTGTAAAATGTTTGGAGGAAAATCGACAACTGCATTTAAAGTGATTACCAGAACAAGATATGATAAATCCACAAACTTGGTTTCCCACATTGAAGCTTGAAATAGGTTAAAAATGCAGGCACGCTCTTCTTTAAGAAAGGGTGTTAAAGATTCGATGATTTATCAGACAGTATGACATATGTCAGTGTAAAAAGTATAGACATGCACAATAATGTCATTCATTGTTAAATGCAGTGTTGACTGTGACCTCTGAGCTCAGAATGGAGCAGTGACAACAATTTGAAACAGGAGTAGTTAGGAAAAAGTATGATTCATTAATAGATAATAGTGGGATGACTTGACTTATTATAGAATATTTCTAAATACCTATTTGTTCTGTGCATACACCTGTAACATGTTTCCATTAGGAATCTGAATCTGTTATCTTCTCTTCAAATTTATTGTTCATTATTAATGATAAGTGTTTTTGTACATCCTTTGTTTTGATGGAAGACTGTGACTGACGTAGTGAAACTTGATTCATTTAGATGTGGGAAGAGTCCTGCTTTTAACATTCTCCACAGTGCCTTAATCATCAATGGCTCTTATGCATACAGATACATGTAAAATATAATATACAAATACAATAATCCTCCGATGTACCATCCGGGAAATTAATACCTTGCTTAGTTTACTTTTTCTGACTTCCAAGATGTTTAAAATATTGTATAGCAAATAGTATAGTTTCACTACTTACATTGAATTTTTTCACAATTTCTGCACCGTGGACTGTGGATTGGATTCCAAATACATATCATTGTATTTGTTTATTCAGGAGCTTCGTTCACATTTGGCCAAGCTCCAGTATCGAGACCATATGTGGACAGCTGGACAAGGGCAATATTTATACCTCAGCCATCCGTACATCTTGCCAGAAGTGGTCGAGTAATTCAGTGGCAATTTTATGCAAAACGGAATGGAACTGTGTATCTTCAAATCTGGAGGCCCCTATTTCCATCCGGTCGTTTTAAGCTAGTGGGACAGACAGTCTATACAACACGCAGTACTGGACGCAAGATTGTATCAGCTCGCCCAAACATTAATGCACTGCGTGGTGATGTAATAGGGTTTTATTTCCCAAGGTCAGCAGTTATTGCCTTTGATGGAACATCATGTAGCACACCCACTTTTGCTTACCTACGGAGACCAAGCTTGTATCAACGGAGAAATGGTGCCATTGTTTCATTCAAACGTTTGCCGAGGACAGGTTTTAGGCCTTGCAGGAGATATTCCATTAGAGCGACATTAAGGGCCACAGGTAGGCGAGATATGATAGTCTGAAGGTGAAATTAGGATATTGCTTAGTTCAGCTTCTGACCACTTTAGTAAAAAGGAGGATATTTTAATCCCAGATGACCAATGTAATGGAGAGGCAGTGTTGTAAAATGTTTGGAGGAAAATCGACAACTGCATTTAAAGTGATTACCATAACAAGATATGATAAATCCACAAAACTTGGTTTCCCACATTGAAGCTTGAAATAGGTTAAAAATGCAGGCACACTCTTCTTTAAGAAAGGGTGTTAAAAATTCGATGATTTATCAGACAGTATGACATATGCCAGTGTAAAAAGTATAGACATGCACAATAATGTCATTCATTGTTAAATGCAGTGTTGAATGTGACCTCTGAGCTCAGAATGGAGCAGTGACAACAATTTGAAACAGGAGTAGTTAGGAAAAAGTATGATTCATTAAAAGATAATAGTGGGATGACTTGACGTATTATAGAATATTTCTAAATACCTATTTGTTCTGTGCATACACCTGTAACATGTTTCCATTAGGAATCTGAATCTGTTATCTTCTCTTGAAATTTATTGTTCATTATTAATGATAAGTGTTTTTGTACATCCTTTGTTTTGATGGAAGACTGTGACTGACGTAGTGAAACTTGATTCATTTAGATGTGGGAAGAGTCCTGCTTTTAACATTCTCCACAGTGCCTTAATCATCAATGGCTCTTATGCATACAGATACATGTAAAATATAATATACAAATACAATAATCCTCCGATGTACCATCCGGGAAATTAATACCTTGCTTAGTTTACTTTTTCTGACTTCCAAGATGTTTAAAATATTGTATAGCAAATAGTATAGTTTCACTACTTACATTGAATTTTTTCACAATTTCTGCACCGTGGACTGTGGATTGGATTCCAAATACATATCATTGTATTTGTTTATTCAGGAACTTCGTTCACATTTGGCCAAGCTCCAGTATCGAGACCATATGTGGACAGCTGGACAAGGGCAATATTTATACCTCAGCCATCCGTACATCTTGCCAGAAGTGGTCGAGTAATTCAGTGGCAATTTTATGCAAAACGGAATGGAACTGTGTATCTTCAAATCTGGAGGCCCCTATTTCCATCCGGTCGTTTTAAGCTAGTGGGACAGACAGTCTATACAACACGCAGTACTGGACGCAAGATTGTATCAGCTCGCCCAAACATTAATGCACTGCGTGGTGATGTAATAGGGTTTTATTTCCCAAGGTCAGCAGTTATTGCCTTTGATGGAACATCATGTAGCACACCCACTTTTGCTTACCTACGGAGACCAAGCTTGTATCAACGGAGAAATGGTGCCATTGTTTCATTCAAACGTTTGCCGAGGACAGGTTTTAGGCCTTGCAGGAGATATTCCATTAGAGCGACATTAAGGGCCACAGGTAGGCGAGATATGATAGTCTGAAGGTGAAATTAGGATATTGCTTAGTTCAGCTTCTGACCACTTTAGTAAAAAGGAGGATATTTTAATCCCAGATGACCAATGTAATGGAGAGGCAGTGTTGTAAAATGTTTGGAGGAAAATCGACAACTGCATTTAAAGTGATTACCATAACAAGATATGATAAATCCACAAAACTTGGTTTCCCACATTGAAGCTTGAAATAGGTTAAAAATGCAGGCACACTCTTCTTTAAGAAAGGGTGTTAAAAATTCGATGATTTATCAGACAGTATGACATATGCCAGTGTAAAAAGTATAGACATGCACAATAATGTCATTCATTGTTAAATGCAGTGTTGAATGTGACCTCTGAGCTCAGAATGGAGCAGTGACAACAATTTGAAACAGGAGTAGTTAGGAAAAAGTATGATTCATTAAAAGATAATAGTGGGATGACTTGACGTATTATAGAATATTTCTAAATACCTATTTGTTTTGTGCATACACCTGTAACATGTTTCCATTAGGAATCTGAATCTGTTATCTTCTCTTGAAATTTATTGTTCATTATTTATGATAAGTGTTGTTGTACATCCTTTGTTTTGATGGAAGACTGTGACTGACGTAGTGAAACTTGATTCATTTAGATGTGGGAAGAGTCCTGCTTTTAACATTCTCCACAGTGCCTTAATCATCAATGGCTCTTATGCATACAGATACATGTAAAATATAATATACAAATAAAATAATCCTCCGATGTACCATCCGGGAAATTAATACCTTGCTTAGTTTACTTTTTCTGACTTCCAAGATGTTTAAAATATTGTATAGCAAATAGTATAGTTTCCCTACTTACATTGAATTTTTTCACAATTTCTGCACCGTGGACTGTGGATTGGATTCCAAATACATATCATTGTATTTGTTTATTCAGGAAGTTGGTTCACATTTGGCCAAGCTCCAGTATCGAGACCATATGTGGACAGCTGGACAAGGGCAATATTTATACCTCAGCCATCCGTACATCTTGCCAGAAGTGGTCGAGTAATTCAGTGGCAATTTTATGCAAAACGGAGTGGAACTGTGTATCTTCAAATCTGGAGGCCCCTATTTCCATCCGGTCGTTTTAAGCTAGTGGGACAGACAGTCTATACAACACGCAGTACTGGACGCAAGATTGTATCAGCTCGCCCAAACATTAATGCACTGCGTGGTGATGTAATAGGGTTTTATTTCCCAAGGTCAGCAGTTATTGCCTTTGATGGAACATCATGTAGCACACCCACTTTTGCTTACCTACGGAGACCAAGCTTGTATCAACGGAGAAATGGTGCCATTGTTTCATTCAAACGTTTGCTGAGGACAGGTTTTAGGCCTTGCAGGAGATATTCCATTAGAGCGACATTAAGGGCCACAGGTAGGCGAGATATGATAGTCTGAAGGTGAAATTAGGATATTGCTTAGTTCAGCTTCTGACCACTTTAGTAAAAAGGAGGATATTTTAATCCCAGATGACCAATGTAATGGAGAGGCAGTGTTGTAAAATGTTTGGAGGAAAATCGACAACTGCATTTAAAGTGATTACCATAACAAGATATGATAAATCCACAAAACTTAGTTTCCCACATTGAAGCTTGAAATAGGTTAAAAATGCAGGCACACTCTTCTTTAAGAAAGGGTGTTAAAAATTCGATGATTTATCAGACAGTATGACATATGTCAGTGTAAAAAGTATAGACATGCACAATAATGTCATTCATTGTTAAATGCAGTGTTGACTGTGACCTCTGAGCTCAGAATGGAGCAGTGACAACAATTTGAAACAGGAGTAGTTAGGAAAAAGTATGATTCCTTAATAGATAATAGTTGGATGACTTGACGTATTATAGAATATCATTTGTGGATTTCACCTTGATATTGGTAAAAGACTACCAAGAATAGGATAAGTATGCTTTTACATGACATTACAGGTGGTAACGATACAAGATGAAAAGATATAGATGTTTTGTTATTAAAGTTTATGTGGAGAGGTATTTCTTGAAGAACTGTACGATTTGCAGGTTTACAGAACTATCCAATTAATGGAGGTTGGTCATCATGGGGCAGATGGTCGCCTTGTTCCAAAACATGTGGGAGAGGTTACAAGATTCGAAGAAGGAGCTGTACTAATCCTCGACCACAACGTGGTGGACGTTATTGTGTGGGCTTATCATACAACAAAATTACCTGTTATATCAGAAGAACTTGCACAGGTAACACAATTGCTGAAAGTAGAATTTTCTAAAACATGGATTTCACTTGCATAGTTTATTTTTTCAGCTGCACAGAAAGTACATTATGAAGATATTTCTAAATACCTATTTGTTTTGTGCATACACCTATAACATGTTTCCATTAGGAACCTGAATGTGTTATCTTCTCTTGAAATTTATTGTTCATTATTAATGATAAGTGTTGTTGTACATTCTTTGTTTTGATGGAAGACTGTGACTGACGTAGTGAAACTTGATTCATTTAGATGTGGGAAGTAGTCCTGCTTTTAATATTCTCCACAGTGCCTTAATCATCGATGGCTCTTATGCATACAGTTACATGTAAAATATAATATACAAATAAAATAATCCTCCGATGTACCATCCAGAAAATTAATACCTTGCTTAGTTTACTTTTTCTGACTTTCAAGATGTTTAAAATATTGTATAGCAAATAGTATAGTTTCACTACTTACACTGAATTTTTCATGATTTCTGCACCTTGGACTGTGGATTGGATTCCAAATACACATCATTGTATTTGTTTATTCAGGAACTTGGTTCACATTTGGCCAAGCTCCAGTATTGAGACCATATGTGGACAGCTGGACAAGGGCAATATTTATACTTCAGCCATCCGTACATCTTGCCAGAAGTGGTCAAGTAATTCAGTGGCAATTTTATGCAAAACGGAGTGGAACTGTGTATCTTCAAATCTGGAGGCCCCTATTATCATCCGGTCGTTTTAAGCTAGTGGGACAGACAGTCTATACAACACGCAGTTCTGGACGCAAGATTGTATCAGCTCGCCCAAACATTAATGCACTGCGTGGTGATGTAATAGGGTTTTATTTCCCAAGGTCAGCAGTTATTGCCTTTGATGGAACATCATGTAGCACACCCACTTTTGCTTACCTACGGAGACCAAGCTTGTATCAACGGAGAAATGGTGCCATTGTTTCATTCAAGCGTTTGCTGAGGACAGGTTTTAGGCCTTGCAGGAGATATTCCATTAGAGCGACATTAAGGGCCACAGGTAGGCGAGATATGATAGTCTGAAGGTGAAATTAGGATATTGCTTAGTTCAGCTTCTGACCACTTTAGTAAAAAGGAGGATATTTTAATCCCAGATGACCAATGTAATGGAGAGGCAGTGTTGTAAAATGTTTGGAGGAAAATCGACAACTGCATTTAAAGTGATTACCATAACAAGATATGATAAATCCACAAAACTTGGTTTCCCACATTGAAGCTTGAAATAGGTTGAAAATGCAGGCACACTCTTCTTTAAGAAAGGGTGTTAAAAATTTGATGGAACATCATGTAGCACACCCACTTTTGCTTACCTACGGAGACCAAGCTTGTATCAACGGAGAAATGGTGCCATTGTTTCATTCAAACGTTTGCTGAGGACAGGTTTTAGGCCTTGCAGGAGATATTCCATTAGAGCTACATTAAGGGCCACAGGTAGGTGAGATATGATAGTCTGAAGGTGAAATTAGGATATTGCTTAGTTCAGCTTCTGACCACTTTAGTTAAAAGGAGGATATTTTAATCCCAGATGACCAATGTAATGGAGAGGCAGTGTTGTAAAATGTTTGGAGGAAAATCGACAACTGCATTTAAAGTGATTACCATAACAAGATATGATAAATCCACAAAACTTGGTTTCCCACATTGAAGCTTGAAATAGGTTAAAAATGCAGGCACACTCTTCTTTAAGAAAGGGTGTTAAAAATTCGATGATTTATCAGACAGTATGACATATGTCAGTGTAAAAAGTATAGACATACACAATAATGTCATTCATTGTTAAATGCAGTGTTGACTGTGACCTCTGAGCTCAGAATGGAGCAGTGACAACAATTTGAAACAGGAGTAGTTAGGAAAAAGTATGATTCCTTAATAGATAATAGTTGGATGACTTGACGTATTATAGAATATCATTTGTGGATTTCACCTTGATTTTGGTAAAAGACTACCAAGAATAGGATAAGTATGCTTTTACATGACATTACAGGTGGTAACGATACAAGATGAAAAGATATAGATGTTTTGTTATTAAAGTTTATGTGGAGAGGTATTTCTTGAAGAACTGTACGATTTGCAGGTTTACAGAACTATCCAATTAATGGAGGTTGGTCATCATGGGGCAGATGGTCGCCTTGTTCCAAAACATGTGGGAGAGGTTACAAGATTCGAAGAAGGAGCTGTACTAATCCTCGACCACAACGTGGTGGACGTTATTGTGTGGGCTTATCATACAACAAAATTACCTGTTATATCAGAAGAACTTGCACAGGTAACACAATTGCTGAAAGTAGAATTTTCTAAAACATGGATTTCACTTGCATAGTTTATTTTTTCAGCTGCACAGAAAGTACATTATGAAGATATTTCTAAATACCTATTTGTTTTGTGCATACACCTATAACATGTTTCCATTAGGAACCTGAATGTGTTATCTTCTCTTGAAATTTATTGTTCATTATTAATGATAAGTGTTGTTGTACATTCTTTGTTTTGATGGAAGACTGTGACTGACGTAGTGAAACTTGATTCATTTAGATGTGGGAAGTAGTCCTGCTTTTAATATTCTCCACAGTGCCTTAATCATCGATGGCTCTTATGCATACAGTTACATGTAAAATATAATATACAAATAAAATAATCCTCCGATGTACCATCCAGAAAATTAATACCTTGCTTAGTTTACTTTTTCTGACTTTCAAGATGTTTAAAATATTGTATAGCAAATAGTATAGTTTCACTACTTACACTGAATTTTTCATGATTTCTGCACCTTGGACTGTGGATTGGATTCCAAATACACATCATTGTATTTGTTTATTCAGGAACTTGGTTCACATTTGGCCAAGCTCCAGTATTGAGACCATATGTGGACAGCTGGACAAGGGCAATATTTATACCTCAGCCATCCGTACATCTTGCCAGAAGTGGTCAAGTAATTCAGTGGCAATTTTATGCAAAACGGAGTGGAACTGTGTATCTTCAAATCTGGAGGCCCCTATTTCCATCCGGTCGTTTTAAGCTAGTGGGTCAGACAGTCTATACAACACGCAGTTCTGGACGCAAGATTGTATCAGCTCGCCCAAACATTAATGCACTGCGTGGTGATGTAATAGGGTTTTATTTCCCAAGGTCAGCAGTTATTGCCTTTGATGGAACATTATGTAGCACACCCACTTTTGCTTACCTATGGAGACCAAGCTTGTATCAACGGAGAAATGGTGCCATTGTTTCATTCAAACGTTTGCCGAGGACAGGTTTTAGGCCTTGCAGGAGATATTCCATTAGAGCGACATTAAGGGCCACAGGTAGGCGAGATATGATAGTCTGAAGGTGAAATTAGGATATTGCTTAGTTCAGCTTCTGACCACTTTAGTAAAAAGGAGGATATTTTAATCCCAGATGACCAATGTAATGGAGAGGCAGTGTTGTAAAATGTTTGGAGGAAAATCGACAACTGCATTTAAAGTGATTACCATAACAAGATATGATAAATCCACAAAACTTGGTTTCCCACATTGAAGCTTGAAATAGGTTAAAAATGCAGGCACACTCTTCTTTAAGAAAGGGTGTTAAAAATTCGATGATTTATCAGACAGTATGACATATGCCAGTGTAAAAAGTATAGACATGCACAATAATGTCATTCATTGTTAAATGCAGTGTTGACTGTGACCTCTGAGCTCAGAATGGAGCAGTGACAACAATTTGAAACAGGAGTAGTTAGGAAGAAGTATGATTCATTAAAAGATAATAGTGGGATGACTTGACGTATTATAGAATATTTCTAAATACCTATTTGTTTTGTGCATACACCTGTAACATGTTTCCATTAGGAATCTGAATCTGTTATCTTCTCTTGAAATTTATTGTTCATTATTTATGATAAGTGTTGTTGTACATCCTTTGTTTTGATGGAAGACTGTGACTGACGTAGTGAAACTTGATTCATTTAGATGTGGGAAGAGTCCTGCTTTTAACATTCTCCACAGTGCCTTAATCATCAATGGCTCTTATGCATACAGTTACATGTAAAATATAATATACAAATAAAATAATCCTCCGATGTACCATCCAGGAAATTAATACTTTACTTAGTTTACTTTTTCTGACTTCCAAGATGTTTAAAATATTGTATAGCAAATAGTATAGTTTCACTACTTACATTGAATTTTTTCACAATTTCTGCACCGTGGACTGTGGATTGGATTCCAAATACATATCATTGTATTTGTTTATTCAGGAACTTCGTTCACATTTGGCCAAGCTCCAGTATCGAGACCATATGTGGACAGCTGGACAAGGGCAATATTTATACCTCAGCCATCCGTACATCTTGCCAGAAGTGGTCAAGTAATTCAGTGGCAATTTTATGCAAAACGGAGTGGAACTGTGTATCTTCAAATCTGGAGGCCCCTATTTCCATCCGGTCGTTTTAAGCTAGTGGGACAGACAGTCTATACAACACGCAGTACTGGACGCAAGATTGTATCAGCTCGCCCAAACATTAATGCACTGCGTGGTGATGTAATAGGGTTTTATTTCCCAAGGTCAGCAGTTATTGCCTTTGATGGAACATCATGTAGCACACCCACTTTTGCTTACCTACGGAGACCAAGCTTGTATCAACGGAGAAATGGTGCCATTGTTTCATTCAAACGTTTGCTGAGGACAGGTTTTAGGCCTTGCAGGAGATATTCCATTAGAGCGACATTAAGGGCCACAGGTAGGCGAGAGATGATAGTCTGAAGGTGATATTAGGATATTGCTTAGTTCAGCTTCTGACCACTTCAGTAAAAAGGAGGATATTTTAATCCTGGATGACTAATGTAATGGAGAGACAGTGTTGTAAAATGTTTGGAGGAAAATCGACAACTGCATTAAAAGTGATTACCAGAACAAGAATGTAGAGAACTGCCTGTTTCTTTCTTTTGAACCTAACATGTGGAGAGCTGCCTTCTTTAACCTACCATGTGGAGAGCTGCCTTCTTGTTTTCTTTTTAACCTACCCTGTGGAGAGCTGTCTGATTCTTGTCTTTGACCTCCCATGTAAACATCCCTACAATAAATGATGAATCAAGCAAGATGTTGTTGTGTTATGATGTAGAATTGCAAGAGTGAAATGTGCCTCCCGGCCCGTTTTGTGGATCAGTTCACAGTTTCGCCACCAGATGGCATTGAGGTTTTGCCACAAGTGAAACAATTGCCGGAAATTTGTTGCTGTTGTCTGATATTAGTGGAAAATTTGATTTAAACCAGAAGGTGTTCCTTGTAATATGAAGAGGTAAGATGCTCTTCCCCTGAGGAGTTGAAATTGGAAGAAGTTTGCCATTTAGAACCCCAAATTTCAGTACAATGCATGACAACATTGAGTGTATTGGTTGCTATGGGAGCCATGTTGGAAACGATGTAAACAATGAGACGCAACCCGCACATTTTGCCTGATCGTCCTTTTAATTCATTAGATTTATTGGGAAAACTATATCAAAAGTGAAGATTAATTACTGATGAGTCAACCACATAACTGGTAGAGGTGGAATGTGAAATAAAATAGGTTCAACGGACCATTTTTGTGAAGTGCACCAAATCAATTTTGCCTTCTTAAAATCCATATCACGTGATGCATGAAGTATTGGGTAATGCCTCATAATTTTACTGTTTAAATGTTATTCTTCATATTATTTATCATACAATTGCAAGGAAGAACACCTTACAAATGAGCAGGGAATGATTCATGAAGAAGAAAACATGAAATAAACCAAGAAAGGATGCAACTATTTTCTTTACTAATTATCATATGGGAGGTGCGTTGTGGGAAACATTACAGTATAAAAAGAATTTCTGTGAAGTGCACCAAATCAATTTTGCCTTCTTAAAATCCATATCACGTGATGCATGAAGTATTGGGTAATTCCTCATAATTTTACTGTTTAAATGTTATTCTTCATATTATTTATCATACAATTGCAAGGAAAAACACCTTACAAATGAGCAGGGAATGATTCATGAAGATGAAAACATGAAATAAACCAAGAAAGGATGCAACTATTTTCTTTACTAATTATCATATGGGAGGTGCATTGTGGGAAACATTACAGTATAAAAAGAGCTGGATTCAGGAGAGAGGGGAATCTAGCTTTTGACTTGGTGAGGTAAACACCACAACTTACCCCCCCCCCCGATACCTGATGGTACCCGATGATACCCGATGATACCCAACATAGCCTTATATTTCCTTATATACCACTTGCAGAGTATTTATTTGATGTTTATTGAAGTACCCCATGATACCCAATGGTACCCGATGATACCCGATGATACCCAACATAGCCTTATATTTCCTTATATACCACTTGTAGAGTATTTATTTGATGTTTATTGAAGTACCCCATGCTACCCCATGGTACCCGATGATACCCAATGGTACCCGATGATACCCAAAAGAGCCTTATATTTCCTTATATACCACTTGTAGAGTATTTGTTTGATGTTTATTGAAGTACCCCATGATACCCAATGGTAACCGATGATAACCGATGATACCTGACAGAGCCTTATATTTCCTTATATACCACTTGTAGAGTATTTATTTGATGTTTATTGAAGTACCCCATGCTACCCGATGGTACCCGGTGATACCCGATGGTACCCGATGATACCGGACAGAGCCTCATAGTTCCTAATATACCACTTGTAGAGTATTTATTTGATGTTTATTGAAGTACCCCATGCTACCTGATGGTACCCAACGGTACCCGATGATACCCGACAGAGCTTTATATTTCCTTGTATATGCCTTGTTGAGTATTTAGTTGGTGTTTATTGAAGTACCCCATGCTACCCGATGATACTCGATAGTACCCGATGATACCCTATAGAGCTTAAAACTGATTGAGAATTATTTAGAGAGAGTTTGAATTTTGCAGAGATTCTTAATGAAAAATAGAGTGCTATTTTAACATCACTGACTGTCAATTGTCATATTTCATGAAATTCATTGGATGATAATTAGGATCATTGAACTGATCTTGCTGTTGACTCAGTGGTTCTGGGTATTCAAAGATTATTCAAGAATATCCACTCCTGAAGATTGACACAACTATCCACTCTTCAGTACCCTGTAGATCCAATCTGTAGAAGATTCTACAACATTGAGGTGACTCCCGAAGTCAAGGGAAATAAAATTCGATTCAGATTGAGAGTTGGAGAGCAAAGTGAATCCTGGTCCAATCTACTGCCCTGAAGATTTAATTGTGGCAGAAGTTGTGAATGTGTATGCCTGAGTACATTGTGATGAGAGGTTGATGTTCAGATGGTCTCGTTACCAGTTTAATAAATGAAAATTAGCAACTGAACTCTTGAGCTGGATTCCTCTCGCAGATGATGAAGAATAGTGGATGCTGAAATTCCAAGTGTTGACTAGTATTGTCAGAACCAGGAGCATATCTTATTTGATGAGAAATACAGAACCACATGTAAAGAGATAATATTTTAAAGTAAATTTAAGTAATTTTCAGAGATATTTACCCTGAACTTTCTGGTGATTGTTCAAGACATTAATCACAACTGGACTGTCGTCGCAAGAAATAACAAGGCCAAGACTTTGAATTTTGTGTATTTCAACGTTTATTAAAAATGGAATTCATTGTTTTGTACTTCCGGGTCGCAGTTAATTATTTGCATGAAAGGGAGTGATTGAGAAATTGACTGTTGAGGAACGAATAGGTAGACCTTGCCCAAATCCAAGAAATCATTAATCCCCTCAATCCAGTATATCGTTACATTATTTTTGGTGGCAGTGGTGGGATATGCAAATTAGCATATCCAGTGATACGACCCAGACATTTTGAAGGTAGGATTTAGGAATCTAAACTTATACGATGAGCCAAAGGAATTTGAGGTCCCACACGCATGTGGGTCACAGTGATGTTGTTGAGAACCACGAGGGTAGCCCTAGTGGAATTGAGAAGGGTGTATTGGTCCAGGTGAGTGAAAGTGGAAACAATCCAAGGAACCAATCCCAAGAGTCTACCTCAGTCATAATTGAGAATAATATACCTGAAGGTATGGGATCTTCTAGAGAGGACCAAATGAATGATATGGGAATGAAGATGGTTTCCATTGGGAATCCAATGTCAGAGGCAGGTGTTAGCCCTGTAGCGCTCACCTGTCCACAAGGTGTGAATGAAACTTCAGTTTCTCATGTTAGTAATGGATCATTTGCTGGGGGATCCACTTATCCACAAAGTGCAAGGAACACTTGACCTTCCCATATAAGTGGGGGATCCACTGTTGCTCAGACTTATTGGATGGGAAGAATGGGTCCATCAATTGCTTCAACCTTCACAACTCCTTCTTGTTGGAGTATGGCTGGGTCTAGGAATTGTAACCCTGATGCCTCCCTTAGGAACCTACAAACTGGTGGGCATACACTCCATGAAAGTGCACTCCACAGGGGTGCAGGAGATACTGACATCAATGCAAATCTCCATTCAAGAAATAAAGAATCTGCGGACTGTCATATGAGATAACACAGAGGGTGGGGAAAACTCTCCAAACCATGGCAGAGAACATGCTAACTGTAGCAAGTGGCGATAGGTCCTTTCCCATTGAGAACAGGGAGAACAATGGACGTGCCATGTCAAGTACTGACAGAGGTAGGGAAAAGCAGACTAGGGACCCAGAGGTCAGTAATCAGGTCTGCCAGTCTAGAAGAAGACAAAGGTCAAGGAGACATCATAGCTCCAGTTCTAGCTCTTCTGATAGAGAATTTGCCAGTAGTTTAGAATTTAATAATAGTTCCACCAGACCCAGTTATCAAAGAAGTAATGGTATTAAGATACCCCCATATACTGGGAAAGATTCATGGACAGTGTGGCACACTCGTTTCATGGATATAGCTGACAGGCGAGGCTGGAACACTGAAGAGAAGTTGGACCAACTCGTACCCCGCCTACAAGGTCAGGCTGGGGAACTTGTGTTCGGACAGCTGACCCGTGCTGCGAGACGTGACTATAGTAGCCTGGTCAAAGAGCTGAAGAATCGTTTTAGGGTTGTGGAAACCGCTAAAACCTACCAAGCCAAGTTTAGCAATCGCGAACAAAAGCCTGGGGAGAAGATTGAAGACTATGCGGCATATCTTAAAAGACTTTATGATGAGGCCTTCCACTCTAGGGACGGTACTACACGCAGAGAAGATATTCTAAGAAAATTTTTAGATGGTCTTCACAATGAACAAGTACCGTTCCATGTGGAATATGTCAAGGAACCAACTGACAAAGATGAAGCCGTCTACGAAGTTGTGAACTTCTTAGAGACTAAACTCAGGGTCAACTTCAATGGTGTGGATAGTGAGAAGCACTCCAAAAGACCCACAAGGGTTTTGAAGGAAGACTCTGATTCTGATGGTATATCCCCAGAAAGGGCTGCTCGGGCTCCTGGTCGATCAAAAGGAGATGTAAAAACAAATGAATCAAAGAACCCACCAAAGACAGGCTCAGTGGAAAAGAAAACTGAGGGAAACAAACCTGAGTCTGGACTGAATAAAGTACCAAATAATTGCTTAGAAGACATGAGAAGGATGATGGAGGAAGTGGCTAAATCCAATTCTAGCCTCCAATCCAGAATCCAGGAACTTGAACAACAGGTTAAGACTAAAGAAAAACATCAACCACAACACAGGAAAGGGGGATGGCAGGGGAATCAAAGGCAGAATTCCCAGAGGACACAGCAACCTAATAAGTGGTCTGAGCAAAATGACAACACTAGGAAGTGCTTCAGGAGTGGAAACCCAGATCACTTCATACGGGAATGCCCTTTTCCTACAGTAATTGGGCAACTTAAGGTGACTACCCAGCATGCAGGGTATCATTCTTCCAGAAGACAAAACCAACCTCTGGTTGTTTAAACCAGTCAAACTGGTATGGGAGTAACTAGTGAGGCTCCTTTCTTCACACCACGTTCTGGCAATAATCAAACAAACTAATGGGGGATCATTCCTGTGGCCAAGGAATGTCCCAAATCAACAATGGCCAATATGTAGTTGATGATCTTAGTGAAAATAACTCTGAATTTGAAAGTGACTTAATTGAAGTCGAAACAATAAGGAGGAAACTACCACAATATGCAGGCATTTATGTTCAGGAGGTGGTACAAGATATTGAAGTGATGATTACAATAGATACAGGTGCAATATCCACAATTGTATCCAGTTTGGTCTTTGAAGCAATACCTGAAGCACAGCGTCCAACAGTGAAGTTATGTTCAAGGAAAAGGCTGGTCAATGCCGATGGGAAACCTATAGAGTACAAAGGACAAGCTCAACTTCAACTTCAATTAGGAAAAGTCCTCATTGACAAAGTAGTTATGGTGGCCAGTATAGAAGACGAAGTTTTGTTAGGAGCAGATATACTTCTTAAAGACCCAACTGGACCTGCAGATTTGATTCTGAGCAAAGGGCAGATGGTGTTTAGAGGTGTTCAAATCCCTGTAGAAAGGGTAGGGATGAGTCAATCAATTAGGAGGGCACATGTGGCTGATGACTATGACGTGCCAGGTTTGAGTGAAGTTGTGTTAGATGTTTTTGTAGATAATATTGGGGATGCTTCAAGAGATAAATGTTTATTAATTGAAGTGTCTCCCGTATTCACTGAACACCACCAACTGGTGCAAGCACCTAGTTTAGTTGATTTAACCGACCATACCACAGGTATGGTCAGGGTGTTCAACCCATTTCCTCATCCAGTGACAGTCAAACAATATACTGTCATTGGTTTTGCCACTGAGGTCAATCCATCAGAGACTGATACTTTATTTCATGAAGAATATGAAGGTGAAAGTGGTAACTTTAACACCTATAGAAGGGTAGTCTTACAAAACCCTCAGATAGATAGAATAAGGGAAAAGCATGAAAAGTCACCCTCTAGCAAACAAAGTGTTACAGGAATTGGTAAGGTTCCTTCCCACCTTGAGGACTTGTACACAGAAACTGTTGAGTCAAGGACAGAGAAGGAAAAGAAAAGGGTAGGTGAGATGTTATTGAGGTATAAAGATGTATTATCCAGAGATGAAGGTAATTTAGGTCTGACACATCTGGTGATGCATGAGATTGACACAGGGAATGCCAGACCAATCAAACAGCCACCCAGAAGAATTCCTCTAGCATTTGCCGGGGAAGATCAAGAAGCAGTACAAAATTGTTGAGACAGGGGTCAGTACGTCCATCAAGCTCCCCATGGGCCTCCCCTATTTGTCTAGTGAGGAAGAAGGACGGCTCAGTTCGACCATGTGTAGACTATAGGCGAGTCAATGTACTAACAAAGAAAGATGCATACCCCTTACCTAATACACAAGATTGTCTCGATTCTGTTCCTGGGGCAACCCTGTTCTCAACCTTAGACGTCACCTCAGCCTACAACCAGGTCCCTATATGTCAGGAGGACATACCTAAGACAGCTTTTGCTACCAGGTGTGGGCTGTATGAATGTACAACCATGCCATTTGGTTTGACGAATGCCCCTGCGACTTTTCAACGTCTAATGGAGATAGCTCTCAGTGGCCTTCAATGGCAAACATGCCTAATTTACCTAGATGATGTGATTGTGTATGGGAGGAATTGTGAGGAACATATTCATCGCCTGGCCGACGTCCTCGAGAGGATCCAGAGGGCAGGGTTGAAGTTGAAGCCCCAAAAGTGTCACTTTTTTCAACAGGAAGTAACATTTTGGGGACATGTTATTAGTGCTAGTGGGGTTCTCCCAAATCCTGACAATGTGAAAAAGATAAAAGAGTTACCAGTTCCAAAGTCTGTTACTGATGTCAGGTCCTTTCTGGGAATGGGGAATTATTATAGAAGATTTATAAAAGACTTCTCAAAAATAGTTCTCCCACTAGTGGCTCTTACCAAGAAAGGTAATAAATTTATCTGGACCTTGGAGTGCCAGAATACCTTTGATAAGATAAAGGGCATTCTTTCTGGACCTGAAGTGATGGCTTACCTTTGTGATGAAGGACATTTTGTATTGGACACAGACGCAAGTGACCAAAGCCTTGGGGCTGTCCTTTCACAATGTCAGAATGGTGTAGAGAGGGTGATAGCGTATGGGAGTAAAACCCTTAATAAAGCAGAGAAAAACTATTGCGTTACTGATCGAGAGTTGTTGGCTGTTAAGTTTTTCATTATCCATTACAAGCACTATTTACTTGGGCATCACTTCACAGTTAGGTCTGATCATCAAGCCCTTAGGTGGCTGCTTAGTTTAAAGGATCCAAAGAATAGAATTGCTCGGTGGATCGAGGATCTCTCAGCATTCGACTTTGTAGTGGAATATCGTCCTGGGAAAAAGCATGGTAATGCTGATTTTATGTCCAAGTGTAATCCACGAGAGTGTGAATGTGATAAAGAGGAGTCACAGATTTCCTTGAGATGTGGACCGTGCAAAAGATGCACAAAGAGGGGGATGGACATGCAGAGCTCACTTCCAGTGAAGGAAGAAGTGGTCAGAGTGGTAACCTGTAGCTCTGAAGAACCCAAACTATTGACTAGGTGTAGTCAGATGCTGCAGTTAGGGTGGAGAAATATGGTGAATCTGTTAATGATATTGTCGTGTTTCTTCACTCTCATGGGTCCACCACACAGGATTAAACATGATGCTGTCTGCTGTAGAATGAGTGATGTTATGGGGGTCAAACCCTCTAGAAACAAATGTTCCAGAATCCTAAAAGATGACGGGAGGACAAGGCGCAAGCTGTTGAAGTTCTTAAAGTTGCTGGTTAAGGATATCTTACTATGGTTTCAACATGCTTTTATGAAAGTTCAGAGTCTTACAAAGAGGAATTGTTGTATAAGTGATTGTGTTAGAGTCAACCACCAACGTGGTTGGGCTTTTCCTTATTCTGTGAAAATTTTGAGAAAAAAACAACTGGACGATAGAGATATATCCCCAGTTCTTAAGTGGGTAGAGGCAGGACAAAGACCTTTTGGGCAAGAAGCATGCCAGTCGAGTCCAGCCACCTGACATTATTGGAATTTATGGTCCAGTTTGAAAGTTGAAGATGGAGTTTTGTTTAAAGAGTTCAAGTGTAGGGATGGGACTGGAGTACATCTCCAATTTTTGGTGCGTAATACTATGAAGAAATAAATTATGAAAGAAATGCATGATAGTCTTTTATCGGGGCATCTTGAAAAGAAAAAAGACAAAAGAGAAAACACTACAGCGTTTCTATTGGTTTGGTCTGGGGGAAGATCTAAAAATTTGGGTCGCAAGGTGTCACCGGTGTGGTATGGTTAAACCTTTGGGAAAATCTGCTAGGGCACCATTAGGAAAGATGAAAGTGGGTGCACCATTAGACAGATTGTCGACTGATGTATTGGGACCTCTTCCAGAGACGCCCAGGGGAAATAAATTTGTATTAGTAGTGTCAGACAACTTTAGTAAATGGGTGGAAATTTTTGCCGTCCCGGATTTTACGGCAAAGACATGTGCAGACCGAATCCTCAATGAAGTTGTGGCTCGATACGGGTGTCCCTATGACATGCATTCGGATCAGGGGAGGAACTATGAAAGCAGTATATTTAAAGAGCTATGCCGTCTCCTAGAGATCCGGAAAACTCGAACCTCTCCAGGGAACCCTCGATGTAATGGACAGACCGAATGCTTTAATAAAACTCTTGTACAGGTGATAAAGGCCTATTTGAAAGGCCAAGATAGAGAGTGGGATCGTAATTTGGGCTGCCTTGCAGCCGCATATCGGGCAACAGTACATGAGAGTACCTGTTTAACTCCGAATTTACTGATGCTTGCCAGGGAGGTTAGGTTGCCAGCGGAAATTATGTTTGGGTCCGCTACCACTCAACTTGGTGAAGACATTACCACATACGGTGATTACATAGACCAATTGCGAAGTAGGATGCAAAAAGCTCATGAGGTCGCTCGTAAACATCTGCATCAAGCTGCAAAGCGCCAAAAGCAAGACTATGATGCTAAGTTGTCTTTCCACTCCTATGCCATAGGTGATATGGTTTGGTTCCTAACTGACAGTGGACAATTGAACATAGCCCCCAAACTCTGTTGTCCTTATGAAGGTCCTTATGTCATCATTACCAAACATAATGACTTGAACTATACAATCCAATTAGATGCCTCAGGTCGAACCCGACTTGTCCACCATAACCGACTGAAACCTTATGAAGGTGACATTAAATTAAATTGGGCCCAGAAGGCAGTAAACAAGCAAAACAAACATAAAAAGCCAAGAAGCAGCCACTGAGTAAGGTGGTTGGGTGTTCTTCCTTGTAATAAAGATGTCAGTTTACTGAGTAATACTTTGTACAATTTGGATGCATTTCTTTATCCTTTTTTTTTTTAGAAACATGGGTCAAGAGGCAGCAACTGAGGCTAGAAAGAAGGGGGGCTGAGTACACGTGTGCACACATAGTGGTTGTGGATATCATGGTGAGGCACACAATAAGAGTTTTTTAAAGCGGGTCCAGGCAAAAGCTCACCTGGCAAGTAAACATCTGATTATCCTGCATGAAGCTCCAGATGGCTTCACCCGAGCCGGAATTGATATTGAACTGGTACCAAACCATGCAAGACCTCTAGAGAAAGAAGAAACCCTGGAACATTACAAGGAGAGATCCCAAGCTAATGAGACCCCGGATGTTACTCCACGTTGCAGCACTCAGCCGAGCCAGGTGAATCACACAGAGACTCCAGAGGCATGTGCATCCGCTTCAAGGGATAATATGGCTGCTGCTAAGTTGCCGCCACAAGTTTTGCAGTTAATCGGCTCCAGTCCTGAATTGTTGGAAGTGTTGACGAACATGGCTTGTCCGAACCAAACCCAGAAAAGACCCCATGCTGAGGCCAATGGAGTGATGGTTTCCAAGAAGCGACAGAGAACCCTGAGCGGTAGTTCTAGTGATTCCGATGGTGAGGAGTTCCACCTGAACCTCCACGCTTCAGAGTTTTCTGACATCGATGGTCCTGAAGACATTGCAGCACCAGAAATGCCACCCCCAAAGGTAGCCCTCACCATACCAAACAGACCCCAGGTCAAACCAGTCTCATCAATGGAGGATGGATAGAAGCCAGTGGTGATGAGCAATCCACCCTTCAAAGTAAAGGAGATGAGACAGGCGAGATGAATGAAGACAATCAGGATGATGAAGGCAATCAGGATGATGAAGACAATCGGGATGATGAAGACGATCGAGATGATGACGACGATCAGAGTGATGATGATGATCAAGAGGAAAGTGCCTCTGGAGAACCCCTGATACCATCCAAAGAGGAACACCAAAACCAAAGTCTATCTGACGTAGATGTTGTCGAGAAGATGGTTGTGGAGGACTCCAACAAAGGCCAAGACAAGCAGCCCTTGTTTCCCTCCCCTATAAAGATGAGAGAACGCCATGAACAGGCTGATGTAAGCAAGTCTGTGGACAATTTTCCATCAACTGACGAATCTACCCAAGTAGATTTCACCGGTCCGGGTTTTGAAAGGCAGCAGAGCATACCTGTGAATCAAGTACAGATGATAGTGGAGCAGACGGTGAAGGCAGTCTCAAGTGAGGAAGTCAGAGCCGCCCGTTTGCAGCCAATACCGCCGAATCAGGACATGTTACAAGTTTTTGACCATTTGATGGACATACTAAACCGGATGTCGAAAACCACAGAGTATTTAAAAGAGGTGACTAAAAAGAATGAAGAAGAACGGAGATGGAGGCAGCAGCTTCTGGGAAGCCTCAACCAACTAAATCAAAACATAAATGCGTTCAACAAAGAGAACCAGAAGAATCAGTGCTTAAACAAACAAGCCATAGAGGTTATAAGAGCAGTGGGTTCAAAGGTGGAGGCCAGCTCCAACTCCCTCAGAGGTTTAGTCCATGCCTTGATTGACTCCCAGAAAGGATTGTGCAATCAAATGACCTTGCAAGCACAAGCCTTCCTATCTGCACATTCACAGTTTGCCGGGTTGGTAGAAAACGAGGCAAGAGGAGGTCAAACTACTGGGCTGGTATGCCACTTAATAGGCCTGAAAGAGATTGATGCTAACCAAAGTTTGGATGTACGGCGAGTCTTCATGCCACCCGAGGTGTCACCGAAGGATCATCAATGGGGGTCCAAGAAAACGAGCATCATGGAGACAGCTACCATCAGTACTAAGACAACAAGCCAAAAGACAAAGACTGCCCACAGCCATAAGTCCAGTAAGAAGGCGAGCCAACAGACTAAGTGTGATCAGAAAGAGAATGATGTCACCAAGATAAAGAGCCAAGTGCACAAACCGCAAGTTGCCCTGGAAGATCCACCCTTCATGATGAGCCCAGACGGAGGACTCAATAGATGAGGGATGTAAGGCGAAACCTGTATCATGATGAGAAGAAGAAAACTTCAAAGCAGAATGCCAAAACCACTGTTGACATTGTGTTCTGACTGTTTAAACAAACTGTTGCTGATATTCCAATGTGAAGCTGTTCAGAGACTGCAACTTCCAATCTTGACTTCCATGTGAAGCTGTTCAGGGACTGTAGTTCCCAATATAGACTTGAATGTGAAGCCTTTAAATACTGTATTTTCCAATTCTTGACTTCAGTGTGAAGGTGATCAGAGACTGTATTTTCCCATACAGACTTCAATGAGAATCTGTTTAGGGACGTTTTTCCAATATTGACTTTATAATGATTCATCTTGATTGTCTCAAAAACATGAGGACATGGTTTTTTTTGAGACAGGGGGATAATGTAGAGAACTGCCCGATTCTTTCTTTTTAACCTACCATGTGCAGAGCTGCCTTCTTGTTTTCTTTTTAACCTACACTGTGGAGAACTGCCTGATTCTTGTCTTTGACCTCCCATGTAAATATCCCCACATTGAATGATGAATCAAACAAAATGTTATTGTGTTATGATGTAGAATTGCAAGAGTGAAATGTGCCTCCATGCCCGTCTTGTGGATGAGTTCACAGTTTCGCCACCAGATGGCATTGAGGTTTTGCCACAAGTGAAACAATTGCCGGAAATTAGTTGCTGTCGTCTGATATTAGTGGAAAATTTGATTTAAACCAGAAGGTGTTCCTTGTAATATGAAGAGGTAAGATGCTCTTCCCCTGAGGAGTTGAAATTGGAAGAAGTTTGCCATTTAGAACCCCAAATTTCAGTACAATGCATGACAACATTGAGTGTATTGGTTGCTATGGGAGCCATGTTGGAAACGATGTAAACAATGAGACGCAACCGGCACATTTTGCCTGATCATCCTTTTAATTCATTACATTTATTGGGAAAACTGTTACAAATGTGAATATTAATTACTGATGAGTCAACCACATAACTGGTAGAGGTGGAATGTGAAGAAAACTAGGTTAAACGGACCATTTCTGTGAAGTGCACCAAATCAATTTTGCCTTCTTGAAATCCATATCATGTGATGCATGAAGTATTGGGGAATTCCTCATAATTATACTGTTTAAATGTTATTCTTCATATTATTTATCATACAATCGCAAGTTGAACACCTTACAAATGAGCAGGGAATGATTCATGAAGAAGAAAACAGGAAATAAACCAAGAAAGGATGCAACTATTTTCTTTACTAATTATCATATGGGAGGTGCATTGTGGGAAACATTACAGTATATAAAGAGCTGAATTCAGGAGAGAGGGGAATCTAGCTTTTGACTCGGTGAGGTAAACCCCTGGATACCCGATGGTCCCCTATGATACCCTATAATACCCGACAGAGCCTTATATTTCCTTATATACCACTTGTAGAGTATTTATTTGATGTTTATTGAAGTACCCCATGCTACCCGATGATACCTGATGATACCCGATGATACCCGACAGAGCCTTATAATTCCTTATATACCACTTGTAGAGTATTTATTCGATGTTTATTGAAGTACTCCATGCTACCCAATGGTACCCGATGATATCCGATGGTACCCGATGATACCTGACAGAGCCTTATATTTCCTTTATACCAGCTGTAGAGTATTTATTTGATGTTTATTGAAGTACCCCATGCTACCCCATGATACCTGATGGTACCCGATGGTACCTGATGATACCCGATAGTACCCGATGATACCCTATAGAGCTTAAACCTCATTGAGAATAATTTAGAGAGAGTTTGAGGTTTGCAGAGATTCTCAATGAAAAATAGAGTGCTATTTTAACATCACTGACTGTCAATTGTCATATTTCATGAAATTCATTGGGTGATAATTAGGATCATTGAACTGATCTTGCTGTTGACTCAGTGGTTCTGGGTATTCAAAGATTATTCAAGAATATCCACTCCTGAAGATTGACACAACTATCCACTCTTCAGTACCCTGTAGATCCAATCTGTAGAAGATTCTACAACATTGAGGTGACTCCCGAAGTCAAGGGAAATAAAATTCGATTCAGATTGAGAGTTGGAGAGCAAAGTGAATCCTGGTCCAATCTACTGCCCTGAAGATTTAATTGTGGCAGAAGTTGTGAATGTGTATGCCTGAGTACATTGTGATGAGAGGTTGATGTTCAGATGGTCTCGTTACCAGTTTAATAAATGAAAATTAGCAACTGAACTCTTGAGCTGGATTCCTCTCGCAGATGATGAAGAATAGTGGATGCTGAAATTCCAAGTGTTAACTAGTATTGTCAGAACCAGGAGCATATCTTATTTGATGAGAAATACAGAACCACATGTAAAGAGATACCATTTTAAAGTAAATTTAAGTAATTTTCAGAGATATTTACCCTGAACTTTCTGGTGATTGTTCAAGACATTAATCACAACTGGACTGTCGTCACAAGAAATAACCAGGCCAAGACTTTGAATTTCGTGTATTTCAACGTTTATTAAAAATGGAATTCATTGTTTTGTACTTCCGGGTCGCAGTTAATTATTTGCATGAAAGGGAGTGATTGAGAAATTGACTGTTGAGGAACGAATAGGTAGACCTTGCCCAAATCCAAGAAATCATTAATCCCTTCAATCCAGTATATCGTTACATTATTTTTGGTGGCAGTGGTGGGATATGCAAATTAGCATATCCAGTGATACGACCCAGACATTTTGAAGGTAGGATTAAGGAATCTAAACTTACACGATGAGCCAAAGGAATTTGAGGTCCCACACGCATGTGGGTCACAGTGATGTTGTTGAGAACCACGAGGGTAGCCCTAGTGGAATTGAGAAGGGTGTATTGGTCCAGGTGAGTGAAAGTGGAAACAATCCAAGGAACCAATCCCAAGAGTCTACCTCAGTCATAATTGAGAATAATATACCTGAAGGTATGGGATCTTCTAGAGAGGACCAAATGAATGATATGGGAATGAAGATGGTTTCCATTGGGACTCCAATGTCAGAGGCAGGTGTTAGCCCTGTAGCGCTCACCTGTCCACAAGGTGTGAATGAAACTTCAGTTTCTCATGTTAGTAATGGATCATTTTGCTGGGGGATCCACTTATCCACAAAGTGCAAGGAACACTTTACCTTCCCATATAAGTGGGGGATCCACTGTTGCTCAGACTTATTGGATGGGAAGAATGGGTCCATCAATTGCTTCAACCTTCACAACTCCTTCTTGTTGGAGTATGGCTGGGTCTAGGAATTGTAACCCTGATGCCTCCCTTAGGAACCTACAAACTGGTGGGCATACACTCCATGAAAGTGCACTCCACAGAGGTGCAGGAGATACTGACATCAATGCAAATCTCCATTCAAGAAATAAAGAATCTGCGGACTGTCATATGAGATAACACAGAGGGTGGGGAAAACTCTCCAAACCATGGCAGAGAACATGCTAACTGTAGCAAGTGGCGATAGGTCCTTTCCCATTGAGAACAGGGAGAACAATGGACGTGCCATGTCAAGTACTGACAGAGGTAGGGAAAAGCAGACTAGGGACCCAGAGGTCAGTAATCAGGTCTGCCAGTCTAGAAGAAGACAAAGGTCAAGGAGACATCATAGCTCCAGTTCTAGCTCTTCTGATAGAGAATGTGCCAGTAGTTACAATTTACTAATAGTTCCACCAGACCCAGTTATCAAAGAAGTAATGGTGTTAAGATACCCCAATATACTGGGAAAGATTCGTGGACAGTGTGGCACACTCGTTTCATGGATATAGCTGACAGGCGAGGCTGGAACACTGAAGAGAAGTTGGACCAACTCGTACCCCGCCTACAAGGTCAGGCTGGGGAATTTGTGTTCGGACAGCTGACCCGTGCTGCAAGACGTGACTATAGAAGCCTGGTCAAAGAGCTGAAAAATCCTTTTAGGGTTGTGGAAACCGCTAAAACCTACCAAGCCAAGTTTAGCAATCGCGAACAAAAGCCTGGGGAGAAGATTGAAGACTATGCGGCATATCTTAAAAGACTTTATGATGAGGCCTTCCACTCTAGGGACGGTACTACACGCAGAGAAGATATTCTAAGAAAATTTTTAGATGGTCTTCACAATGAACAAGTACCGTTCCGTGTGGAATATGTCAAGGAACCAACTGACAAAGATGAAGCCGTCTACGAAGTTGTGAACTTCTTAGAGACTAAGCTCAGGGTCAACTTCAATGGTGTGGATAGTGAGAAGCACTCCAAAAGACCCACAAGGGTTTTGAAGGAAGAATCTGATTCTGATGGTATATCCCCAGAAAGGGCTGCTCGGGCTCCTGGTCGATCAAAAGGAGATGTAAAAACAAATGAATCAAAGAACCTACCAAAGACAGGCTCAGTGGAAAAGAAAACTGAGGGAAACAAACCTGAGTCTGGACTGAATAAAGTACCAAATAATTGCTTAGAAGACATGAGAAGGATGATGGAGGAAGTGGCTAAATCCAATTCTAGCCTCCAATCCAGAATCCAGGAACTTGAACAACAGGTTAAGACTAAAGAAAAACATCAACCACAACACAGGAAAGGGGGATGGCAGGGGAATCAAAGGCAGAATTCCCAGAGGACACAGCAACCTAATAAGTGGTCTGAGCAAAATGACAACACTAGGAAGTGCTTCAGGAGTGGAAACCCAGATCACTTCATACGGGAATGCCCTTTTCCTACAGTAATTGGGCAACTTAAGGTGACTACCCAGCATGCAGGGTATCATTCTTCCAGAAGACAAAACCAACCTCTGGTTGTTTAAACCAGTCAAACTGGTATGGGAGTAACTAGTGAGGCTCCTTTCTTCACACCACGTTCTGGCAATAATCAAACAAACTAATGGGGGATCATTCCTGTGGCCAAGGAATGTCCCAAATCAACAATGGCCAATATGTAGTTGATGATCTTAGTGAAAATAACTCTGAATTTGAAAGTGACTTAATTGAAGTCGAAACAATAAGGAGGAAACTACCACAATATGCAGGCATTTATGTTCAGGAGGTGGTACAAGATATTGAAGTGATGATTACAATAGATACAGGTGCAACATCCACAATTGTATCCAGTTCGGTCTTTGAAGCAATACCTGAAGCACAGCGTCCAACAGTGAAGTTATGTTCAAGGAAAAGGCTGGTCAATGCCGATGGGAAACCTATAGAGTACAAAGGACAAGCTCAACTTCAACTTCAATTAGGAAAAGTCCTCATTGACAAAGTAGTTATGGTGGCCAATATAGAAGACGAAGTTTTGTTAGGAGCAGATATACTTCTTAAAGACCCAACTGGACCTGCAGATTTGATTCTGAGCAAAGGGCAGATGGTGTTTAGAGGTGTTCAAATCCCTGTAGAAAGGGTAGGGATGAGTCAATCAATTAGGAGGGCACATGTGGCTGATGACTATGACGTGCCAGGTTTGAGTGAAGCTGTGTTAGATGTTTTTGTAGATAATATTGGGGATGCTTCAAGAGATAAATGTTTATTAATTGAAGTGTCTCCCGTATTCACTGAACACCACCAACTGGTGCAAGCACCTAGTTTAGTTGATTTAACCGACCATACCACAGGTATGGTCAGGGTGTTCAACCCATTTCCTCATCCAGTGACAGTCAAACAATATACTGTCATTGGTTTTGCCACTGAGGTCAATCCATCAGAGACTGATACTTTATTTCATGAAGAATATGAAGGTGAAAGTGGTAACTTTAACACCTATAGAAGGGTAGTCTTACAAAACCCTCAGATAGATAGAATAAGGGAAAAGCATGAAAAGTCACCCTCTAGCAAACAAAGTGTTACAGGAATTGGTAAGGTTCCTTCCCACCTTGAGGACTTGTACACAGAAACTGTTGAGTCAAGGACAGAGAAGGAAAAGAAAAGGGTAGGTGAGATGTTATTGAGGTATAAAGATGTATTATCCAGAGATGAAGGCAATTTAGGTCTGACACATCTGGTGATGCATGAGATTGACACAGGGAATGCCAGACCAATCAAACAGCCACCCAGAAGAATTCCTCTAGCATTTGCCGGGGAAGATCAAGAGGCAGTACAAAATTGTTGAGACAGGGGTCAGTACGTCCATCAAGCTCCCCATGGGCCTCCCCTATTTGTCTAGTGAGGAAGAAGGACGGCTCAGTTCGACCATGTGTAGACTATAGGCGAGTCAATGTACTAACAAAGAAAGATGCATACCCCTTACCTAATACACAAGATTGTCTCGATTCTGTTCCTGGGGCAACCCTGTTCTCAACCTTAGACGTCACCTCAGCCTACAACCAGGTCCCTATATGTCAGGAGGACATACCTAAGACAGCTTTTGCTACCAGGTGTGGGCTGTATGAATGTACAACCATGCCATTTGGTTTGACGAATGCCCCTGCGACTTTTCAACGTCTAATGGAGATAGCTCTCAGTGGCCTTCAATGGCAAACATGCCTAATTTACCTAGATGATGTGATTGTGTATGGGAGGAATTGTGAGGAACATATTCATCGCCTGGCCGACGTCCTCGAGAGGATCCAGAGGGCAGGGTTGAAGTTGAAGCCCCAAAAGTGTCACTTTTTTCAACAGGAAGTAACATTTTGGGGACATGTTATTAGTGCTAGTGGGGTTCTCCCAAATCCTGACAATGTGAAAAAGATAAAAGAGTTACCAGTTCCAAAGTCTGTTACTGATGTCAGGTCCTTTCTGGGAATGGGGAATTATTATAGAAGATTTATAAAAGACTTCTCAAAAATAGTTCTCCCCTAGTGGCTCTTACCAAGAAAGGTAATAAATTTATCTGGACCTTGGAGTGCCAGAATACCTTTGATAAGATAAAGGGCATTCTTTCTGGACCTGAAGTGATGGCTTACCTTTGTGATGAAGGACATTTTGTATTGGACACAGACGCAAGTGACCAAAGCCTTGGGGCTGTCCTTTCACAATGTCAGAATGGTGTAGAGAGGGTGATAGCGTATGGGAGTAAAACCCTTAATAAAGCAGAGAAAAACTATTGCGTTACTGATCGAGAGTTGTTGGCTGTTAAGTTTTTCATTATCCATTACAAGCACTATTTACTTGGGCATCACTTCACAGTTAGGTCTGATCATCAAGCCCTTAGGTGGCTGCTTAGTTTAAAGGATCCAAAGAATAGAATTGCTCGGTGGATCGAGGATCTCTCAGCATTCGACTTTGTAGTGGAATATCGTCTTGGGAAAAAGCAAGGTAATGCTGATTTTATGTCCAAGTGTAATCCACGAGAGTGTGAATGTGATAAAGAGGAGTCACAGATTTCCTTGAGATGTGGACCGTGCAAAAGATGCACAAAGAGGGGGATGGACATGCAGAGCTCACTTCCAGTGAAGGAAGAAGTGGTCAGAGTGGTAACCTGTAGCTCTGAAGAACCCAAACTATTGACTAGGTGTAGTCAGATGATGCAGTTAGGGTGGAGAAATATGGTGAATCTGTTAATGATATTGTCGTGTTTCTTCACTCTCATGGGTCCTCCACACAGGATTAAACATGATGCTGTCTGCTGTAGAATGAGTGATGTTATGGAGGTCAAACCCTCTAGAAACAAATGTTCCAGAATCCTAAAAGATGACGGGAGGACCAGGCGCAAGCTGTTGAAGTTCTTAAAGTTGCTGGTTAAGGATATCTTACTACGGTTTCAACATGCTTTTATGAAAGTTCAGAGTCTTACAAAGAGGAATTGTTGTATAAGTGATTGTGTTAGAGTCAACCACCAACGTGGTTGGGCTTTTCCTTATTCTGTGAAAATTTTGAGAAAAAAACAACTGGACGATAGAGATATATCCCCAGTTCTTAAGTGGGTAGAGGCAGGACAAAGACCTTTTGGGCAAGAAGCATGCCAGTCGAGTCCAGCCACCTGACATTATTGGAATTTATGGTCCAGTTTGAAAGTTGAAGATGGAGTTTTGTTTAAAGAGTTCAAGTGTAGGGATGGGACTGGAGTACATCTCCAATTTTTGGTGCGTAATACTATGAAGAAATAAATTATGAAAGAAATGCATGATAGTCTTTTATCGGGGTATCTTGAAAAGAAAAAAGACAAAAGAGAAAACACTACAGCGTTTCTATTGGTTTGGTCTGGGGGAAGATCTAAAAATTTGGGTCGCAAGGTGTCACCGGTGTGGTATGGTTAAACCTTTGGGAAAATCTGCTAGGGCACCATTAGGAAAGATGAAAGTGGGTGCACCATTAGACATATTGTCGACTGATGTATTGGGACCTCTTCCAGAGACGCCCAGGGGAAATAAATTTGTATTGGTAGTGTCAGACAACTTTAGTAAATGGGTGGAAATTTTTGCCGTCCCAGATTTTACGGCAAAGACATGTGCAGACCGAATCCTCAATGAAGTTGTGGCTCGATACGGGTGTCCCTATGACATGCATTCAGATCAGGGGAGGAACTATGAAAGCAGTATATTTAAAGAGCTATGCCGTCTCCTAGAGATCCGGAAAACTCGAACCTCTCCAGGGAACCCTCGATGTAATGGACAGACCGAATGCTTTAATAAAACTCTTGTACAGGTGATAAAGGCCTATTTGAAAGGCCAAGATAGAGAGTGGGATCGTAATTTGGGCTGCCTTGCAGCCGCATATCGGGCAACAGTACATGAGAGTACCTGTTTAACTCCGAATTTACTGATGCTTGCCAGGGAGGTTAGGTTGCCAGCGGAAATTATGTTTGGGTCCGCTACCACTCAACTTGGTGAAGACATTACCACATACGGTGATTACATAGACCAATTGCGAAGTAGGATGCAAAAAGCTCATGAGGTCGCTCGTAAACATCTGCATCAAGCTGCAAAGCACCAAAAGCAAGACTATGATGCTAAGTTGTCTTTCCACTCCTATGCCATAGGTGATATGGTTTGGTTCCTAACTGACAGTGGACAATTGAACATAGCCCCCAAACTCTGTTGTCCTCATGAAGGTCCTTATGTCATCATTACCAAACATAATGACTTGAACTATACAATCCAATTAGATGCCTCAGGTCGAACCCGACTTGTCCACCATAACCGACTGAAACCTTATGAAGGTGACATTAAATTAAATTGGGCCCAGAAGGCAGTAAACAAGCAAAACAAACATAAAAAGCCAAGAAGCAGCCACTGAGTAAGGTGGTTGGGTGTTCTTCCTTGTAATAAAGATGTCAGTTTACTGAGCAATACTTTGTACAATTTGGATGCATTTCTTTATCTTTTTTTTTTAGAAACATGGGTCAAGAGGCAGCAACTGAGGCTAGAAAGAAGGGGGGCTGAGTACACGTGTGCACACATAGTGGTTGTGGATATCATGGTGAGGCACACAATAAGAGTTTTTTAAAGCGGGTCCAGGCAAAAGCTCACCTGGCAAGTAAACATCTGATTATCCTGCATGAAGCTCCAGATGGCTTCACCCGAGCCGGAATTGATATTGAACTGGTACCAAACCATGCAAGACCTCTAGAGAAAGAAGAAACCCTGGAACATTACAAGGAGAGATCCCAAGCTAATGAGACCCCGGATGTTACTCCACGTTGCAGCACTCAGCCGAGCCAGGTGAATCACACAGAGACTCCAGAGGCATGTGCATCCGCTTCAAGGGATAATATGGCTGCTGCTAAGTTGCCGCCACAAGTTTTGCAGTTAATCGGCTCCAGTCCTGAATTGTTGGAAGTGTTGACGAACATGGCTTGTCCGAACCAAACCCAGAAAAGACCCCATGCTGAGGCCAATGGAGTGATGGTTTCCAAGAAGCAACAGAGAACCCTGAGCGGTAGTTCTAGTGATTCCGATGGTGAGGAGTTCCACCTGAACCTCCACGCTTCAGAGTTTTCTGACATCGATGGTCCTGAAGACATTGCAGCACCAGAAATGCCACCCCCAAAGGTAGCCCTCACCATACCAAACAGACCCCAGGTCAAACCAGTCTCATCAATGGAGGATGGATAGAAGCCAGTGGTGATGAGCAATCCACCCTTCAAAGTAAAGGAGATGAGACAGGCGAGATGAATGAAGACAATCAGGATGATGAAGGCAATCAGGATGATGAAGACAATCAGGATGATGAAGACGATCGAGACGATGACGACGATCAGAGTGATGATGATGATCAAGAGGAAAGTGCCTCTGGAGAACCCCTGATACCATCCAAAGAGGAACACCAAAACCAAAGTCTATCTGACGTAGATGTTGTCGAGAAGATGGTTGTGGAGGACTCCAACAAAGGCCAAGACAAGCAGCCCTTGTTTCCCTCCCCTATAAAGATGAGAGAACGCCATGAACAGGCTGATGTAAGCAAGTCTGTGGACAATTTTGCATCAACTGACGAATCTACCCAAGTAGATTTCACCGGTCCGGGTTTTGAAAGGCAGCAGAGCATACCTGTGAATCAAGTACAGATGATAGTGGAGCAGACGGTGAAGGCAGTCTCAAGTGAGGAAGTCAGAGCCGCCCGTTTGCAGCCAATACCGCCGAATCAGGACATGTTACAAGTTTTTGGCCATTTGATGGACATACTAAACCGGATGTCGAAAACCACAGAGTATTTAAAAGAGGTGACTAAAAAGAATGAAGAAGAACGGAGATGGAGGCAGCAGCTTCTGGGAAGCCTCAACCAACTAAATCAAAACATAAATGCGTTCAACAAAGAGAACCAGAAGAATCAGTGCTTAAACAAACAAGCCGTAGAGGTTATAAGAGCAGTGGGTTCAAAGGTGGAGGCCAGCTCCAACTCCCTCAGAGGTTTAGTCCATGCCTTGATTGACTCCCAGAAAGGATTGTGCAATCAAATGACCTTGCAAGCACAAGCCTTCCTATCTGCACATTCACAGTTTGCCGGGTTGGTAGAAAACGAAACAAGAGGAGGTCAAACTACTGGGCTGGTATGCCACTTAATAGGCCTGAAAGAGATTGATGCTAACCAAAGTTTGGATGTACGGCGAGTCTTCATGCCACCCGAGGTGTCACCGAAGGATCATCAATGGGGGTCCAAGAAAACGAGCATCATGGAGACAGCTACCATCAGTACTAAGACAACAAGCCAAAAGACAAAGACTGCCCACAGCCATAAGTCCAGTAGGAAGGCGAGCCAACAGACTAAGTGTGATCAGAAAGAGAATGATGTCACCAAGATAAAGAGCCAAGTGCACAAACCGCAACTTGCCCTGGAAGATCCACCCTTCATGATGAGCCCAGACGGAGGACTCAACAGATGAGGGATGTAAGGTGAAACCTGTATCATGATGAGAAGAAGAAAACTTCAAAGCAGAATGCCAAAACCACTGTTGACATTGTGTTCTGACTGTTTAAACAAACTGTTGCTGATATTCCAATGTGAAGCTGTTCAGAGACTGCAACTTCCAATCTTGACTTCCATGTGAAGCTGTTCAAGGACTGTAGTTCCCAATATAGACTTGAATGTGAAGCCTTTAAATACTGTATTTTCCAGTTCTTGACTTCAGTGTGAAGGTGATCAGAGACTGTATTTTCCCATACAGACTTCAATGAGAATCTGTTCAGGGACGTTTTTCAAATATTGACTTTATAATGATTCATCTTGATTGTCTCAAAAACATGAGGACATGGTATTTTTTTTGAGACAGGGGGATAATGTAGAGAACTGCCTGATTCTTTCTTTTTAACCTACCATGTGCAGAGCTGCCTTCTTGTTTTTTTTTTAACCTACCCTGTGGAGAACTGCCTGATTCTTGTCTTTGACCTCCCATGTAAATATCCCCACAGTAAATGATGAATCAAACAAGATGTTGTGTTATGATGTAGAATTGAAAGAGTGAAATGTGCCTCCATGCCCGTCTTGTGGATGAGTTCACAGTTTCGCCACCAGATGGCATTGAGGTTGTGCCACAAGTGAAACAATTGCCGGAAATTTGTTGCTGTTGTCTGATATTAGTGGAAAATTTGATTTAAACCAGAAGGTGTTCCTTGTAATATGAAGAGGTAAGATGCTCTTCCCCTGAGGAGTTGAAATTGGAAGAAGTTTGCCATTTAGAACCCCAAATTTCAGTACAATGCATGACAACATTGAGTGTATTGGTTGCTATGGGAGCCATGTTGGAAACAATGTAAACAATGAGACGCAACCTGCACACTTTGCCTGATCGTCCTTTTAATTCATTACATTTATTGGGAAAACTGTTACAAATGTGAATATTAATTACTGATGAGTCAACCACATAACTGGTAGAGGTGGAATGTAAAGAAAACTAGGTTAAACGGACCATTTCTGTGAAGTGCACCAAATCAATTTTGCCTTCTTGAAATCCATATCACGTGATGCATGAAGTATTGGGGAATTCCTCATAATTTTACTGTTTAAATGTTGTTGTTCATATTACATAGCATACAATCGCAAGGAAGAACACCTTACAAATGAGCAGGGAATGATTCATGAAGAAGTAAACAAGAAATAAACCAAGAAAGGATGGAACTATTTCTTTACTAATTATCATATGGGAGGTGCATTGTGGGAAACATTACAGTATATAAAGAGCTGAATTCAGGAGAGAGGGGAATCTGGCTTTTGACTCTGAGAGGTTAACATCACAACTTACCCCCCCCCCCCCCCCCCGATACCCAATGGTACCCGATGATACACGATGATACTCGACAGAGCCTTATATTTCCTTATATACCACTTGTAGAGTATTTATTTGATGTTTATTGAAGTACCCCATGCTACCCGATGATACCCGATGGTACCCAATGATAAGCGATGATACCCTACAGAGCCTTATATTTCCTTATATACCACTTGTAGAGTACTTCTTTGATGTTGATTGAAGTACCCCATTCTACCCGATGGTACCCGATGATACCCGATGGAACCCGATGATACCCAATGATACCCGACAGAGCCTTATATTTCCTTATATACCACTTGTAGATTATTTATTTGATGTTTATTGAAGTACCCCATGCTACCCGATGATACCCGATAGTACCCGATGGTACCCGATGATACCCGATAGTACCCAATGATACCCTATAGAGCTTAAAACTCATTGAAAATTATTTAGAGAGAGTTTAAAGTTTGCAGAGATTCTTAATGAAAAATAGGGTGACATTTAAACATCACTGACTGTCAATTGTCATATTACATGAAGTTCATTGGGTGATAATTAGGATCATTGAACTGATCTTGCTGTTGACTCAGTGGTTCTGGGTATTCAAAGTTTATTCAAGAATGTCCACTCTTGAAGATTGATACCACTATCCACTCTTCAGTACCCTGTAGATCCAATCTGTAGAAGATTCTACAACATTGAGTCGACTCCCGCAGTCAAAGGAAATAAAATTTGATTCAGGTTGAGAGTTGGAGAGCAAAGTGAATCCTGGTCCAATCTTCTGCCCTGAAGATTTAATTGTGGCAGAAGTTGTGAATGTGTATGCCTAAGTACATTGTGATGAGAGGTTGATGTTCAGATGGTCTCGCTACCAGTTTAATAAATGAGAATTAGCAACTGAACTCTTGAGCTGGATTCCTCTCGCAGATGATGAAGAATAGTGGATGCTGAAATTCCAAGTGTTGACTAGTAATGCGAGAGCCAGGAGCATATCTCATTTGATGAGAAATACAGAACCACATGTAGAGAGATAATATTTTAAAGTAGATTTCAGTTATTTTCAGAGATATTTACCCTGAACTTTCTGGTGATTATTCAAGACATTAATCACAACCGGACTGTCGTCGCAAGAAATAACAAGGCCAAGACTTTGGATTTCGTGTATTTCAAAGTTTATTTAAAATGGAATTCGTTGTTTTGTACTTCCGGGTCGCAGTTAATTATTTGCATGAAAGGGAGTGATTGAGAAATTGACTGTTGAGGTACGAATAGGTAGACCTTGCCCAAATCCAAGAAATCATTAATCCCTTCAATCCAGTATATCGTTACATTATGATAAATCCACAAACTTGGTTTCCCACATTGAAGCTTCAAATAGGTTAAAAATGCAGGCACGCTCTTCTTTAAGAAAGGGTGTTAAAGATTGTATGATTTGTCAGACAGTATGACATATATCAGCGTAAATAGTATAAACATGCACAATAATGTCATTCATTGTTAAATGCAGTGTTGACTGTGACTTCTGTGCTCAGAATGGAGCAGTGACAACAATTTGAAACAGGAGTAGTTAGGAAAAAGTATGATTCATTAATAGATAATAGTGAGATGACTTGGCGTACTATAGAATATCATTTGTGGATTTCACCTAGATATTGGTAAAAGACTACCAAGAATAGGATAAGTATGCTTTTACATGACATTACAGGTGGTAACGATACAAGATGAAAAGATATAGATGTTTTGTTATTAAAGTTTATGTGGAGAGGTATTTCTTGAAGAACTGTACGATTTGCAGGTTTACAGAACTATCCAATTAATGGAGGTTGGTCATCATGGGGCAGATGGTCGCCTTGTTCCAAAACATGTGGGAGAGGTTACAAGATTCGAAGAAGGAGCTGTACCAATCCTCGACCACAACGCATTTTTGATTCATTTAGATGTGGGAAGTAGTCCTGCTTTTAAGATTCTCCACAGTTCCTTAATCATCAATGGCTCTTATGCATACAGTTAAATGTGAAATATAATATACAAATAAAATAATCCTCCGATGTACCATCCAGGAAATAAATACCTTGCTTAGTTTACTTTTTCTGACTTTCAAGATGTTTAAAATATTGTATAGCAAGTAGTATTGTTTCACTACTTACACTGAATTTTTCACGATTTCTGCACATTGGGCTGTGGATTGGATTCCAAATACATATCATTGTATTTGTTTATTCAGGAACTCCGTTCACATTTGGCCAAGCTCCAGTATCGAGACCATATGTGGACAGCTCGACAAGGGCAATATTTATACCTCAGCCATGCGTACGTCTTGCCAGAAGTGGTCAAGTAATTCAGTTGCAATTTTATGCAAAACGGAGTGGAACTGCGTATCTTCAAATCTGGAGGCCCCTATTTCCATCAGGTCGTTTTAAGCTAGTGGGATGGACAGTCTATACAACACGCAGTACTGGACGCAAGATTGTATCAGCTCGCCCAAACATTAATGCACTGCGTGGTGATGTAATAGGGTTTTATTTCCCAAGGTCAGCAGTTATTGCCTTTGATGGAACATCATGTAGCAGACCCACTTTTGCTTACCTACTAAGACCAAGCTTGTATCAACTGAGAAATGGTGCCATCGTTTCATTCAAACGTTTGCTGAGGACAAGTTGGAGGCCTTGCAGGAGATATTCCGTTAGAGCGACATTAAGGGCCACAAGTAGGCGAGATATGATAGTCTGAAGGTGAAATTAGGATATTGCTTAGTTCAGCTTCTGACCACTTTAGTAAAAGGGAGGATATTTTAATCCCAAATGACCAATGTAATGGAGAGGCAGTGTTGTAAAATGTTTGGAGGAAAATCGACAACTGCATTAAAAGTTATTACCAGAACAAGATATGATACATCCACAAACTTGGTTTCCCACATTGAAGCTTGTAATAGGTAAAAATGCAGGCATGCTCTTCTTTATGAAAGGGTGTTAAAGATTGTATGATTTATCAGACAGTATGATATATGTCAGTTTAAATAGTATAAACATGCACAATAATGTCATTCATTGTTAAATGCAGTGTTGACTGTGACCTCTGTGCTCAGAATGGAGCAGTGACAACAATTTGAAACAGGAGTAGTTAGGAAAAAGTATGATTCATTAATAGATAATAGTGGGATGACTTGACGTACTATAGAATATCATTGATGTTCTGCAAAGCAATCCACAATGATGATGCTCATTATGACCTCCAGAGCCTGATAAATACTGGCTTTCTACTACATTGACTACTCTCCGTGTTTTCCACACTCCAGTCTGTGCTTCCATGTTTTTGCACAGCAAAAAGTGACAAAAATTCTGAATGGTCCACTTAAGTTACCATGGTAACAAACCGCAGCACAGTGTGACGCGCCCACGGCAAATGGCCGAGGCGGTGGGGATCAACTCCTCATTGGTCTATCTATCCATTGGAATGGTGACAGTGCAGCTTTATTATTCGTGCTATAAATAGTCTCCCGGCAGGCCAAGCAAAATAGTGGTAACACGGAACTTGATCTGCTCAGGATGAAACCTTGTGGTTAATTTTAGTTTTATACACCAATTTATGCATTGACGATTTGGTTAAGGCCACTACATAACGTATGTGCATAGAAATGTGTCGCCACAAAAATTTATACATATTTCTGCTGAGTCAAAATACGCAAATTCCTATTTAAAAAAAACCAAAACATTATGCATTTTTACGCACCATGTATTTCATGCATTTATATGAAACAAAGCCATGCTTCTGAACTCAGATTCAGTAGCCACGTTAAATGACTAAGACTTTGCGGGCAGAACTGAGATACATTAGTAAATATTTTTGTCCACCACACACGAACTTGTCTGCGATAAACTGTCAGGCAAGACAGTACAGCAATTACACAGACTCATAGAAAAAGGAAAACTGTGGTCACCGTGTGCCTAAATATTTTCACTCCCATCACAGCTTTAACATTTCGGTTTTGGGACCATGATTGTACTTTCGTTCCTCACAACTGGAGATCCCCAATTGAACTTAACTTTGTTTGAAATGTAAGATTTATATCCTTGGTTATGTTACAAGTTCTGACAGAAATGATGGCTTTTGAAAGGTGGGTCCCATTATTCACAGTGGTTGGCATGTAATGTTTCGGCATACGATGTAATATTAACGAGAACAGGGGGCATTTGATACCATACCGTCCATCTAAAATGCTAGCCGAATGTCAGGCCTACATCGTCTATGTTTCTTCAGCACACCTCCAAATCTTATTAGCTCGTTAATTTGAATAAGGAGGAGAAACATACAAATGGGCCACATTATGATGCATACTGTCTGACCAGGATTGTGGGCAAAGCGTCTTTATAGACCAGCATGGTACTATGTCCAGAGCTTTAACTAATGCGTCAAAAATAAAGGGAGCAATGATTACTTAATAAATAAACTTCATTGTCATTGTTTTCATGAGCGTGTGAGGAAAACTTTATGGCTGGTATTTTGGATGAAGCGCGATAGCGCATTATCCCCAAAATACCGGCCATAAAGTTTTCCTCACACGCTCATGAAAACAATGACAATGAAGTTTATTTATTATATTTACTTTTTTTCCTATTTTTTCGATTTTTGATAATAATTACAAGTGATGCACTTTCGCCAAAGAACGTTTTTTCCACATAAATTGCCTTGGTTTAAGGGGGGTGTGATCAATAGAAAGATAAGCGCTAACCACGCCCCCGTTACCTGGCAACCAGTCTATCCCAAAAGCAACAAACAGGAAAGAAAAATAGTCCCTTTGTAAATGTTCATTTATTTGAACAGATAGCTTTACAAAATACAAGATTCGTTCACATTAGGGAAAAAGTATACAAATAAGTTATTTTTTGGGATAAAATACCCAGAATAACACAATGAATACAAGATTAACACCATTGCACTTGCACCTCGCACTGCGGATGCATCTCAGACTGATGCGAGCAGTGAACAGGATTTAACAGTTTAACGAGGCGCGATCATGTTGAAGGTACAATTTTGAAAGGTGGAGTTGGAAATCATTCCTGCGTTAAAATTCTGGTTGGTTTGCTGGCTTTGTGATATTTCTATCGAAAAAGAGGATGCAGTGGATGTGCAGGTAGGCCTACGTGGGACCATGGACCTATTATAGGTCCATGGTGGGACAACAGTTGATTCTTGGTCACGGGGATTGAGGACAAGAGCAGCATTCGTAACTTTGTGTGTATCCGCGAGAGGGCGCACAGGATTTATGAATGAAAAGAAAAGAAGTGCCCAATGTACTGGCGTATAAAATTGTGAAGGGGCTGCATAGCTGGCGCGTGCAGACTCGCGTGTATACGATGTCTTCATGAGATGGTGAAGACAACAACAGTTCCTATTCTTTCAATGTTAAACAATAAACGGAATGTAAATATATGTTAATAAAAGAAACCTGTGAGCAGTTGTCATAATCCTTTCAAGGTGTTATTCTTATAGTGAATTCCATTTTGAATGCGGCGGTCACGTGGCTTTTGGGGGTCACATAAAACAGAAATATGTTGACCAAGTTGGCGCATACGATTACGTGTAGATGGAAACACAGAGACACATACATGATATAAAAACAAACGTGCCAATTGTAATCTAGTCGGTCATGGTTTGCTCATTTTTTGTCTTTAATAAGACTCAAAACGCGAAGCTAACGATAGATCAAATCAAGCTTACACCACCCACCCCCTCAAAAAAAAAAAAACCAAAAAATTGCCTGCCCGAGGTCACAAGGAAAGGTTGGCGGGCCACTTTCCCAATTATTGATATGTAAAAATATTCATCAGTTCTAGATTCACAGACTAACCTCGCCACTGCAGAAATTAAGTTCCCAAAGATTTGAACCTTTGGCCAAAAAAAATAAAAAAAACTTTGTTGTAACACGCATTTTTGATTGTTCCTCCACCTTGAGTACAAATAAAAACACATATACTAACATGAGGCGGGGAAATGAGTTGGAATTCTGGGCGGGGAGGGGGGGACCCACGAGGCACACAAAGTTCGTACCTGTTGGCCACAATAGATTGCCTGCAGAGCGGCCTAGTGACACATAAAATAAGAACATTAGAGTCTGCTTCGCAGGCTACACAACAGACTGTTGCAAGCGGAAAAAATGATTTGTGACCTTCAAAGTACAACCAAAAAAAAAAAAAAAGTTCCACCAATTACCACCAATAAATTAAATGACAGTCACTACAATTATAATACAAGGATCCACCAAGTCATATTATCATGCAAAAATCACAAAAAAACCTCCTGATATGTGAGGCAAATTCACACATTAATTTTTTGTTTATCGCTTGACCAGGACAAATAAATAGGATCACGGATATGGTGGCAATGCTGGATGTCCAGTGGTGTCCGTGTTCTGCATAATTGTTTGCCGTTAACTGTTACGGCTTTGATCAAGGTAATGTAAATGTAATTAGAGGGACGTGTGGACAAAGCCAATTATGTCTGCAATATTTTTCACAAAGTAAACAATGTTGTCTCGATGTGCACAAGACTTGACAACTTGAATATGTTAAAACCGGAAAGGGGCCTTGCGTTGATTTAGGTGCAAACATAGTAAATGTGTATTAAATATATAAATGGATCACTTGAAAACATATCAGTGCCTGCGTCACACCGGCCATTCATTCTAGAAGGCAATACTGCATGATCAAAGCGGTGCACAGAATAGGATCATCATGATATCATTATGATTACAGATTTGGATGAGTTGCAAAAAATCATAATTATTAATGCCAGAAACCGAGGGCTCAGTAATATTTTATTTGGCCAAATAACCAAATGGAAAAAAAATCTGGCACAAAAATAATGCCACCGGGAACAATGAAGAAGAATTAAGGAAAAACAAAGCTTAGTTATTCTGAACCATGGCTAAAAACAAACACGTAGCTTCGAAGAAATATTTAACGTTTATATATGTAGTTAACTTCGAAGGTTGTGGGACTCGTCCTGAAAACAAAATCTTCAACAATGATATTTGTTTACCCAAGGAAAGTTATACATGCTGTTTTTGTAAGTAGAAAAATGGCATTCCAAACACATCGTCGAGCATTTACCAAAATCATGTGGTGGGTTTTATCAGCGGGTAAATCAGTCGGAACTTTGTAAACGCGTGACTTTAATTATTAAATAATCTGTTACCAAATGACTCTTTGAAACTAGCCGACGTAATACCACATTTTAAAAAGGAAGATGAAAGACTATGGTCGTTACCGATGGACGTCTGTTTTAGCTGCACTGTCAAATGCCTTTGAAAGAGTTATATGTTTCGATATTTACTGTGTTATGCTACGAGTGTAAATATGGTTTCAGGCAACAATCCACGAAGCTTGCGTCCTGAGAACTCAAATTTAAACGAATTGGTGACCTGGATCAAAGAGAAATATCTATTCATATATAGACGGACCTTTCTAAAGCTTCAGCATCTACCTCGTTTACCACTTCACCTAGACTGGCCCAGCGTCTGTCGCATTAATTAAGTTAAAAATAGAAAAAGGGTTCCAGCGGGCAACATCAAAAGTATTGACGGCAAGTCATCGAAGTTGAGCACCCACAGGGTTTTAACCGCAGAAGACAGGTGGCGCGCACCGTGGCAAAAACACTGCGGCCAATCAATTATATTGCCAGTTTCGAGAAAGTTTGATGGTCTTTGATGTGCTGTGGATCGACAAATGACCCTAGATTCATATTTGTTGCAAACTGACACTTCACTCGAGTACCAGCAAACCTACAATTGCATAACATAGAATTGTCCAAGTCAACAGCTTTCCTCGACGCGCTTTGGGCGCAAGCACAAATCAGATATACAGGTCCAGATATTTAGAACTGTACGTTGCGGCAAAATGAATAAGGATATTGTGGCCACGAGGTACTTTCTCGTGACCACGATTTGCTACCTGGTGGTCACGACTTAGCGGCTTGTGACCACGACTTGCTTTCTCGTGACCACAAGTTACTATCTCCTGCCCACGACTTATTAGAGAGTTATAGATTTACCTTACGCGAACGTCCTACTTAAGAGTAGCATGTAAATGTGTCACGTAATTATTTCGTGCTGACTGTGGTCACATTGGGTTTAAGATCCAGTGGTACGCGAGCAACCCGGCCTCTCTTCAGCAATATATTCAGCAGATAAATAAAGCTGTTCAAGCAAGATTTTAATCATCAATAACATTAGAAATATAGCAACTTGCTACTCAAAGTGAGTAATACGCCGTATGCATATTGATTTCCCGCCACAAAGCACGGGTTTGACGCCAGGCGATCACGGGGGACGTGCGGGTCTCATCGCTGTCACAGACAGGGCTATATGTTTATTTCTCACAAAATTTGCGGGTTTTTTGAGAAAATAAAGTTCACAAATTCCAAACTAGTATTTATCTATTACTCTCCGAGCCATATATAGAGAAAAAAATTCATCTGCCTTTAATAAATATTCTTTATTTACAAAATATTAGTAATATCCGCTTGTCCCAACAGGTATCGACCCACATCTCTCCATATCCCGCCAAGTGAGACTAGGCAATCAGGTATGCAGTTGTGGCAGGAAATTGATATGCATATCTCCTATTGCACTTACCATGGCATAAATTTTGAAAACATACGAATTATACATATAAGTTGACGAAAGTGGCATGAATACAGCAGGCCTCAATCGCCACGTGTAGGACGGATCTCAAATAAAACCTGAATGCATGACTTCTGCGGGCCTTCGCATTCACCACGCCTCTGGCCGCCAATGACCCATGACGCAAAAGGAAATGAATGAAAGCCTGTCGTCACTTGCCCAATTTTCGATCAATAAATATGAGTGGCTCTTTCTGGCGCATATATGTACTTTACATACGTACAAGAATTTCGTAACTTTTCAGCTGTAAATTTGTGGCATTTTATTTTTTCCTTTTCTTAACTAAATGATTTGTGGCACCCTTTCTTTCTCCAGCTTCCAAGCACCATACTGGTCACAAAAATGGCAAAAATACAGGTTTTGTGCTAATGTGTAACACGCAGTCATATAAAACGTAGCGTTAATAGAAAAAAGCGCAATGTATTTTAATATTACAAATGTATGTGAAAAGAGAACGAAAAAGGAAGAAAGAAAAACAAAGGGGGAACAGATATAAAGAAAGAGAGAAAGAGAAAGAACGAAAAAAAAGGAGAAATCTATAGGTTGCCTTTCACAAAGGGAATGCTTATATAGTGGTGAGTATGAATGATGTTCTGTTGAAACCAAAAAAAAAAAAAAAAAAAAAAAAATGCACAATTCAATCTTACGCAAAAACTAGTACTTTTCATTTTCACCTCCCGACTGTTCAAGTAACATAATTATGTCAGGGTGCCAAGCCAGACATTTTGTTTTTCCAGGAATTTCTTTCTTTCTTTCTTTCTTACTTTCTTTCTTCACGACCAGATTTGTCTGGAGTTTTTCTCGGACCCTACTATTCCGAAAACCACCAAACTTGCCATGGTGAATGACCTACCAGTGAAATTAGGCGCCTGACTTGGAATAGTCATGATGATGAAAATTATGCAAATGAGGGGCAATTAAAATTTTCAAAGCTCTATATCTTCTAAACTATTGGAGATAGACACAAAGTTCTCACTTACACATATAGGTTATGAGCCAACTCGCAAATCCAATAGCATACAAGCAAATCTTGGGGAATTTTAATGTATGCTAAATTGACCAAATTTCTCGCCGATCCACATACAGGCCTTGAACTGCTTGCTGTATGGCCTATTGCTGGACCTCAATGGTACCAAGCAACCATTTTGCATTCATAATTAATTAGCTTGAGCCTGCCTCACAGCTTTCTATCCATGCATGCTAAGTGTACGCTTTGGAAGGTTTGGTTCTTGTAGCAAATTCGGGGGGGGGGGGGGGACTCCAATCAACTGTGTAATGAGGCTCTTACTAAAATACAGAGTATCTCTTTCTGTTTATGCTGGTAAAGATTTACTGCATGCTGCCATATGTACCAGGCAGGCTTTTGTTTCCACTAGTGCGGAACAGACCTGTCAATGCACCTTGACTGAAACTGGTGGTCCTAGCTGGCCTGTCTTTGCCTGGGGGAATGTCAGTCTGTTGGGCTTATCAGTCCCAAGGGAACATAGACTCTGGACTTCTAGGCAGATCAAGCTGAGTCAGCCAGACCAAGGTGGGTAGAATTTGTGTCATCTCAGTGGGCACTTACATGTCTTTGTTTTCTTGTAACCAGTTATATGATGCCTGTTCTTCATAGCCAGTACCGAAATAGTATAGTGCTTGTCTTGGTTTACAGGTACATGCACATGTAGTTTCTTGACAGCTTCTGTTCAAATTTGTTTATGTAATAAAGGAAGGAAAACAGTTCTGTATTGCATGCATATACCTCCTGTTGAATTATAATATGTATACACTGTACATGTATATGTGCATGTATGAATAATGTACATGTACATGCACACATACTCACCCATACTGCCCAGAATGGCTGACCCTCTCAGGAGTGGGCACTTTTCTCTGGTGCCAGGGGTGACTTTTTCTGGTCCTAAGAGCGCCCACTGTAGGGAGGTTTCGCTGTATAAGTAAACACTGGAATTGTGAAGTTCTTTCTTTCTTTCTTTCTTTCTTTTTCTGTCTGTTTTCTTCACGACCAAATCGGTCTGGAAATTTTTCCAAGCACTCTTTCTTCGAAAACCACAAAACTTGCAATGGTGACTGAACGAACCAGTGAAATTGTGCCTCTCATTTGGAATAGTCATGATGTTAAAAAGTATGCAAATTAAGGGCAATTGAAATTTTCAATATCTTTCAAATTATTGTAGATACTAAACATTTCAATGAGCATATACAGGTTTGTGACACCTGCCAACATAATGGACAGTATAAGTTGTAGGATTTCAAATTATACTAATAAGGGACTTCGAAAAATTTCAAAGTTGAATATCTCCAAAACTATTACACATAGACATACCATTCCAACTTCAACTTTTAGGTTTGTGGCAAAGCAGCATCCAGTGAACCATGAACTAAAGTTGTAAGATACTCAACATTTCAATCGGTTGCAACAATGGCGAAGTGTAGCATTTCAAACTGTGCTCATTTTGAAGGCACCCAGACAGATTCGCTGTCAAGCAAATCTTTTCTACTTTTCCCATTGTGTTTACTTGACGTTTACTATGAGTCCTATCGGACGTAAAACCCGTATGGTTTCCTTCCTACAAGGGTATTACGATAACTGTCACGACTGGCCACATTGGTCCAATCCGTGAAAAAACGGCATCGATTTATTTGTGTCACGTTCTCCTCGCAGGGCCGTACCCAGGATTTTATTAGGGGGGGAGGGTGCATATGAGGTAAAAGTGGGACCTGCAAGGGAGTTTCATGACCGAGCGGGGGGAGGGTATGGGAGGGGAGGTTGCCCCCCATCCCAGGGTACAGAGCTTTTGCAAAACAGTGATGTGTTTTAGTGGTCTCTGGTGCATTCTGAGACAAGAAAAGTGATATTTAAGCAATACAGAATTTTTCTTACATATTTCACATTTATGCATAAACAGCATTTATAAACAGGTGTTGATTCATTTTTCCTGGACATAAAATGCTACGTTATGTTGTATTATAACATCTAAGGCATCTATATCAGTAATGAATGGTTCCAGGTTGGGTCATTCGGCAAAACAGGATGTTCTATGTTTTGATCAGCTCTATAGTTCCATCCAAGCAGAAACTACAATACTTTACAACTTCAGTCGGAAATTCTATCTTCTCTTTGATACATCTATCTGATTTCACCAAGTAGTTTTGATCATAAAGAATCGGCACTATTTTGATTCATGTATTGTAGCATCCTCTAATTATTTGTTGTGTTCTTATTGGTTTGGAACATGTAGAATAAACATTTCTCAGTGTGTAAGAGTTGTCAATTATTAACTTTGAAAGTCCGCCTTCAACATAGACTTTGTAATTTTATTGGGTAAAAGATGTGGAGGCAGGACTTTCTGATTTTTTGTTGTGTAGAAGAGCAGTGTGCTCCAGGACACCCAACCTGTAGACTTCAACTAGGCGAACTGGTGTATGGAACCATGTGGAAAAGAAGGACAAGTAAACATTGAAGGCAGAAACCTTGATTCATCATTATATAAGTAACCCAATACCATCACAGCATACCCCCCACCCCCATAAATTAGAACAAAAACAAAAAGAAAGATACTTTATGGACATGAATCTTATTACTGTACAAAAACAAAGACATGATAAAACAGAGAGAGAGAGAGAGAGAGAGAGAGAGAGAGAGAGAGAGAGAGAGAGAGAGAGAGAGAGACCAACGCAGTATACTAAGTAACAATCAACCTGATCAGGTGTACAACCAGACTAGGCATCCTTATGCTCAGAGGATATTTTATCTTTTTCTTGAGTATCAGTACAAGGAATGGGCACCTGGACATCCGACCAGATTTCAAACTTCAAGTTCAGAATAGAGGCCAGGAGGCCTTTTTGTCAACGCAACAGGAGGCAAATCAATAAAAAAAAACTCTCAAACAAAACAAAACAAAGCAACCTCGGTTTCGCTTTGTTTCAGAAGTGAGCAAGGTTTAGACCATTAACAATTTAGGGTCTAATACATCATGATCAGATGTGCATATAAACAGTAAGAAGACAACGCGATAAAAACTTGTGACTCAAGTCATCCCCAATATATGGCCCATTGCTGTTGTTGCTTGCAAACCCATGGTTTATTGATATAAGAACCAGCCAACAGGGACTTCTATCATCACGTATGCATCATATAGGGAGTCTAAAGTAGCATGTGCTTTTGTTGTGCAGGGCACAACCATTGCATTCCTTGAAGTGACTTCACTAACATGTAAGTAATTTTCAGTCCTAGCAGCTTCCAGAGTGAGGTTGGTTATCAGTATACCTGTTCTCCGGGACCTCCTGTTGAAAGACATAATAATTGATTGATAATAAATGTGACCGTCACATTTATTTTCATGGTAATATATAAAATGTCAATAAAGATCTGTAAATAATGACTGATTGCTGTACTTTGAGGATTTGTTTTTTAATGGAGGGTGGCCTCTCAAGACAGGGACTATTTACCTGCCTGAAGAGACCACCTGTCTTGGAGAATCACTTCAGCACATATATTCCTGACAGTGGGTGTGGTCAACATCACACAGGGAAAATATTTACCGTCTGCAGTCTACAAAGTGGTCTCCCAAAGGATGATGGCGTCTCATCACAGGGATCATTACCTGCTATAGAAGGCCACCTGTCTTGGGGGACAGCCTTAGCACATTCCTTACATTTGGTGTTGCAAAGATCACACAGGAAGAATTATTTTATGTTAAGACTACAAGGTGGTCTGTCAAGAGAGGGTGGTCTCTCATCACAGGAATCAAGTACCTGTCTGTAAAGACCACGTCAGGAAAGTTATCCAATGCTGAAACTTTTTAAAATTCCTATTTTGTCTTGACAGTAGTTGTTGTGTTGTCCAAGTCATGAAGAAAGATGATTTGAAGATTGGAAAGTGGTCTCTTAAGACAGGGTGGTCTTTCACAACAGGTATTTCTCAACACTTAAGGCATGAACCTTGTCATGAGAGACCACCTGTCCTGACTAACTAAGTTTTATTTCTTGTCAGTGGGGATAGCCTTTGCAAACAGGCTGGTGAATCAAGATTTCACAAATTTGTCAAAAATGTTCATTTTTGGGTAACTGTCATACACTTCTCTCTTATATTCAAATTACTGCAGTTCAAAAAGTTTAATAAATATCTACTTGAAACTTTTTGTACATCATGACTCAACCCTTTTGTTTGACCGTGCCAAGTTTCATTGCCCTACTATAAATGAAACTAGCTGTTGCTAAGGAGTGTCTGTGGAGAGTCAATACTACCAAGTGGAAAATCACTGTCCTAACTTTAAACTCCATTTTCTCACAATTGTAAATTTCAACCTTTGCGAGGAAAAAATGTCATAACTATTTCAACTTTTGTCTGATCCACTTCATTTAAAAACTGAATTGTGGAGAAATGATTGCTCTTTCCAGAAATATATACATCTCACTTTCTTGAATGGGGTCATTGTGACTGATTTTGTGGTGGAGGGTCACATATGGCCCATTGCTGTTGTTGCTTGCAAACCCATGGTTTATTGATATAAGAACCAGCCAACAGGGACTTCTATCATCATGTATACATCTGATAGGGAGTAAATAGAGTTACAAGTGTTGCATACTGACTGAGGATAGATAATGCGTTCACTGTGGTTGGTGAAGATATATATATATATATAAATATAAATGTGTGTGTGTGTGTGTGTGTGCCTCTAACCAGCATAATAAAGTACTAATTGTAAGTCCCAAATGTGGACCTTGTCAGCTGTAGGGGTGAGGGGTGGGGGTACGTGCGCACCTCTCGCACCCTCCCCCTCCCCCCGGCCGATACGGGCCGGTAAAATTATCCCGTTCAACAGCTGGATTAGTAGGTATGGGCCTCACTTCATGGCTTTCTTCCCGTTACTTTCGAAATTTGCGTATCGATGATTCAGGGTTTTTAAACAGTGTTTTTGGCCGTTTTGCTTTTGACATAGGCACTCAGTTCATCAACAGTGGGTACACTGGCGCTGGCAGGACATTCAGACAAATTTTCAGTTGCCACATTGGATCCTTATCTATATTTCCCGGCCTTTTATGATAATCCATAATTATTCATGCCGGAAGTGCGGCGCTTAGGAGAAGAGCGGGTGGTATCGATTTAAGGTTTGAGGAGAGGTTTACCAGGTTGCAAAAATGGGTCAGAACAGTACAGGGCTTCCTGGTAGGGTGCTGGGAGAAAAGAAATGGAGTGTTAGAATTAGAAGAAAGCAGAGTTGAAGAGACAAACAGGTTTTGGGAAGGTAGGCCTAAGGGTAAGGTAGTAGTCCTTATCAGTGCTACCATGACTGTGTGCACAGGACACGGGGACTGCCTGAGCCTCAGAGGTGGGGAAAGGGTCAGAAGGAAAGTGTTTTCTTTCTGGCCACCTGTACCAGCTATAAATAAGCGGAGTGCCACATTATTATTATTATTATTATTATTATTATTATTATTATTATTATTATTATTATTATTATTATTGTTATTGTTATTATTATTATTTATGTCGGCCTATGCCAAAATAGAATGGTGAAGCCAGCATCATTCCAACGTTTGGCGGCTTCTAATAGGCCTAAATTGGATTGCATCAAGTTTCGATGTTGTAAACCTGGCGTAGTCCTAGAAATATCAGGTGACCGATTCGGCCCAATAAACCAGTACGTTTATGATCGTGATGTCGTTGGTCAAAGTGATTATGACGTCACAGTAAGATACCAGGTGATCAGTTGTTACGTTGTAAAAGCATAGAACTTTACGTTCGGGTAAAAGGTGAGAAGAAGTTTGGACTGTACTGGTGATCCGATATCAGTTTTGGATTCTGGCTGAACGGATAGCAAAATATGGGGAGTTCCAGCTCTGATTGTTGCGTCTTTGCTGGCAGCATGGCCGCCATACCCAAGGTAAGTTGTCTTCACTTTCAAAATGTGTCTTTTTATTTTTCTGATTAGTTTATCGGCTTCTATATAGTTCCTTGTACTTGATGTGATAGGTTTTAGCAACAACAGCTTTTGGCCTGGAGACTTAGGCTTGGACGATTATCTGTTTTGAGTATTTTGGGTCAAAATAAAAAAATTCTGTCTTGTTTAGTAGTTTTTCCGTTATCTTTCCTTTTGTTCCGATTTTCTGATATTCTGCACTCTCAAACCCACAAAGCTACTTGTAAAGGCCTATAGCGACACAAGTCTCAAATTATCTAATTTCTAAAACTTCCAATGAACTTTATTCCAAGCAATCCCTCAACGAGGAACACAATAGGCCTACATGTAAATTGGTTGGCAAAAAATATTCATACAAGACGAACAGAAGTTTACGTAGGCCTATCGTAGTGAGCAAGACACATAATGACACTTGCTGTATTTGGAACTTTAGTTATAATTCTACAATATAAAGCAAACTACATTTTGAATTTTTAGCAAGTACAAGCTTTATCTACAAAATATTCTTAATTGTACACATGTTCTTCGGACAGAGCTAGTATTATGTCACAAAATGAATGTTGCAAAACTTTTTATTGGTGTTGGCCTGACACCTGTAAATACATATCTAAATTTGTAATATATTTTCACAAGTTGTTTCATATCTATAGGCAGCTTATACTGTAAACTGTTTGGGGTTTTGTCCATTTCACTCTGTAGACTGTTAGATCTCAGATCTTGAGACACATAGATGACAGGAGAGCCTTTCAGTGGGAACTCCTGGTTTCTGCAGAACTTTGCAAGTGTTCAGATTTTGGACCGAAGATGGGAGCATGCTGGCGACATTTTTTGCTCATTTGATTTGTGAGTGACTGTAGACGCTCCAGAAAATTACCTTTGGTAATTATATCTCACCGATATTGTTTCTTCTTCTTCTTCTTCTTCTTCTTCTTCTTCTTCTTCTTCTTCTTCTTCTTCTTCTTCTTCTTCTTCTTCTTCTTCTTCTTCTTCTTCTTCTTCTTCTTCTTCTTCTTCTTCTTCTTCTTCTTCTTCTTCTTCTTCTTCTTCTTCTTCTTCTTCTTCTTCTTCTTCTTCTTCTTCTTCTTCTTCTTCTTCTTCTTCTTCTTCTTCTTCATGGGTGACCTTGACCTATTTTCAAGGTCACATGGCCACTTTTAAAATCACTGCAGATTCACTCGAGAAAAATTTGACTTAAAGAGGTTAATATTTTGTGTGATTATGTTTCTATGTAAGACTTTTGTAACACCTTTCTTGAAACTGCAAATGTATGACCTTGACCAAGGTCACGTGGGCATGTCATGTAAAATTGACGCGGATGCAATAACTCCGTAAGGATTTGACTTAAGAGGTTGAAATTTTGCATGATTATGTACCATAATATGAGCTAGGTTGCAATCGTACATGGGTGACCTTGACCTATTTTCAAGGTCACGTGGCCACTTTTTAAAAATTATTGCAGATGCCCTTGTGAAAGATTTTACTTTAAGAGGTTGACATTTAGTGTGATGATGTTTCTATGTAAGACTTTTGTAACACCTTTCTTGAAACTGCAAATGTATGACCTTGACCTATTTCTCAAGGTCACGTGGGCTTTTCGTCTAAAATCAATGTGGACGTGATAACTCAAGGAAGATTTGACTTGCGAAGTTGAAATTTTCTGTGAAGATGTTTCCATATACGATCTTACGATACGATTGCAGATGGGTGACCTTGACGTATTCTTCAAGGTCACGTTGGCAAGTCATCTAAAATTGACACACATGCAACAACTCTGCAAGGATTCGACGCAGGAGGTTGGAATTTTGCTTGTTTATGTTCCATAATACCAACTAGGTTGGGACTGTCGATGGGTGACCTTGACGTATTTTCAAGGTCACATGGCCACTTTTTAAAAATCATTGCAGATGCACTCCAGAAAGATTTGCCTTAAGGAGGTTGACATTGTGTGTGATTATGTTCCTATGTAAGACTTTTGTAAGACCTTGCTGCAAATGTATGACCTTGACCTATATTTCAAGGTCACGTGGGCATTTCGTCAAAAATCAACCTTTTGAAATGTCAATAAAGAGTGTACCTTCACCATATCTGTAGATCATTGGAATCGTTATGTCTATTTATAAAAATAAGGGTGACAATAGTAAGGGCACACGGGGAGACAGTTGATGTTCTGTTGGAAAATCAGCCTGTTCTAGTTCTTATTGTTATTGTTATATTTTTGTATGGTGCCAACCCAGACATATATTGTTTTTGCAGAAGTTCTTCATTATGTCTTGGTGCTAAACAAGATATTTTGTTTTTGTAGGAGTTTCTTTCAATTCTTTTTTGATTTCTTAATACGTTTCCGCCGAATTTTGTGATGCAGTTTTCTAAGCCGATATACAAGTTACAACATTGAAATTTTACATACTACGAGAACTGTAGCTGAAATTGTGCACCTGGTGTGGATTTATTAATATGTTATAACTTATTAAAGTTATGGGTAAAACAATTTTTAAAAATCCTGTTCAGCTATTGGCTGAAAAAAACAATGGTTTGTATCAGACAATCACTTTGCATTGACTGACAATACACCTGTTGCCTGGTTAGTCTAGTGCTACTGTTCAGCAGATTGTACCTGATGAGCCATGATTGATGATGTCACAAAACAGTATCTGAGGGGGTTTCAAAACAAGCTCAAATTGGCACCCAGACAGATTTGCTTGCAAATCTATCCATTCTAGTTCTTTCTTTATTTCTTAATCCCTTTCCGCCACAGTTTGCGACGCAGTTTTCTCAGCCATTATACAATTTATAACATTGAATTCTACATTCTATGAGATCCGTAGCTGAAATTGTGCACCTGGTGTGGATTTATTGATGTGTTGTAAATTATTAAACTTATGGGTAAAAATGAAAAAAAAATCCCTATTCAACTATTTGCAGAAAAAAAACAATGGTAGTTGTATTCGCCAATCACATTGCATTGATTAACAATACACCTGTCGCCTGGCTACTCTACTACTAGGCCTACTGTTCAGCAGATTGCAGTTGATGACCAATGATTGATAATGTCACAAAACAATATCAGAGGGGGTTTCAAAACAAGCTCTTATTGGCACCCAGACAGACTTGATTGCAAATATATCCATTCTAGTTTGTTTTTGTTGTGATTGGTCTCTTGAAATTCCTGCAATAGGCCTAGGTTCCCCCATCAACTGTTTTGGGCCTTGCAACTAAGGCTTAGTCAAGTAGGCCTAGTACTATTACGATTGTCTGCTTACGTTTATTTCCGTCAGCTATTAAATTAAAACTCTCTGTTTCTCTCCCCCAATCCCCCCTCACACCTGCCGCTTTTCTTTTAAGTTTTGTACCCCATCACTGTTTGTCTGTGAGCGCGAATGATCACCCACGCACTTTGCGCTTGTGTGGTCAGGCGGGCTAACACCTGGTCTGGGACAGGGAGACTGTGATGTGGTTTCAGATGAACGACTCGGGTAGGGGCATAATCATGTCTACTGCACGATATTAATATATTGATTCTACTCGCCTACTCTAATATGTCAAGAATATGAAGAGTGATAGGTCTAGTGTAGCGTTTATATAGGCCTATGGCTATGCTCAAATAGAATGGGTGTTGCCAGGCATTAACAGTCAGACCTTTGGCGGCTTCGAATGTGTGGATTGCATAGAGTTGCCATGTTGTAAGCCTTGTGTACGTCGAATATCATCACGTGACCGATTCGGAGAACTAAACAGGCAAGGTGATTATTCTGATGCCGTTGGGTAAAGTGATTATGACGTCACAGTACAATATCACATGATCAGTAGCTACGTTGTAAAAGCCTAGTTACCTTTGGGTAAAACCGAAAAAAAAAGCTAAGGCCAACTGGTGATCGGATAGCCAGGATCCCATATTATCAGGTTGGATACGGACTAAACTTAAAGCGACAGCAAAAAGCAGGAATTTGTAGCTCTAATTGTTGCGTCCTTGCTGGCGGCATGCCCACCAAACCCAGGGTAAGTTGTCTTCACTTTCAAGGATTGCCTGTGTTTTCTTTTTTCTAATTAGTTTATCGGCTTCTCACCTCTGGAACTCTAAAGGTAGGTTTCAGCAAAAACAACAGTTTTTGGCCTTGTCACCTGGGCTAGGACGATTCTCTATTTCGTGTTTTGGGTTACAAAAAAACTTTCTTGTTTAGTAATTGCTTCTTTTGCTTTTCTTTTGAAACGTTTCAGATGATTCATGATATTTTAGTGTTTTATAAATGATGTAATTTTGTTATGTACTATTCTTATTTAAGGTAGCGGCCACATTTCGACTACAACGGCAATATGGTGACTCGTCATAAAATGACTTTTTTCCATTTTCATGAAGCCCATTATCTAAACTTTGTGCTCACCAAAATTGACTTTAAAAAAATAAATATTTATAGGAGAAAAATGAAGAAAAACATCACTAACTTTGGGCTGTCAATTACACGTGCTTGGTCTGTTTGTTGAATTATGGTAATTAATCGCCAAGTTTAGATAGCACTCGGCCGCCGCCTCTGGCCCTGACAACGCGGAAATGCGGTGGACTATGACTAATGAGACAATGGGGCATCGCTTGAGTGAATTGACACTGCCACATGATATGATGACGAAAAGATGTTACTTCAACCCTTCCTGTATCGACCGAGAAATTCTCTGTTCTTTTTGTTTATCTTATGGTCTATGATTGAAATAAAATAACTCTTGATGACCCGTTTTGACGATCGCCCTTTGTCAAAATGGCGGCTCGATCTACGGGCACGGAAGATTACAGCAAAGGCGGCCGAACGGAGGATTGCACGAAAATCAGCATTCATCATGCAATAATAATACTATGAGCATCAAAATAATAAAAGTTTGCTGGTGTTCTGATCAGTTTGTTACGTGATGAGTAAACACAATTGGTGATCGGTGAATTTCAGTAAATGCAATGCTGCACCCAAGTTCCTGTAATGATATATCCTTTCATCTCAGGCGGCACTTCGTTGTCTGCGTGGTTCGTGTGTTGACATTCCAGGAAAATATTGCAGTGGTGGTCAAAACCTTACAATGGACACTTGTCGCAAATTATGTTGAAACTAATGGGTTCCCGGCATTTGTAAGACATTTCTTTGAAACTTTTGACTGGGGTGGGGTCTGTGTGTTCAGCAATAATACGACTCTACCCTCAGAAAGCAACCTCATAGGTGGATTACCGGCCCCTGATACGTTCATCAATCAGTGTAATAAAACAGTGCCGGCATTGACCTTACTTTCTTAGTCCGTCTCATATACTGTACACAGAAACCGTATAGTCCCTAGTCACTGCTTCCAGACTTAGAGAGTCAAGTAGGAAAGAATTATGTCAAAAACAAAGAGAGAATCAAAAGCAGGACGACGCCAGCGTCAGATTGCCGAGAGTGTAACAGTAACGGAGAGAGAGAGCTTGCGAACCAGATAACACAACTCGGGCAAGCTTTATTCTTTGTTTCCTTTTCAAGTATATAAATAACTGAATATTATCGTCATGCTTTAAGGCTATAGAATGCCAATCATTTAAATTATTTATTGCTTGGACATTTTCATTAACCCAAATAAAACGTAGGTTTCGGGGGTATTGAGTGAGCAATAAGAACCTATAATTTACCAAAATCAGACGTATCCAGTCTTGCATTGGCTGGCTATTATGCTGACATTTATCAATATTGACCATGCTGTGTTAAAGTGCTTAGCTATAAAGTTACAAAAACAACAAACAGCACCCCCCACCCCCCCCAAAACATGTCTCTGGTCAAACCAAGGCATATAGGCCCTACCCTGGAAAATTAGCATTGGAGATATATATGTATCTTTTATATATATATATATACAATGATATACTGCAGATTGGCCCAAGTCAAAACGAATGCAAATACATCAAAAATGAAAACACTTTTGGATGTAAATAAACTTTTTATAATACTGAAATACAAGATATTCACGGTTATTCATACCTTAGTGAAAAATGGTCTCCTTTTTCCCATTTCTAAAATATTATAGCCAGTGCAGCTTTTACATCAAAGTAATTGGTCTATAAATCCCCTCCCCCCCCCCCCCGGCATCCAACCATGGCGTAAATAAAGGCCTTTTGCTCTTTGATCCAACGTGATGAGAAGTGAGTGAGCAGAACATGCCAGCTGAGTGAACTTCTCCGTAAAACAAACATTTGAAATACACGAGGTCTTCACTTACAGCCGCCATATTCAAACACTGGTTGTTAGGGTCAAGGTTATCACACGTCAGGTCACGTGATTAATCCACTTACAATTCCCGTTTGAAGTCAGGCAGCCGCATGGGAAACCAGCCAGGTAAAACCAACGGCGTGGCTGCCTTTGGAATCTTTGAGTTTTAAAACATGCTTTTTAACACAGAAAACATCAATGCGTTTTACGAGCAATACATCAAATGTGAGGTTTGCATGTGTACCATGTGTACTACAAAGTTGAGCCGGAGAAAACAAACCGTATTCCCGCTACAGACAATCATGTACGAAAACGGGCCATTCTACCTTTCATTGCGATTTACTCAGAAAACAATTTTCGCAAGATCAATCAATTTTGTAAACAACATTTTAAAAAACCCAGTAGGTTTATCCTATCGAAATGAACAGATTTTGGAAGGTAAATACCTAAGCTAGGAACCGTATCTGGGATTTTCCGTTTTAACTATTCCTTCCGTGACTTTTGAAGCGCTAAAAGTGACAGAATTGTAAGACTTTATGATGGCGATGAAAGAATTCAACAACATTTTCAATATTCATTCATTTCATGAACGGTAAGAACGGTTCCTGTGTATTGGTCAGTACTTAAATCCTGCATAATTTTTAGACTTAATTGTCCAATATTTTTCCAGTAGGCGCTGCAAAAAGTGCTCTCTGATACCCCCTAGGAAAATTACTCAGGACACCATCAAAACTCGTCACATTTATACAAAACCTGGTTCTTTCAAATCTAGACATCTGTACCATTAAAATAAGGTATAGTCTTCCGGGTGAAATGGCAAAAACGAATAAGTTATAAGGGATTAAAGTCGCTAGTTCTATACGCGCGGTCGAAATATGGCCGTTACCTTAATATTCAATCTCGCATGTGTGCACTGTAATTACTTCCACACTTTTATGGACCATGGTCAATAAAATACTACTACTACTAACCGCCTGTTTTCCTTTGTTCCTACCTTCTCTTCTTCCGAAACGATGGTAAGCCCAGGCAGATTTGCCATTTCTCCAGTCTGTTTATTGATGCAATAGATAGGCCTATAGTATTAAAATGAAAGGTCGTGGCATTTCAATGCCATTGAGAATCATTGGTGTTGTATATATGTTTTGTCGCAATTTTAAAAATTAACGTAAAAACAAAACACACGCGAGTCTACTTAAAATTCATGTGCACCATGCAAGTGAGAAAGACGAAGAAACAAAAATTGTGATTTCCCTTGCAGAAAATTTGTCGGTGTGCAAAAATCTATGCAGGACTACCTGGCAGATTCATAACTTAAGGAAAAGAAAAATAGGCCTACTCTGTGTGAGCCAGTTTCAGTTTCAGGTAGGATCAAAGGGGATGGTGTCTCTTATAATTTAGAAAAAAAACAGCTTGTAAATATCGTCTCACCCAAAAATACACCAAGTAAAAAAAATTGACAGTGCTCACTGGATACAAAATCTCAGCTGATTCATGACAAATGGTGTTGATAGTAAAGAGAGTCCTATGCATGGGGAAGTACAAAATGCTTTGTCCAACATAGGTTTAACAAGAACTTGTTCTGACAGATTTAACAATCATTGAAAATGAAATTATTTATGACTTATCCAAGCTGAAAAATGGTAAGTCTCCTGGAAAAGATAGTGTACTGAACGAAATGCTGAAAAGTGGTAACGGTGTATTATCACCCTTTTTAAAACGTCTCTTTAATTTAATATTTTCTTCAGGGTTTTTTTCGTCTTCCTGGAAAACAGGTTTGTTAACTCTTTTACACAAGAGTGGATCTCGACTGGATCCAAACATATATAGAGGAATTTCGTTGAACAGCTGTGTGTCTAAATTGTTTTGTTCCATTTTAAAGAGACGTATCAAGAATTTCACAAATTAAAGAAAATTAAATAACAAGTATCAAATTGGTTTTGCAGAAAGATCGAGAACGAGTGACCATTTTTCGTGCTTCGGACTATGATTGATAAAAAAGTTAAAATACTCGGAAAAACAATTGTGTGCATGTCTGTTTCATTGACTGGCAAAAGGCATTCTATTTGGCATTGGCATGAGCGATTACTGTATAAATGTTGACTTATGATATTGGTGGATACATGTTTAATATTTTGAAGGATATGTATAATGATTCGCACGTTCAGGTAAAATTTACTTCAGGTCTATCGAGCAAAATTTTACTGCAAAAAATGGTAAAACAATGGTTTGTTGTAATTCCCACTCTATTTAATTTGTATGTGAATGATCTAATTCACATATTTAATGAAGATTATGATCCTGTGACGTTGCATAACGAAAAGCTCCATTGATTATTGTATGCAGTTGATTTAGTTTTGCTATCTGAATCTGAAAAGGTTTTACAATGTTGTTTAAATAGGTTGTCAACATGCTGTAAAAACTGAAATTTATCTGTAAATGTTGAAAAATAAAAAATAATGATTTTTTAACAAGACTGGTAAATTAGTCTTTCGCACTTTTCAGTTTGAAAACGAAAAAGTTGAAGTGGTCAGAAAAGATGTGTACTTGGGAATTGAAATTTGAGCAAATGGGAAATTTGCAGGTGCCATAAAATACTAAAGTGACAAAGTAGTGAAATCATTGGGAAGACTGAAGAAAACATTGTATAGTAGTCAGACGGCCATAACATTATATCTCCACCTTTTTGAAAAGATTATTGTGCCCATATGTTTCTATTGTTGTGAAATTTGAGGAGCGTATAATATCCAACCATCTAAATTGTTATCTCGTGGTGATTTAAGTGGCTACTTTAAAACAGAATTTGACAAATTACACCAAAGCTTCCTGAAATATTGCTTAGGTGTAAATAGAAAAGCATGCAACATTGCAGTGTTAAGTGAAACCGGTCAGTACCCCTATCCTCTTTTCATTTTGAATCGTGTTTGTAAAAACTGGCATCACATTGTAAATTTAAATCAAGACACACTTTTGTACTACGCCTACCGGTGCAATTGTGAACTAAAAAAATCTTTAAAATAATCGGGTGCAGTGATATTTGGACTAACTGTGGCACTGATTTTTTTGACTACCCTACCAATAGGATCTCGAACTTATACTCAGAGGAAAATTTTTTTATCACAGTGGAAAAGTGAAATGAAACGACACATGTTGCCTGATAAAAAGATAAGAACATATGCTAAATTTAAGGAGTCTTTTGAATTTGAGAGATACTTGTTCATTATCAGAGACGAACAAGTGCGAAAAAACCTTCACCCGATTGAGAATTAACACCCACAATCTCCCTATTGAAATTGGCAGACATAAACGACCAGCCTAAGTTCCATTGGATCAGCGTCTTTGAAATGTATGCCCAGGCATTGGAAACGAATCTCATTGTGTTTTATCCTGTTCAAAATTTACCGATGCACGCATAAAAAGTATTTGATTCAACAATTGAAATTTCTGTAGATTTTAATAATTTGGGACAGGAAGAAAAAATTCTATTTTTTTAAACAAAAAGGTAAAGACATTGAAACAATGGACATTATGAGTTCGTTTTTGGCGGCTTGTATGGAAATTAATGGACCGCTTAAATATTCATGCACCCCCCCCCCCCCCATTCTGTTTCTCTTTCTTTTTTTTTCTTTTCCTTTTTTTCTTTTTTTTTTTTTTCTTTTTTTTTTTTCTTTTTGGTCTTGGTGGCTTGATCCTCGATATATTACATGAACTGTATATTGTTTTGAATTGTACTGTATATATGGTGTTGTTTGTTTGCTACTGTGTTGTTCCATGTTCAGCGAAATAAAGTTCATTCATGAATAAGGTGTCAGCTACACCTGGGATCTAGACCCCCGCGCAGCTTCGCGAAAGCGTGGCAGGCCTTTCGCCTGACTGAGCTTGAGCCCTGGGAAACACGGAAGCGCGAACTGACGAGACATAATATTGAATATTGCCTGTAGACCAATGCGCCTACCATGGGGGTGGGGGGGGGGGTGGGGGGGTGTTACCATGTTTTCCCACCCTTACCAATTGTGCCCGTTTATGCCACCTGTCACGCACAGACGGGATCAGGAAACATCCAGCATGTTACTACTTGGATGCCACATTTCTTCGCTCATTTAATTTCCATATCTTTTTGCACGTACTAGCCCCCCAAAACTAATTAATAAGCTGAGGCTGCATGGTCAATTTCAAATTGACCATACAGAAAAACTCTGTTTGTCTGAAGAATACTTTTGCCCTCTTTGCGGTTCTTCAGTTGAAAGAGTTCTTCCTATGGGAGCAAACATTAACAGTTTCTGATAAAGTATTGTAGCGTAAAGCTATGGAATTACAATTAATTATGTGCAACCTTTGCTCTTACTTTAAACTTTAATTTTCTTAATGAAGCTTCCATGGTTTATCAATGATTAAAATAAATTTATGATCGCTGTTGTATCAAAATTTTCACACTGGGAATGGAAATTATATTTGGACCACTTTTGCTACCGGCAACAAGGTTGCTTGAAGGAATTTTTAAATATTGTGTGCTCATTTTTGCTGCAAAGGTTAAAGTTACAACAGAGTCGTTCTACATTAATTTTCTGAGCTAAATGGTATTCCTGAAGAAAAACCTATGAGTATGATTATCGTATTTGAAGTTCACACTTGTACAATTATATGAGCTCCTCCAGACTTCGCTTATTCAGTATGTTTGATTTATTCACTATTTTATCTTCTTTTCCACCAGTGACTTGTTGCAAAAGCAACTTGTTTGGCCAGAGCCAGAGACTGCAGAGTTGAAACCCATCTGCATGCCATGGATAATGATTGCAGATCCATGCTGGGATATTTGGACGCCCCCGGTAAGTTTAACAGCGTGAAAATGAACACTTAGGCGTACCTCGGCATGTTTGCCCAGAATCGCCGAGGTACTTTCTCTTCTCATTTCTACCACGTCATTTTCTTGCAATTTGGCTGAAAAACACCAGTGTGCTTTTTCTTCCCATTCATTCCTCGTCATTATTTATAGGCGCGTTTGTACAGAAACACAAGATAGGAATGAGACCTAAAGGCTTGTTAGCTTTTCTGGGCCACAATAACAAGACATGTCGTGGTAGGTACGGACCCAGGGGTGGGGGTGGGGGTGGTTGGGAGGGTACTCCCATGTAGGATTGTACTGCGGGAAAGGCCCTGTTTTCATTACTGCCAGGATTAGAAAAGCCCACCAAAATGTACACAGCTAGATAAGGATAGGGGTAACATTGATTTGAGTGAACTGGAGATATAGGATCTAATTAGTAAGTTCTTTGAGGGGATTTTTTGTGGGAAGCAAGAATGTGCTAAAACTTGTTTAAAATTGGAATGTTGGTCTCCAGAATGCACCTGGATGCACCAATGCAGTACTCCTTTCAACACCTTACAGGATTAAGAAAGGGTACCTTTTTACATATGATGCAGGGTTAAGATAGGGTATTGTATAAAAATGTCCGCGGCACACACACTCCCTGATGTTGAGTATGAATCACTTTCAAGAGTGTGAGGCATACACTTGCTTTTGTTAATAATGCAAAACGTAACTCGATCAAAAAAAAATCGACATAGACCGCAAATATCAAAGTTTACGTTGGCTTTTGATGTGCTGTAATGGCAAAATTTCCGAAAAACTCCTGTAATGTGTGGTTTTTCTTGCGGATGTTGGTCCAAGCCCTAATGTTTTCTGTCTTGTCTTGTTATATGTGGGTGCCAACTCAGAATTCTTGGTTTTGTAGGCGTTCTTTATCTTTTCTTTATGTCTTAATGCCTTTCCGCCACAGTTTGTAACGCAGTTTTCTCCGCCATTATTCTAGTTACAGCATTAAAAATTTCCATACTATGAGTCCTATAGCTGAAATTGTGCACCTGGTTTGGATTTATTGATATGTTATAAATTACTAAAGCTATGGATACAAAAAGAAATAAAAAAAATCTTCAGCTATTGGGTGAAAAAAGAATGGCATTTGTATTAGCCAATCACGTTACATTGATTGACAATACACCTGTTGCCTGGTTACTCTACTACTGTTCTGTAGATTGTACCTGATGACCCATGATTGATGATGTCACAAAACAGTATCTGAGGTGGTTTGAAAACAAGCTCCAATTGGCACCCAGACAGATTTGCTTGCAAATCTGTCCATTTTAGTCTTGTCTTGTTTTGCTTTCACTTGCTTTGCCTTGCTTTGTTTCATTTTGTCCCGTCGTGCAAATTTGCAACACGTGGTACCACAATGTACGCACTTTCAGCAACATCAGGCGCAATGTGTATATATGAAATATACATAGTGTACATACATTTCCCAATTACAAAAATTTCCCCTGATAAAAAATGCTGAAAAGCTCTATCGTTGACTCTTGTCACATTTTGTAGTGAGTCGCCAGCTTTCCCCAGCGCGCCGAGAAAAGCGGTTGACCTGGACTATTATATTCTATGCAACTACAGGCATGCTGGTACTTGCATGAACGGTCCCAAAAATTCTAAAATTATAATCGTCAAAGAAGTAACAATGTGTTTGACTGCAATTAGGAATCATTTTCGTAAATACTGTAATGCAATTTCTAGAAACTGTGAAATAAATTGTTTTTGGAGTATTAACAATTCTTCCGAGTTTGTATCTAAAATCAAAGATGTAAAGGCAAAAAATATCAAATGTTTTGATTTTTCTACACTGTACACAAATCTACCCATAGATGAAGTCAAAAGTTCACTTTCAGAACTAATTAGCAAAATGTTTAAACATAATGGTAAACCATACATAAATATTAATTCATAGACAAAGAAAGCATACTGGTCACACATTAAATATTCAAAAAGTAACGTTAAATCTTTCACTGTTGAAACTTTGATAGATGCTATAAAATTTCTCTTGGATAATACTTTTGTTCAATGCGGACCATTGGTTTTTCAACAAATAAAAGGCATTCCAATGGGTAGCAACTGCTCCCCTTTACTGGCAGATTTATATTTAACCTGGCTTGAATTTAAGTATATGAATAAATTGATGAAAAAGGACTTTCAAATGGCTACAAAATTATCAAACAACGCAAGATATATTGATGACATTGCTTGTGTAAATGTACAAAATTTCAGTGAAATTGCTAAAGAAATTTACCCAAAAGCTATCCCTTTGGAGGGTAACAATTCAGATGGTTTCAGAGATGTGTTTTTGGACTTGGATATTCAGGTCACTAATGACAGGTTTTGTATTAAAGTCTATCACAAAATAGATGAGTTTAAGTAGTTAATTATCCTTTCCTGGACAGTAATATTCCCGATACTATTGGATATAATACATTTTTGTCACAAATTTTGAGATTTGGTCGTATTTGTTCTAAATTTCAGGACTTTGCATCAAGAACCAAATTTATTTACAATAAACTTGAGTCAAGAGGATTCAAAGGTGTACTTTTGATCAAATATTTCTACAAATTTTGCTGTAAATATCCCGAGATGGTTAGAAAGTTTTGCTTCAATAATTATAGAGATTTTAGACTTGCCTGTTTTGCTACTTAATTTCATCTTTTGACACCATTATGTTTAAACGTTCACCTTTCGGACATTTTAGGGTAGCTTGTTTTCTGTTAGGTAAACCCCCAGGGGCTACAGGTAGCAAGAAGCGGCCTACGACAGTTACAAGCTTGCCTAATTGTACTTGATATCTGGTTAATATTTTCATTGCATTCTTTTGACATAAATACAAAAGACTTCCATTCTTTTCTGACTTGCCCTATAATTCTACAGTTAACATCCAAAGATTATTAGAAAGTTTGGCCGCAATAATCTACAGTTTTTAGACTTGTCTGTTTTGCTACTTAACTTTATCTTTTGGCATCTTTCTGTTTTAATATTCACTATCAGACATTTTAGGCTTACATGTTTTCTGTTAGGTAAACCCCCAGGGGCTACAGGTAGCAAGAAGCAGCCTACGACAGTTGCATGTTTGCCTAATTGTACTTAAAATCCTGTTAAGAAAAATTGTTTTGATAGCATGTTTTTGGCATAAATGCTAATGACTTTCATTCTTTTCTGACATGCCTAAATGCATATTTACTCACTATTAAAAAATTACTCAAAATTGACAGTATTTTCTCAAGTGTCACAAACCTGACACATTAAGTTGACACATTGACTCAGGGTAGGCAGTTAAACAGAGCTTAATTGTTTGAGGAGTAGGTGTCATCATGGAGTTTGTTTTACATCTCTGGTACAGGATGTACTTTGTTGCAGTCCTTGTTAGGATTTTCCTTGGTTTGTACAGGTGGTCTAGCTGCAACTGTTTATTTTACAATCACTGGGACTGAATATAATGCCCCAGCTTGTTTCCACTTCAGTTAAACATTGGCGGATGGTTTAACTAGGAAAAGCTGTCCAGCTAGAAAGGGTACATTTTGGTTCAGGGGTAAGTCAAATTGTTCTTATCTAAACCTGTACTATGAAAATTTGGTAATTATGGTTTGTTTGACAGGTATTCTTCTTTGATATGAAGCTCTGCATTTACAAGCAAAACTTCACATATTTAGCTAATTCATCAATTGCCACGTTCATATTTATTCATTATTATGTGGGTTGTCTTTGCTGAATATTTAGCTTAGGCAAGGAGCCACTACTCAGAGAGACATGTACGGGTAAAAGGCTCCGAAACATGTTGAGTAGTTACCCGCTGAAGACCCTTTAATTTATTTGGGCTGATACAGCCTATGTCAAAATTTTACAGAGGAACGTGTGCAATATAGACAATAGTAATTCCATATATATACAGGTTAGACAGGGACAGGTTAGCTTATGGAGAGTAAAGAGTTCGAACTGCAGAATAGGATATTGACCACTAGGAAGTGGTTCTGGGCAAAAAGACACAAATACAATAAATAAAATCAAGGAGTGGCATTTTATTTTGCCCTTTTTCAACATTATGAAATGCCACGATTAACATGGTTAATACGATTGACATAGATCGGTGTTAGAAGTGTCCTTCTTTCTTTCTTTCTTTCTTTCTTTCTTTCTTTCTTTCTTTCTTTCTTTCTTTCTTTCTTTCTTTCTATCTATCTTGCTTTTTTTCTTTTCTGGTAAAGGGGGCGGGGGGGGGGGTCGTTCCATCTCCTCGAACCCCCTGGTGACGGGCCTGTATGGGACAGCGTTCTTGATTTGTTTTGTTCTGGACCATTTTTGGTGCAAAAGGACAAAGGCGAGTGCCCATGCATCAAAGTCCATACCTTGTCCAGTGAAAGCCAGATACTCTTCATTATTTTCATCAGATTTTAACTCATTATCGCCCATTATATAGGCTCAGTTGCCTGTTTTTGTGGTATCCGCAGAACTTCGAAGTTTTGTGTTCAAAAGCCACAGTGTGCTCGACAGTGCTTCGGGGACTGTGCCGGCCCACCTGGCCAGAGGACCAAATTAATTCCTCTTGGAACAGTTTCACTACACTAGTTCCTTGGTTTAAACATATTTTATTCCAAAGAAAACAATTGGGGAGAAGGGCAAAGCCCTATATTAACCCTTCTTGTCGGAAGAAGACAATATCACAGGACAAACGAGACGTCAAGGGTCCAGAGCGAAGCTCTAAACTGCTGGCAGTTAAAAGACACCACCAGGAGGAAGAGCTCCGCCCTGGATCAACAAAGTAAAGAAGGACACCACAAGACAGATAGTGGGGCGATTCATTATAAAAAGAAGCAATGAAATTGCAAAATAACGACCATCTCATTGAAGATTCATAAGTATGCAGTGCAGTTATATAATACAAATGCAGGATTAATTGTAAATCAATTCATCATGTAACAACACCGTTTTGAAAACGTTTGGTTTTTAGAATGTAATCTTGGACTGCCAGAAATATTTTCTTATTAATTTCGAGAGTGCATTCGCAAACGCCATATAAAACGGTTTCAAGGCCGAAAGGGGCATAGTTTGTTACTATCGTATGAAGCCGATCACGAGGAACAGCGTGATAAGGACAAACAAAGAAATGCCAAACGTCTTCAATCCCTTGATCGCAACGACAGTTTGGCGATTGAGTAACACTAATATCAAATAGATGGGCATTCAATTGGCTGCGGCCCAAACGCCTTCTTGTATGCAAAACTGCGGCAATTCTGTTGCCGACATAGTACAATTCTGTTTGCTCGAGTGACCGAGGCACATTTGAAGAAATTTGGTTTTTAAATCCACTTAAAGTAGTAGAGTTTCTCACATCAAGAGGTAATTGGTTCCATACTTTTATCGAAGAAGGAAAGAAAGAATTCTCAAACAATTCAGTTCTGGTTCTGAATTGAGGCAAGTCTGGGGCCTGTCTTGTTATATACCTTCTGTTAAGATTTTGTTCATTGGAAATTATACTACTAAGATATTCGGGAACCAGATTATTAGTAATTTTGTACGTTAAAATTAGTTTACTAACTTCCCTACGTTTTGCCAATGTAGAAAGACCAGTTTCTTCATATAGTTTAGCATTAGATGTGGTGCGCATGGCACCAGAAATAACACGTGCAGTATCCAACTGAATACTCTCCAGTTTCAATGCATCTGATTGGGTGCAGCCATCCCAGACAATATAACCATATTCCATTAAAGGTCGAATAAAGGAGGTGTAGATTATTTCTAACGTTTTCCTGTCGAGACGAAATTGGAGTGTTTTCAAAATATTTAGTTGTTTAGTGGCTTTTGCCACGATCGTCATTCCGAAATACAAGCCCTTAATGCTTATGTTGATCCACATATTCCAGCTGGTGATCTTTAAATACTAACGGAGGGTGATGTACCGCGTCTCTTTTCCGAGAAATTAACATAGCATCAGTTTTTTGGGCATTAAATGTCACCATCCAGTCATCAGACCAAGAATCAATAGATAAGAGATCACTATTAATCATATTTTCAGTTAAATTTGGATTATCAACCGAGAGGAACAGAGAAGTATCATCGGCAAAAAGTTTTATATTCGACCGCACAATGTCTACTATATCGTTAATAAATATCAAAAACAATAAAGGGCCTAGAACAGAGCCCTGGGGTTCCCCATTCAGATGATTGACCATTTATTACTAGTCTACCCGTTGTTGTCGGTTAGACAAATAATTTCGAATCCAGTTTAAAAGTGATCCAGATATCCCATTACGTTCCAATTTGTAAAGAAGACCAGCATGCCAAACACGATCGAATGCCTTGCTAATGTCGAGAAAGACGATTCACACTTCCTTCTGAAGATCAATGGCAAGACACAATTCGTGATATAAAGATCGCAGTTGGTTAACAGTGGAATCGCCGGGTATAAATCCCGACTGATTTGCCGATAAAAGTAAGTTGTCCCTGAAAAAGTTAAAACGTATTTAAAAATAGCTTTCTCCATAATTTTCCCAACACAGCTTAAGAGGGAAATAGGACGACAGTTGTTGCATAGATATGAGTCCCCCTTTTTGTACAAGGGGGTGACGTTGGCTTGCTTCCATAAGCTGGGAAAAGTTGCCTGATTAAGAGAAAGGTTAAAGAGTTTGGTTAACGATACGCAAATTGATCGTGCTCCTTCCTTCAGAAGTCTAGCGCTGATTCCATCTGGACCAGTGGCCTTAGTGATATCTAAGCTCCTAAGAATGTCAAAAACTTCGCTATGATCAATTTGAATACAGTCAAGTGTGACAGCGGGTAGGTCCACAGTTGGAATTACTGGGGCCCTTGAAGTATCAAGGTTGCTCTGACTTAAGAAAAAGGAATTGAATATTTTGGCTTTTGATAGGCTGTCGGTCACATGGCGATTTTCATGTATTAGAGAAGGAATAGACAAAGATTGATTTCTATTCATAAACTGTTTGACGGTGCGCCACCAAGCTTTATTTTTGTGCTTTCCGCTTTTTAAAGAAGCGCTCAGTTTACTATTATGAGCTTCTTCGGCACATTTCAGGTGATCTTGGTATTGATTACGAACATTATTATAAGCACTTCAAGCTTGTGGATCGTGTTTCTTATCTTTTGCCCTCTTATAAGCTCGCAAAACCTTCCGCTTCTCACAACGAAGCCTAGAAGTGTACCATGGAAGATCAGAGGGGCGAACTGTTATTTCTTTGTTTGGAATAGTATGATTTGCCACATCAAGGAACAATTTTGTCCAAATTTTACCGCACAACTCGACATTACCAGACTCGAAGCAAACGTCCCAGTTTGTTCCATCAAGGAAATTCCTAAACTTATCGAAATCCGCTCTCTTGTATTCCCAAATTTGTCTAATAAAAGAAGGTTCCTTTTTGCGCCGAAAAAGTACATTGGTAGCAACGACTGAATGATCGCAATTAGAGATTGGTGATAGGACACGTGGTTCTTTAATAAAATTTGGTATATTAGAAATTATTTGGTCTAAACAAGTAGAGGTTGTTGCTGTTATTCAAGTAGGTTCGTGAATGTGCAAATTAAGAAAATTTGTGTCGCAGAATTGCTGCAACTTTGCACCCGACGTGGTGTTGAAATCAGAATTTAAATCGCCAGTTAGAATAATATTTTGGATGTTACAAGAAGTGGCTAAATCGAAACTCTCTTATACTTTGTCCCAAAAAGAGATAAGTGAGTTAGGAGGTCTATAGACTACTCCAAGTAAGAATTTATTATTGTGAACTCTAATCTCGGTCCACAAAAGTTCGATGTCGGGAAGCTAAAGGTTGATGCGACGAGAAATTGCAAAAGCCTCAGATGCAAGGACAGCCACGCCACCCCCTACAATATTAGGGCGATCCTTCCGTATAATGTTAAGATAGCCAGGTAAGTTAAAGTCATCATCAGGTGTATTGTTTCAAAGAAATGTTTCAGACAGAGTGATAATATCAAAGTCTGGAACAATATCGGTTTTTATGCATCTAAACTTGTCAGTAGTTAGACTACGAACATTTATATGACAGAGGGTAATATCACAAAGATCACCAACGGGCCCAGGATTTACATGAATATCACCAGCTAAGAGTAACAATAAGGGAAGTACCGTCAATAAGTAGTCGCTGGAACGAATGAAGTGTTTGTAACATAAGAGAAAGCAAAAATTTAAAATAAGCAATTGTTCTCTCAGCTTACACGGGTATGTAACAATTATAAGACTATGCATACATAACAAGTGAATAAATAAATAAATAAATAAATAAATAAGTAAGTAAGTAAGTAAGTAAATAAGTAAGTAAGTAAGTAAGTAAGTAAGTAAGTAAGTAAGTAAGTAAGTAAGTAAGTAAGTAAGTAAATAAATAAATAAATAAATAAATAAATAAATAAATAAATAAATATCCAAACAAGTATAAAAAGCCTATAGATTTGAAGAGGAAAAAACTGGAATCCGGGATGACTGCACCTTAACAATGGTAATACATGTTAATGATATACTTAACAACGGCAAAGATTCTGTAATAGATAAAATTTACAGTATGTTGGCACAAATGTATGTAATAAACCAAGAGGTGACAAGACCACAACTCAGTGAGCAGAAGTATAGACATTACAACTTTGAGCCTCTCATACATTACAAGTGGAAACAACGCAAAAGGTGTATTAGCAAAGCTCAACTGCTTCCCCAGTATAAACAATTTCTATAATTCACTGACTGGAAAAACTAACACAAAGTACATGGGGATTGACCCAACGCTGAAACTTACCAAGACTTGATAAAATGAGTACCCGTATTCAATAAGTTTTGGTCGCAGATAAACCTTTATTTTTGACTCTACTACTTCGCCGCTGGTTTGTAATTTACGGGATATAATGATTCAGTGAGAATAATTGTTCTGAGCCAAATAGCTATCATTACTGCGATGAAAACCTACTACAGATTCAGGTTCATACTTAGATCCATCAGATTTCTTCGGATGTAACAGAAAGCCACAATAAAATTATCCCGTTCAACAGCTGGATTAGTATGTATGGGCCTCACTTCATGCCTTTCTTCCAGTTACTTTCGAAATTTGCGTAGAGATGATTCAGTGGATTTTTGAACAGTGTTTTTGGCCTTTTTGCTTTTGACATAAGCACTCAGTTCGTCAGCAGTGAGTGCTCTGGCGCTCACAGGACATTCAGACAAATTTTCAGTATCACATTGGATCCTGATCTATATTTTTCGGCGCATTATCATAATCCATGGGGGAACTTTGATGTTGCTTCTTTACTCGAGACACATGAAGGCGTATTTTCTTGCAAAAAAGCAGTCCCTACCAAATAAGCAGGAGCTGGATTGTTACCCTAACAACACATGGCTAATTTGCATATGAACGATGTACTACAAGGAAGTAGATCACAAAGCAATATTACAGTGGTGTCTGTAGGGAGTGCAAACGCAAACATGGGATGAATGAGAGATTCAAGCGACTAAAAAAAATCAAGGACAATATGTTTATGATCTTAATGCCACTGGCCCTTTTCGAAGCTATTATGATTATGACGGCACAGTAAACTATCACGTGAAAAAGCTGTAAAAGCTACTTAACTTGGCGCGAAAAAAAATACTGTAACCATTTTTCTCTTTTTCATTTATGGAAACAAATTATATAACTGAATGAAAAGAAACCGCTTGCAAAGATGTATTCTATGTACTTTTTGCACGCAAAATAGTTTATTAAAAAATCCTTTTTTCCCCATTAGATATGTTTTGTTACCCTCGACACATAAAGTGCCGGTGGGTATTATCGTCCCCTGGGTCTTCTGTCCGTCTTTCTGCCTTACCGAGATACCTAAAAAAATGTTCATCGCAGCTGTACCAACTTTTTGTACCAGATGCACCTGATAATGGACCAGGCTCATATTGAAAACTATAGCTGTCTCTTATCATTTCAAACTTTTTATGAAACTTTTAAAGTATTATTTCAATACAGTCTCAGTGGCGCGCCAGGGCACGACGTTACCATAATATCTCAACAGGGATACATAGCAGCTTCATCAATTTTTATCAGAGATGCACATTATAAGGGACGATATTCCTGTCGAAACTAGCTTCCTCTTAATAAATTATAAATTTTTTATGAAACTTTTGAAACATTTATTTGAAGGCCGTCTGAGTGGCGCACAAGTGTACAATATTACCAAAATAACTCAAAAAAGCGTCATCAAATTTTTGTTGCAGTTACACCGTATTATGTCATATATCCTCTCTTTCATTTTACAGATAACATTATGGACTTTGTATGCAAAGTATTCCATTGCAATGTCTCAAAACAGGAAAAAAAACATGCAGAATTGAGGAAAACAAGATTGTGGACGCCGCGCGTAATCCGTTCTCTGACCGCTATTTTTGTAGTAACTGCTGAGTATACTTCACTGAAAGTTTCCAGTTATTCATTGTTCCAAGATTAAAAAAAAAAAGTAACATCTATTATTTCATTTCGTTTATTTTTTTTTTCACCTTCATTGATGTCCGCAGAGTGTGTCTGGAGAGCCTGAGATCATGTTTCTGCTGTAACATTACCATCGGCTTTCTGACAGACATGTACTCCTTATTTAGAAGGCAGGTGTGCATGGCTCTTGTGATGAATCTTTGTGTCGAAATGATCGAACTTCCGCGGCCGTCCCATACTATTTTGTTGTCTTGCATCTTTTGTCCTCCTCACTATAGTTGTAATTGTTTTGTCTCTTTTGCGTAAGTAGCTGTTGAATGATTTTGCAGTACTCATTAAATAATATTGAAAATGATGGACATGTAGACTTTCGGGCATATAATCTTTCTACATTTTGGCGTGGCTATATGTGAGCAAAGATTTCTTATGAGCTAAAGGGGCATGCTTTCCGGGGAAAAACAAGTGGCATGTGCAGCAGGGGGCGCACATGGGGCATCCTCCCTTTCTAAGGAAACGGGAAAAAAAGGAAAGGAAAGGAAAGTAAAGAAGGAAATAAAGAGAGAGAGAGAGAGAGAGAGAGAGAGAGAGAGAGAGAGACAGAGAGAGAGAGAGAGAGAGAGAGAACCCTAAGCCTGTTTTGATCAAAACTTTGACGATTAGCCAAGATATATTCTCTTTGCTAAAATTTGAAATAATTGATAACAATTCTATTTTATGAAATTAATCTTGCTTTGATTCAATGTTTAATGTTTTAATCCTGGATTAAAGTTTGGATTAATTCAAGATTGATTTAATAGATGGAAACGTTAATTCCAAAGTTCACATTATGGGCAAAAACATAGATTAGTTAAAGCCGCAAGTTTCGATCAAACATTAAACCAACTACTCAGTAGGTAAGCACATCGATTGTAATTTTTAGATTTTCGCTTACCAATTTTTTAATTTGAAACGCTTCAAAATTAATTCATTTCCCGTAGGCCTACGATAATTTTGTTGCATTCGGGCAACTTAGATTACATGTGCCCTGAATGAATCATTTCCAAACTACAATAAGCTTATCATTGTCAAGGTAGGCCAACTTTAATTGTAACATTCATTCCAAAATTTGTGGGAGATTGCGCCTTAGTTAAGTTACATGATAGAATCTTGCATCTTTTCACAAGGGATTTTTTTTTTTACAGCAACTCGGCTTAGAAATAAAATTGTCTAGAAGCAGACATGAAGTTTTGGCCTAAATTTTGCATTCTTACAAATTTATGATATTTCATCTGAAATAATTTAATATTTGAAAATAATTGCTACAATTATTTTGTTTTTTATGTCAAGCTTGTTTTACAACTTACCAATGTGCTTCCACACATTTGTACGCGCGTATTCTCTGGAATAAAAAAGTAGACATACCTGCATGTAAACAGCTTGTCTGCACACTTTCACCATTGCACAAACACTATCTATTACTTTTGTCAGGCGAATTGGTGGCCTCCCACGCTCAGTCAATGTTATCAACGATCTTTTTGCCATAATTTCTGACTAACTACGGAAATACCCATTCCAATCGGCAAATTTAACCTTCCCGCGCCGCTAGTTTATTTACAAATTGAGCGCGACAAGCGGTTAATTGTAAATTACGCGTTTCAGAATTGGAAAAGGCTTGTCTGCAAAGCGCACGCATACTTCACTGTCAGTGTTACCCATCGACGCCTTATATTGTATTCAAGTTTTATTTTTTCCAAATAGTTTTATGAAACCGCTGTATCCACAATTATATCTTTAATCGAAAAAATCAACCCACTAACCATCGTTGCCTTTCATTGTATACCTGATTTTTTTCTGTGTTTCATCCTAATTTTGTACATTCTTTAATCATGATTATGGAAGGGAAATGAATTTCTAATGCTATATGTGATGTCGTACTCATGAACTTTCTTCGTATAAAATAAAAAAATTACCACATCGAAATGTCTTAGCGTCACCGTCATTTTTAGCACAATGTAACGATTCTGCATGCGCGCGTATGTGTTTCTGCATTTGTGTTTTTTTTTGTTTAATTTTCAAAGCTAATTCCATATTTTCATAACACCCTAATTATATTGTACTCATTAATTTATTCTGAATTTATGGCAAGAAGATCCTTGATTGAATTGTAGGTAGGTGTCCGGATGGCTTAAACTTATCGTGGAGTATCATTGTGGTAGCAACTGCGATAGTTCTTGAAGTAAGCTTCAAAAGGCGTGGTTACGGCGAACTCCGAAAAGACTATAGCAACGGATAGTCGTACATTGCTACCTCATGTGGCTACTGGCCTTAGGAAATTATTGTAAATAAAACTTCAATTCAGTTATATTAGTTCTTTAATTGATTGAATATGTTTAGGCCTATGCAGCCTGTTGTAGGCCTAATTTATGATCACCATATCATATCTCACTTTTAGTCCATCTTGTCTCTCATAGCTAAAACCCAGGTGATAAAGCATAGCCTACCTGGTTTGTTATTTTCCGTGCCAGAACAGACTCGATACTATAGAAATAGTATGGTCCACGGCAAACTGATAGGTTATTTGGCCTTGTGAAGTTACCCCTGATACATCTGTGTCTTTCTGTTGCAGCAAACGACGCGTGCAGCGTGACAAGTGAGGAAAATGTGTAAAAAATGACACCCACTGAAACTAAAATAGGCCTACGTCTTAACGGTGTTGACGTAAATTTATGGCCATGTCATAATGCCGCTGCCCTAAGCTATTATGACGTCACAGTAAAATATATCACGTGATGAGTTGCTAAGCTAGTAGTAAAAGCTCACTGAACTTTTCGGTAAAAGGCCAGGAAAAGAATTATTGGTCATCCGATTGAACGTAAGAAAAATCTGGGGAGTTGCAGCTTTGATTCTTGCATCTTTGTTGGCAGTATGTCCGCCAAACCCAAGAGCAAGATAAGTTGTCTTGTCTCACGTGCGGCATGCTTTGTTTTTGCAGTTGCCAATATCATAAAAACCAGTTACACGATAGCCAGCCGTGGTGTAACTTGCACTGGCTACAGCCTACACCATGGCTGGTGAAAATGACGACAAAGTAAGAAGAACTCTAAAAACTAAAATAGATAGATAGATAGATAGATAGATAGATAGATAGATAGATAGATAGATAGATAGATAGATAGATAGATAGATAGATAGATCACACTCTGTGAGAAACTTCTTATCTATTAAAATATGCAAAAGACCTAAACACAGTACCATTTTAGTCCCGTCCATGGCTTCATAAATTAAGGTTATCCTAGAAATGATTGAGCCCTTCAGAACTAGAATTGAATGCAGCCTTGCAGGTTTATCCCAATGCGTGTCCCGTCCGCACAAAAAACTGAACATGTGAACAGTTCCGTCTCGAGTATAACATTGATATTTTAATTAGGCACACGTATGCATTAAACTTGCAGTTCAACGCAAGTCCCGTCTGCATTGCGGCTGATTACAAATTAAAATTAATGATAGGCTACAGATATCTGACATGATCTGGCGGTTCAAAATACCTATTAATTATTTCAGTCAGGCCTAGTACTAGTAGGCCTATAATATAGCCTAAAGTTTTTTAACTGTCACGGTGGCACGGCGACTAACGTTGCGTTGTTAATAATACTATTTAAGGAATGCTTGTAGGGTTTTTTCCTTCGAACCCAGGTGGTCTCAATTGTTCTCACCAATGAATGTCATTATAATTAGCCAACGATATGAAAGAATGGGTCGTTGTCAATCGTCAGGGAATCAAGAGTTTACATTGATGCGCGTGGGTTTCCCACGGTAATTGTGGCAATAAAGAGATTGTTTTGTTAGTATGTTGCACGTGAGACAAAACACTTATAAGACAACAAACGTAGGATTGACCATCGAGATATACACAATCAGTGGCCAGGATCTGTCTCGTGAATGTGGCATTCGATAGGTCCTGGCCATAATCGTGCACTTCTTGATACCCCTAGGCCCTACGCTTAATGCATTATAACTATTACTTCATTTTCTGTTGTCGTTATTCTTATTGTTATAATTGCATTTGCTTTTGCTGGAGTTCTTTATTATCCCAGACATATTGTTTTTGTAGGAGTTCTTTATTCTTTCTTCATTTCTTAGTACCTTTCCGCCACATTTTGTGACGCAGTTTTCTCAGCCATTAAACAAATTACAACATTGAAATTTTACATACCATGAGATCTATAGCTGAAATTGTGCACCTGGTTTGGACTTTTTGATATGTTGTGAATTATTAAAGTTATGCGTAAAAAAATGAAAAAAAAATCATATTCAGCTATTGGCTAAAGATTGCACCTGATGACCCATGATTGATGCTGTCACAAAACAAGGTCAGAGGGGGTTTCCAAACAAGCTCTAATTGGCACCCAGACAGATATGCTTGCAAATCTATCCATTCTGGTTTGTATATAGGCCTATTTTGACTGGTTCTGCAATAGGCTTAGGTTCCCCCAACAACTGTTTTGGGCCTTGCAACTAAGGCTTAGTTAAGTAGGCCTAGTAGGACTATTACGATCCTCTGTTTACGTTTATTTCGGTCAATTATTGAAGTCTTTTCTTTCTATCTCTCCCCCCCCCCCCCGCACCTTGGGCTTTTCTTCCGTACCTCATTGTTTGCCTGTGAGCGGGAATGATCACCCACGCACTTTGCGCTTGCGTGATCAGGCGGGCTATCAACTAGTCTGTGACTACTAGGACTAGGAGAGTGGATATTTGGTCTCAGATGAACCACTCGGGTAGGGGTTTGATCTTGTCTACTGCATGATATCAACATGATGATGATACTTCTCGCCTACTCCAAGATTCAGAATACGAAGAGTGATAAGGTCTAGTGTAACGTTTATATAGGCCTATACCCAAATAGAATGGGTGTAGCCAGGCACTAACGGCTTTGGAGGCTTCGAATTAATTGGATTCCATAAAGTTGCCATGTAACTTGTAACTTAGCCTGGCGTACGTCAAAAAACATCACGTGACCGACTCGGGGAAATAAACAGGCAAGTTACTTATCCGGATGCCGTTGCCGTTGGTTAAAGCGATTATGACGTCACAGTACGATATACATGATCAGTTGCTACGTTTAAAAGCATTGTTACGTTTGGGTAAAAAAAAAAACTTAGGCCAACTTGCAATATTATCAGTTCGGATTCGGACTGGAGCGAGAGCAAAATGTGGGGAGTTGTACCTCTAATTGTTGCGTCTTTGCTGGCGGCATGCCCACCAAACCCAGGGTAAGTTGTCTTCACTTTCAAGATATGCCTGTTTTTCCATTTTTATGATTATTTTATCGGCTTCTCGTCTCTGGAACTTTAACTATAGGTTTCAGCAAGAACAACAGTTTTTAGCCTTTCGACTTCGGCTAAGACGATTCTCTGTTTCGTGTTTTTTTTTTTTTTTTACGAAAAATCTTTCTGTCTTTAGTAATTGCTTCTTTTTCTTTTCTTTTGCAACCTCCGCTTTCCCTTTGCTCCTTCTCTCTGTTCATCCAAAACGGTGGTAAGCCCAGACAGATTTGCCATTTCTCCAGTCTGTTTATTAATGCAAGCCAATAGATAGAACTTTAGTATCAAAAGAAAAGTTGTCCCATTTAAATGCCATTGGAAATCATTGGTCAAGCGAAGAAAAGAGTAAGGTCATGGCTCCAGGTCAAAACATAGACAGGGAGAGAAGTGGATGGTAGGAAGGTTCGAGATACCAGAAGGACACTAAAAAGTCATTAGAATAGGGGAAGTGGATGATATGAGTATTTGGGAGTGAGCAATAAGGCTACCGGCCAGGGCATGTTCCGATACCACGTCGATAAAATTAAGCAGAAAGTCAATAGAGCAAAGGGTATGATAAAGCTAACAGCAATGAATAGTTTTAATAAGGCATTTACAGGGAGAGTTCTTTGGGAGGGGGTAGTAGTCCCAGGAATGTTGTATGGTCTGGATATTATTTCAATAAGTGAGAAAGACTTGGAATGGTTGGAAAAGGCACAGAGAGAGAGAGATGGGAAAATGGATACTAGGGGCTCCCCCATGTGTGGCAAGAGAAGAAATACTAGGTGAACTTGGATGGATAAGTGTCAAGGATAGAATAGCAAAGTCGAAGTTGAACTATTGGGGCTATTTGCAGGATGTAGGAGAAGACAGGTGGTGCAGAAAGATATCTTGAGGCAGTTAGGGAGAAGACAAAGTGGATGACAGATATAAATATGTTGGCAGAGAAGTATGATCTGATGGGGCCAGATGAGATTGAAATGTGGTGGAAAACGTGCGTGGGAAAGTTGATTACTGAGAAGCATGTTGTTGAATGGAAGAGAGGGGTGGAGGAAAAGAGCACACTCATTGCATACAGAGGGCTTGATAAACCAGTCAGAGGAAAGTGTTGGGATTGTAGCAAGGGTTCCAAGGAAGAGCAGGAGTGATTAATCTTGAGAAACGGACACAGAAGTGGACCAGTGGGAGCGATGGGAAGTGCAAGATATTGCAGGGAGGATGAGGATGAGACAATAGATCATTTTCTTGTGTGGTGTTCAGAGTATCAGGGATTGAGATATAGTCTGTTTGAAGGGTTGAAAGAGAAGGATGAATTATGTAGAAGTCTAAAACAAGTTCAGAGCATGACAGAGGGTGATAGGTTAGCCTGGATGTTTGGGTTGAAAGGAGATACGCCAGGAAGTGGAGTAGGGATTGAGTTAGTTAAGGGCTTTCTGGTGAAGTGCTGGGAAAGGAGAAGTAACGTGTTAGGTTTGAGGGAGTCTGAAGCCAGAGTAGGGAACTGAGAGAGGGGAAAGGAGAAGGTAGCCCTTATAAGGGCTCCCACGGCTCTGTCTATGCCTATGGCAACATAGACAGGGACTGTGGGCATGCCGAGCGCAAGATGCGATTGTGGGATGGGTGTTGATTTCTTGGCCTCCTTTTCAGGACCACGGCAAACAAGTGGCGCGCCGAAGACAATTATTATTATTGTGTATATGTTTTGTCGCAATTTTAAAAATTAACGTTAAAACAAAACACACGCAGGTCTACTTGAAATTCATTTGCACCATGCAAGTGAGAAAGACGAAGAAACAGAAACAGTGATTTCCCATGTATCAAATATGTGTGTGTGTGTGTGTGTGTGTGTGTGTGTGTGTGTGTGTGTGTGTGTGTGTGTGTGTGTGTGTGTGTGTGTGTGTAAAAATTCTGTGCAAGACAACTTGGCAGATTCATGAGGAAAAGGAAAATAGGCCTACCCTGCGTGAGCCAGTTTCATTTTCAGGTAGAATCAAAGGGGATCGTGTATCTTACAATTAAGAGAAAACATGGACTCTCATTATGATTTAAATGATAGAAGTTCGATAGATAAATTCCACTGAAGATTTTGCACACATTTTACATAAGGCAGGTAAACTGTCATTAAAATACAGAAAACAAGCTAATAGTAGAAAATACCAAGCGTCTACCGTCGTATGCTGACATTATTATTCTCTATACCGGGAGATAAAAAGTTTGGCAATACGACTATCTAGTGAGCCTCAGAATTATTGCCTAAGACAAACTTATTACAAGGTGAGAAGAGAATTCCGGCAAATAGGTAAAAGGAAAGAAAAAAGTTTAAAACAAAATGTTATTCAGTCACTTAGTACACTCTATGATAATAACAGTGCTCATTATTGGGAATTAATAAAACAGCTTGAAAATGTAGTCTCACCCAAAAATCAACCAAGTGAAAAAATTGACAGTGCTCACCGCATGGATACGACATCTCCGCCGACTCATGACAAATGGTGTTAATACTAGTAAAGAGAGTCCTATGCATGAAGAAGTGCAAAATGCTTTCTGCATCATAGGCTTAACAAGAACTTTTTCTGACATAGATTTTACAATCAATGAAATGAAATTATTTATGCCTTATCCAAGCTGAAAAATTGGAAGTCTCCTGGAAAAGATGGTGTACTGAACGAAATTCTGAAAACTGGTAAAGGTAATTATCACCCTTTTAAAAATGTCTCATCAATCTGATATTTTCTTCAGGATTTTTTCCAGCTGCCTGGAAAACAACGTTTGTTAACTCTTTTACACAAGGGTGGATCTCAACTGGATCCAAACAGCCATAGAGGAATTTCGTTGAACAGCTGTTTGTCTAAATTATTTTGTTCCATTTTAAATAGACGTATCAAGAATTTCACAAATGAAAGAAAATTCAATAACAAGTATCAAATTGATTTTGCAGAAAGATCGAGAACGAGTGACCATATTTTCGTGCTTCGGACTCTTATTGACAAATGTGTTAAAATACTTGGAAAAAATAAATTTTTGCATGTCTGTTTTGTTGACTGTCAGAAGCCATTCTATTTGGTATGGCATGAGGGATTACTGTATAAATTGCTGACTTATGATATTGGTGGATACATGTTTAATATTTTGAAAGATATGTATAATGATTCACACGTTCAGGTAAACTTTTCTTCAGGTCTATCGAGCAAAATTTTACCCCAAAAATGGGGTAAATCAAGGGTTTGATGTAAGTCCACTCTATTTAATTTGTATGTGAATGATCTAACTTACATATTGAATAAAGATTATAATCCTGTGACGTTAGATAACGAAAAGCTCCATTGATTATTGTATGAAGATGATTTGATTTTGCTATCTGAATCTAAAAAGTGTTTACAATGTTGTTTATATAAGTTGTCAATGTGCTGCAAAAACTGGAAATTATCTGTAAATGTAGAAAAATAAAAAATGTTGATTTTTAACAAGCTGGCAAATGTCTTTCGCACTTTTCAGTTAGGAAACGAAAAAGTTGAAATGGTCAGAAAATATGTACACTTGGGAATTGAAATTTCAGCAAATGGCAACTTTGGGGATGCCATAAAATACTTAAGTGACAATGCAGTGAAATCATTGGAAAGACTGAAGAAAAGATTGTAATGTAATCAAACGGACATAAGATTATATTTCCATCTTTTTGAAAAAGAATGTTGTAACCATATTTTTCTATTGTTGTGAAATTTGGGGAGCATATAATATCCAACCATCTATATTGTTATCTAGTGGTGATTTAAGTGGCTACTTTAAAACAGAGTTTGACAAAGTACGCCCAAGTTTCCTAAAATATTGCTTAGGTGTCAAGAGAAAAGCATGCAACATTGCAGTGTTAAGTGAAACCGGTCAGTACCCCTATTGTCTTATTATTTTGAGTCGTGCTGGTAAAAACTGGCATTGCATTTTAAATTTAAATCAAGACACACTTTTGTACGATGCCTATACCGATGCAATTGTGAACTAATCTCCACAGGCAGATCTCAATGCCTCTCCATGCAGTGTAACAGATACCTTAAACATAATCGGGTGCAGTAGCATTTGGAACAACTGGGGCACTGATTTTGTTGACTGCCCAACAAATAGGATCTCGAACTTCCTCAAAGAAAAATTTATATTACAGTGGAAAAGTGAAATGAAACTAGAATTGTTGCCTGATAAGAAGATGAGAACATATGCTAAATTTAAGGAGTCTTTTGAATTTGAGAGATACTTGTTTATTATCAAAGACTAAAAGTGCAAAAAACCTTCACCCTATTGAGAATTAACGCCCACAATCTCCTTATTGAAATTGGCAGACACAAAAGACCAGCCAAAGTTCCATTGGATCAACGATTATGAACGCAAGGCCAGTCATTGGAAACGAATCTCCTTGTTTTATCCTGTCCAATTTTATCGATGCACGCAAAAAAATCATTTGATTCAACAATTGAAATTTTTGCAGATTTCAAAAATTTGGGAGAAGAAGAAAAATTTCTGTTTTTTATGGAAAGTCAAGATATTGAAACAACATACATTACGAGTTCGTTTTTGACTGCTTGTATGAAAATTGGTGTACCGCTTTTATATTCATGCACCCCTTTCTTTTTCCCTCTCCTTTTGGTTCTTCGTGGCTTGATCCTCGATATATTACATAAACTGTATACTGTTTTGAATTGTACTGTATTTATGGTGTTGTTTGTTTGCTACTGTGTCGTTTCATGTTTTCGGCAAAACGCCTCTACTGTATGTATATGTGAGGTATAGCGAAATAAAGTTCATTTGTGAATAAGGTGTCAGCTACGACTGGGGTCCAGACCCCAGCTCCGCGAAAGAGTGGCAGACCTTTCGCCTCACTAAGCTGGAGCCCTGGGAAACAGGACAGCGCCAACTGACGATATTACCTATAGACCTATACGCCTTGCCTTGAGGGGCGGGGGGGGGGGGGGGGGCGTTACCATGTTTTCTCACCCTTGCCAATTATGCCCCGTTTATGCCACCTGTGACGCACAGACAGGGTCAGGACTCATCCAGCATGTTACTACCTGGATGCCAAATTTATTCGCTCTGTTAATTTCCATATCTTTTTGCACCTAATAACCCCTAAAATTAATTCATAAGCTAAAGCTGCATGGCCCATTTCAAATGCACCATGCAGCAAACTCTTGTCTGTCTGAAGAATACTTTTGCCTTTTTGCGGTTCTTCTGTTGAAAGAGTTCTTTCTATGGGAGCAAACATTGGTAACTTCTGATAAAGTATGGTAGCATAAAGCTTTGGAATTACAATTAATTATGTGCAACCTTCGCTCTTACTTTAAACTTTAATTTTTTATGAAGCTTCCATGGTTTATCAATGACTAACAAAAATGTGATCGTTGCAGTATCAGAATTTTCATACCATATGGAAATTATATAAGGACCACTTTTGCCAGTAGTAACAAGGTTACTTGAAGGAATTTTAATATTGTATGGGTCATTTTGCTACAAAGGTGAAAAATTTTCACCAGAATCGTTCTACATTGATTTTCTGAGCTAAATGGTATTCCTGAAGAAAAACCTATAAGTATGTTTATCACATTTGAAATTCACATGAACTCCACTTATTCAGAATGCTTGATTTATTCACTTTTTTATCTTCTTTTCTACCAGTGACTTGTTGCAAAAGCAACTTGTTTGGCCTGCGCCAGAGAATGCAGAGTTGAAACCCATCTGCATGCCCTGGGTTATGATTGCAGATCCATGCTGGGATATTTGGACGCCCCCGGTAGGTTTAACAGTGTGAAATCGAACACATAGGCCTACCTCGGCATGTTTGCCAGAATCGCCGAGGTACTTTCTATTCTCATTTCTAAAACGCCATTTTCCTGCAATTTTGCCAAAAAACACCGGTGTGCTTTATCTTCTCATTCATACCTCGTCATTATTTATAGGCGCCTTTGTACAGAAACACCACGATAGGAATGAGACCAAAAGGCTTGTCGGCTTTTCTGGGCCACAAAAAAAGTCAATAGCAAGACATGTCGAGGTAGGTACGGGCGGGGAAAGTGGGCCTACCTCTGCGTATGTGTCGAAAAACGTCAGAGCCAATTTTCCTTCAGTACCCTCCTGTGCGGTATTTCTCTGCACCAAGAAAGACTGGAGCAAATAGTAAAACCAGCCAAGTGGAGTTTTCGAGTCACCAGACTGGCCGAGTGCTTGGTTTTGTTTTTATCCATGCAATAACTGGTTCCCTTATCGTTTGTAATGGTCACACCACAGCAACACCGGGGGAACAAGGGTATCATGACACTTTACATTGGAACTAGGAGGATATTGACAACTTTATTCTCGTTTGCATTTACATTTTTTCTTTTGATAATATAGCTACAGTGACAGGATAAAAAAAAAAAAAGCGAAAGAAAATTATCTCAGCATCTACGAGCACAATTAGGTGACACAGCAGGGCTGGTGTTGCCCAATAAAGTATAAGTTTATCATAAATTTGGCTAGAACAGCTTTTTAAAAATCCTGAGTCAAGTAGGTCTTACCGTTTTTTTAATTTATTTTTATTAAAGTCTGCCTGAAAAAGGTGGAAGAGCTACGTTACTTGATTTCAAGCTAGACAATACATCGTGTTCGGGCTCAGCTGTCGCACCTAGCTGAGGAAATAGCCTAATATTCTGCTCAGGTGCCCTTGAATGCTTACCAGATAGCAGAAGGATCAGCATAGCTTGTTCATCAATGCTAATAGTATACAAGAACACTGTCATGGTACCATCATCCCTATCTGCATGGTTCTCTGAAAAAACACTGGTGAATACCGAAAAGAAACTACATGTATGTAAGCAGACTTTGGCGTTTTCATTTTCAACACAAGAGTGCCTAAAAATGACGAGGGATGAATTAGAGGAGAAAGTAGGCCTACCTTTACGTCTTTGGGGAAATATACCAAGATGACAAGAAATACCGAGGAATTCTCTGCTCATTCTTACCTTGGCGTTTCTCGACTTTTTTGCAGAGAAGCGCTGAGAAGAAAGCATTTCTCCGTGAAAAGTTCCGAGACACCATATTTTCCTTGCCCTTGGTGTGTCTTGGCAAAAACGCCGAAAACGTGGCCTTTCTCGGCACGTTGACTTACCTACTAATCCAATCCGAGTGGTCTGTCTCTTTGGCAACTCACGCAATAATTAGATTGATGGAAAGTGACCCCAATGTGGTTTAGAACTTTAAGGCTTTTTTGTTTTTTCCACAGGCCTAAATAAATCGATTTACAAAACAGTTCTAAATTCTCAGCAAAAAGGGAACATTTTATAGAATTTTGAACCGGAAAGTACTGTTTCAGGTTAATAAATGCCTATCTATAATGACGGTTTCATGCAGCCCAAGCCTACTCTGAATGAACCATGTTTGGGACAATGAAATACATAATGGTATGTGTCTTAATTTGATGAGCAACACGCATATTAACAACATTCTAAATCATCTTCGGACCACTGAAATAAGTAACGATATGTTTCTTAGTTTGGTGGTTTACATGCAGGCACATGAAATAGATTCTTCTGTACCAAGTTTATGTAAATAGGCCTTGATGTTAGGATTCAGTTCTTTGGCCTGTAAACAATTCGCCTGATGTGCGTGTCATATCGGTAAATGAAAAGATGAGGGTTTCTGACCATAAAGGTGGATTTTTTTGGTTTCTATTTATTTACTTTTAAATTAAAAAATTGTCGACGCGTATCAAAATATCTGTAAATTAAAACATGTACAGATTTTCCTAACTGTGAAGAAAAAAAAATCCTTCTTTAGACCACCGCAATTTAAAATCAGTATGAGAGACGTTACAAATTTGTACAGGTTAATAAAGGGAGGATTCAAATCTGAAGAAATGCATGTGCAGTAAAGTAAGGAAACATTGCTTTCGGATTTTGAGGGTGCAATGCGCAGGCCTAAAATACTCATTTCAAACGAAATAAAAGAAAAAAAAAACCCTAAAACTTCAAATAAAGAAGTCCCAAGCCTGCCTAGAAACTATCAAATCACTCCTCGTGAAAGTGCGCGACCATCAATATCTTACTCCGTCTTTTTATTGATAATTTTGAATTAGAGAGAAGAGAAAAAGGAAGCAGTCCTCCCATATGTGAAGCCGGACATCAATCCATGGATTCCTTTGGATTGTAAGTATCTCTCATCACTGCCAGTGTCAGTTTTATTTTTGTGCAAAAAAAGTCGATAGGCCGTTTTTTGGACCCGGGCAAACAAAATACTCAATTTGAAAGGGGAAGCAAGCGTTAACAAATTATGTTGGTTCTTTGTAAATTTCTCACAGGTTTGTGTGCATTGAGATCTCATGTACCCCTCCCCCCCCCCCCCCCCCCCCCCCACACACACACACTTGACAGTGCAAATTCGGAAAAATAAAACGATAAAACTTGGTTCTAGGTATTTCAGTGTGTTGGCTATGATGATGGATTCAGAAATCACCGTAAGCCTTAATTATATGAAGAAATGCCAAAGCATATAGTAGGCTACAAGTAGGAAAAAGAACGACGTAGTCTATTTTCAGGTGCAAATTTTAACTTCTGAAATACTAGTAGTTGCATGAACTGGGCCCAAACTAAAGCGCGCTTATGTCAGTGGGTACTGATGACTACATCCATCAAGTGTCTGTTCACAACGACATGGACATTTCATGATCGTTCTTGTTATCGTACGGATTCGTCTTTTACAGATGCAGGCATAATTGTTCCCCTCTTAACAGGCCTATGCATACCGCTAAGTATAGGCCTGCTGCGATGCGTCCACAGACAAAGGAAATCTGGCTACCACGTGAGCATTATATGAGACAAGTTATGTGCCTTGAAATTTAATACTTTATTTCAATACGGGAATCGAATGCATTGTCCGATAATGGCATGGACATTAAAACAGCAAACTGAAAGGACATGAGCCGTGGAAAGGTGGTTGCAACAGGGACATGTCGCATCTCGTCCTCAAATCGGGTCAACTATTCTGGTAGAATGCGCAAAATATATTAATACAATGATTATAATATTGTGTTTAAATCCATTTCATAAAATTTACCTGATGTGGTCAATGTAGCTAGCTCTTAGAGTCACTGCATGGAAATGTTTTCCTGGATTCAAACATTTACGATCACATCATAAGGCTTGTAAGTCGGGAAGCATAATTTTATCAAATGTTTATGGCTAAAGTTATTACGTTAACATTTTGTTCCAACTATAAAATGTTTATGGGCCCCTAAGTATCAATAACTGAAGCATTATAACTTACAGTATTCAACAAGTTCGATCTGTTTTGACAGGGAAAAAACGGACGGCTCCTGCCGCATAGACCGACAGTGCAGCTCCACAGCACCGGTAAGATATCAACCGCAACAAAATCAGAGGACCGCTCACTATTACAACTAACCTACACCCACATGTAAAGATTGGGTGGCAAACGTGACCATTGCTCACCAAATTCACCTTGTTGATCGTAGTTGTGGGCTCATATATATATATGTGTGTGTGTGTGTGTGTGTGTGTGTGTGTGTGTGCAGGCTTATTGCTTAAAATAGGAAACTACCGGGACTTGGCTGCAAAATTGACGATTTTACCGTTTTTAAATAAGATATCTGCGACCTTGAACCAACAAAGCGTTATGTAAAGGCAAATGAAATTATCTGAAACTTCCAATGAACCTTTAGGAATCGAAGTCAATATTACCACATCCGCAAAGGGTACACAAAATCTGCCATCAAAGGCGACACAATTTACCCATTATAACAAAATGAAACAATTAGTTATATTTTTGTTTGCTTGCAGAACAAACCTTTAACTTTGAGTTGCAGTCTTTCGTCAAATTGGAAGAGGACGCGTTCGTGGAAATAGTTGAGTTCCAACGGGAAACCAGGTATAAACCAACTATGCTTCTGGGCCTTCACTGTGAACTGACGCTGGATGAGATGTGGACTATTTACACTTCATTCGCAGACGACCAACGCCAGTTCACAGCATCTGTCGATGACTGGTTCCCCGTTGGGAAAAAGCAAGAATCCAATAAGGAGACCAACCGAGCAAAGAAAGTCAAACGACAGTGGGGGAGACGAGTCGCCAAAAGAGGCAGACGGCATTAAAGAGTTAATGTACATAGGCCTTGATAACTTCTCTAAGTTTAATGTTCTGATGAAATAAAACTTTACTTTTTTGCCTTTTATATGGTTATTTTTTTGTATGTTGTAAATAGCAGCTGTAAATAGACATTATGTAGACATGTTTTTTATGCATGTTGAATGCGCGCAAGCAGTGACGCTCCACGTGACATTTGTTTGTGAACGGGTGTCTTTTTAACTTCTCAATATGTGTTTTAATAAAATTATGCAAACTGTGAAAATTCTATGTTTCAAACGCATCACGAGTTCTTCCCTGTTCGTTGGTGCCCCCGGTGTAAAGGGGTAGATTCTTAAATAAATAAATAAATAAATAAATAAATAAATAAATAAACAAATAAATGTAGGTGACAAGATTTTTTTTTTTCATAGAATTGAATATCTTTTTTAGAATGCCATTAAAGGAAATACTTCCTTATATGACTTCTCACTTTCTGTCACAACTTTCATGCAGAAAGATACCATGCGTCGTGATTGGCAAGGATGTTCATTGTTTTTACCGCAAAACTGGAGGTTTTTTGGTTTAGTGGTAACCATGTACCCAGTATCCACCATTAGGCCTATGAGATACAAGTCAAAATATCAGTTTAATCTTTGAAGGTTATTAAAAAATTCAAAATTAGCAACACCCAAAGATATTCTGTAGGCATTTTCCTAATAGTATTTAAAAGTAGTCATAGGCCAAGGATGCAACATGATCGAGATATAACCCACAGGCTTATATAAAATTTGCTACTATCCAAAGGGTAACGATAGTAATACGTACATTATATTGATGGTGATTTTTCCTAATTTCCATTAATCGGTAAACATATAAGAAAATGCCACCACCACTGTCATACTAGTGAATAAATGTAGTGAGGATCTAGTCAAGCTAAATTCCCAGCAGGGTCTAGGAGAATCCAGCATACGGTTTGGGAAAAGCAGAAAATAGCGATAAGTCATAACATTTCATGGAATAAAGAACAAAACACCCCCCCCCCAAAAAAAAATGGTAAAAAAAGAGAAAAGCCCCCCCCCCCCCCAAAAAAAGGCGCCACCTGATGACCAAATTAGGGTGAAGTGGACACCTAGAGTAATATCTAAGAAATTGCCCGATTGGTTGAGTGGTTTTGGAGAAGCCGTTTCGAGATTTTTCGAAAAAAAACAAACAAACATGAAAAAAAAACAACAACAGTCATTGGACTGTGACCTGTTCTCAATATAGACCCATTCCTACAGCTGCGCGGAACTTAAAATGAATGTGGCTGATGGTTTTTGAAGAAGAGGCCGAAAATGTGAATTAACCATTGCAATCCCATTGACTTGCATCTGATCAGTTTGCAGGAAAAATTCTCTGGATGACTATTCCAATTCAAATGCCTTTTCGCAATTTGACTCAGAAAACGAAAATAATTCATTTAATAGGCCCTAAACTTGTTTGTATAATATCTAAGTACTATCAGGCCTATGCTATACCATTCATTTTCAGGTCCTACCCCAACAGATTAAAATATACGATGAAAATTAAAGCACCTGGTGTGGATTGTCCAACGAAACAATACGTCGTTGTATATTTCAAATGGAGGTGTAGGGGTGTGACAACGCACTCTCGTATATAACACATCAAATGAAACCCACCCCCCCCCTCCTCCGAAAATAAAGCAACAGAGAGGGAACATCGAATGTTGCACTCCGCCAGCTAAGAGTGCACGGTTGCCAATTGGCTGACGGCCCACATCCGTATTGATAGAATACGTATACTTGTTCAGTATCGGTATTCGACGAGAATCGTTATGTAGTGTACTCATTAAGTTGCCACTGATCATGCTTGTTTTGACTGTTTGCTTTTGTAATTTTAAAAAAATAGACGAAAAATAAAGCCTGCCAGGGTTCGAATGTTTGACCTCATGACCATTACACCGCTGCCGTCACTGTTCTTGATCACTTTGTTCTTAAATGAGCTTTCTTATTTTAAATTTTATGTGGCATGTCATAAAAATATGAAAATATGAAAATATAAAATACGGTATGTACTTAAGGCAAATGGACAACGTAAAAAAAAAAAAAAGAAAAAAAAAAAACTGATGGTGACGTTGTTGTCACCTAGACAAGCAGGATAATATCAAGCGGAGAAGACAAGTTCGTAAGGAACTGCACGAGAAAATGCCAATCGTCGTCATCCATACCAGTGTGGCCACTTTTCTCTCCATTGTCAGACTTATCTTGTCAGAGGACAACATCCCTGAACACTTTTTTTCCAACAGGAGGTGTGCGCATGCTTGCATTATGTCAAATCCAAATGGACCAATCGGTAGTCAAGCCTCAACTCCAATTTTTAGCTCAGCTGAGCTTTTGTGAGGGTCTGTCGTCTGTCCGTCCACACTTCACATTTTCGACTTCTCCAAAGCAGTCAGCTAGATACACTTCAAACTTGGTGGGGATATGCCTTGGGTGGGTCTCTACCAAGTTTGTTCAAATAGTCATGCTCCATAGATTTTTGGATTTTTTTGGTTCTTTATGGGGGGCAAATCTTAAAAAATCTTCTCCGAAACCGCTCACCCAATTGTTTTGATATCCTAGTTCTTCATTTGTTCACCAGGTGGCGCTGCGATCTTTTTCGATTTTTTAATGATTTTTTGTGTGTCTTTGCTATTTTCTACTTTTTCTCCGGAACACTCGGATTAAGCTGAAACTCTGTGGATATGTTCCTTGTGGAAGGGTCAAACAAAGTTGTTCACTAGGTGGCACTGCTGTGGATTCCTGATTTTTAACGATTTTTTCAATATGGTTACTAGTCGGTCAATGCAGCTTTCCTATTGTTTACTATGTAAGTCAATGGACATTTTAATGCTAGCTCACATTTCTGACTTCTCCAGAATCGTCATCCAGATTGACCTCAAACTTAGTGGCAATGTACCTTTGGTGGGTTTCTACCAAGTATGTTCAAATGGTCACGCTCCAGTCATTTTTGGATTTTTAATTGATTTTTTGTTGTTCTTTTTTCAAAGACAAATTTTTAAAAATCTTCTTCTCTACAACCGCTCACCCAATTGCTTTGATATTACATAAGCTCAGTCCCAGGGACTCATAGTTCTTAATTTGTTCACCAGGTGGTGTTTCCTTTTTTTTATTTTCTTTTATGAATTTTTGTGTGTTTTCGTTACTTGTTATACACATTTTGGACTTCTCTGAAGAAACTGTCTTTCCGATTTACTTCAAACTTGGTGACAATGCGCCCTGGGTTGGTCTATACCAAGTTTGTTCAAATGGTCATGATCCAGTGATTTTGGATTTTTTATGATTTTTTTTTTTAAAATCTTTAAAAAAGTTTTAATAGGAAAGTTTAACATGGGAATCTCTTGTAATGGTTACAACTTAAATAATTTTGGCCCGATTTGTGCCAAACTTGCGAGGGATATACCTTTTAAAAGTCTCTGCCTATTTTGTGCAAATGGTCATGCTCCAGTAATGTTTGGAGCTTGACCTCATTCCCAAGGTCACAGGACAACCAACATGAAATTTACTGTTCACTTGATAACTTGATATCTGTTTTTAGTTGTGACCTTGATGTTGCACATGTGAATGTTTCTCTATGAAGGTCATGCTTCGACAGTACATGAGTGACCTTGACCTCGTTTCTGGGGTCACAGTGCAACATACATGAATTATTCTCTTCACTATAACTTGAGAACTACTTGAACTGGGACCTTGATGTTGCACATGTTAGTTTTCTTCTATTAAGGTCAGACCTACTCAGAACATGGGTGACCTTGATCCTATCCCAAGTTCACCGAGCCACAAGTGTGATGAATATCTAGGTCAGCTGAGCATGGGCTGTTTACACAGCCCTTTTGTTATAATATTAAACCCATATAACATGTGGCACAGATTTAATTTTCAGAAATGACTTGCAAATCTATCCATTATAGTCTTGTCTTATTTTGCTTTTAATGGCTTTGCCTCGCTTTGCCTCAGTTTGTCCCGTCTTGTAAATTTGCAACACTTGGTACCACACTGTTTGCACTTTCAGCAACATCAGGCGCAATATGTTCATGTGAAATATACATATATACATACATTTCCGAATTACAAGAATTTTCTCGTGATAAAAAATGTTGAAAAGCTCTATCGTTGACTGTTTTCACATTTTGGACTGAGTCACTAGCTTTCCCCGGCCTGCTTGCACCCAAAGCACGCCAAGGAAAGCTGTTGACCTGGAAGACTATTATATTCTATGCAACTACAGGCAAACTGGTACTTGCATGAATGGTCCCAAAATTTATAACATTGTAATCGTTATATATAAAATCAAGGCGCAGCATTTTATACATGCATCTAGAATATGCTTTTGCTCCCAATGAATATCACGAATCGAAAATATGGTCAGTAGATTTGCATATGTTATTTTGCTCTTTCTAAACATTATAAAATACCAAAATTAATATGGTTAATTCGATTGGCATAGAGTGGTCTTTCAAAATGGTTTTGTTTCTTTCTTTGTTTTCTTTCTCACTTTCTTTCTTTCCTTCTTTCTCTCTTGCTTTGTTATGTAGTGGGGGGGGGGGGGGTTCCAACCCCTCGAACTCCCTGGTGACAGGCCTGTACGGGGCAGCGTTCTTGATTTGTTTTGCTCTGAAACATTTTTGGTGCAAAAACCAAAGGCGAGTGCCCATGCATCAGAGTTCATACCTTGTCCAGTTTCATTCAAACGTTCACTGAAAGCCAGATACTCTTCATTATTTTCATCAGTATTTAACTTATTATCGCTCCATTTTATAGTTGCATGTTTTCGTGACATCAGCGGAAACTAAGAAGCTTTGTGTTCAAAAGCCACAGTGTGCTCAACAGTGCTCAGGGACTGTGCACGCTTACCTGGCCGAAGGACCAAATTAAATAAATTCCTCTTTGAACAGTGTCACTATGAAAGGGGTTCGGCTTTATTCGGTCTATCTCTCATGCCCTTCTCTTTGAGTTGATTTAGTTTTGACTCTAGATCTACTGCTTCGCAGCTTGTTTTAAACTCACGGGATATTATGATTAAGTGAGAATAATTGTTCTGAGCCAAATAGGTACCAATACTGCGATGAAAACCTACTACAGAGTCAGGTTCATTCTCAGATCCATCAGATTTCTTCGCATGTAACAGAAAGCCACAATAAAATTGTCCCGTGAAACAGCTGGATTAGTAGGTATGGGCCTCACTTCATGCCTTTCTTCCAGTTGCTTTCGAAATTTGCGTATCGATGATTCAGGGGTTTTTTAAACAGTGTTTTTCCCCGTTTTGCTTTTGACATAATCACTCAGTTCATCAGCAGTGGGTACTCTGGCGCTCGCATGCAGGACATTCAGACAAATTTTCAGTTGCAACACTGCATCCTGATCTATATTTCCCGGCGCAAAATCAAAATCCATAATTATTTGTGCCGAAACTTTGATGTTGTTTCTTCAAGCAGGACACGTGAAGACGGTATTTTAAGCAATGAACCAGTCCCTACCAAAGAAGCAGGAGCTCGATTGCTACCCAAACAACACATGGCTAATTTGCATATGAACGATGTAATACGAGGAAGTAGATCACAAAGCCATATAACATTGGTGTCTGTAGGAAGCGCAAGTGCAAACATGGGATAAATGAGAGATTCAGGCGATCAAAAAAACTCGAAGACACTCGGTTTATGATCTTAAAGCCACTGGTCTTTTAGAACCTATTATGATTATGACGGCACAGTCAAGTATCACGTGATTAGTTGCAAAGCTGTAAAAGCTATATATATTTGGGTAAAAGGCCAGGAAACGAATTACTGTTGATCGGATTAAACAAAGAAAAAATGTGCGGGAGTTGCAGCTTTGATAGTTGCATCTTTGTTGGCAGCACGGCCGCCGAAGCCAAAGTAAGTTGTCTCTAATACGCGGGACACGTTCCAACGGTGGGGGTTTTTTTTTGTTTTGATTTTTTTTTTCTATGATGTTGTTGTGCAATAGGCCTAGGTTTAGGCAAAAATTGTTTTTGGTCTTGCGACTAAGGCAAAGTTTTGTTTTGCAATTGAGGTAGTCTGCTTTCGTATAGTTAGGTTAATTATTGAAGTTCTCTCTTTCTCCATTCCGTACCTGCCACTTTTCTTTTGTATCTCGGTGTTTGCGTGTCTGCGCAAATGATCACCGGCGCGCTTTGCGCTTGCGGAGGTGGGGGTTGGAGGGTTGGGGGCAGATTAACGACTCGGGTAATTTTGTTTGGGATATAAGATTCTAGAGAAGGCAAAGAAAAGTATATGCTGGGATTCAGGGAAGGGATCCAAACTTTTGTTGCAGAATACGCCAACAGTTGTCAATTTAGAGAAGAGACCGTAATAGACTGCAGGTAGTATTATTAATAATAGTAAGGGTTAGAGTTTGTTCCTAAGAGGCAGATAAGACGGTAGACCATTGGTTCTTGTGGTGTGATGCATATAGAGACATGCGGGAGAATGTGTTTAGGGAATGGCAGAATGAGGATCATAACTGTGAAGGCTTAGAGGAAGTGCGGCGCTCAGGAGAAGAGCGGGTGGTATGGATTTAAGGTTTGAGAAGAGGTTTACCAGGTGGCAAAAAGGCGTCAGAACCGTACAGGGCTTCATGGTAGGGTGCTGGGAGAAAAGAAATGGAATGTTGGAATTAGAAGAAAGCAGAATTGAAGAGATAAACGGGTTTTGGAAAGGTAAAGGGTAAGGTAGTAGTCCTTATCAGGGCTATCATGACTGTGTGCACAGGACACGGAAAACGCCTGAGCCTTAGAGGCGGGGAAAGGGTCAGAAGGAAAGTGTTTTCTTCCCGGCCACCTGTATCAGCTATTATTATTATTATTATTATTATTATTATTATTATTATTATTATTATTATTATTATTATTATTATTATTATTATTATTATTATTATTATTATTATTATGTAGGCCTATGCCAAAATAGAACGGTGTAGCCAGGCATCATTCGAGCGTTTGGCGGCTTCGAATAGGCCTAAATTGGATTGCATCAAGTTGCGATGTTGTAAGCCTGGCGTAGTCCTAGTAATATCAGGTGACCAATTCGGGTAAATAAACATGCACGTTTATGATCGTGATGCCGTTGGTCAAAGTGATTATGTTGTCACAGTTAGATACCAGGTGATCAGTTGTTACGTTGTAAAAGCATAGTTACGTTCGGGTAAAAGGTGAAAAAAAGCTTTGAACTACTGTACTGGTGATCCGATATCAGTTTTGGATTCTTGCTGAACAGATAGCAAAATGTGGGGAGTTGCAGATCTGATTGTTGCGTCTTTGCTTGCAGCATGGCTGCCAAACCCAAGGTTAGTTGTCTTCACTTTCAAAATCTGCCCTTTTTTTATTTTTCTGATTAGTTTATCGGCTTCTAGTTCCTTGTACTTAATGCGATTGGTTTCAGCAACAATAGTTTTTGGCCTTGCGACTAAGGCTAAGACCATTATCTGTTTTGTGTATTTTGGTCAGAAAATCTTTCTGTCTTGTTTAGTAGTTAATTCCTCCTTTATCTTTCCTTTTGTTCCGATTTTCTGTTTTTAAATAAGATATTCTGCAATCTCAAACCCACAAAGCTACATGTAAAGGCCTATAGCGACAGAAGTCTCAAATTATCTAAAACTTCGAATAAACTTTATTCCGGTCGTTGCTACTGCCGCGACCATGTGAATCTTCCACTGCAAAAACATACAGTATATAGCTGTCAGTGGTAAGCCTAGAAGTTCCATCTACAAATAATACTTCTTGGAACCTTTGGAACAAGTCCATCATACTCCTTGACATGTAGAATAGACAACGCAGATGGTCATCGTCATTTTTGAATACAGATATATTACCACCATCGTTCTGACTTTTTTGCGTATATGATTAATGGCAGCAGCAAGGTTTCCCCTTTTTTTAGTGCACCTTTGTTTCCGATTGTGTACATCTTTGAGAACTACAGATTTAGGCCTATTGTTTTTTTTCCTGTATGTGCTGTCGGACTTGCTTCACATTAGCTCCTAACTCTGTTTTTTTTTTTTGGGGGGGGGGGGGGGCTTCTTCAGCAACGTCAGAATTAATTTTTCTTTTATTAACATAAAACTTGCACTTATCTGGACCAACACCATGGTTGTGGTCGTCAACAACATATTTTGTAAGTTCTCTTGATCTTTTACGATAGGAAAGTTCAAGTTCCTAAGGTCAATATGTGGCTAGGTACCGAAGACTTGGCATTCCATGTCCAATAGCTCTTATTTTGCCACAATGCTTGCAAACAAAGTGCATATGTTTATATTTGAAACATTCATCATCGGTCTTGTGGCTATTTTTAATGCAAGTATGGTAATATCTTTTGGAAGTTCACTGGTTGTATGCCCTTTCAAATGCAACATATATATGACGAAAATATACTGTCAACAAATACTGCAGATATTCTGCAACTGAAAAGAAAAACTGAATCAATATATATAGGCCTACATAAAAACAAACAAAGAAACAAACACAAGAAACAAAGAAATTTTTTAACAAATGAACGAGGGAAAAAGTGAAAGTTAATGAAGGAAATAATCCGAACTATTATAAGAAATGATAATGTTATAATATATAATATGAAAAAAATATATATTTATGAATAAACATGATTAATCCAAGAAACGGGCATGGTGGTAACAACAAGCGAGTCTTGCTACCACGACGGTCCAAATTTCTCATTATTGCATCAAAATGGCCTGCTTCTGCAATAGTACAGAAAGCAGCCGGTATTATTAATGAACTATACATTAGATCGTTATATTGAAGAAGGTACAAAATTTATACCAGAATGGTCGTGGCGGCAAGAGGTACGTGACATTCGTGTAATTTCCTGGCAAACCTGCTTTAGCACACGTAACCTTGATCAGTGTACGCAGATTACTAAGTCCAAGTGCCAAGTGGTTCAGGCCAGGGGGTGGTCTAATTCACGCGCCGACATGCTACACAGGTCGGGAACTTCTCCAGTGACATCGTATTTCGCATTTCCGTATGTGCTCCGTTCGGCAAATACAGAAACAGCCCATGTTGTATTTTTGCGTGTATTTTTACTTTCCATTTCGTGATGTAGATTGTCCATGTCAGTTCTCCCGATGGTTCGGCAAAACGCGCTAAAAAAGGCACTGAAGGCTTCGTATCTTCGGCTTCAGGGTTGGTAACTGAAATTAGCCGGCGTTTCTTCCAACTTTTTGAAGTTTGAAGTTTATTATGACGAAAAGTACATCAAATATTTACAACAGCCACATAGGAGATGGAAACCCAAGTGGGCTTATATAATCTCCTGTTACAAAATGCATTACATAACTGTTTAATAATAGGTTTCTGGCAGAGAATAATTAAGTAAAAAATGGCTTGATAGTAACACTAAACATAACTATAAGACAGTATACCACTCAAGCATAACAAAACTAAGACATGCAAGAAATTAAGTAACCCTTAAGCTTTGATTTAAATACATAAAGAGAAGGTGAACATCTGATGTTGTTTGGAATGCTGTTCCATACTAGAGCTCCATGATATTTGATAGAGAAATTACACAGGTTTGTTCTGGATCTGGGTACATAAAGATTAGATGATTGCCTAGTCGAATAAGAATGTATATCAGAGGTAAATTGGAATAGATTATGGAGAATTAGAGGCATGATGTTGTTTATAGCTTTGAAAATGTACAAGGCTGTAGCATACCTATTGAGTTGGTCAAATCTTAAAAGTCTAAGGTTGACAAAAATAGGATAAGTGTGTGCCTTGAATTCAGAATTGCTGATTATTCTAACTAGTTTCTTTTGAATTTTTGAAAGTTTATCTAAATTAGATGGGTAATTGGCAGCCCAGATGACATTACAATAAAGGAAGTATGGGTATGCTAGTGTATAATAAAGCTGAATAAGGATATCTTTTCCAAGTTTCCATCTTATTTTTTTGAAAATGCCAATAATTTTACTAAGCTTACTAGATATATTCAGTATGTGATATTTCCAATTTAACTTGCTATCAATCCAAACACCTAGAAATTTACAGTGGAATATTTGTTCCAAAGATATGTTATTTACTTTGATTGAGGAATTATTTTTACTTTTTGTTCCAAATATCATATAGTTAGTTTTATCTAAGTTGACAGACAGCTTATTTGAATGAAACCAATCAAGACATATCTTTAGGGCAGCATTAACATTATCAATCAAAATGTCTAGATTACGCCCAGTAAAAAGTAAACTAGTATCATCTGCGAAGAGGAGAGTAAATACATTTTCAGATAAGGTTCCTAGGTCATTTATGTACATTAAAAAAAGGAGAGGGCCTAATATTGAGCCTTGAGGAACTCTGCATGTTATATCAAGGGAATTTGATTCTTCATTCATGAAACATAGATATTGTTTTCGTTTAGATATATAGCTAGTGAACCAACTGAGTGCTGATCCACGTATACCATAATGAGATAATTTGGATAGAAGAATTTCATGATTCACAGTATCAAAGGCCTTAGACAGATCAAGAAAACTTCTTGTGTTAGGTGTATGTGTTGGGGAGGGGGGGGCAGGGGTTTTCGGTACTGGCGTACTGGCCATTTCTATCTGCTTTACTCATGTACTGGAAACCTTTTTAATTTCCGTACTTCATCTTCGTACCAACCTTATTTGTACATTTTCTTATTTTCCGCACCTAGTACTAAGGCAAACTCATAACTTGCCCTCCCCCCCCCCCCAGGGTTTATATCAGGCAACGTGATTGGCTCTGTGTGCAAGTCAAATCTCAGGTCAGCACATATTTCCAACGGACCTTACACTTCTCTCACAATTCAGATGGTTGGATAGCTTGAGACAACGACAAGTCCTCAAACTTCAGTGTTGGACTAATCTTCACATATTTTCGCAACAGCTGCGGAAGATCCCTTTCACTGACATAGGCCTAATCTGGCAGTTCAAAACGCCTAATAATTATTTAAGTTAGGCTTAGAGGCCTATAGTATAGCCTAAAGTATTTAACTAAAGCTGTGACGGTGGCCTGGCGACTAACGTTGCGTTCTTAATACTATAATTTAAGGAATGCTTGAAGTGTTTTTACCTTCGAACCCAGGTGGTCCCAATTGTCCTCAGCCAATGAATGTGTGGGGTTCATTATAATTAGCCAATGACATGTAAGAATGGGTCGTTGTCAATCGTCAGGGAATCAATAGTTTACATTGATGCGCGTGGCCTTCTCACGGTAATTGTGGCAATGAAGAAATTGTTTTGTTAGTATGTTGCACGTAAGACAAAACACCATAAGACATCAAAAGTTGGATTGACCATCGAGATCTACACAATCAATGGCCAGGATCTGTCTCGTGACTGAGTCATTCGACAGGTCCTGGCCATCCATCGTGCATTTCTTGATACCCCTACGTTTAATGCCTTAGAACCTCTTACTTCACTTTGTGCTGTCGTTATTCTTATTGTTATTATTCTATTTTTATGTCTGGGTGCCAACCTGGACATATTGTTTTTGTGGAAGTTCTTTATTCTTTCTTCATTTCTTAATACCTTTCCGCCAAACTCAAACTCAAACCGCATTTATTTTAGCCACTCAATACAATGATGTTTCCAATATGAAGATACATGTACATAATAATATAAATTGATGCACCTAGGGGGACTTCTATTAAGACAAATACATGTCGCTGTCATAGGTGCCAACTTTAAGCCTTAAACAATTGAAACAATATAGATGGCAGTTACTTAAACAATAAATGTCGATATAAACTTTAAGGTATAATACAGTTTAAACACACAACATGGGTGGGGAAATATAATTGTTAATTATTTTGACAAACATAGCAGTTATACAAATTACAACCCTGTTGATAATGATTCAAAAAAAATATTAATATACAAGGAAAACCCTTGTAAACTAGGAATATGTATTTTCCTTGTAACATTACGATCTGTTTGATACACTGTGACTGGAATATCATATTTTAAACTCTGTTTCGCAAAGATTTTATTGACTCTATTAATAAAAAGGCTATCACAATGTCTGTTGTTATAGTTGTTTATTTCATTTCTTGGGATGAATTGAAAAGAGAGGAATCTGATGGGTAGATCATTATGGATAAATTTATAATAGAATTTTAATTTAGCTGATGTAAAAATGTCTTGAATTTTTAAAAGTTTGAGAGCTTTTAAAATTGATTCTGAATGGGCATTGTATTCACTACAACTTACGCAGCGTACTGCTTTTTTCGGATGTTTTTCAAGTTTTGAAAGTTCAAATCCCCATAGAAGTATTCCAGCATTTACATGTGAGAGTATCAATGAATACGTTATACATAGTGATTTTAACTTTGAGCGGAAGTTGATGTTTAAGTTTACTTAGAATTGAAATAACTCTTGATATCTTACTTTCAATTTCAGGAACATGCTCCTTCCATGACATCTTATCATCAATTGCAAGCCCTAGAAAGTTAAAAAAAATGAGACTTCTGTTATTGGGATATTATTCATTTTTAAGTATGGTTTATTAACTTTTTTATTTGAATGATAAAGATCATGCATTTTGATTTATCAACATTTAATGATAATTCATTAACTTGAAGCCAAACACACTTTTTTAAGTTCTAATCACATTTCTTGACGCACTTTTCTCAGCCATTATACAAGTTTCAACATTGAAATTGTACATACTATAAGACCTATAGCTGAAATTGTGTACATGGTGTGGATTTATCAATATGTAATAAATTATTAAATTATGGGTAAATTATTTTTTTAAAATCCTCTGTTCAGCTATTGGATGAAAAAACAATGGTAGTTGTATTAGCCAATCACATTGCATTGATTGACAATACACCTGTTGCCTGGTTACTCTACTACTACTGTTCAGCAGATTGCACCTGATGACCCATGATTGATGATGTCACTATAAAAATGAAGTCGGTCTCTTGTTGTTGTCGGGATAGCGACGTCATGAAAAAATGCCTACCAACAACCGCGCTGTTACATGCCAATGACAACAACAGAGACAGACTTCATTTTTTATATTTATATCCATATAAACATTAATACTAGAATTAAATTTGTCATGAATATTTTTGCGTAAAAGTTTTGATAGCCACTCCGAATGACCGTTTGTTTATCAGTGGGAGGAGCTATGGGTGTGGCCAGCCGCTTGGCACGTAGCAAAGTAGGCACTGGCACGTGTCGTGCTGTACATGATGTTACCATCACTGATGAAAACAAAATTTGTCCCTATTCTTTCAATGCTAACAAAAACTCCGAATGTAACTATAAAACATTATCAGAGGGGGATTTCAAGACAAGCTCTAATTGGCACCAAGACAGACTTGCTTGCAAGCTTAGTTTGTTTTTGTTTTGACTGGTCTCTTGAACCTCCTGCAAATAGGCCTAAGTATCCCCCAACAACTGTTTTGGGTCTCGCAACTATTTTTTTGGTTTTGTATGAGGGTCAAACTTTGAAGACACTTAATACACGTATACGACAACACAGATCCAATATCAACAATAGGAAAGATACGACAGTAGCCAATCATTTTAACACACCCGGACACGACGTAACTAACTTACGCGTCACAGGATTAGAACATGTACGCCCCAACAACACGTCGTTACGCTTAGCGATAGAAAACACATGGATTGAGGAACTTTCTACATATATCCCAACTGGTCTCAACGTCAAAGCCTAATATTTTCATCATCATCTTCTCCTGTTGTATCTGCACGAAAACTTTTGCCAGGGCTTACACTCTGAGACGTCACCTTCGCACACACGACCGCGAAACGAGGAGGTACACCTGCCCCATCTGCTACACTCACTTTGGCAGAACAGATAACTTTGTGCGGCATTGCCAAAAACAACACGCTGGCCAGGATATCAAACCCGTGGATTATGATCCAAGAGCAGTTGCCTCCACCCCAGTTGTGGTTAGCAGACCTTTCGAGGCAACTAAACGCATCACAACCAAAAAAAAACAAAGGAAGCCACTTTCACTGAGTTTCAGACTGATTGAGGGCATCAACCGAGCCAAAAGATCCCTGAGCCATAGGCCCATTGTAAAATACGAACGCCTCTCGGACTCCAGTTCCGATGATGACAGCGTAAGGGCCACCACAACCTCAGATAACGACAAAAGAATCGTCAATTTTCTTAAAGACAACACCCTACACTTATCCAGTGATGGACCAGACAGCACAAGCGACTATTCGGTCACGGCCTGCTCAAGCACAGAAACCGTATGCCAGGATGAAAGGACCATCGACAAAGTTGAACAAAAAATCGCGGAAGTGTTTTCCAACATCAAGAACATACTGCTGAAAGCACAAAAAAATGACATTCTCAGAAACGACTTATATCTCTCAGATAGCTCAGATGAACGCTCCTCAGATTTTTGAACACTTTTAGCGGCCAAGATACATGTAATTAGCAATCTCGCACAAACTCTCATTCTCACTCTCTCTTAATCATGTTTTACTATATTATAATAATATTTAATTATCCTGGTAATGGCCATTACCGCCACCTAGTGATAAAACGACACCGGGCATAAGTTGGTAATCATTTTATTAGCTGCCATATACATAACGTGTAATGCTAGACTGTCACGCTCCCTGGTGGCAAGAAAAGACACTAGTTCACACTGTTCATGTGCACCTCCCAAATTGATATGACCTGTCATAATAAAGCTCTCTCGGGACCCCCAGCCCCTGACGAAGGCCCGCACCTCTAGGGCCGAAACATTTTTTTGGGGGGGGGGGGGGTGTCTCCACTTTTACACTCCACATAGTTGGTCCAGCCTCCTGTTATCTGTTTTTACTTTTTCAAGTTGGATGAGGCACCCTTTGCATCGCTTTTTGTCGATCCTATGTCGAGTTGCACCTCCACGTGGTGTTGGACATATATTTGTTCTGACTTGTTTCAAACTATTTTTTTTATAAGGGCCTAGCTCTATTACGATCCTCTGTTTACGTTTATTTCGGTCAATTATTCAAGTTATTTCTTTCTGTCTGTCCCCCCCCCTCCCCCCCGTAACTGCCGCTTCTCTTCTATACCTCATTGTTTGCCTGTGAGCGCGAATTATCACCCACGCACTTTGCGCTTGCGTGGACAGGTGGGCAGACAACTAGTCTGGGACTTGGAGACTGGTGATGTGGTTTCAGAGGAACGACTCGGGTAGGGCCTAGGCATCAGAAAAATAAAAGTGTGTCAATATCAATTATCGTTGTTTGTCTTGCTCTCTGATCGAGGTCGCAGGACTGAGGGCGCCCTCGATCAGAGAGCAAGACAAACAACGATAATACTAAAGTGACTCGCGCCTTCAGTCCGGCGCCCTCGATCAGAGAGCAAGACAAACAACGATAATTGATATTGACACACATTTATTTTTCTGATGCAAATCCCTGTGGGCTTAGGGGCCTAATCATGTCTACTGCACGATATCAATATAATGATTCTACTCGCCTACTCTGAGATTCAGAATATGAAGAGTCATAGGTCTAGTGGGGGCCAATGGTACATGTGGGAGCATCTGAACTGGCATCAGAAGGACTACTTAACATTGAAAACAGGGCAAAACAGCTGTGTCTTACTCATATGCACAAAATATATAACGACAATTGTCCTTCTTATCTTAACCAGTTTTTTACTAGAACCTCACAGATCCATACTCATAATACACGCAATAACCAAAGAAATTTCTTTCTCCCACAGGTAAAATCTGTCCAATCAGCTTCTTTTTATAATGTAAGTGCCAAACAGTGGAACTCGCTCCCTTTGGACATTAAAACAACACTTCATCTGGCCACATTCAAACAAAAGGTGAAAAAATTCTTACGGCAAAAAAGCACCACAGACGAGTTATCTTTATTTACCCATTAAATTGTCAATTTAAAGCTAAATGAAGCTAGCTGGATAAGCATCTTATTCAACTCATTCATCACAACTACTTATTTCAAGGGCTTACCCGAACCATCAAGTCTCATCTCCATTCCATTGCATACTTACCATCTGGATCATCAACATGTCATTTTTTATTTTTTGTGTCCAAAATCTTCATAATTTATTGATATCTATATCTATATGTATACATATATGCATGTATCTGTGTCTGTATGTATGAATGTGTGTATGTATGTATGTATGTATGTATGTATGTGTGTATATATGTATATGTATGTATATGTATTTATGTATATATATTGTAGCGGTCAAGGCCTTATCTGGTTAATCTCAACAGAATAACCTATAGATTGTCTAGGATGGCTTCCTCAATAATCACAGAAAAGAGACAAGAAATTAAATATACAGTTTGATAAATTTATTAATATTCACACATGAATTCATTCAACATCTCTTGTGTTTTCCCCTTTTACAGTAAAGATAATCTGTACCACATTCAATACAGTGTAACAATAGTCAACAATATTCTCTGTGGTTGCCACAGACTGCTATCATAAAAAAAATACTCATGAAATACACCATTTAGTTTACACACATAAAACTAAAGCATCAATGTGTTAACAACAGAGGAAACATCACTTGAAAACTTCAAATGCTTCAGAATGACTTCAGATTCCTACTTCAGACATCAGAAGGCTCCACATCAGTTGCCTCAGAATAGCTTCACTTCAGTGCATCATTACTTCAGATAATTATGTAATAGCATCAGAGAAAATATTTTCTAAGTACCTGATGGGGTGCTGTCTCAACCCGGATTCTTCTTTTTCCTCAAATAATTTGGGGTACTTCAAAAGGCCGGATAGTGCTAATGCATCAGAAGAGGAGTAATTTTGAAGGAGTCAGGACGGTCGAAAAGATTAACGGAAGCCCACAACGCAACGTGCTTCTCTATTTATAGACCAGTGTAAACATTGTCACCGGCTCCGTAGCAACCAGCAAGTTGAACGCAGAACTCAGTACCCAAAATAGATTGTCCATAATATGTCTCTTTGGTCTCCAATACTATTTAAACATATCAAATAAAGCTCATTATACAATATTATCACTAATTCAAAGCATATCTGTGTATAATTGATACTTTAAAGAGACTTTTCACAGAAAACATGAGTGTTGTGAGAGTAGTCACATGACATGTACAAGAAAGTTCAAAATGGAGGGCTTTACAAATTCCACCACTTCAGACTACATTTTACCTCAGAAAAGGTGTTACAAATATCTAAATTGGATGAAAATACAGTAGCAAGTACAAATAGAGTGCAAGGAATACAATGGTGAGATTATTTAGCAGATCTGCATTAATATTCATACGTTTTCAGAGCAAACTACCACAGCTGGAACACAGCCAAATGCGGCGGGCGAAAATAAGGGATTTCACCATTATCAAGGACATAGACAAAACGGCAACCTACTTAATGAATATATCAGTTTATGGTTTTACTTTAAATTGAGCCTATACCATGTAAAACATTACAATCAATGGTTCAGAGAAGTTTTACTTAAAAATATAAATTTTAACTGCCAGTTTGCCCCTGAAAACATGCATTGACTCCAATAGACCATAGACAGGGCAGATGAACTACCTGGCATTACCCCTGTAACACAGCCTTACACAAAGCTAATGAAAATACTACATTTTAATAAAGAAAATACTATGTATTCCTGACATGTAGGTCTGAACTGACCTGGGTGTTATATCAATAAAAATTATCTAACTATTACTTATAAAGGTCAATTAATCAAGTCATCACACTACCCTCTGCCTTTGTGTTAGACGTCCTCGTCAACACAAATATTACCACACAATTGCAGAAAATTTTGTTTCCCGTCTTGTGTAGGTACAGAACACCATGTAATGATTAACATAAGGTGTGAAATTAACTACCTTTAACAATATCACTCATTCTAGTGATCAATCATTTCATCACAAACATCTATGCTACATCACAGATTCTTCCTTGAGATATCACAAACATTTACCTATGGTTATAAAATACACTGTCACAGACCATATAACATTATGATTATTCCAAATTGTTTATAAGTTATATAATATCAGATATATAATTTGGAATAAAGTTACAGGCTACTCTCATATGAATTCGAACCTGAGTTAACAGTCCATACATGTATGTCCGTCAGCATCTTAGAGATCTGCTTTAAACAAATCAGGGCATCACAGATGCTTACATAAATGTAATTATTACTAAACTCTATGTATTACATAGAACTTTGTGTTCAACTTACACATAAATATAGTTAAAACTTACTATCTAGTATAAGTCACTAGTTAACAACTCAACATTATACAATAAAGAACCTTAAACCACTTACTCAGTTTTAATTTTTTTTTTTTTAAAACAGCTTAGCCCTTTATTATCACACTCGCAGAGTGGAACTGGACAATCGGCATAACCATGCATGTCACATTTTAACATGCTTAAAACTTTACATAGTGTTAAACACACATGTGTAACAATTTCATTACATTTTGCATAATATTAAATATACATATTACTTTACAATTTCGTTACATTCTTGCACAGTATTACATGTACACATTACTTTACAATTTCATTACATTCTTGCACAGTATTAAATGTACGTATTACTTTACAATTTCATTACATTCTTGCACAGTATTAAATGTACATATTACTTTACAATTTCATTATGATGTATCATATTTGCACATTTATACCTCTATGCTTTGCGCGCTTGGGTACTCCAATGGGGTTTTAAGAAATTAAACAATTGCAACTTCACGAATCCCTTATCAGTACTTTGGTCACATTGTTATATGCAGTTAATAGAGAGAGTGTATATCTCACACTCCAATATTAAATGACATCTACATGTACTTCATGAAAACAATCTAATAGTTTACACCAGAGTTATTTGAATTCTTACATGAGTGATTAGTAGTAACATTTAAAGTATAAGTAGCACAAATATTTGACAAGAAACTTTCATGCATGTACTTGCATGTATAACAATTACTTACTTTTTTCCTTCCATAGAATATTCACTTACATACATATTGTATTCCTGGCTCTACTATATCCATAAGCACAATGACATGGACATTACCATTATTATCATATTGCTATTACTGTGAGTTTTTTTTTTTTTTTTTTTTACTTTAAATAAAAGGGACGTTGCCGAACTTGACGCATGAAATTCTCATAATGCCTATCTGCTAGAACATCACCCTCGGTGCAACCAGACCGCCTGACTGGTGCCGTTGTGCGGGAGCGTTTCGCTGGTGGTGGGGTGTTCTCGGTTGTCTGTTTCTTGGGTATAGTTAACTTGCAGGTTAATGGTGCAGATACATGCCTCTCCAATGACTTGGTGGATGAGATATTGGTTTGCGTGCCAGTGGACTCAACGGATGTGGGTTTGCATCGTGCTCGTCTCAGCTCCTTGCTCATGGTCCTTATTTCATTGTAGATCTTGTATTGGAGTGTAAGGGCTTCCTTCTGAACCCACAGTAGTTCTTGCAGGGACTCAGCTGGGGTTTTATCTCTGGTACTTTGGGTAATGGACTTTGCGTCGGGTAGTTTATCAGCTGCGCCAATAGATCTGGTGTCATCAGAATTTTGGTCAGTCTGTACATCGGTCTTGGTATCGTCAGTCTTCGACACATCAATGAGTGCCTTGCTGACAACATTGGTAATTATGTTTTGGCTGGCTGGTACATCAGTTTTAGTATCGTCAATCTTCGAAACATCAATGAGCGCCTTGCTGACAACATTGGTAATTATGTTTTGACTGGCTGGTACATCAGTTTTAGTATCGTCAATCTTCGAAACACCCATGGGTGACTTCCCAATAACATCAGTAGTGGAATTCTCTGGTAGGTCTGCCTCTAGATCATCTGTAGGGGCATGTATCTCCAGGACGGTCTCCTCCCTGGTAGACATCTGCTTCACATGTAAGTTGCCTGGATTCCTAAGGACCCTCTTGGCGTAGACACTAATACTGTTATCTTTATCCAGCATCACTGCCATGCGAGGAGTGATAACAAGAGGTTGCTTTGTTCCCACCAACACTTTTGACTCATCTGCATCTGGGTGGTATTGTTGGATATGTTGCACAGCCTTATTAGACTTTCTAAAGTTCACATGACAAAGGGAACATCGGTACGGCACATCTGATTCTTCTGTCAGGTGTTTGGAAAGTAGATGATCAACCATGGAATCTTTGTGTGTGGCAAAGTCACAGGACTGACACTGGTACGCTGACCCTCTCTTCTGCAAGAATGACTTGCTTAGTTCCACCATTGTGGCAGCCATCTCTGTAGAAAGGCAACACATCAGGTTTCATAAGTAAGCATGTCTCATTAAATACATCATATAGTTACTCTCAGAAGCAGTCCTGTGAGAGTAGTGTATCATCAGCATCAGTATTGCATCAGTACATCACACATCAACAGTAATTTTCAGTACATCAATTCCCTTAAATGTCAACATTTTGTTCTTGTGCACATCATCAGATAAAGTGGCACATCAAACATCAGCACTTACATCTCATTTGTAGAACCATTAACATTAGTAACCAATTCATCGCTAACAGAATAACAAATTTTTTTTTTTTTTTTTTTTTTTTTTTTAACTTACCAATATGACATCATATATGGTGCTGACTTAAGCACATGCATCAATACATCAACTCAATTGTACATCGTCAGTACATCATTTTATTTCTGAGTATCAATCATAGGCCTGTTATTGTTTCTTTTCAGTGAGGCTGTAGCCCATTTCAGCTTGGCACTTCCATAGTAGGGTTTCAACTTGTTGTGATGGACCACCTTCTCAGTACCTTTAGCATCGAGTTGTATAAGATAGTTCAGATTTGTTATTTTCTTCACAACCAGGAATGGACCATCATATGGGTTTCTCAATTTTGGAGTTATTTTCAACTGTCTGATATCACTCAAGTACCAGACTAGATCACCAACCTCAAAATTTTGAAAATTTTGCTTAACATCATAAGATTCCTTATGGCGCACAGCACTCTTTTGCAAGTGTTCACGAGCTATCTGATGAGCATGGTACATCTTATCTCTCAGCTCAGTAACATATTGACCATAAGAGGTTATTTCTTCACCTATGTGAGTCGTCCCAGATCCAAACATCACTTCTGCAGGAAGCCTGACTTCACGACCAAGCATCAGAAGATTTGGGGTTAAACCAGTGCTTTCATGAGGGGTGGCCCTGTATGCAGCAGCTAAACATCCTAGGTTCAGATCCCAGTTCCTTTGCTGTCCCTTCAGGTAGGCTTTAATCATCCTCAGAAGTGTTTTATTAAAACGCTCTGTTTGTCCATTACATTGTGGATTAGCTGGGCTTGCCCTCGTCTTTCTTATTTCTAACAGTTGACACAACTCTGTGAATATTTGGCTTTCATAGTTGGATCCCTGATCAGACAATATACTTAAACAACAACCTAGTCTGGCTATAACTTCATTTAAAATAATCCTAGCACAGGTTGCCGCTGTATAATTGGGAATGGCAAACACTTCTACCCATTTTGTGAAGTGATCATTCACTACAAGAATATATCGGTTTCCTCTTTCTGTTTCAGGTAACGGACCAAGAATATCTGTAGACAACCTGTCGAGTGGACCACCCACTGGCATTGATCCCAAAGGTGCCCTGGGCTTCTTAGTAGGGGGTTTTGTACTGCCACATTCGTGACACTGAAGAACCCAGTTATTGACATCCTCTCTGACTCCAAACCAATAGAATCTTTGTAACAGTTTTTCTCTTGTCTTTTTAGCACCTAGGTGACCTGACAAAACGCAGTTGTGCATCTGCTTTATGATTTCATCCCTCAGAACTCTTGGAACAAGAAACTGTAGGTGTGTGCCAGACGCATCCCGTCTATGAAACTTGCGGAACAAGACTCCATCTTTAACTTCAAGGCAGTCCCAATTGTTCCAGTAATGACGTGCAGTGGGACTAGCAGAACAAACTACATCTCCATAAGGTCTTGATCCATTCTCTTTCCATTTTAATACAGAACCAATATCAACATCAGCTAATTGACGTTTCCTCAAAATTGCCAAAGAATAAGGTAGCGCCCAGCCTACCCATCCTGTTCCTCTCGTCATTCTAGCACATCTGTGACAGTCATACCATTTTCTCTTCAACATGGTATACTTTGACTTCAATTTCTTCATCAATTTCATCACTAAAAGTTTCATCTTACACAAGATAGCATACCTTGTCCATAGCTTTACAAAATTAAATATCTGTACCAATTTATTATCACCATCATGCACTTCAGGGTTCATACTTCCAGTTCCTGTACTTGACTTTCCAAATTTTATAAGAGTATTTAAATCACTTTTCTTCTTCTCAGTCATCATAAATATATATTTGTAGCAAAAATGCTCCAACCATCCTATAGTATTAGTGAATGCCTGCCAGCGACAACTCTGTGACTGTCCTGGAGCCCATTCGGTATCCATAAATATTTTCTTGAAGCAACAATTCTTCAACCATTTTACAGTATCTGTGAATGCCTGCCAGCGACAACTCTCTGACTGTCCTGGAGCCCATTCAACATCAGACTTCTCTTCTCTGACTTCCACATCATTTGTCCTCCCAGTCATCATCTTTGACCTCAAGTCAAGTTTATTTACCAACAATTTCCCAAATATATTCATCATCATAGTTATCCACCTCATACAACTCTGAAGTTTACATCCCATAAAGTACCACAGTCCACCCTCTGCCAGGGTCAGACCACATCTTTGAACACCCTGTGTCCCATTTATTTCATCGTCATCACTTCCACTAAATAATGCAATGTTCAACATGTTAATCATAGTTATTAACCAAATCATCAGAACCTGGAGTTTATTTCTTATGTAGTAACATAGTCCACCCTCTGCCAGGGTCAGACCACATCTTCGAATTTCTTGTGATTGAGATGCCTCAGCATAAATCTCACCCATGCTACTTTTCATATCATCAGCTCTTTTCTTGCACTTCTTACAAGGATAACATCTAAGAGATTCTACACCTGCATCCGTGTCACAATGACAATCTCTTGGGTTCAAACATCTTGACATCCCATCAGCATTTCCATGACTTTTGCCTCTGCGAAATTCTATCTCAAAATCATAAGCTGACAAAATTTCTATCCATCTGGCTATTCTATTCTTGGGGTCTCTCAAGCTGAACAACCATTTTAGAGCTTGATGATCACTTCGCACTTTGAACTTTCTGCCCAGAAGGTAATGTTTATAATACTCAACAAAATATTTGACAGCCAACAGCTCTTTGTCTGTAATGCAATAGTTTCTTTCTGCTTTACTCATAGTTCTACTACCATAGGCGATCACTCTTTCTACACCATTTTGGACCTGGCTTAACACTGCCCCAATACAAAAGTCACTTGCATCACAATCTAGGATCATCTGACCATGTTCCTGTGGATATGCCATCACTTCAGGGCTAGTCAACACTTGTTTTAATTCATCAAAGGACTTCTGACACTCTTCAGTCCATTTGAAACTTTGATTCTTCTGAGTAAGCTGCACTAATGGTCTCACTTTCTGTGAAAACTCTTTGACGTGTCTCCTATAATAGCTTCCCAAACCAAGGAAAGCTCTCACATCTGTTGGGGTTTTGGGTACAGGCCACTTCAGCAATTTTAACACATTGTCTGGATCTGGTTTAACACCTTCTCCAGAGATGACATGACCAAGAAATGTCACTTGATCTTTGAATAAGTTACACTTCTTTGGCTTCAGTTTCATTCCACTATGTTTGATTCTTTGTAGAATTTCTATCAATCTTTGCATGTGTTCTGAAGGCGTCTTTCCATGGCAAACCACGTCATCAAGAAAAATTAGACATGAGGTCCATTGTAGACCATTTAGTGCTAATTCCATCAAACGTTGGAATGTCGCGCAAGAATTTGACAAGCCGAAAGGCATAGTGACGTATTCAAACAATCCATAGCGAGATACAAACGCAGTCTTTGGTATATCATCCTCCTGCACAGGAACCTGATTGTACGCAGAGGTAATATCAACTGTGGAAAATATGGTTGACCCAGCCACTGCATCTAAACAATCTTGGACTCGTGGAAGAGGAAAAGCATCTTTCCTTGTCACTGCATTGACCCTGCGATAATCTACACAAGGTCTGACGCTACCATCCTTCTTCCGTACAAAAACCAACGGACTACTCCATGGAGATGTTGAGGGTCGAATAGTACCTTGCTTCAACAGCTTCTGTATTGCTTCTCTATCCTCATTTGCAAAAGCCAAGGGCGTCCTTCTGGGTGCTTGTTTTATAGGCTCTGCATCTCCAGTAGGTATAGTATGCTTCACCAAGTGTGTCTTGCCCAGATCATAATCATCGCGAGAAAAACAATCTTGATTGTCAATCAACATGTGAGCTATGAGGTCATGTTCATCAGGTGGTCTTGTTTTAATTGAATCTTTATACAATTCTTTTAAATGATCGGGGATAATGTTTTCTTTACTTCCCTGGTCTACTTCTGTGATCTTTGCATTTGTAGTTACTTGACAGAATGCCTCAGAAGAAATCTCACCACCAATGGAGATTCTCCTCATGGCATCAAGGCAGTCAATTTTACCCTCATCTTCCTCATCAACAATTTTGTACATAGAATCCTCAATTGGACTAGCTTGACCTATCACTGTATCTTGTTTGATAGACACAGGCTCAGGAAATGGGTTCATCACACGTGCTTTAACTGTGGTATAGTTTAGTACATCTACTACTGTACGTGCTACTGCTACAGAGCATTTTTCAGTGAATTTTGGGTTTGGCTCAGCAACAAGCATACATCTTTATTGGCATCATAGTTTCCCTTATTGTTGCCCTCAACAAATACATCAATTACAGCTTCACACATCCCAGGAATCACATAGTGATCTGCGGCCGTCACCCTTCTAATCGGCTGAGGTAGGCCTATTTGATGTATAGGAATAACTGTCCCATTCAAAATCATCTTATTTTCACTCAGCAAAATATCTGCAGGCCCACTTGGGTCTTTCTGTAATACATCAGATCCCAAAAGTACATCATCGGTTATATCTGCCACAATCAACTGTTTATTCATTTGAAGAGGACCCAGAACAATTTGGAAAGTTGCTTTGCCTATGTAATTCATAGGTTTTCCTTCAGCATTGTTAAGTTTACTTTTACTTGAAATCTTACACAACTCAGGTCTTCTGTCAATAGGGATTTTATCGAACACTATTGGTGATACTATTGTGCTGGTAGCTCCTGTGTCTACTGTGAAAGTGACATCAATACCTTGCAATGTGCCATCAAGATAAACTCCATCAAATTGAGGTACATTTCGTCTCAATAAACCACTATCTACCTCATTGATATACATTTCATTTGTTTTACCATCAGACTTCATTTCTATATGATTATTACCATCATGTTCTACCTTGGTTGGTTTTGTTACATCAGTTTTACCCTTTGAAGTACTCATAACAACACTCTGAATGGGTTTGTAATTCTCATCAACTTTATTCTGGCCCTTAGTATCAAAGGTCGCCCCATGGACCATTGGACCGACCACACTTAGTTTTCCTGACTTTTGTATGAAGGAAACATCCCGCCATACTGTCCAGGAGTAACATCATTTTGTGTGCTGTATTGTGGCACTTGGAAGGAGTTTTGTGCTGTGCCATTTTGAGTTGATAACTGAACTTGTCCTGGCATTACATGGTTCACACACTCTCTGGCGAAATGACCAGGCTGCCCACATCTAAAACATGATCCAGACCTCATATTACTGTTCCTGTTTTCGCTTACCATGGCCCTGGTCCTGTTTTGTCCTCCATCAGTCATTTGAGTGTATCTTTGTCCTTGCTGCTTGTACCCTTGATATTTATTTTCATTTGGTTGGCTTTGCTGGAATTTCTTTGCCCCAAATGGCTTATTGTAAGATTTTGTGTCCTCAAGTTTAACCAGTCTGTCTTTCAATTCTCGAGTAGCTTTCATCATTTCTTCCTTCATTTTCTGAACCTCATTTAGATATGTCTTGTCTGGAGACACAGTGTCCGTTGCTTTTGCTGAAGTTCCATTACCATCATCACTGTTATGAATTTGCCCCTTTTCATTTGGAATGGGATTGGCATTACTATTTTTATTTACCTTTTTCTTGGGCCCTTTGCTTAATCTTACACAAATATTGTGCGCATCAATATCCTCACTTTCCTCAGATTCACTGGACTCAACATAGTCATTTCTGCACTTGTTGAATCTTGCCACATGTTTTGGTCTCCTCTCAGTTTTGTTTGAATTTCTAGTTTCCTGGAAATGAACCACTTCATGTACTGCTTCATCGATGTTAGCAGGTTCTTTGATGTATTCAACCTGAAAACTAGCCTTCTCATCAATCAAACCATCCAGAAATTTCCTCAACAGGTCTTCACATCTGGTAGCTTCATCCCTGCCAGCGTGTGCCTTGTCATAGAGTCTCTTCAACTCCGCAGAATATTCTTCAACAGTTTCCCCAGGTTTTTGATTACGATGGCTGAATTGTGCTCTGTATGTTTTAGTAGTTTCCACTTTATTAAACCTGTTTCCAAGTTCTCTAATCAGAAGTTTAAAATTTGACCTCACTTTATAGGACAGTTGACCAAAAACAAATTCCCTGCTAACCCTTGTAGTTTAGGAATTAATTCATCAAGTTTTTCATCATTGGTCCAACCTTGCCTGCGCGACACATCTTCAAACCTGGTGTACCACACTCTCCAAGATTCCTTGCCAGTGAACACAGGTAGTTTGGTATTTTTGCTCTTGTGGGCCATCATTTTATTGCTGGATGTCGATAAGGCAAAATCATCATCATCATCATCATCATCAGTACCCTTATCCTCATCAGTGGCATCATCTTCTTCATCAGAAGTTTCGAGTATGGGCGTTTGTTTGCTGCAATTCTGCCTCAGATTTTTCTTGGGTACTTTCCTACCAGATTTACTTGTATTTGCATTCACTGTGACATCATCAGTGGAATTTTCTGTGTGTACATTCTGCATCACATCTTTCATCATACACATCATATTCATCATTGTTTCTTGCATCACTTTCCCCACTTCTTGAGCCACTTCCTGTCCTATTGTCATCTTTTGCATGTTTGACATTAGCTCTTGTCCCCCTAATTCTTGCCCAGAATTTTCTTTAATGTGGACAGTGTGATTGCTTCTCTTGTGTCTTTGTACTTTGTTGGTATCATCATTAGCATCATTTGTGACATGACTTTTGACTGTTTGTCCTTTATTTGGTGCATTCATTTCCTCATATTGGACATCAACAATATCATCAGAATGGTCCTGAGGACGTTCATAAATCACATTTTTGTCAGCACTTTGATCAACTTCAAGTTTTGAGGAACGATTTCTGCTTCTTGTGACCACCATATTACTCACCTGGTTCTCAGACATTTTTTTTTATATATCAATACACTCTGAATATTATTATTGTTATTTTTTAAATCTTGGATGTGAATTCGATCACTGGATTTACTGTACTGTAAATCCCACTTCTGACACCAAAATTTTGTAGCGGTCAAGGCCTTATCTGGTTAATCTCAACAGAATAACCTATAGATTGTCTAGGATGGCTTCCTCAATAATCACAGAAAAGAGACAAGAAATTAAATATACAGTTTGATAAATTTATTAATATTCACACATGAATTCATTCAACATCTCTTGTGTTTTCCCCTTTTACAGTAAAGATAATCTGTACCACATTCAATACAGTGTAACAATAGTCAACAATATTCTCTGTGGTTGCCACAGACTGCTATCATAAAAAAAATACTCATGAAATACACCATTTAGTTTACACACATAAAACTAAAGCATCAATGTGTTAACAACAGAGGAAACATCACTTGAAAACTTCAAATGCTTCAGAATGACTTCAGATTCCTACTTCAGACATCAGAAGGCTCCACATCAGTTGCCTCAGAATAGCTTCACTTCAGTGCATCATTACTTCAGATAATTATGTAATAGCATCAGAGAAAATATTTTCTAAGTACCTGATGGGGTGCTGTCTCAACCCGGATTCTTCTTTTTCCTCAAATAATTTGGGGTACTTCAAAAGGCCGGATAGTGCTAATGCATCAGAAGAGGAGTAATTTTGAAGGAGTCAGGACGGTCGAAAAGATTAACGGAAGCCCACAACGCAACGTGCTTCTCTATTTATAGACCAGTGTAAACATTGTCACCGGCTCCGTAGCAACCAGCAAGTTGAACGCAGAACTCAGTACCCAAAATAGATTGTCCATAATATGTCTCTTTGGTCTCCAATACTATTTAAACATATCAAATAAAGCTCATTATACAATATTATCACTAATTCAAAGCATATCTGTGTATAATTGATACTTTAAAGAGACTTTTCACAGAAAACATGAGTGTTGTGAGAGTAGTCACATGACATGTACAAGAAAGTTCAAAATGGAGGGCTTTACAAATTCCACCACTTCAGACTACATTTTACCTCAGAAAAGGTGTTACAAATATCTAAATTGGATGAAAATACAGTAGCAAGTACAAATAGAGTGCAAGGAATACAATGGTGAGATTATTTAGCAGATCTGCATTAATATTCATACGTTTTCAGAGCAAACTACCACAGCTGGAACACAGCCAAATGCGGCGGGCGAAAATAAGGGATTTCACCATTATCAAGGACATAGACAAAACGGCAACCTACTTAATGAATATATCAGTTTATGGTTTTACTTTAAATTGAGCCTATACCATGTAAAACATTACAATCAATGGTTCAGAGAAGTTTTACTTAAAAATATAAATTTTAACTGCCAGTTTGCCCCTGAAAACATGCATTGACTCCAATAGACCATAGACAGGGCAGATGAACTACCTGGCATTACCCCTGTAACACAGCCTTACACAAAGCTAATGAAAATACTACATTTTAATAAAGAAAATACTATGTATTCCTGACATGTAGGTCTGAACTGACCTGGGTGTTATATCAATAAAAATTATCTAACTATTACTTATAAAGGTCAATTAATCAAGTCATCACAATATGTATATGCATGTATATGTATATATTCTGCATAGCTACGGTTTTTAAGGTTTTTTAGTTTACTTTAGTTTAATTTCATTTAGTCACATGTACACTGAGAATAACGCATACCTTTTATATATATATTAACTTATTGTGAAACTATGTTTACATCAGTGTTATTTGCCATGTACTGTAAAGGCAGACTTTTTATGGGGCCCCCTTGGAAATAAACCAGTAGGTTTTAGGGGCTACCCCAGCAAAATCAATGCTTTTATTGTTATGTTAATCACACCGTTTTTATATGTATTGATTTTGTGAAATAAATCAAATCAAAATAGTGTAACGTTTACATAGGCCTATGCCCAAATAGAATGGGTGTAGCCAGGTACCTTTGGCGGTTTCGAATTCATTGGATTGCATAAAGTTGCCATGCAACTTGTGTTGTAAGCCTCGCGTACGTCGAAAAAATCACGTGACCAATTCGGGGAAATATACAGGCAAGTGTTTATCCGGATGCCGTTGGTTAAAGTGATTATGACGTCACAGTACGATGTCACATGATCAGTTGCTACGTTGTAAAAGCCTAGTTACGTTTGCATAAAACCAAACAAAACAAACAAAAACCTTAGGCCTACTGGCGATCCGATAGCCGAAAGCGAGTGCAAAATGTGGGGAGTTGGAGCTCTAATTGTTGCGTCTTTGCTGGCGGCATGCCTACCAAACCCAGTGTAAGTTGTCTTCACTTTCATTAAGATATGCCTGGGGTTTTTTTTGTTTTTTGTTTTTTTCATTTTTCTGATTAGTTTATCGGCTTCTCGTCTCTAGAACTTTAACGATTGGTTTCAGCAAGAACAACAGTTTTTAGTCTTTCGATTTCGGCTAAGACGATTCTCTGTTTAGTGTTTTTGGTTCCAAAAAACGTTCTGTCTTGTTTAGTAACAGGTTCTTTTTGTTTTCTTTTGCAACCGCCCCTTTCCCTTTTAGGCCTGCGGCAAATCTCAGAAAAGGGCCTTATTTAAGGAGTTTGGTCTACCCGTCTGCCTTATAGCTGTAACATACCTCATTCTTTTGCAAATCTTCTGTACATTTCAAATATACCTGTTGTGGAGCTCTCATGTGGTCCAGTTTTACGGTATATGCAAATTAAGAGACCTATATAGTAGAGCAGCTAAATTTTCAAAAAAGGCTTATTTTCAGTTTTCGTTCAACTGGAAAAATAAGCGGCTGGATTTGGTATCAATCAAAAGATAAGAACCTGAAGTTTAAATTTAGGTAAAGTGTACTATCAATTTCATGGTCAATTTGTATTTATATTGGCTACCATGGCAACGAAATTAAGTTTTCATGAAATGAAGGGAGAATCACTTCATTAACCATAACTTTTTACGCATACAAAATACCAGCTCACAACTTTACATCAACATACCTACTATACAGGGTTTTTAATAAAAATCAAGTTTGAGATAGTAAGTGTCAACAGTTGGTTGCCATGGCAACAGGATGTTTGTAAAAATCACTTAAATTTGCATGTAAACACTACAACTTATTTATAGTTTTAAATAATTTTCATAACATTTGATGTTAAAATGTAAAAAGATTCTTTCTGCACTAAGAATGAGGTTAACTGAGTTAAGGAAGACTGTTTTGGGTAGCCTAGCAACGTTCTTGCAAATGTTAACATTACTCAAAATAAGCAGATCTTTGTGGATATTGCCAAAATCGGTCATATGGCCAGTGCTGCGCATTGCAGAGAAATGATACATACAAGTGATAAAATTGCCAGAAAATCAGTCCTTAAACAAAAAATTCTTAGCTAAATTTGGTATTAAATGAAAGATAAGAACCTGTAATTAAAGGTTACGTAAACTGTACCATCGATTTAATGGGCAACATATGTTTTTATTGGTTTCCATGATAACGGCATTTTTTTAGTAGTCCAGGGAAAAACACATTTTTAACTATTACGTAATGAAAATGCAAGGTACCACTTCACAACTTTACATCAGCATACCTACTATACAGGCATTTCCTAAGAAACCAGTTTGAGATTGTAAGTGTCAAAGTTGGTTGCCATGGCAACGGAATGTTACCAAAAATCACACAAGTTTGCAATCAAACATCAGAAGCTTTTTTCTAGCATCAAACTTTAGGAATAATTTTCATCAAATGCGCTGTTAAAATGTAGAGAGACTCTTTCTCCACTAAATTTGATGTAAATTGAGTCAAGTAGGAGTGTTTTATGGTCACCTAGCAACGTTCCTCCAAATATCATGATTATTCAAAAGCAGATTTTTGTTGATATTGGACACGTATTATCAACTGTGTTGAAACTGCTGAGCAATGATACATGTGATAATACTACCAGTAGATGTTTTTATAAACTTTCCATAGTTCCTTGCAGTAACTCCTGTCGTAAAGCAACATTAATTTGTCTTTTTAGTCCCCCGCCCACTTGGTGGGGGACTATAGGTTTGCACCTCGTCCGTCCGTCCGTCCATCAGTCCTTGCGTCCGAAGCTTCTCCGGGCCATATTTCCAACAGCATAACACCCACAGCTACCAAATTTGATGTGTTTGTACTTCCTAGGATAGAGGTGTATCGTGTGCCAAAAGTAGGTCACTAGGTCAAAAAAATGGGTCACACAATACATATGTATGAAAAATCTTGTTCTGGCCATAACTTTTTTGTCCTTTTACTTAGAGTCATGAAATGTTACACAAATGTGTAGCTTAGTCTAAGAAAGTGTCATAAAGCAAAACTAGGCCACTAGGTCAAATATTTGGGTCACCACGATATGTAAATATACAGAATTTTCAGGGCCTGACTGAAATTTTTGGACCTCTTTATATGAAATTTTCTATGATAATGTACCTTGACCCAAAAGTGTGTTATGAGGGAAAATTAGGTCACTAGGTCAAATATATAGGTCACAGTATAAAATTCTGTGTTAAACCTTGTCAGCACCAAATTTCTTATACCATAATACCTACAGCTACTAACTTTGTTATGTGCATACTTCTTGGGGTGCTGGAGTGTAGCATGGCTAAAGTAGGTCACTAGGTTCAAAATCTAGATCACAATGTGAAATCCATGTAAAAACTTGTCGGGGCCATAACATTTTTGTCCTTTTATTTAAATTGATGAAATTTTACACAAATGTGAAACTTAACATGGAAATGTGTCATAAAGTATAATTAGGTTACCAGGTCAAATATTTGGGTCACAGTAATACATAAATGTACAGTATTTTCATGTCCTTACTGTAATTCTTAAAAAAATTTGATTTCTTGTTATAAAATTTTACTGATAATGTATTGTGACCTAAAAGTGTGTCACGACGCAAAACTAGGTCACTAGGTCAAATATCTAGGTCACAGTGTAAACTCCATGTAAAACCTTGTTAATTAATAAAGTTCATTAAGCAAGCTCAAGATACAATACAATTTTGTGTGAAGCTTAACTTTGCAACTAAAAGTAGTAACCCTTTAAGATTTTCAGCGTTGGTAGACCAGAGGTAGGAGGTGTGCATAGGCAGAAATTTTTTTGACTAATTACTTTCCTTCATTAATATATCAATTTCTTTTGTATTTCTTTCTTTTTTTTTTTTTTTTTTTTTTTTTTTTGCAGATAACCAAGAACTCCAGGATCCTTTTCAAGTAAACTTGTTTCTTTCTTATTTCAGCCAACTTTATTTTAAGTCCTACATGTTAAGGAAGATGTGAATAGCAAACAAACCCCTTCTGCACTGTTTCACCCTCATAAGGAGGGGGGGGGGTCAGTGGCTACTTGTTAAAAGGGGGACATATAATGCATTTAAAGGCTCTCTGTATTTATTTCCATATTGCCACCAACAAAAACCTGTCGCATTTTACCAACTTTAATATCCCAATGTACGTCATGTGTATTTACCACCATGATTACTGTGGACGGGGGATATGGCTAGCGTCAGCGGCTACTTGTTAACAATAGAATTAAATAATTTGTTCCAAATTTTTTGCCTTTTTCAAATATTTTTTCATTTGACTGTAATTTAAGGTATCCATGACACTGAGCGCATACTTATCAAGCATATATATTACCTATCATATCCAGCAAAAAGACGGTAAAATTGTCAGAGCTCCCAAAGAACGTCCTTACCGCATGCGCACTTAATCAGCGCAATTTTGTCTGAATTATTTTTGTCAATGTAAGAAACCATTTTATATTCAACACAATGTGCCTCTCTTTTCCCATTCCTCAAGAAAATATTCAGACAATTAACATGGCAAAAAAGTCTCAAAATTGCTACATTTAGTTGCACTTCTACAACTTTTGTCACTGCCCATTGGCAGATGTCTCAAACCTACATGTGATAGGTAGAACTCTGTATCGGTCTGCAATAGTTTTGAAGATATGGAGCTTTTGAAATTTTAATTGTCCCTAATTTGCATAATTTTAAACACCATGACTATTCCAAGTCAGGTGCCTTATTTCACCATGGCAAGTCTTGTGATTCTCGGAATAACAGTATCCGAGAAAAACTCCAGACAAATTTGGTCGTAAAGAAGAAAGTAGGAAAGAAAGAAAGAAAGAAAGAAAGAAAGAAAGAAAGAAAGAAAGAAAGAAAGAAAGAAAGAAAGAAAAGAGGACGAAAAGAAGGAAGAATGGAAGGAAGAAAGGAAAAAAATAATTCTTTGAAAAACAAAATGTCTGGGTTTTCACCCAGACATAAAAAAGCCACTGACGTGTGTCCTATCGAACAAAACTTGTTGGAGATCTATCCAAGGTACATCTGCAGCAGTGGCAAGTCTACAGTGCATCCAGTAAACTGTGTTTGGGTACATTACGTATACATGTATTCACAGCAGCCTATCACTGTACCAATGGCAATGTGCTCTCTCTTTTATAATCACGGTTTTTTATGAAAAATCCGAGGCCGGGAGGAAGCATCGCCTAGCCGCTTTGATGGACACCAAGTCAAAGTAATACCCACCACCTTTGAATAGTGTTCAGTCAGTGATTTTAGAGAAGTCGGAAACAAAAAATGACTAGAAAAGATTTGCTTCACAGCAAATCTGTATGGGTACCTTCAAAATGAGAAGAGTTTGAAGTGCTACACTTTGCCATTGTTCAGCATAGTCTAAAATTTGTGTATTATGCTAATTTACATAAATTAGAATGCTATAACTCTCTGGCTCTTGGTTAATTGGATGTGGCCATGTCACAAAACTTACAAGGTAAAGTTTGAATGACACTACTATCTGTAATAGTTTTTATAGCTATTCAAAGACTATCTTTTTGTGTATTTGCCAATTTTGCATAAATTAAAATCCTACAACTTTGGTTTACGGTTCATGGCATGCGGCTTTGCCACATACCTAAAAACTGAGGTCGGAATGGCACCTCTGTGTATAATAGTTTTGAAGTTATTCAAGATTTAAATTACTTGTATTCATCTTATTTGTATCAATAAAAATTGTACAATTTTGGATGCTGGGTCATTGTATGCAGCTATGTCACAAACCGCAAAATTAAAGTGAATATAGCATCTCTATCTATAATAGTTTTGAAGCTATTCAACATTTAAAATTGTGCATATCCACCTAATTTGCATAAATTAAAAATCCTATGACTTTGGTTCATTGGATTTGGCTTTGCCCCTAACCCTTATATTTACCTTAGAATTTCATCTCTATCTATAATAGTTTTGAAGATATTCAACTTTTAAATTTTTAAATGCCCCTCATTAACATAAATTGAAATTCTACAACTTTCATTTACTGTCCATTATATTTGCATGTGTCACAAACCTAGATGTGCCCATTAAAATTTTGTGTTTATCTGCAAATGTTTGAAAGATATGGAGCTTTAAAATTTTAGAAAGGCCCTAATTTGCATAATTTTAAACATGTCGATTATTCCAAATCATATAAGTCAACTTCCTTACTAGCTCCGTTACCATGCCAAGTTTAAACATTGTAGCTTGCACATTGTCTGCCAAAAGCTCCAGACAAGTTATGTGGTGGAAATAAGAAGAAAGAAAGAATAAAAAAGGAGAAATTTTGAACTTAGTACATTCTTTGATAATAACACTGCTTATTATTGGGAATTAATCAAACAGCTTGAAAATGTAGTCTTACCCATAAATCAACCAAGGGAAAAAATTGACAGTGCTCACCGGATACGACTTCTTAACTGACTCATGACACGGGTAATCCGTTCTCTGACCGCTATTTTTGTTGTAACTGCTGAGTATACTTCACTGAAAGTTTCCAGTTATTCATTATTCCAGGATAAAAAAAAAAGTAACATCTATTATTTCTTTTTCATTTTTTTTTTCACCTTCATTGATGTCCACAGAGTGTGTCTGGAGAGCCTGAGGTCATGTTTCTGCCGTAACATTACCATCGGCTTTCTGACAGATCTATGTATGTCGAAATGATCGAACTTCCGCGGCCGTCCCATACTATTTTGTTGTCTTGCATCTTTTGTCCTCCTCACTATAGTTGTAATTGTTTTGTGTCTTTTGCGTAAGTAGCTGTTGAATGATTTTGAAGTACTCATTAAATAATATTTAAAATGATGGACATGTAGACGCTCGGGTATATAATCTTTCTACATTTTGGCGTGGCTATATGTGAGCAAAGATTTCTTATGAGCTGAAGGGGCATGCTTTTCGGGGAAAAACAAGTGACATGTGCAGCAGAGGGCGCATATGGGGCATCCTCCCTTTCTAAGGAAACGGGAAAAAAAAGGAAAGGAAAGGAAAGGAAAGAAAGAAATGAAAGGAGAGAGAGAGAGAGAGCGAGAGAGAGAGAGAAACAAGAAAGAAAGAAAGAAAAAAGAAAGAAAGAACCCTTAGCCAAATGTTTGATCAAAACTTTGACGATTAACCAACATATATTCTCTTTGCTAAAATTTGAAATAATTGATAACAATTCTATTTTATGAAATTAATCTTACTTTGATTCAATGTTTAATGATTAATCCTGGATTAAAGTTTGGATTAATTCAAGATTGATTTAATAGATCGAAACGTTAATTCCAAAGTTCACATTATAGGCAAAAACATAGATTAGTTAACGCCGCAAGTTTTGATCAAACATTAAACCAACTACTCAGTAGGTAAGCACATCGATTGTAATTTTTAGATTTTAATTCAGGATCAGATTAAGCTGTTCGTGAATACGGTCACCAACCGTTTGTTAAAAAAAAAACAAACAAAAAAGCAGTCGCTTACCAATTTCTTAATTTGAAACGCTTCAAAATTAATTCATTTCCCGTAGGCCTACGATAATTTTGTTGCGTTCGGGCTACTTAGATTACATGTGCCCTGAATGAATCATTTCCAAACTACAATAAGCCTATCATTGTCAAGGTAGGCCAACTTTAATTGTAACATTCATTCCAAAATTTGTGGGAGATTGCGCCTTAGTTAAGTTACATGATAGAATCTTCAGTGTTTTAGCATCTTTTCACAAGGGAGTTTTTTTTTTTTTTTACAGCAACTCGGCTTAGAAAAAAAATTGTCTAGAAGCAGACATGAAGTTTTGGCCTAAACTTTGCATTATTACAAATTTATGATATTTCATCTACAATAATTTAGTGTTTGAAAATAATTGCTACAATTATTATTATTTTTAATGTCAAGCTTGTTTTACAACTTACCAATGTGCTTTCACACATTTGTATGCGCGTATTCTCTGGAATAAAAAAAGTAGACATACCTGCATGTAAACAGCTTGTCTGCACACTTTCATCATTGCACAAACACTATCTATTACTTTTGTCAGGCGAATTAGTCAGCGAATTGGTGGCCTCCCACGCTCAGTCAATGTTATCAACGATCTTTTTGCTATAATTTCTGACTAACTACGGAAATACCCATTCCAATCGACAAATTTAACCTTCCCACGCCGCTATTTTATTTACAAATTTAGCGCGACAAGCGGTTAATTGTAAATTACGCGTTTCAGAATTGGAAAAGGTTTGTCTGCAAAGCGCACGCATACTTCACTGTCAGTGTTACCCATCGACGCCTTATATTGTATTCAAGTTTTACTTTTTCCATATAGTTTTATGAAATCGCGGTATCCACAATTATATCTTTCAATCGAAAAAATCAACCCACTAACCATCGCTGCCTTTCATTGTATACCTGATTTTTGTCTGTGTTTCATCCTAATTTTGTACACTCTTCATGATTATGGAAAGGAACGGAATTTCTAATTATATATGTGATGTCATACTCATTAAGTTTCTTTGTACAAAATAAAAAAAATTACCACATCGAAATGTCTTAGCGTCACCGTCATTTTTAGCACAAAGTAATGATTCTGGATGCGCGCATGTGTTTCTGCATGTGTGTTTTTCTGTTTAATTTTCAAAGCTAATTCCATATTTTCATAACATCCTAATTATGTTGTACTCATTAATTTATTCTGAATTTATAGCAAGAAGATCCTTGATTGAATTGTAGGTAGGTGTCCGGATGGCTTGAACTTATCGTGGAGGATCATTGTGGTTGCAACTACGATAGTTCTTGAAGTAAGCTTCAAAAGGGGTGGTTACGGCGAACTCGGAAAAGACTATAGCATAGGATAGGCGTAAATTGCTACCTCATGTGGCTACTGGCCTTAGGAAATTATTGAAAATTCAATTCAGTTGTATTAGTTCTTCCATTGATTGAATATGTTTAGGCCTGTGCAGCCTGTTGTAGGCCTAATTTATGATATCCATATCATATCTCACTTTTAGTCCATCTTGTCTCTCATAGCTAAAACCCAGGTGATAAAGCATAGCCTACCTGGTTTGTTATTTTCCGTGCCAGAACAGACTCGATATTATAGTAATAGTATGGTCCACGACAAACTGACAGGTAATTAGGCCTTGTGAAGTTACCCCTGATACATCTGTGTCTTTCTGTTGCAGCTACCGACGCGTGCAGCGTGACAAGTGAGGAAAATGTGTAAAAAGTGACACCCACTGAAACTAAAATAGGCCTACGTCTTAACGGTGTTGACGTAAATTTATGGTCATGTCGTAATGCCGCTGGGCTAAGCTTGTATGACGTCACAGTAAAATATATCACGTGATGAGTTGCTAAGCTAGTAGTTGCTAAGCTCACTGAACTTTTCGGTAAAAGGCCAGGAAAGAATTATTGGTCATCCGATTGAACGTAAGAAAAACGTGGGGAGTTGCAGCTTTCATTCTTGCATCTTTGTTGGCAGTATGTCCGCCAAACCCAAGGTAAGTTGTCTTGTCTCACGTGCGGCATGCTTTGTTTTTGCAGTTGCCAATACCATAAAAACCAGTTACACGATAGCCAGCCGTGGTGTAACTTGCACTGGCGACAGCCTACACCATGGCTGGTGAAAATGACGACAAAGTAAGAAGAACTCTAAAAACTAAACTAGATAGATAGATAGATAGATAGATAGATAGATAGATAGATAGATAGATAGATAGATAGATAGATAGATAGATAGATAGATCACACTCTGTGAGAAACTTCTTATCTATTAAAATATGCAAAAGAGGCTAAACACAGTACCATTTTAGTCCCGTCCATGGCTTCATAAATTAAGGTTATCCTAGAAATGATTCAGCCCTTCAGAGCTAGAATTAAATGCAGGTTTATCCCAATGGGTGTCCCGTCCGCACAAAAAAACTGAACATGTGAACAGTTCCGTCTCGAGTATGACATTGATATTTTAATGAGGCACGCGTATGAATTAAACTTGCAGTTCAACGCAAGTCCCGTCTGCATTGCGGCTGATTACAAATTAAAATTAATGATACAGATATTTGACATGATCTGGCGGTTCAAAATACCTATTAATTATTTCACTCAGGCCTAGTAGGCCTATAATATAGCCCAAAGTATTTTAACTGTCACGGTGGCCTGGCGACTAACGTTGCGTTGTTAATAATACTATTTAAGGATTGCTTGTAGTGTTTTTTCCTTCGAACCCAAGTGGTCTCAATTGTTCTCACCATTGGATGTCATTATAATTATAGTGCATCTAGATATTCAATGAGACACCTTCAACCTTCCGATGTTTGCATAATATGGACAACATACCTTACAATCGTGCAGATTCAATATCTCACCAATTTTCCTTAAATGATGAATGAGATTTCTGATTCCCTGTCTCCAATGTAGACTTGTTTCAGCAAACATTCCACGATAAGGATCGCCGTCGCCACCATTTGAATTTCGCGGGCGCCATTTTGTCTACATGACCCACATTTTACAAAGGGAGCGGCTATTATTTTTTACCGCGTGTCATACCCATTTTCCTCAGCGGGTGCGCGCATTGCGTGATGTGATTGAAGATTCATTAAAACAATTTTTTGGGTACATGATCACATAGAGCCTACTACATTGAATAAAAAAAATCAAATTTTATCAATATTTTAATGAAAATGACAACAGTTATGATGATATGATATGAGCAAATAGGAAAAATGAAATGAAACATGTAGCACGTATATTAAAGTCCAAATTATCTTGAAACATGTGAAACGTTCTTCAGCTGGTAACCAGAGATCTTTGAGTGGAAACATCCCTTGTCGTAATGGACAATGTTTGCGCAGATTCCAAGTTGGAAAAACGGGAGTGATAATTAAATATTATTGGAAAAAGCGGGAGAAGACAAAATGGAGAGAGAGAGAGAGAGAGAGACAGAGAGAGAGACAGAGAGAGACAGAGACAGAGAGAGAGAGAGAGAGAGACAGAGACAGAGAGAGCAGTCTTTTTTTTTATTCTGGGGTTTCATTAAGTTTAATGTATGCAAAATATCGGAAATTTCAATTTATGTAGTCCTCTTGTATTCGTGTAGCAGTGTGAAAATAATGTTCAATTAGAAATCGAAACTATGATCATGAAAGAGGGTACTGCAGTGTCATTGATGTGATTGCAGCAAAGATTCAAATGTGCCAAAGTTCATGCATGGGTGTGTATAAACTTTATTGACTGTACCATAAAAAGCAGAATATATGGCATTTTGTCACATACGCGTATAAAGAAAAATACAAATACAGCATAATACACACAAATACAAAATGATACATAGCACAGCAGTTACAAAATCATAGAACAAAAAAGCAACAACACAATTATACATCACAACATGTACACATGAAATTTCGACATAGACATACCAGATATATGATAATCATGATAATGCCGGGTGGGAGGAGAAATATCACAAGGAGTTTCCTCTAATTTCTCTATACGATTTTTTCTAATTTCGAGATTAATTCTGTGTCTCGTGATTTCATAATAAATTTGAATTTCTCAAAGTCTGAATATTTATCAAAATCAACGAAAATATCGTGTAATGAGTGGAATAGAATTAACCTGGGTGAGCATGTAAACGACACGGAGGCCAGGCAACACAAGTGTGGCATGAATCGTTATCCTGCCATCGTATCCATTCACTAACTACATATAGGCCCAGCTGCGACGTTATATGGAAAGAAAATTACAATCCATTAGAATTGAGTTTGTGTTAAGTCTTTTCCTGTTAAAAAGGCCTCATTCAAAACTACTGAACGACACGTGTTCTGCCGGGCATGCACTTGTATGGGGGGTGTCTGTTGTATTTCACGGGGCCCGTTTTCACAAACGTGCGGCAAAGCCAAGCACAAATGATTTGAAATCACGACCTTTCAGTCGAAGACAATGCTGAATGTGAGGGCATATCTTAATAAATTTGCGATTTCGATGCTTATAAAATAGTGTGTTGCAGTGTTTGACTGCGGTGGGGTTATTTTTATTTTATTTATCATTGGTCTGTTCTCCCAAACTATGTGGGTGTATCATGTGACCAGCTTATCCACAAAATGGCGGTCAAAAATCTCAACAGGCACTGCGCAGTTTGGAGTTGATAATGATATGTAATAATTTCGTCCAGGGTCGGGTGTGGATAAGACTGAAAATGTGTACCACGACACATTAAGTCAGGGTTTGAAATATAGCCAGACGTACTTAACAATGCTGAAAGAATTCGTTTTGCTGAAGACGACTGATTATGATCAAGATCTCCGTGCCGCATGAACAGCTTTGCTTGCCAAATCAGATACGGAAATTATTATTTTTGTGGGGGTAGTTCTCATATCTGCTTTACATAAATTTAAAATTGGTGTTTCTGATTAATAAAGCATCATACATTTCATCGAAATTCGTTAGGATTTGACTAAATCTTCTCTGGAACCGCTTATTTCGCTTAGGCCTAATTCACACACGGATGTACTGACCAGCAACAACGAATCCTTTCTCTCCGTATTGTTGTTCGAAAATTAACAATAAAGAAGATGAAGTCAATGTCGAATCATATTAATTCAGGAACGTGTATAACATGCATGAATATTTCTGGTTCAAGGATAGTTTATTTACTCAGTGGTAATACGTTGATACACCCTTGGGTGTAACATCGTAGTTACCACTGAATGTATTGACTTTTTTTAAGAGAAGGCCTATTGTTTCTTGCAACTAGCAGATGTTAGAAATATCATATTTGATTTTGGTCCACATTTACGGACTCAATCTTGGGCTTTGAAGTTAATCCCCTTTATTCGCACATTTGTTTGATCGAGTTACTACATCAAAACTGAAGAATCCTGGCTCGGGTGTCGCGGACACAGGTATCATTTCGAGTATAGGCCTTTCATTTTTTATTCCTTAGTTTACGGTGGTTTTTTGGCTGTTTTTGTGGTGCAGTTTTCGAAATAAAAATTTAAAAAAAACTGGGGCTGCTCATTATTTCAGCTTTTTTTCCTTTTTCAAGCAAAATTTTAAAGTCAGAGAAATAAAATTAAAACTGAAAAATTTACAAAGTCGGACAAAAAAATCTCTCTGTGAGTCTTAAACCCTGGTATTTTGGGGACATTATTTCAAATATTGACTGACACATTTTGAAGAAATCATTGACTTTTGTATGTTTTTATGTATTTTTTCACTAGATGAGCATATTAACAGGTGCATTTTGAAATATTTCAACATCTCCCCGGACAAATGTTCACTTCTGTTGATTCCGGGAGGATGTGGCGACAAGTAAATTATCTGAAAAGAATTAATACTGGCATTGACAAGTCTTTTTTGTTAATTTTATTCTCTTTTTCGTTCTGCTTGGCAGTGTCAGAATTAACTCTTTAAGGGCCACATTATTTTGTTGACAGTCATTGTCTCTGCCAAATTACTTTTCTAACGACGCAATTTTTGTAATGTTTGCGACTTTAACGTGTTTTGTAAAACTAAAGCATATCTAGCCTAACTGTAACGAATTAAGATGTATATATCCATGGGCGTTAGATATACTGCCATAATATATGCACATGTATTCAAGTGGGAATATAACAACGAAAAGAATTGCAATTTTGTGCTATGTGAGTGTGGCTGCGTGACGCCGTATGCTTGAGCTGCATGCATGGTCAGGGTGCACTTTCACTTTCAAGTTTCATACTGATTTGTAGGCGTACCACTGTGCCTGTGGATCGCAAACGGTACAACAGATTACCTCCACACTGATTCTGATTAGAAAGTACACAAAGATAACTTTCACGGCTCAACAAAAAAATAAATAAATAAACAAATAAAAAAAAGTTTCGACTTGTTTTCTGGCGGCAAGCCAGGCACGCAGCCTGTCATTTCTATTTATAAACAACCAGTTTCTGGAAAGTTTTATCACGTGTCCACCCGCGGCACACTCTTCTTGTCATCCTGTGGTCACCCATGACTACAGGACGAGTCCATCAATGTCCATAGGGCTTCACGGCGGGTATTTTCTTAAAAAATGTGTATGTATTAGCTTCGACTTGACTTTAAATAAACATACATTTTATTTAACAATAAATAACATGTGACAGCCCTCTTCTTCCGGTCGATTTTTGATAAGAGTGTCATGCAACTGTTTTGAGCCCGCCACGAGGCCTACTGCAAAGCCCCTGTGAGCAAAATAGTAAGTTGGTAACTGGCTGAAATTATTCATTCACCTGCATTTGATGGCTATATCATGTGTGGAATCATTTAGGCACATAGTTACACATTGGGCCTATATTGAATAAATTCCTGAATCGCGGTGTTTTCTTACGTTCACAATTACTTGGCAGAGAAGATAAAGGCAAATAAAACAAATTCATCGGATTCATAATGGGAAATCAAGGATGTATACATTGTCAAAATAGCCTAGTAATGACAGCTCAGATGACTTATGAATGATGCTGGCTGAGTCACCTCTGTTCATGCAATTCGTACAGGATCTGAAATTACACAAACAAGAAATTTGTGTATGTGTCATCCCTGCCCTGGTGTTGATCATCATCAGTGGTCATCATGCGTACACAAGTTAGGCCCACCAGGCGCTTGACTGCGCCGATCATTTGTCGGCCTTATTTTCTGTCATTGTTGCATTTCGTCATTGAAGTTTGTCAGTCGTGTGACCGGTCACTTACCTTGACCTGTCGTTTAACTTTTCTGATATCACGATATTTTGACATGTGGGCATTTCGGTATGACCAGCTTTTGTCGTGTCATTATTTTGAGTCGTCACTATAATTGCAATCGATGTTTTGTCATGGCAATGTTTTTTTCTGTTGTTATATCACATTTAATGCTAGGAGAGGAAGGGTAAGAAAGTGTCTGAACAAAATTGAAGGTGAACTATCCGATTCCAAGGCAAGATTCGATCTGTCACTTGGACTTAGTTAGATCCTGGATCCCAAAATAAAGGTGCAGCATGTCCGCACGGTAACTTGTCCAAGTCCGAGCAGGTGAGGGTGCTGTATTATATAGTGCTCGGTCCCTTGCCGCTGCTACCTTGGGCAGCGCATGAGTCGCGCGCGGGGGTGTTAAAATGACTCTCATTTGGTACTGTGTATACATACATGTATAATCCCATTAATTAAATCGGCAACATAAAATGAAGGTGGGGAATACAGTACGTAGGGTCAAACGAGGAGTTAATTTAATTCAATCACGATTGTTTTGTGATATTGTCCTCTTGGAAAATGTGTTACAAATGACTTAAAAACTGTAGTCTACAATACTGCCTGGTGAATGAAAATAATAACAACACGTGGGGGGGCATTTTTTTGGATATGGCCTCTGGAAAAACAACTTTACTGACAGGAAGGGCCAAACTTACGCAGTAAGTTAATCAAAAAAAAATATATAGTATATATTATGGAGGAAGTGAGGCATGTATTCAAAGCCCGCATCAATATTCTTGGCGCTTGCTCCTTCGTCTTAAACAAAGCAGGTCACCCAGGTATCGCAGATGGGGCCTGTACTATTGATAGCTTGGCTTTGGACAGTGCATGGTTCGTCCCGTAGAAAGTCATAAAGTTTATCATGCTTTTTATTTCAGTTTCAAAATAAATTAATGTGAATAAAATATAATTCATTATATAGAGAATAATGGCCTGCCCATTTGAAACTCCTAATCCTTAGTTTCTCTTCGCTGGGAAAATTGGTACGGAGCGGCGGGAGGATATCAGCATAAAAGGACACCTCCCTTTGTACATCCGGGTAATTTGACAAATATGGCGGCAAGTAGCAGATGACGGACGTTTCGTTGCCTATTAATTAGCATGCGGAGTTGATAGTACAGACGTTCTGTGATGTCACGGAAGGCTAAAAAACACAGGAAATTGTGAGGAAATCTACAGAGGTAACAAAACAGTAAGCAAATTGCTCATGGCATTTCAGTTAAGAATATTCCAGAGTGTTGAAGGTGTCTCGTTGAATATCTAGATGCGGTATAGCCAACGATATGAAAGAATGGGTCGTTGTCAATCGTCAGGGAATCAAGAGTTTACATTGATGCGCGTGGATTTCCCACGGTAATTGTGGCAATAAAGAGATTGTTTTGTTAGTATGTTGCACGTGAGACAAAACACTTATAAGACAACAAACGTAGGATTGACCATCGAGATATACACAATCAGTGGCCAGGATCTGTCTCGTGAATGTGGCATTCGATAGGTCCTGGCCATCTATCGTGCAATTCTTGATACCCCTACGCTTAATGCATTATAACTATTACTTCATTTTCTGTTGTCGTTATTCTTACTGTTATAATTGCATTTGTCTTTGCTGGAGTTCTTTATAATCCCAGACATATTGTTTTTGTAGGAGTTCTTTATTCTTTCTTCATTTCTTAGTACCTTTCCGCCACATTTTGTGACGCAGTTTTCTCAGCCATTATACAAATTACAACATTGAAATTTTACATACCATGAGATCTATAGCTGAAATTGTGCACCTGGTATGGATTTTTTGATATGTTGTAAATTATTCAAGTTATGTGTAAAAAAAAATGGAAAAAAAAATCATATTCAGCTATTGGCTGAAGATTGCACCTGATGACCCATGATTGATGCTGTCACAAAACAAGATCAGAGGGGGTTTCCAAACAAGCTCTAATTGGCACCCAGACAGACTTGCTTGCAAATCTATCCATTCTGGTTTGTATATGTTTTGACTGGTTCTGCAATAGGCCTAGGTTCCCCCAACAACTGTTTTGGGCCTTGCAACTAAGGCTTAGTTAAGTAGGCTTAGTAGGACTATAGCGATCCTCTGTTTACGTTTATTTCGGTCAATTCTTAAAGTTTTTTCTTTCTTTCTCTCCCCCCCCCCCCCCCTCGCACCTTGGGCTTTTCTTCTGTACTTCATTGTTTGCCTGAGAGTGGGAATGATTCGAATTAATTGGATTCCATCAAGTTGCCACGTAACTTGTAACTGTAAGCCTGGTGTACGTCAAAAAACATCACGTGACCGACTCGGGGAAATAAACAGGCAAGTTATTTATCCGGATGCCGTTGGTTAAAGCGATTATGACGCCACAGTACGATATACATGATCAGTTGCTTCGTTCAAAAGCATAGTTACGTTTAAGTAAAAAAATAAAAAAAATTTGGCCAACTTGCAATATTATCAGTTCGGTTTCGGACTAGAACAAAAGCAAAATGTGGGGAGTTGTACCTCTAATTGTTGCGTCTTTGCTGGCGGCATGCCCACCAAACCCAGGGTAAGTGGCCTTATTGAACTTTAGGGGACCCGAGCCTCTATAGGTAAAATCCCCTAACGATGTCCATGTTCCTACCTAAAGCGAAGATTATTGCGCCGCAGGCACTATGGTAACGTTCCTATATGTTTTTCTAGTAGAATAGATGTTTGCACCGCAGGCATAGTGTAATTAAAATACCAAAAAACTCGAATTTATTCCGTGAAATCATCGATGGAATCGATTATCGTGCCGCCATTTGCATATGCACCGAACGACTTTTGACTCGAATATTACCCACAATGCAACACCGGAACAAGATTTTAACCAATCGCGTTACGTCTACTAAATGAGCTGTGGCTGCGTGTTGACATTCGCGTGCCAGGTGCACGTGGTGGCCTGGGAAAAACCTGGGGAGGGTCTCAGCGTTCATTCTTTCTTCCAAATTCTTTTTGGCGCACTGTTTAGGCTCTTTTTTCTTCCAAATTTGATCAATATTTTTCGTTTATAAATAATTTTTTTATTCACGAAATGAATTTCTTTGATTTAGCCGAAATTGTTAGGGATGAGGAGAGCACTATTAGATTTTTGAGGCGTGAAAAATTATTGAAACCGCACAAAATTTGTTTTGATTGCAATAACTGGTGCTCTCAGGTAAAGGATAGATCTAAAGTGGATGGATATATTTGGCGTTGTAATTTATGCAGGAAAAAGTTCAGTGTTCGACAGGATTCATTTTTTTCAAAATCTCACTTGTCTCTAAAAGTTTTATTGTCCATAATTTATTTTTTCTGTTTGGATTTACCTTTAGATACAATTTCTCTGTTATTGAATTCTTGTGTTAGCAAGCATACTTTAGTTGATTGGCTCAATTTTTGTAGGGATGTTTGTTCAAGATATTTATTAGAAAATGTTGAAAAGTTAGGAGGTGTTGGGGACATTGTTGAAATAGACGAATCAAAATTTGGGAGGAAAAGAAAATATGGGAGGGGAACAATTAGAAATGAGGGTGGGCCATGGGTGTTTGGGTGTTTTGAAAGGAGGAGAAAGAAAATTTGTGTGTTTAGCGTAGATGATCGATCAAGGGATACATTATTGCCATTAATTTTAGCACATATAAATATTGGAAGTACAATAATTTCTGATCAATTTGCAAGTTATAATAATTTACATCAAAACGGATATCATCACGACACAGTTAATCATTCAGTTGAATTTGTTACAGATGAGGGGATTCACACTAATGGAATAGAGGGTTGTTGGGGAAATATGAAGCAGAAATTTAAACAAATGAGGGGATGAAATAAACAACAAATAAATGCTCATCTTGATGAAATTAATTACAGATTTAATCGTTGCCAAAAAGAAGAATTATCTAACTTTTTTATCAGTGACATTTCAAAAATATATAAAGTTGTTGAAACCCCAGTCAGACCTATGTTGATGCCGAGGGAGCCAACATATTAAAGGTAAGTACTATTTTTAATGTAAATATCAAATTTATATTTATGATACGGTCCCCAATAGCACCTGCGGCAGCCATCTTGGATCATCGGCAGAAACGCTGATGCTTAATTTACATGTTAGGACCGGTCGGAAGTCGTCTCAGATAAGTGATTCGTGTTGCTAATGATTATTTAAAACACTTCCGGAACTTTCGTGAACTTTGAACCATTATTAGTCCTATAGGGGCTCGGGTCCCCTAAAGTTCAATAAGGCCGGGTAAGTTGTCTTCACTTTCAAGATATGCCTGTTTTTCAATTTTTATGATTAGTTTATCGGCTTCTCCTCTCTCGAACTTTAACTATAGGTTTCAGCAAGAACAACAGTACTTAGCCTTTCGACTTCGGCTAAGACGATTCTCTGTTTCGTGTTTTTTTTTTTTCTTACGAAAAATCTTTCTGTCTTTAGTAATTGCTTCTTTTTCTTTTCTTTTGCAACCTCCGCTTTCCCTTTGCTCCTTCCCTCTGTTCATCCGAAATGGTGGTAAGCCCAGACAGATTTGCCATTTCTCCAGTCTGTTTATTATTGCAAGCCAACAGATAGAACTTAAGTATCAAAAGAAAAGTCGTCGCATTTAAATGCCATTGGGAATCATTGGTCTTCTGTATATGTTTTGTCGCAATTTTAAAAATTAACGTTAAAACAAAACACACGCAGGTCTACTTGAAATTCATGTGCACCATGCAAGTGAGAAAGACGAAGAAACAGAAATAGTGATTTCCCATGTATCAAATATGAGTGTGTGTGTGTGTGTGTGCGAAAATTCTGTGCAAGACAACTTGGCAGATTCACGAGGAAAAGGAAAATAGGCCTACCCTGCGTGAGCCAGTTTCAGTTTCAGGTAGAATCAAAGGGGACCGTGTCTCTTAAAACTTAGAGAAAATATGGACTCTCATTATAATTTAAATGATAGAAGTTCGATAGATAAATTCCACTGAAGATTTTGCACACATTTTACATAAGGCAGGTAAACTGTCATTAAAATACAGAAAACAAGCTAATAGTAGAAAATACAAGCGTCTACCGTCGTATGCTGACATTATTATTCTCTATACCGGGAGATAAAAAGTTTGGCAATACGACTATCTAGTGAGCCTTAGTCTTAGAATTATTGCCTAAGACAAGCAAGGTGAGAAGAGAATTCCGGCAAATCGGTAAAAGGAAAGAAAAAAGTTTAAAACAAAATGTTATTCAGTCACTTAGTACACTCTATGATAATAACAGTGCTCATTATTGGGAATTAATAAAACAGCTTGAAAATGTAGTCTCACCCAAAAATCAACCAAGTGAAAAAATTGACAGTGCTCACCGCATGGATACGACATCTCAGCCGACTCATGACAAATGGTGTTAATAGTAAAGAGAGTCCTATGCATGAAGAAGTGCAAAATGCTTTCTGCATCATAGGCTTAACAAGAACTTTTTCTGACATAGATTTTACAATCAATGAAATGAAATTATTTCTGCCTTATCCAAGCTGAAAAATGGGAAGCCTCCTGGAAAAGATGGTGTACTGAACGAAATTCTGAAAACTGGTAAAGGTAGTTATCACCCTTTTAAAAACGTCTAATCAATCTGATATTTTCTTCAGGATTTTTTCCAGCTTCCTGGAAAACAAAGTTTGTTAACTCTTTTACACAACAAGGGTGGATCTCAACTGGATCCAAACAGTTCGGCAAAACGCGCTGAAGGCTTCGTATCTTCGGCTTCAGGCTTGGTAACTGAAATTAGCCGGCGTTTCGGCTTGTGTTTAGGTGGGGGGCGGGGGGGGGGAGAGTTCGGTACTGGCCAGTTCTATCTGCTTTACATCGTATTTCGCATTTCCGTATGTCCTCCATTCGGCAAATACAGAAACAGCCCTTGTTGTATTTTTGCGTGTATTTTTACTTTCCATTTCGTGATGTAGATTGTCCATGTCAGTTCTCCCGATGGTTCGGCAAAACGCGCTTAAAAAGGCACTGAAGGCTTGTATCTTCGGCTTCAGGCTTGGTAACTGAAATTAGCCGGCGTTTCTTCTTGTGTTAGGTGTGTGTGTGTGTTGGGGGTGGAGGGGGGGGGGTGGAGGGCAGAGATTTTCTGTACTGGCGCACTAGCCATTTCTATCTGCTTTGCTCACGTTGGGCCTACTGGAAACCTTTTTAATTTCCGTACTTCGTCTTCGTGCCAACCTTATTTGTACATTTTCTTATTTTCTGCACCTAGTACTAAGGCAAACTGATAATTGGCCCCTCCCCCCCCCCCCCCCCCCCCCCGTTTATGTCAGGCAACGGGAGTGGCTCTCCATTCAAGTCAAATCCCAGGTTAAAACATATTTCCAACCAATCTTGCACTTCTCTCACAACTTCAGATGGTTTGATAGCTGGAGACAACGACAAGTCCTCCAACTGCAGTGTTGGACTAATCTTCACATATTTTCCCCACAGCTGCGAAAGATCCCTGTCACTGACATAGGCCTAATCTGGCAGTTCAAAATGCCTAATAATCATGTAAGTTAGGCCTAGTAGGCCTATAGTATAGCCTAAAGTATTTTTACTGTCAAGCTGGCCTGGCGACTAACGTTGCGTTGTTAATACCATTTAAGGAATGCTTGAAGTGTTTTTACCTTCAAACCCAGGTGGTCCCAATTGTCCTCAGCCAATGAATGTGTGGGGGTCATTATAATTAGCCAATGACATGTAAGAATGGGTCGTTGTCAATCGTCAGGGAAACAAGAGTTTACATTGATGCGCGTGGCTTTCCCACGGTAATTATGGCAATGAAGAGATTGTTTTGTTAGTATTGTGACGTGCCAGGGGTGCCCAAAAACAGACGAACTAGCAGGTTCAGTCCAATTGGTAGCGTGAAACTTAGCGGCAATTCTCTCTGCATTCAGCTCAGCTTCCAGGTTCTGGTTAGTTTGGAAGGCAACTCCCGGGCACGCACATTTATAAAACAATGGAAACAAAATGATAATCCTTAAACTATGGAAATGGACTCCATACGATTTTCACACGCACTTGCTCTCAGATATTGGGGGGGCATTGGGAGTCAGACCAGGGGCAACATTCAGCCAAGTCCCGGACTTTCCGCACTCACGCCAAGACCAGAAGATTTAGAAGTACTATTTAACAATTTAATTATTGAAACACATTTACAGTAGGGATGCACCACACAACTCACGGACACTACAAATAATACATTGACTACACAGATCTAAACCTACAATTTCTACATAGGCCTATTTACATTTTAACCACACTCCACAGACACAGCCTCGCAGGCCAAGACTACACGCTAAACCTACGCTACACTACACCTACACGGCACAATAACAACACAATATTTACAGCGCTAGCTAGCTACATAATTATAAGACACTACAATTACATCACATTACATTATATTTACAACTATTTACAGTTACAAAACCCTAAAAAGAAACCCTGACTTTACTGATGCCCGGTCAATTCACAAGGTCCAGGGCGTCTTTCGAGAGACTTGGAATTGGGCTTACCATGGGCATACGGTACTGCTAGCCACTGCTTGGCCCTGCCCAGGCTCCACTTTCTGTTCCATCATCTCACGCTTGCCACAACACACAGCCACAAGACTGCTCTCGTCTGCTACCAAACACCAACTCCCCAGAAGATTTTCCCTCTCGATATTATATTTTTGAAAACACGTGCCAAAACTTTTCTGATTGGTGGAAGCAGGGCTTCCCCAAACCTGGAAGTACAATTTCATTGGTTGAAGGGAAAACCACAGTTTTCCTGCACTCTAATTGGTCAATATAATTGCACTCTATGACACGGTATCACCGTGTTAACAAGCAACGCTCTGAGCACGTGGCATGTAGATTTCAAAGCAAAAAGTTTATACATTGTACCGAAAATACTACTACGGGCAGATTTGTAGTAAAAAGGTAATTCGGTACAACTTCCAACCTGGAAATCAACCTGGAAGTAAGCCAAAAAGCTGGAAGTCTTACTCCCAAGCCTTAAAACTAAATCCTAACAGGTTCTAACCTAACTAAAAGTACTTTACTGCTACACAAGTGAAAACCAAAACTTTTGTGATTGGTGGAAGCAGGGCTTCCCCAAACCTGGAAGTACAATTTCATTGGTGAAAGGGAAAACCACAGTTTTCCTGCACTCTAATTGGTCAATATAATTGCACTCTATGACACGGTTTCACCGTGTTAACAAGCAGTGCTCTGAGCACGTGGCATGTAGATTTCAAAGCAAAAAGTTGATACATTGTACCAAAAATACTACTACGGGCAGATTTGTAGTAAAAAGGTAATTCGGTACAACTTCCAACCTGGAAGTCAACCTGGAAGTAAGCCAAAAAGCTGGAAGTCTTACTCCCAAGCCTTAAAACTAAATCCTAACAGGTTCTAACCTAACTGAAAGTACTTTACTGCTACACAAGTGAAAGTTAACAGGGAATTACAATACCAAAACAGGTTCCCTGCAGAAATAAAAGTAAAACTCAGTTGTACAATGCCCATAATATGTAAATAAAAAGAATAAAACAGTACACCATGAGCTGATTGTAGAAAAATTAACAAGTCATGAATAGCAAGGTCCCTGGCCCTCACAACACTATTGGGTGCACGGTTGGCCGAGCTGCAACACGCTCGCCTTCCACCTCTGCGGCCCGGGTTCGATTCACGGCCGGGGAAGCATGTGGAAAGAGTTCCTACCACTCTGAGTCTGACTGTGCACGGTGGTTTTCTCCGAGTCCTTCGGTTTCCTCCACCAAACATGTAGGTAGGAAGTATACGCCACGATCTGTGCCATGGAGAGTGATTAATATAGGCTTGGCCTGCTTCGCAATCCATGTAAAAGATATGGGTCTATACTTTTTTTTTTTTTTTTTTTCAATACTATTTAAGGAATGCTTGGAGTGTTTTTACCTTCGAACCCAGGTGGTCCCAATTGTCCTCAGCCAATGAATGTCTAGGGGTCATATTATAATTAGCCAATGACATGTACATGTAAGAATGGGTCGTTGTCAATCGTCGGGGAATCAAGAGTTTACATTGATGCGCGTGGCTTTCCCACGGTAATTGTGGCAATGAAGAGATTATTTTGTTAGTATGTTGCACGTAAGACAAAACACTATAAGACATCGAAAGTAGGATTGACCATCGAGATCTACACAATCCATTAAATTGATTCTGAATGGGCATTGTCTTTACTACAACTTACGCAGCGTACTGTTTTTTCGTTTTTTTTCAATTTTTGAAAGTTCAAATCCCCATAGAAGTATTCCAACATTTACATGTGGAAGTATCAATGAGTTATACAGAGTGATTTTAACTTTCAGCGAAAGCTGATGTTTAAGTTTACTTAGAATTGAAAAAACTCTTGATACCTTACTTTCAATTTCAGTAACATGCTCCTTCCATGACAACTTATCATCAATTGCAAGCCATAGAAAGTTTAAAAATGAGACTTCTGTTATTGGGATATTATTCATTTTTTAAGTATGATTTATTAACTTTTTTATTTGAATGATGAAAGATCATGCATTTTGATTTATCAACATTTAATGATAATTCATCAACCTGAAGCCAAACACACTTTTTAAAGTTCTAATCACATTTCGTGACGCAGTTTTTTCAGCCATTATACAAGTTACAACATTGAAATTGTACATACTATAGGACCTATTGCAGAAATTGTGCACATGGTGTGGATTTATTAATATGTTATCAATTATTAAAATTATGGGTAAATTATTTTTTTTAAATCCTCTGTTCAGCTATTGGATGAAAAAACAATGGTAATTGTATTAGCCAATCACATTGCATTGATTGACAATACACTTGTTGCCTGGTTACTCTACTACTATTGTTCAGCAGATTGCACCTTATGACCCATGATTGATGATGTCACTATAAAAATAAAGTCTGTCTCTGTTGTTGTCGGGATAGCGACGTTATGATAAAATGCCTACCAACAACCGCGCTGTCACATGCAAATGACAACAACAGAGACATACTTCATTATTTATATTTATATCCATATTAACATTAATACTAGAATTAAATTTGTCATATATTTTTGTGCGTAAAAGTTTTGATAGCAACTGCGAAAGACCTTTTGTTTATCAGTGGGAGGAGCTATGGGTGTGGCCAGCCGCTTGTTACGTGGCAAAGTAGGCACTGGCACGTGCCGTGCTGTACATGATGTTTAGCATCGACTGATGAAAACAAAATTTGTCCCTATTCTTCAATGCTAACAAAAACTCCGAATGTGGGCTAACTATAAAACATTATCAGAGGGGGATTTCAAGACAAGCTCTAATTGGCACCCAGACAGACTTGCATGCAAATCTATAGTCTAGTTTGTTTTTGTTTTGCCTTGCCTCTTGAACATCCTGCAATAGGCCTAGGTATCCCCCAACAGCTGTTTTGGGTCTCACCACTAAGGGCCTAGTTCTATTACGATCCTCTGTTTACGTTAATTTCGGTCAATTATTAAAGTTATTTTTTTCTGTCTCTAACCCACCCCCCCCCCCCTCCTAGTAACTGCCGCTTCTCTTCTGTACCTCATTGTTTGCCTGTGAGCGCGAATTATCACCCACGCCATTTGCACTTGCGTGGTCAGGTGGGTAAACAACAACTGATCTGGGACTGGGACTCGAGTGGGAGACTGGTGAAGTGGTTTCTGATGAACGACTCGGGTAGGGGCCTAATCATATCTCCTGTACGATATCAATATAATGATTCTACTCGCCTAATCTAAGATTCAAATATGAAGACTGATAGGTCTAGAGTAACGTTTAGGCCTATATAGGCCTATGCCCAAATAGAATGGGTGTAGCCAGCCATTATACCTTTGGCGGCTTCGAATTAATTGGATTGCTTAAAGTTGCCATGTAACTTGTGTTGTAAGCCTGGCGTACGTCGAAAAAATCACGTGACCGATTCGGAGAAATAAACAGGCAAGTGTTTATCCGGATGCCGTTGGTTAAAGTGATTTTGACGTCACAGTACGATGTCACATGATCAGTTGCTACGTTGTAAAAGCCTAGTTACGTTTGGATAAAACAAAACAAACAAACAAAAGTTTAGGCCAACTGGCGATCCGATAGCCGGAATCCGATACTAGGCCTATTAGTTTGCATTCGGACTAAAGCGACAGCAAAATGTTGGGAGTTGTGGCTCTAATTGTTGCGTCTTTGCTGGCGGCATGCCCACCAAACCCAGGGTAAGTTGTCTTCACTTTCAAGATATGCCTGTTTTTTTTTTTTTTTTTTTTTTTTTTTTTTTTCATTTTTCCGATTAGTTTATCGGCTTCTCGTCTCTTGATCTTTAACGATGGGTTTCAGCAAGAACAACAGTTATTGGTCTTTCGATTTCGGCTAAGACGATTCTCTGCTTAGTGTTTTTGGTTACAAAAAATCTTTCTGTCTTGTTTAGTAATTGCTTCTTTTTCTTTTCTTTTGCAACCGCCCCTTTCCCTTTGTTCCTTCCCTCTGTTCATCCGAAACGATGGAAAGCTCAGGCAGATTTCCCATTTCTCCAGTCTGTTTATTAACGCAGGCCAATAGATAGAACGCATTTAAATGCCATTGAGAATCATTTGTCTTGAATATGTTTTGTCGCAATTGTTAAAATTAACGTTAAAACAAAACACACGCGGGTCTACTTTTAATTCCTGTGCACCATGCAAGTGACAAAGACGAACAAACAAATAGTGATTTCCCTTGCATCAAATATGAGTGGGGGGGGGGGGGGAGGGGGGGGCAAAAAGTCTGGGCAGGACAACTTGGAAGATTCATGAGGAAAAGGAAAATAGGCCTACCCTGGGTGAGCCAGTTTCAATTTCAGGCACGTTCAGAGGGGATAGTGTCTCTTACAATTAAAAAAAAAACCACACACATATGAATTCTCATCATGATTTAAATGATAGAAGTTCAATTGATAAATTCCACTGAAGATTTTATATACATTTTACATAAGGCAGGTAAACTGTCATTAAAATACCGAAAACAAGCTAGTAGTAGAAAATACAAGCGTCTACCGTTGTATGCAGACATTGTTATTCTGTATTCCGGCAGATGAAAAGATTGGCAAGACGAGTTTCTACTGAGCCTCAAAGTTATTGCCTAAGACAAACTTATAACAAGATGAGAAGAGAATTCCGGCAACTCGGTAAAAGGAAAGAAAAAAGTTTAAAATAAAATGTTATTCAGCCACTTAGTGCACTCTATGATAATAACACTGCTCATTATTGGGAATTAATAAAACAGCTTGAAAATGTAGTCTCATCCATAAATCAACCAAGTGAAAAAATCGACAGTGCTCATACGACATCTCAGCTGACTGATGACAAATGGCTTTAATAGTAAAGAGAGTCCTACGCATGAGGAAATGCAAAATACTTTCTCCAACATAGGCTTAACAAGAACTTTTTCTGACATAGATTTTACAATCAATGAAAATGAAATTATGTATGCCTTATTCAAGCTGGAAAATGGTAAGTCTCCTGGAAAAGATGGTGTACTGAACGAAATGCTGAAAACTGGTAAAGGTATATTATCACCCTTTTTAAAACGTCTCATCAATCTGATATTTTCTTCAGGATTTTTTCCAGCTTCCTGGAAAACAAGTTTGTTAACTCTTTTACACAAGGGTGGATCTCAACTGGATCCAAACAAACGTTTAGGAATTTTGTTGAACAGCTTTGTGTCTAAATTGTTTTATACCATTTTAAAGAGCGGTATCCAGAATTTCACAAATGAAAGAAAATTAAATAACAAGTATCAAATTCGTTTCGCAGAAAGATCAAGAACGAGTGACCATATTTTCGTGCTTGGGACCCTAATTGGTAAAATTAATATGTTAAAATACTTGGAAAAATAAATTTTTGCGTGTCTGTTTCATTGCCTGTCAAAATGCATTCTATTTGGTAAGGCATGAGGGATCACTGCATAAATTGTTGACTTATGATATTGGTGGATTCATGTTTGATATTTTGAAAGATATGTATAATGATTCACACGTTCAGGTAAAATTTTGTTCGTCAATCGAGCGAAATTTTACCAAAAAACGGGTTAAAACAAGGGTTTGATGTAAGTCCCACTCTATTTAGTTTGTTTGTGAATGATTTAACTTACACTTTTAATGAAGATTATGATCCTGTGACGTTGCATAAAGAAAAGCTCCATTGATTATTGCATGTAGATGATTTGATTTTGCTGTTTGAATCAGAAAATGGTTTACAATGTTGTTTAAATAGGTTGTCAATGTGCTACAAACATGGAAATTATCTGTAAATGTAGATACATAAATAGTATTGATTTTAACAAGACGGGTAAATTAGTCTTTCGCACTTTTCAGTTTGGAAACGAAAAAGTTGAAGTCAGAAAATATGTATACTTAACAGTGACATAAATGGTATTCGTATTGGTGATCTCGAAGTGAAAATTAGTCAGTTAGCTGACGATACTACTTGTCTCCTGGCTGACGCGGCATCAGCTAAGTCCTTGCTTCAAAGGTTAAAACATTTTGAGACATGTTCTGGTTTGAAATGCAATATTGAGAAAACGGTAGCTGCATTGATTGGAGGAGAAAAATATTCCCCTGATTGGGATTTGCCTGTCAAATGGAGCACAGGAAGTTTCTCCACACTTGGTATAACTTTTACTAATAGTGAACTTGAAATGAGTTCCTTGAATTTTGCATCTAGGGTGCCATCATTCAAAGATGTGTTAAAAGTGTGGAAGGTTCGACAGTTATCATTAATTGGTAAAAATATAGTATTGAAAGGTTTAGCTGCATCGAAATTGCTCTATTGTATTTCTTCTGTTTACATAGAAGAAAAAAAATATTGATCTTGTTCAATGATGCATAAATGAATTTTTGTGGAATGGACCAATTCCTTAAGTTAAAAATTAAATCATGTGTAAGAAAATCCAGGATGGGGGGCTCAAAATTTTACACTTTAAATCTCAAGTAAAGGCTTTGCTTTTAAAATGGGTCAAAAATTTATTTAACAATATGGATGCAAAATGGTAGCACGTTTTTCGGGCTTTCATTCCATTCATTAACCTGAAAGGCTTGTTTCTGTCAAAGTGTCATATAGTTGCAAATTGGCAGTTGCCCCTTTTTTTACAAGAACCTTGTAAATTTGTGGAACCAGTTTAAAATAAATCATGAGCCCACTAATGGTAATGACGTCAGGAACGAATTTCTGTGGTTTAATGATTTCATTTTGATACAGAAAAAAACTGTTTTTCTAAAACATTGGTATCAGTTAGGTATTAAGCGAATTAGTGATCTTCTTGACGATGAGAGAAACTTTTTGACATAGGAAACCTTACATGAAAAATATGGTCTACAGACGAACTTCTTAAAATATTTATCCATTCGATCTGCTATACCAGTAAAATGGAAACAATTTCTATTGATTGAACACCATAAAATTATTTCAGATGTGCCAGTGCTAGCTATTGAAGGGAAAAAAAGAAAAATTAATTTTATCCAATGTAAAGAATTTTATTGGACATTAATATATTCTAATAACTTGCAGACCCCAACAGCTTGGTAACATTGGATGGAATATTTTAATACAAATGAAGATAACTGGGGGAAAATTCATATTTTACCTTTCAGATGTACTTTTGAAACAAGACTGCAAAGTTTTCAGTTTGCCTGTTTACATAGATTTGTAACGCATAATGCACAATTATACAAGTATAAATTAATAGAATCGGCACAATGTATTTTTTGCGAGGAAAATGACACAATTATTCATCGATTCTGTAAGTGTGATCATGTAACAGGTTTTTGGGAACTGTTTCAACAGTGGTGGAATTCATGTAATCATCATAATGTCATAAACTTGACAGAATTTTATATAATGTTTGGATTTTTCAATGAGCCAAAAAGGTATGCTCTGAAAAATTGTTTACTGCAAGTAAAATACTTTATTCACTGTTGTGTTTGCAAAAAAGAAAGAGTTTCATTTCGAGCCTTTTTTCGGTATGTAAGAAATAAGCTCAACGCTGAATAACATATTATGTATAGCAGGAATCAGCAAGAAGTCTTTGCATCTCGATTGAATTTGGTAGCTCAGACTTCATCTATTGTATATTGAAAGGCCAATAAAATATCATTTAAAAAATGTATACTTGGGAATTGAAATTTCAGCAAATGGCAACTTTTCGGATGCCATAAAATACTAAAGTGACAAAGCAATGAAATCATTGGAAAGACTGAAGAAAAAACATTGTATAGTAATCAAACGGACATAAGATTATATTTCCATCTTTTTAAACGACTGTTGTACCCATATTTTTCCATTGTTGTGAAATTTGGGGTGCGTATAATATCCAACCATCTTAATTGTGATCTCGTGGTGATTTAAGTGGCTACTTTAAAACAGAATTTGACAAATTACACCAAAGCTTCCTGAAATATTGCTTAGGTGTAAATAGAAAAGCATGCAGCAGTGCAGTTTTAAGTGAAACCGGTCAGTACCCCTATTCTCTTATCATTTTGAGTCGTGTTTGTAAAAGCTGGCATGGCATTGTAAACTTAAATCAAGACACACTTTTGTACGACACCTACCGGTGCAATTGTGAACTAATGTCCACGGGTAAATCTCACTGGCCCTCCAGTGTAAAAAGTACCTTCAACATAATCGGGTGCATTGATATTTGGAAAAACTGTGGCACTGATTTTGTTGACTACCTTACAAATAGGATCTCGAACTTACTCAAAGAAAAATTTATATTACAGTGGAAAAGTGAAATGAAACTAGAATTGTTGCCTGATAAGAAGATGAGAACATATGCTAAATTTAAAGAGTCTTTTGAATTTGAGAGATACTTGTTTATTATCAGAGACGAAAAAGTGCGAAAAACCTTCACCCGATTGAGAATTAATGCCGACAATCTGCCTATTGAAATTGGCAGACAAAAACGACCAGCCAAAGTTCCATTGGATCAACGATTATGAAATGTATGACCAGTCATTTGAAACGAATCTCATTATGTTTTTAGCCTGTTCAAAATTTATGGATGCACGCAAAAAAATATTTGATTCAACAACTGAAACTTTTACAGATTTTAATAATTTGGGAGAGGAAGAAAAATTTCGGGGTTTTTTGAAAAGTCAAGATATTGAAACAATATACATAACGAGTTCGTTTTTGCCTGCTTGTATGGAAATTGATGTACCGTTTTAATATTCATGCACCCCTTTCTTTTTCTCTTTCTTCTGGTTCTTCGTGGCTTGATCCTCGAATTCGATATATTACATAAACTGTATACTGTTGTGAATTGTATGTATATATCGTCTTAATTGTTTGTTACTGTGTCGTTTCATGTTTTTGGCAAAACGCCTCTACTTTATGTATATGTGAGGTATAGCGAAATAAAGTTCATTCATGTATAACAGGTGTCAGCGACGACTGGGATCTGGACCCCAGCGCAGCTCTGCGAAAGAGTTGCAGACCTTTCTGGAGCCTTGTGAAGCAGGGCAGCGCGAACTTGCGAGGCATAATATTGCCTATAAACCTATAGGGCCTACGCCTACCATGAGGGGCGGGGGGGGGGGTACCATGTTTTCCCACCCTTGTCAACTATGCACCGTTTATGCTACCTTGTGACATACAATAGGTCAGGAAACATCCATCATTTTACTACCCGGATTCCAAAGTTTTTCGCTCTCTTAATTTCCATATCTTTTCGCACGTACCAGCCCCCCAAAAATTAATTCATAAGCTGAGACTGCATGGTCAATTTCAAAATCAAATTGACCATGCAGCAAAACTCTGTCTGTCTGAAGAATACTTTTGCCTTTTTTTGCGGTTCTTCAGTTGAAAGAGTTCTTTCTATGGGAGCAAACGTTAGCAGCTTCTGATAACGTATTGTAGCATAAAGCTATGGAATTACAATTAATTATGTGCAACCTTCGTTCTTACTTTACACTTTAATTTTCTTATGAAGCTTCCATGGTTTAGGCCTAAAAGAGAATGTGATTGTTGCAGTATCAGAATTTTCGAACCGTACGGAAATTATATTAGGACCACTTTTGCTAGCAGCAACAAGGTTACTTGAAGGAATGTTTAATATTGTGTAGTTCATTTTTGCTACAAAGGTCAAAAACTTTCAACAGAATCGTTCTACATTAATTTTTTGAGCTAACTGGTATTCCTGAAGAAAAACTATAAGCATGTTTGTCATATTTGATATTCACACTTGATTTATTCACTATTTTATCTTCTTTTCCACCAGTGACTTGTTGCAAAAGCAACTTGTTTGGCCTGAGCCAGAGACTGCAGAGTTGAGAGCCATCTGCATGCCATGGGTAATGATTGCCGATCCATGCTTGGATATTTGGATGCCCCCGGTAGGTTTAACAGTGTGAAACTGAACACATAGGCCTACCTAGGCATGTTTGCCAGAATCGCCGAGGTACTTTCTATTCTCATTTCTACCACGTCATTTTCCTGCAATTTTGCCAAAAACCACCGGTGTGCTTTTTCTTCCCATTCATACCTCGTCATAATTTTATGCACGTTTGTACAGAAACACCAAGATAGGAATCAAACCTGGAGGCATGTCGCCTTTTGGAGGCCAAAATAGCGAGACATGTCGAGATAGCTATGGGAGGGGAAAGTGGGCCTACCTCTGCGTAAGTGTTGAAAAATGTCAAAGCCAATTTTCCTCGAGTATCTTGCTATGCGACATTACTCTGCATTTTTGCCAACAAATGCTGGAGTAAATAGTAAAACCAGCCAAGTGGAGCATACGAGTCACCAGACTGGCCGAGTGCTTGGTTTTATTTTTATCCATACAGTAACTACATCTAGTTCCCTTACCGTTTGTAATGGTCGCACCACAGCTGCACCGGGGGAACAAGGCTATCATGACATTTGACATTGGAACTAGGAGGATATTGACAACTTTATTCTCCAGTTTGCATTTTTTTTGTAATACAACTGTACAGTGACAGGATTAAAAAAAAGTGCAAGAAAATTGTCCCAGCATCTTCTAGCAAAATTAGGTTACACAGCAGTGCTGATGTTGCCGAACAAAGTATAAGTTTATTAGGCCTATAAATTTGGCTAGAACAGCTATTTAAGAATCCTGAGTCAAGTAGGTCTTACCTTCTTTTTTTTTTCATCAAAGTCTGCCTAAACAAAGGTGGAAAAGCTACATTAATTGATTCAAGCTAGACAATACATCGTGTTCGGGCTCAGCTGTCGCACTTAGCTGGGGAAATAATATTCAGGTCAGCTGCCAATGAATGCCTACCACATAGCAGTGGGAACAGCATAGCGTGTTCATCAATGGTAATACAAGACCACTGTCATGGTACCATCATCCCTATCTGCATGGTTCTCTGAAAAAAAAAAAACACTGATAAATACCGAAAAGAATCTACATGTTTGTAAGCAGCCTTCAGCGTTTTCTTTTTTGGCACCAGAGAGCCTAAAAATGACGGGAGATGAATTAGAAGAGAACGTAGGCCTACCTTGGCGTTTCCCGGGAAAGATACCAAGAGGCAAGAAATACCGAGGAACTATCTCCTCTCATTCTTACCTTGGCGTTTCTCGACTTTTTTTGCAGAGAAGCGCTGAGAATGAAGCATTTCTCTGTGAAAAATTCCGAGACACCATATTTTCCTTGCCCTTGGTGTGTCTTGGCAAAAACGCCAAAAAAGTGGCCCTTTCTCGGCAATTTGAGTTTCACTTGACTACTAATAATGCAACTCAAGTGGTCAGTCATTTTAGCAACTCACGCAATAATTAGATTGATGGAAAGTGACCCTATTGTGGATTAGAACCGTAAGGGGTTTTTGTTATTTTTTCAATAGGCCTAAATAAATTAATTTCCAAAGCAGTTCTAAATTCTCAGCAAAGGGAATCTTTTAGAATTTTGAACCGTAAAGTACTGTTTTAGGTGAACAAATGCTTATCTATAATGACGGTTTCATGCAGCCCAAGCCTACTCTGATTGAACCATGTTTGAGACAGTGAAATACATTATGGTATGTGTCTTAATTTGACGAGCAACACGCATATCAACAACATTCTAAATCATATTCGGACCACTGAAATAAGTAACGCAGAGGTGCCAAGTATCCCGATTTGGCGGGAGATCTCTCGTTTTTCTAATGATATAAATCACCCAAATTTGTCTATCTACCGCTTTTTCACCGGTTTCCTCCATTATAATATAATAGGACTCCCGCTTTTTGCAACATTTTTCAGCTTGGGCACCCGTTTTATATATGTTGGGCAACTTGGCACCTCTGGTAACGATATGTTTGTTCGTTTGGTGGTTTACACGCAGTCACATGAAATAGATTCTTCTCTACCAAGTTTATGTAAATAGGCCTTAAAGTTAATGTTCGGATTCAGTTCTTTCGCCTGTAAACCATGCGCATGACGTACGTGTCATATCGGTAAATGAATAGATGACGATTTCTGAGCCAAAAGGTGGATTTTTTTGTTTTTATTTGTTTATTTTTTAATTAAAAAAATGGCGACGCGTATTCAAATATCGGTAAATTCAAACATGTGCAGATTTTCCTATTTCTCAAAAAACAAAAATTCTTTCTATCTAGACGACCGCAATTAAACATCAATATGAGAGACGTTACCAATGGGTATAGGTTAATAGAGGAAAGATTCACATCTGAAGAAATGCATCTTCAGTAAAGTAGGAAACATGGCTTTTGGATTTTGACTCATTTGAGGGTGCAATGCGCAGGCCTAAAATGTTCCTTTCAAACAAAAGAAATAAAAGAAAGAGCATAAAACTACAAATAAAGAAGACCCAAGCCTGCCTAGAAAACACCAAATCACTCCTCGTGAAAGTGCGTGTCCATCAATATCCTACTCCGTATTTTTATTGATAATTTTGAATTAGAGAGAAGAGAAAAGGGAAGCAGTCCCACCATATGTCCAGCCGGACGTCAATCCATGGATTCCTTTGGATTGTAAGTAGGCCTATCTCTCTTTCACTGCCAGTGCCAGTTTTATTTTTGTGCAAAAAAAAGTCGATGGGCCGTTTTGGGACCACGGGCAAACATGAAGTAGGCGTACTCACTGTAACTCAGTTTCAAAGGTGAAGCAAGTGTTACATTATGTTGGCACTTTGTAAATTTCTCAAAGGTTTACGTGCATTGAAATCCAATGGATTGTCATCTACATGAATCATTTAATGTAGAACTTCCGCAAAAGCTTTGTAGAATGCAGTGAAGAAACGCTAGTGTGTATTCTCTCTCTCTCTCTCTCTCTCTCTCTCTCTCTCTCTCTCTCTCTCTCTCTCTCTCTCTCTCTCTCTCTCACGCACGCACGCACGCACACACACACACACACACACACACTTTGACATTCAACTGAACACAGTGCAAATTCGGAAAAATTAAAGTTGGTCCTAGGTATTTCAATGTGTTGGCTATAATGATGGATTCAGAAATCACCGTTAGCCTTTATAATATGAAGAAATGCGAACGCATATAGATTATAGGCCTAGTAGGCTACAACTTACAAGTAGGAAAAAGAACAACTTGACGTGGTCTATTTTCAAGTGCAAGTTTTAACTTCTGAAATAGGCCTACTAGTAGTTGCATGAACTTGGCCCAAACTAAAGCGTGCATATTAACACTTGTGTCAGTGGGTACTGATGCCCACATCCATCAGGTGTCCGTGCACAACGACATGGACATTTCATGACCGTTGTGTTATCGTACGGATTCGTCTTTTACAGATGCAGCCATAATTGTTTCCCTCTTAACAGGCCTATGCATACCGCTAAGTATAGGCCTGTTGGGATGCGTCCACAGACATAGGAAACCTGGCTATCACGTAAGCATTATATGAGACAAGTAATGTGCCTTAAAATTTAATGCTATATTGCAATACGGGAATCGAATGCATTGTCCGATAATGGCATGGACATTAAAACAGCAAACTGAAACTGAAAGGACATGAACCGTGGAAAGGTGGTTGCAACAGGGACATGTCGCATCTCGTCCTCAACTCAGGTCAACTGTTCTGGTAGAATACGCAAAATATATTAATACTATGATTATAATATTATGTTTAAATCCATTTCATACTATTTACCTGATGTGGTCAATGTAGCTAGCTCTTAGAGTCACTGCGAATTTTTTAGTTGTTTCAAACATTTAGGCTACGATCACATCATAGGCCTATTGCTTGTAAGTCGGGAAGCATAGTTTTATCAAATGTTTATGGCGAAGGTTGTTACGTTTACATTTTGTTCAAACTATAAATGTCTATAGGCCCCTAAGTATCAATAACTGAAGCATTATAACTTACAGTATTCAACAAGTTCGATCTGTTTTAACAGGGAAAAAACGGACGGCTCCTGCCGGGTAGACCAACAGTGCAGCTCCACAACAGATATAAGATATCAATCGAAACGAAACCATCGGTCTGCTCACTTAGTATTACAACTAGCCTACATCTAAATGTAACGATTGGAAAACAATGCCCACGGGTGATAAAAGGGTGGCAAACGTGACCATTGCTCACCAGGTTCACCTTGTTGATCGTAGTTGTGGGCTCATAGGGATATAATATATATATACATATATATATATATGTGTGTGTGAGTGTGTCTGCGTGCGTGCGTGCACGGGCCTATTGCTTAAAATAGGAAACTACCGGGACTTGGCTGCAAAATTGACGATTTTGCGTTTTTAAATAAGATATCTGCGACCTTGGACCAACAAAGCTACATGTAAAGGCAAATGGCGACACGAGTCTGAAATTATCTGAAACTTCCAATGAACTTTTCGGAATATAGGTCAATGTTAACACATCCGTAAAAGATACACAAATCTGCAATCAATCTGCGACATGATTTACCCATATTAACAAAATGACACAATTTAGTCTTATTTTTGTTTGTTTACAGAACAAACCTTAAACTTTGAGCTGCAGTCTTTCGTCAAATTGGAAGAGGAAGCGTTCGTGGAAATGGTTGAGTTCCAACGGGGAACCAGGTATAGACCAACTATGCTTCTGGGCCTTCACTGTGAACTGACGCTGGATGAGATGTGGACAATTTACACTTCATTCGCAGACGACCAGCGCCAGTTCACAGCATCTGTCCATTACTGGTTCCCCGTTGGGAAAAAGCAAGAATCCAATAAGGAGACCAACCGAGCAAAGAAAGTCAAACGGCAGTGGGGGAGACGAGTCGCAAAAAGAGGCAGACGGCATTAAAGAGTTAATATACTTAGGCCTTGATAGTTTCTCAAAGTTTAATATTTTGATGAAATAAAACTTTACTTTTTTGCCTTTTATACAGCTGACAAGATTCTTTTCTTGCATAGAATTGAATATGTTTTTAGGATGCCATTAAAGGAAATACTTCCTTATATGACTTCTTTACTTTCTGTCACATGCAACTTTCATGCAGAAAGATGCAATACGTCGTGTTTGGCAAGGATGTTCATAGTTTTTACCACAAAACTGGAGGTTCTATGGTTTAGTGGTAACCATGTACCCAGGATCCACCATTACGCCTATGAGATAAAAATCAAAATATCAGTTTAACCTTTGAAGGTTATTGAAAAATTCAAAATTAGCAACACCCAAAGATAAGACATTTTCCTAATAGTATTTAAAAGTAGTCATAGGCCAAGGGTGCAACATGATCGAGATATAACCCACAGGCCTTTATTAAATTTGCTGCTATCCAAAGGCAAAGGGTAACGATAGTAATACGTACATTATATTGATGGCGATTTTTCCTAATTTTCATTAATCGGTCAACATATAAGAAAATGCCGCCACCACCGTCATACTAGTGAATAAATGTGAAGATCCAGTCCAGCTAAATTCTCAGCAGGGTTTAGGAGAATCCAGCATACGGTTTGGGAAAAGCAGAAAATAGCAAAAAGTCATAACATTTCATGGACTAAAGAACACCCCTCCCCCGCCCCCCAATCCCACCCCCAAAAACAAAGGTGAAAAAACGAGAACCCCCCCCCCCCCGAAAAAAGGCGTCTGATGACCAAATTAGGGTGATGTGGACTCCTAAAGTAAGCCGTTGCAATATCTAAGAAATTGCCCGATTGGTTGAGTGGTTTTGGAGAAGACGTTTCGAGATTTTTCAAAAAAAAAAAAAAAAAAAAAAAAATTGGCGCGTGACCTCTTCTCAGTACAGACCCACTCCTACATCTGCGAGAAACTTGAACTGAATGTGGCTGATGGGTTTTGAAGGAGAGGCCGAAAATGTGAATTGCCATTGAAATCCCATTGACTTGGATCTGATCAGTTTTAAGGAAAAATTCTCTGGATGACTGTTCCAATTCAAATGCATATCCGCAATTTGACTCCCAAAACGAAAATACTTCATGTAAGAGGCCCTAAACCTGTTTGTATAATATCTAATAAGACTTAGTACTATAAGGCCTATGATATACCATTCATTTTTATGTCCTACGCCAACAGATTAAAATATTCGATAAATTTAAAGCACCTCGTGTGGATTGTCAAACGAAAAAATACGTCGTTGTGTATTTCAAATGGAGGTGTGGGGTGTGATGACGCACTCTCGTATATTACACATCAAATGAAATTTGCCCTCCCCCCTTCCTCCCCGAAAAATAAAGCAACAGAGAGGGAACATCGAATGTTGCACTCCGCCAGCTAAGAATGCACGGTTGCCAATTGGCTGACGGACCACATCCGTATTGGTAGAATACGTATACTTGTTCAGTATCGGTATATACGACGAGAATCGTTATGTAGTGTCAGGGAGGTATATACCTCCCTGGTAGTGTACTCATTATAAAAATGAAGTCTGTCTCTGTTGTTGTCATTGGCATGTAACAGCGCGGTTGTTGGTAGGCATTTTTCATGACGTCACGATAGTGACGTCATGAAAAAAATGCTTACCAACAACCGCGCTGTTACATGCCAATGGCAACAACAGAGACAAACTTCATTTTTTATATTTATATTCATCTTAACATTAATACTAGAATTAAATTTGTCATGAATATTTGTGCGTAAATTTTTGATAGCCACTGCGAAGGACCTTTTGTTTATCAGTGGGAGGAGCTATGGGTGTGGCCAGCCGCTTGTTAGGTAGCAAGGTGGGCACTGGCACGTGCCGTGCTGTACATTGATGTTACCATCGACTGATGAAAACAAAATGTGTCCCTTGTCTTTCAATGCTAACAAAAACTCCGAATGTAAATATTAAACAGCCACTGATCATTCTTGTTTTGACTGTTTGCTTTTGTAATTAAAAGAGAAACAGAGAGAGGTAAAATTAGGTTTTTCAGGGTCCAAATATTTGACCGCATGACCATTACACCATTGCCGTCATTGTTCTTGATCACTTGGTTCTTAAATGAGCTTTCTTATTGTAAATTTTGTGGCATCTCATAAAAATATGAAAATGTAAAGCAAGGTATGTACTTAAGGTAAATGGACAACGTGAAAAAACAACAACCCAGGTAGCAACTTATGGTGGCGTTGTTGTCACCTAGACGAGCAGGAAAATATCAAGCGGAGAAGACAAGTTCGTAAGGAACTGCACGAGAAAATGCCAATCGTCGTCATCCATACCAGTGTGGCCACATTTTCTCTCCATTGTCAGACTTATCTTGTGGCAGTAATCGTATCAGCGGACAACGCCCTTGAACACTTTTGTTCTAACAGGAGGTGTGTGTATGCTTGCATTATGTTCAATCCAAATAGACCAATCAGTCGTCAAGCCTCAACTCCAATTTTAGCTCAGCTGACCTGTCAGTCCGCTGAGGTTTTGTGAGGGTCTGTCGTCTGTTCGTCGTCCGCCCACAATTCACATTTTCGACTTCTTCTCCAAAACAATGCGCCAGATTCACTTCAAACTTGATGGGGATATGCCTTGGCTGGGTCTCTACCAAGTTTGCACAAATAGTCATACGTCATTAATTTTTGGATTTTTTTATGGATTGTTTTGTTCTTTTTGGGGGCAAATCTTAAAAAAAAATCTTCTCCAAAACCGCTCACCCAATTGCTTTGATATCCCACAGGGACACTCCCGGGGAATCCTAGTTCTTAATTTTTTCACCAGGTGGCGCTTCGATCTTTTTCGATTTTTGTTAATGATTTTTTTTGTGTATCTTTGCTATTTTCTATTTTTTCTCCAGAACTGTCACTCACATTAAGCTGAAACTATGTGCATACGTTCCTTGTGGAAGGGTCAAACAAAGTTTTTCAGTTGGTGGCACTGCTGTGGATTCCTGATTTTGAATGATTTTTTTACAATTTGGGTACTAGTCGGTCAATGCTGCTTTCCTATTGATTACAATGTAATCAATGGACATTCTCATGTTAACTCACATTTTTTACTTCAAATCTTAAAAAAATCTTCTCTACAACCGCTCACCCAATTGCTTTGATATTACGTAAGCTCAGTCCCAGGGACTCATAGTTCTTAATTTGTTCACCAGGTGGTGCTGCAATTTTTTTCATATTTTTTATGAATTTTTGTGTGTTTTCGTTACTTGTAATTCACATTTTGGGCTTCTTTGAAGAAACTGTCATTCAGATTCACTTCAAACTTGGTGACAATGTACCTTGGGTGAGACTATACCAAGTTTGTTCAAATGGTCATGATCCAGTGGTTTTGGATTTTTTTATGAATCTCTTGGAAAATCTTTTTAAAAAAGTTTTAATACGAAAGTTTAACATGGGAATTTCTTGTAATGGTAACAACTTTAATGATTTTGGCCCGATTTGTGCCAAACTTGGTAGGGATGTACCTTTTAAAAGTGTCTACCTATTTTGTGCAAATGGTCATGCTCCAGCAATGTTTGGAGCTTGACCTCATTTCCAAGGTCACAGGACAAATGACATGAAATTTACTGTTCACTTGATAACTTGATATCTGTTTTAGTTGTGACCTTGATGTTGCACATGTTAAAGTTTCTCTATGAAGGTCATGCTTCGACAGTACATGAGTGACCTTGACCTCGTTTCTGGCGTCACAGTGCAACATTCATGAATTTTATTCTTCACTTTAACTTGAGAACTACTTGAACTGGGACCTTGGTGTTGCACATGTTACTGTTTTTCTATTAAGGTCAGACCTACTCAGAACATGGGTGACCTTGATGCGATCCCAAGTTCACAGAGCCACAAGTGTGATGACTATCTAAGTCAGCTGACCATGGGCCGTTTACAGAGCCCTCTTGTTTTAATATAAAACCCATATGACATGTCGCACAGATTTAATATTCAGAAGTGACTTGCAAATCTACACATTCTAGTCTTGTCTTATGTTGCTTTCACTTGCTTTGCCTTGCTCTGCCTCAGTTTGCTCCGTCGTATAAATTTGCAACACCTGGTACCATAATGTTTGCACTTTCAGCAACATCAGGCGTAATATGTATATGTGAAATATACGTAGTAAACATGCATTTCCGAATAAAAAAATTGTTTCGTAATGAAAAATGTTGAAAAGCTCTATCGTTGACTCTTGTCACATTTTGGACTGAGTCCGCAGCTTTCCCCAACCCGCATCGCACCTAAATAGTACAGAAAAACATGATCCATATTCATAAATTCCAAACCCAACAATGACAGCAAAGAGATTCCAGACTTGCCAAAGCATCAACATTTATCTTCCAATACCAATCTGAAGAAACAAGTTTCACTCCTGTCTTGAGACAGGCAGTCACCCATAAAAGGCAACTGGTGGCACGCCGAGTAAAGCTGTTGACCTGGTCTTTTATATTTTATACAACTACAGGCATACTGGTACTTGCATGAACGGTCCCAAAATTATAAAATTATAATTGTCATATCTAAAATCAAGGAGCAGCATTTTATACAGGCATATAGAATATGCTTTTGCTCCCAATCAAAATCACGAATAAAATATATGGTCAGTGGATTTGCATATATTATTTTGTATTTTGATCTTTCGCAACATTATAAAATACCAAGATTAACATGGTTAATACGATTGGCATATAGATTGGTCTTTTAAAATGGTTTTCTTTCTTCCTTGCCTTTTTTTTTTTTTTTTTTTTTTTTTTTTGTTTTGTTTAGTGGGGGGGGGGGGGGGGAGGGTCGTTCCAACCCCTCGATCTCCCTGGTGACGGACCTGTACGGGACAGCATACTTGATCTGTTTTGCTCTGAAACATTTTTGGTGCAAAAACCGAAGGCGAGTGCCCATGCATCAAAGTTCACACCTTCTCCAGTCTCACTCACACGTTCACTGAAAGCCAGATACTCTTCATTATTTTCATCAGTCTTTAACTCATTATCGCCCCCATTTTATAGTTGCATGTTTTTTGTGTCATCTGCGGAAACTTAGAAGTTTTGTGTTGAAAAACCACAGTGTGCCCAACATTGCTCAGGGGCTGTGCCTGCCTACCTGACCGAAGCACCAAATTAAATAAATTCCTCTTTGAACAGTGTCACTATGAAAGGGGTTCGGCTTTATTCGGTCTATCTCTCATGCCCTTCTCTTTGAGTTGCTTTAGTTTTGACTCTACTACTTCGCAGCTGGTTTTTAACTCACGGGATATTATAACTCAGTGAGAATAACTGTTCTTAGCCAAATAGCTATCAATACTGCGATGAAAACCTACTACAGAGTCGGATTCATGCTAAGATCCATCAGATTTCTTCGCATGTAACAGAAAGCCACAATAAAATTATCCCGTTCAATAGCTGGATTAGTAGGTATGGGCCTCACTTCATGCTTTTCTTCCAGTTGTTTTCGAAATTTGTGTATTGATGATTCAGGGGTTTTTAAACAGTGTTTTTGGCCGTTTTGCTTTTGACATAAGCACTCAGCTCATCAACAGTGTGTACTCTGGCGCTCGCAGGACATTCAGACAAAATTTCAGTTGCAACACTGGATTCTGATCTATATTTCCCGTCGTATTATCATAATCCATAATTATTTATGCCGAAACTTTGATGATGTTTCTTCACGCGGGACACATGAAGACGGTATTTTAAGCAATGAAGTAGTCCCTACCAAATGAGCAGGAGCTCGATTGTTACCCTAACAACGCATGGCTAATTTGCATATGAACAATGTAATACGAGAAAGTAGGTCACAAAGCCATATTACAGTGGTGTCTTTAGGGCGCAAACATGGCATAAATGAGAGATTCGTTCGACTAAAAAAACTCGAGGACAATCGGTTTATGATCTTAATGCCACTGGCCTTTTAAGAAGCTTTTATGATTATGACGGCACAGTAAAATATCCCGTGATTAGTTGCTAAGCTGTACGAGCTACTTATATTTGGGCAAGAGGCCAGGAAAAGAATTGCTGTTGATCGGATTCAACAGAGAAAAAATATGGGGGAGTTGCAGCATTGATAGTTGCATCTTTGTTGGCAGCACGACCGCCGAAGCCAAATTAAGTAAGCTGTTTCTTGTACGCGGGACACGTTACAACGGTGGGGGGGTTTTTTTGGGGGGGGGCTTTTTTTTTTCTTTTCTATTTATTTATTTATTTATTTATTTATTTATTTATTTATTTATTTATTTATTTATTTATTTATTTATTTATTTATTTATTTATTTATTGTGCCATAGGCCTAGGCTTCGACAAAATTTGCTTTTAGTCTTGCGACTAAGGCAAAGTTTTGTTTTGCCACTAGGGTACTCTGTATACGTGTAGCTAGGTTAATTATTGAAGTTCTCTCTTTCTCCATTCCGTACCTGCCGCTTTTCTTTTGTACCTCGGTCTTTGGCTGTCTGCGCGAATGATCACCCGCGTGCTTTGTGCTTGCGGGGGTGGGTGAGGGTGGAGGTGAGGGGGGCAGATTAATGACTCGGATAAGTTTGTCTGGGATATAAGATTTTAGAGAAGCCAAAGAAAAGTATATGCTGGGATTGAGGGAAGGGATCACAACTTTTGTTGCAGAGTAGGCCAACAGTTGTCAATTTAGAGAAGAGACAGTAATGGACTGCAGGTAGTAATGGTAAGGGTAGAGTTTGTTCCTGGGAGGCAGATGAGACGGTAGACCATTGGTTCGCATGGTGTGATGCATATGGAGAGATGCGGGAGAATGTGTTTAGGGAATGGCAGAATCAGGATCATAACTGTGAAGGCTTAGAGGAAGTGCGGCGCTCAGGAGAAGAGCGGGTGGTATGGATTTAAGGTTTGAGAAGAAGTTTACCAGGTGGCAAAAAGGGGTCAGACCCGTAAAGGGCTTCCTGGTAGGGTGCTGGGAGAAAAGAAATTGAATGTTAGAATTAGAAGAAAACAGAATTGAAGAGACAAACAAGTTTTGGAAAGGTAAAGGGTAAGATGGTAGTCCTTATCAGGGCTACCATGACTGTGTCCAAAGTGTTTCCTTCCCGGCCAACTGTCTCAGCTATAATTATTTATCATCATCATCATCATCATCATCATCATCATCATCATCATCATCATCATCATCATCATCATCATCATTATGTAGGCCTGTGCCAAAATAGAATGGTGTAGCCAGGCATCATTCGAACGTTTAATTTGGCGGCTTCGAATAGGCCTGAATTGGATTGCATCAAGTTGCGATGTTGTAAGCCTGGCGTACGTACGTCCTAGAAATATCAGGTGACCGACTCGGGTAAATAAACAGGCAAGTTTATGATCGTGATGCCGTTGATCAAAGTGATTATGTTGTCACAGTAAGATACCACGTGATCAGTTGTTACGTTGTAAAAGCATAGTTACGTTCTGGTCAAAGGTGAAAAAAAGCTTTGAACTACTGTACTGGTGATGTGATATCAGTTTTGGATTCTTGCTGAGCAGATAGCAAAATGTGGGGAGTTGCAGATCTGATTGTTGCGTCTTTGCTGCCAGCATCGCCGCCAAACCCAAGGTAAGTTGTCTTCACTTTCAAAATGTGCATTTTTATTTTTCTGATTAGTTTTTTCGGCTTCTAGGTCCTTGTACTTGATGCGATAGGTTTCAGCAACAACAGTTTTTGGCCTTGCGACTAAGGCTAAGACGATTATCTGTTTTGTGTAATTTGGTCAGAAAAAATATTTCTATCTTGTTAAGTAATTCCTCCTTTATCTTTCCTCCTGTTTCGACGTTCTGTTTTTTAGTAAGATATTCTGCAATATCAAACCCACCAAGCTACATGTAAAGGCCTATAGCGACACAAGTCTCAAATTATCTGAAACTTCCAATTAACTTTATTCTGGCCGTTGCTACTGCCATGCACGACCATGTGAATCTTCCCCTGCAAACGCATACAGAAAATAGCAGTCAGTGGCAAGCCTAGAAGTTCCATCTACAAATATTACTTTTGGGAACCTTTGGAACAAGTCCATCATACTCCTTGACATGTAGAATAGACATCGCAGATGGTCATCGTCATTGTTTAATACAAACGGACTTGATCGTGTTCAAACGGTATATGGGCTTACAGAATTAGGTTTGTAAAGTTTCTCTTTGTATTAAACAAATATATTACCACCATCATTCTGACATTTTTTTCGCGTACATGTAATTAATGGCAGCAGCAAGGTTTCCCCTTTCACTAGTGCACCTTTGTTTCATATTGTTTAGGTCTTTGAGAATTACAGATTTATTGTTTTCTTCCTGTATGTGCTGTCGGACTTGCTTCACATTAGCTCCTTACTCTAACTGTTTTTATTTTTTTTCGGGGGGGGGGGGGGCTTCTTCAGCAACGTCAGAATTAATTTTTCTGTTATTAACATAAACTTGCACTTATCTGGACCGGTACCAACAGCATGGTTGTGGTCGTCAACAACAAATTTTGTAAGTTCTCTTGATCTTTTATGATAGGAAAGTTCAAATTCCCAAGGACAATTCATGGCTTGGTACCGATGACTTGGCATTCAATGTCCAATAGCTCTAATTTGGCCATAATGCTTGCAAAAAATTCAACATCGGTCTTTGCGGCAGACTTGATCTGTCAGAGTGCTACTGTTGATAGCATTGATCAGATCTGGTAAATAGGCCTCCTCTCACAGGTAGAGGGCAGCACTCCCCAGGCACCCAGCCCTGGGAGCTTTACAGTTTTACCACTAGGGGTCTCTTTCTCTCAACATACATGTGCGTGACTGGCAGAGTGAAGTAGGCCTAAGTTTTTACAAGATCTGGAAGCCACCTGGTAGGTGACCTCAAACTACTTGTGTTGATGTGAAAGATGAATGGCCCAAACTACAGAATTGCAGGCATGTTAGATAATATCTGCATCATGTTTTAAAGAATGAGCACAAATATGTTTCCAAAACCTTGGCAGCCATTTTGAGGTCCTTCATCAACAGGCATGTTGACATGTTCCTGTGCCTCTACAAGTGGAAGTGTTTCCTTACTCACATGCCCCAACAGGGATGTGTATATTAATTCCAGATAGATCAGATAGCCAATAAATTGCTGCGGAATTTCGTTTTGGTATCCATGAATATGCCTATTCTGACCCTGGTAAACCATGCAGCCACTTAGGCCTACATGTACCTGTGTGAATGGTAATGCACATTCAAGAACTCCGTTCTTCCTCCAATTTCGTGCCAAGCAAGATTGTTTCCTGTGGGAGTGAACCTGTAATAAGTGATGTGAACCCTGTATGCTGTGGTATGGAAGCGAGTGCATGGGTGAAAGTTGGATACTGTGAGTGATGAAATTTCCACATTCCAGTGATAGCAATTTCACCCATAGGGGCAAGGTCTGACAGCAAGTTGATCTAATACAACCCATGACTCACTACCAACGTCATTCCTGGCTACAATGACATCACCAATTACTGCTTGCTGATTGGTTGAATTTATTGCATGATCATTGGTTAACAGTTGCTGAGCATTAAAACATGATTGGTTCAATCAACTGCAAGGTGATTGGTGCAAATAGTTGCCCACTGATTGGTCCTTATATTTGCCTGCTGATTGGTCCAAATAGCTGCATGCTGATTGGTCCAAATAGCTGCATCCTGATTGGTTAAAATCATATCTGCATGATGATTGGATAAATTGTTGTACATGGTTATCCCCCCAAAATGTATAAAAGGAGCAGCAAAAGCCAGGAGTGGGGGGAGAGTGGCCCAGGGGGCCGAAGAGGACACATCTCAAGAGCAGACCCTGGAACCCCAAGACAGAAGAAGAGGACTCAGAAGAGGATCCATCTTGGACTCGGACTACCTGGGAAACCGCAGGGACCCCTGGAACCGAGGAAACCGTGGAAACTGAGGAACCCCAAGACAGAAGAAGAGGACTCAGAAGAGGATCCATCTTGGACTTGGACTACCAGGGAAACTGCAGGGACCACCGGAACTGAGAAAACAGTGGAAACTGAGGAACCCCGAGACAGCAGAAGAGGATTCAGAAGAGGATCCATCTTGGACTTGGACGACCAGGGAAACTGCAGGGGCCACCGGAACCGAGGAAACCGTGGAAACTGAAGAACCCCAAGACAGAAGGAGAGGACTCAGAAGAGGATCCATCTTGGACTTGGGCTACCAGGGAAACTGCAGGGACCACCGGAACCAAAGAAACCGTGGAAACTGAGGAACCCCAAGACAGAAGAAGAGGATTCAGAAGAGGATCCATCTTGGACTTGGACTACCAGGGAAACTGCAGGGGCCACCGAAACCAAGGAAACCGTGGAAACTGACGAACCCCAAGACAGAAGAAGAGGACTCAGAAGCGTATCCATCTTTGACTTGGACTACCAGTGAACCTCTAGGGACTGCAGGAACAAAGGGAACTGATGGAACCAAGAAATTCCAAGTATTATAGAAGACGTAGCTTTAGAGGATAACGAAGAGGTACAGAGTAAGGTTGTAGAGGATAGTGCAGAGGTACAGGGTACAGTTTCAGAGAATTGTGCAGAGGCACAGAGTACAAGTACAGGGTCCAAGGTACAGAGTACAGTGCAGAGGATTGTGCAGAGGCACAGAGTACAAGTATAGGGTCCGAGGTACAGAGTAGTTCCGATGATTGTGCAGAGGTACAGAGTACGAGTACAGGGTCTTAGGTACAGAGTACAGTACAGAGGATAGTGTAGAGGCACAGAGTACAGTACAGAGGTACAGAGTGCAGTCTTGGAGGATTGTGCAGAGGCACAGAGTACAGTTTCAGAGGATAGTGCAGAGTTACAGAGTAAGGTTTCAGAGGATTGTGCAGAGGCACAGAGTACAAGTAGAGGGTCCAAGTTACAGAGTACAGTACAGAGGTACAAAGTACAGTTTTGGAAGATTGTGCAGAGGCACAGAGTACAGTTACAGAGTCTGAGGTACAGAGGACAGTTCCAGATAGAAGTGCAGAGATACAGAGCAGAGTTACCAAGCCTAGGTACAGAGAACAGTACAGAGGATAGTGCAGAGGTACAGAGCAGTTACCAAGTCTAGGTATAGAGTACACTACAGATTACAGTTTCAGAGTCTGAGGTACAGAGGACAGTTCCAGAGAAAGTGCAGACATACAGAGCAGAGTTACCAAGCCTAGGTACAGAGTACAGTACAGAGGATAGTGCAGAAGTACAGAGCAGTTACCAAGTCTAGGTACAGAGTACAGTACAGAGGTACAGAGTACAGATTCAGAGGATTGTGCAGAGGCACAGAGGACAGTTACAGAGTCCAAGGTACAGAGTAAAGAACAGAGTGCAGTCCAAGGGGTAGAGTCCAAATACAGTGGCAAAATACAGATTAAAGTACAGTATGGATACATGGGCCATATAAAGTGTGCAGGATCCACGGAAACCCAAATCTCCATTGTATTTTACTGAGAATAAACTGCTTTGATTTTACACTTGTATAAATTGACCGGACATTGGTATTTGCATGACTGTTTGAATTGGATGTGAGTGATCATTGCCCATTCTTAGCTCCCACCTTCCCTATCCATTAGAGAGAAGCGTTACAATATGTATATATATATATGTATATATATATATATATGTGTGTGTGTGTGTGTGTGTGTGTGTGTGTGTGTGTGTGTATGAAACAAACAAACACAAAATGGCCTGCTTCTGCAATAGTACAGAAAAGCAACTGTTATTTAAAATACTGTGTAGGCTACTAGATCGTTATATAGGAGACATTCATATTTAACTGCAATCCTGCACACTTCCTGTGTTGCCGGGGTAACAGACTGATGCTTCCACCATGATTAGGGCAGATTTGTTTCATATACTACATAAACATCCATACATAACACCTTTTCAACCAAAAGAGAGCCCATTTCTAATCAATTTAGGCATCCTTCATGTTTCAAATATATGTTAATACATTTTCTTCAGATTGTTCTGTGTTTGTGTTGTTCTTTTTGTTGAGAAAGTACTTTTGACCATGCTAAATACATGGATCTGCCCTGATGCAGGTGGCTCCGTCTTTTGCTCAATAGGTGTTAGAGTGACCGCATTTAGATATGAATACATCCGATTGAAGGCACAGAATTTATACCAACCAGAACGGTCGTATCAGCATGAGGTAAGTGACACGACTGTCGTGGCAGCAAGAGGTAGGCGACACGTCTTTTGGTCGTGGCAGTAGCCACTTCGCCGGCAAGGCAGGAAAATACTGTTCAGGCTGGTTTTTCCGACTGGATCACAGGTGAATGAAGGATTCTGGAAACCTCCATATTCTGCTCAGGTGATGGCCGTTTGAAGGCACGCACGGCCTTGCCTGGATGACCACCAGTACGCTCACAAACCAACTGTTCGTCAACCTTTGACGGAACAGAAGTTGTACATATGTAACTTGTTACTCTTTCCCGAATGATTCGTCTTATTTCCTGGCAGACTTGCTTCAGCACACGTAACCTTGATCAGTGTGCGCAGATTACTTGGTCTAAGTGGTTGCTCTGGGAAGCGTAATACTCCATCTTTGTTCTACAGAGGGCGTCTGTAAAAATCTCCGCTGCCAATTGTATCAATGTACTTGCTGTATAGTCTGTGCAGGCACCGCTCAGATCCCACGATTGATGACTAATATTTAATTCGCTTATTGTCAACTTGTCTCCAATGTCATCCACCTGATACAGTTTTCGATGCACGGCCAATAAACTCGATAGAAAATCATTTCCCAGGATCATGCCCCGTGTGAATCTGATCAACCTGAAGTCGGCGGTGTTCGTCTTCTCCTCACAGACCAAAGAGTTTACAGTTATAGAAAAATACGGTGTTCAACAAACTTTTTTGCATTGTTATCTAAGAAATGAGGGTCGATTTTTTGTGTGTTATGGCATGATGACGCGCGTGATTGAAGCTGACATCGTGGGCGTGGCGCACGACAGTTTGCCTCGCCTGAGGCCAGCTTCAATCACCCGCGTCATCATGCCATAACACACACAAAAAGCGACCCTCATTGCTTATATCCACATTTCCCTCTTAATTATTCTGCTCAATTATACGAAATTAATTAGAAAATTAACACATAGAAGTTAGAGAAACGACCAAAAACTGAATTACCCTGCATTTTCAAGTGTTAAGTTCCGGAAACCCAGGTAGATGTGGCTTATTTAAGAAATGAGGGTCGATTTTGTGTGTGCTATGACATAATATTTACATTCGAAGTTTTTGTTAGCATTGAAAGAATAGGGACAAATTTTGTTTTCATCAGTCGATGGTAACATCATGTACAGCACGGCACGACCCGGTGCCTACTTGCCCAAGCGATTGCAACGTCATGAAAAATGCCCACCAACAACCGCACTGTTACATGACAATGACAACAACAGAGACAAACTTCATTTTTGTATATTTATATTCATATTAACATTAATACTAGAATTAAATTTGTCATGAATATTTGTGCGTAAAAGTTTTGATAGCCACTGCGAAAGACCTTTTGTTTATCAGTGGGAGGAGCTATGGGTGTGGCCAGCCGCTTGTTACCTAGCAAAGTAGGCACTGGCACCTGCCGTGCTGTACATGATGTTACCATCGACTGATGAAAACAAAATTTGTCCCTATTCTTTCAATGCTAACAAAAACTCCGAATGTAAATACTATAAAAATGAAGTCTGTCTTTTGTTGTTGTCATTGGCATGTAACACAGCGGTTGTTGGTAGGCATTTTTTTCATGACGTCGCGATAACAGCGGTTGTTACATGCCTATGACAACAACAGAGACAGACTTCATTTTTTATATTCATATTCATATTAACATTAATACTAGAATTAAATTTGTCATGAATATTTGTGCGTAGAAGTTTTGATAGCCACTGCAAGGACTTTTTGTTATCAGTGGGAGAAGCTATGGGTGTGGCCAGCCGCTTGTCATGTAGACACTGGCACGCGCCGTGCTGTACATGATGTTACCATCGACTGATGAAAACAAAATTTGGAATTTATGGTTCCATAACGCACAAGGCTAATGTGTTTAGTCTCATAACACACCAGGCTCTCTCCTATAATTGCAATGTTAAAAGTTAGATTGAATGTAAATATTGGAATGTGGGTGGGACACGTGTTATGGTCCCATAACACACAAGGCTCATGTGTTATGGTCCCATAACACATCAGCCTCTCTCCCATACTTGCGATGTTAAAAGTTAGATTGATTGTAAATATTGCCCAAAATGCACCACTTTCCCACAGCTTGCTTTCTTTTGATGGGGAAGTAGGGTTGGCCTGCTTTGTTTCACAGCCGAGGCCTTCAGCATCTGAGAATGCATTTTCGAATCCAAAGTTTTCAGGAATTTATGAAACATCCTTTGTATCTAAAATGTTTATATTGTGTATTCCATGCCATGGTCTGTCGGTGAACGTAAAAGTGTGCAACAAATGTAGTGCAGCGTTTGGAACCAGTTTCCATCGTGAAACAGGCGAGGAAGTGGTCTAATTCACGCACCGACTTGCTTTACAGGTCGGGAACTTCTCCAGTGACATCTTATTTCGCGTTTCTGTATGTCCTCCATTCGGCAAATACAGAAACAGCCCATGTTTTTTTTTTTTTTTTTTTTTTTTTTTTTTTTGCTGATCATTTCGTGATGTAGATTGTCCATCTCAGTTCTCCCGAAGGTTCGGCAAAGCGCGCTAAAAAGGCACTGAAGGCTTCGTATCTTCAGCTTCAGGCTTGGTGACTGAAATTAGCTGGCGTTTCTTCTTGTGTGTGTGTGGGGGGGGGGGGGGGAGGGGGGCAGGGGAAGGGGTAAGTTTTCCGTACCGGCGTTCTGGCCATTTTTATCTGCTTTACTCATGTACTTGAAGCCCTTTTCATTTCCGTACTTCATGCCAACCTTATTTGTACATTTTCTTATTTTCCGTACCTTGTACTAGGGCAAAAGTATTACATGCCCTCCCCTTAGGTTTATGTCAGGCAACGGGAGTGGCTCTCCATTCAAGTCAAATCCCAGGTCAACACATATTTCCAACGGACCTTACACTTCTCTCACAACTTCGGATTCTTCGATAGCTGGAGACAACGACAAGTCGTCCAATTTCAGTGTTGGACATATCTTCACATATTTTCGCAACAGCTGCGGAAGATCCCTTTCACTGACATAGGCCTGATCTGACAGTTCAAAATGCCTTTAATTATTTAAGTTAGGCCTAGTAGGCCTATAGTATAGCCTAAAGTATTTTAACTGTGACGCTGGCCTGGCGACTAACGTTGCGTTGTTAATAGTATTTAAGGAATGCTTGAAGTGTTTTTTTCCTTCGAACCCAGGTGGTCCCAATTGTCCTCGGCCAATGAATGTCTAGGGGTCATTATAATTAGCCAATGACATGTAAGATTGGGTCCTTGTCAATCGTCAGGGAATCGAGAGTTTACATTGATGGGTGTGGCTTTCCCACGGTTAATTGTGGCAGTGAAGAGATTGTTTTGCTAGTATGTTTCACATGAGACAAAACACTAGACATCAAACGTCGGATTGACTATCGAGATCTATCGAGATCTACATGAGATCTACACAATCAATGGCCAGGATCTGTCTCGTGACTGCGTCATTCAACAGGTCCTGGCCATCTATCGTGGATTTCTTGATACCCCTACGTTTGATGCCTTTTAACGATTACTTCCCTTTCTGTTGTCCTTATTCTTATTGTTATTATTGTTTTTTTATGTCTGGGTGCCAAACTAGACATATTGTTTTTGTAGGAGTTCTTCATTCTTTCTTCATTTCTGATAACCTTTTCGGCAAACTCAAACTCAAGACGCATTTATTTAAGCCAATCAATACAATGATATTTTCAATATGAAGATACATGTACATAATGATATAAATTGATGCACCTAGGGGGACTCCTATTGAGACAAATACATGTTGCTGTCTTAGGAGCCACCTTTAAGCCTTAAACAGTTGGAAAAAATATAGATGGCAGTTACTTAAACAATAAATGTCGAAATAAACTTTAAGATATAATACAGCTTACACAAGCAACATGGGTAGGAAAATATAATTGTTAATTATTTTGACAAACATAACACTTATATATATTTCAACTCTGTTCATACTTATTAAAAATAAATTATTTTAATATACAAGGAAAACCCTTGTAAACTATAAGTATGTATTTTCCTTATAACATTACGATCACTGTGACTGGAATACCATAGTTTAAACTCTGTTTTGCAAAGATTTATTGACTCTATTAATAAAAAGTTTATCACAATGTCTGTTGTTGTAGTCGTTTATTTCATTTCTTGTGATGAATTGAAAAGAGAGTAATCTTATAGGTAGATCATTATGGATAAATTGATAATAGAATTTTAATTTGGCTGATGTAAAAATATCTTGAATTTTTAAAAGTTTGAGAGCTTTCAAAATTGATTCTGAATGGGCACTGTAATTACTATAACTTATGCAGCGTACTGCTTTTTTCTGAAGTTTTTCATTTTTTGAAAGTTTAAATCCCCATAGAAGTATTCCAAAATTTGTATGTGGCAGTAATAATGAGTTATTTTTACTTTCAGCGAAAGTTGATGTTTAAGTTTATTTAGAATTGCAATAACGCTTGATATTTTACTTGAAACTTATCATCAATTGTAAGCCATAGAAAGTTTAAAAAATGAAACTTGGGTTATTGGGATATTATTCATTTTTAAGTATGGTTTATTAACTTTCTTATTTGAATGATGAAAGATCATGCATTTTGATTTATCAATATTTAATGATAATTCATTATCTTGAAGCCAAACACAATATTTTAAGTTCTAATCACATTTTGTTACGCAGTTTTCTCAGCCATTTTACAAGTTGCAACACTGAGATTTTACACACTATGAGATCCATAGCTGAAATTGTGCACCTGGTGTGGATTTATTGATATGTTGTAAATTGTTAAAGTTATAGGCAAAAATGAAAAAAAAATCCTATTCAGCTATTGGTTGAAGAAAAAACAATGGTAGTTGTATTTGGCTGAAAAAAACAAACAATGGTAATTGTATTAGCCAATCACATTGCATTAATTAACAATACATCTGTCGCCTGGTTACTCTACTACTACTGTTCAGCAGATTGCAGCTGATGACCCATGATTGATGATGTCACAAAACAATGTCAGAGGGGGATTTCAAAACAAGTTCTTTTTGGCACCCACACAGACTTGCTTGCAAATGTTTTGACTGTTTTTTTGTTTGTTTTTGTCTTTTTTTTTTTGTTTTGTTTTGTTTGTTTGGGTTTTTTTTTTTTTTTTTTTTTTTTTTTTGACTGGTCTCTTGAACTTCCTGCAATAGGCCTAGGCTTCCCCCAGCATCTGTTTTGGGCCTCGCAACTAAGGCTTACTTAGGTAAGCCTAGTTTCATCACAATCCTCTGTTTATTTCGGTCAATTATTAAAGCTCTCTCTCTCTCTCTCTCTCTCTCTCTCTCTCTCTCTCTCTCTCTCTCTCTCTCTCTCTCTCTCTCTCTCTCTCTCTTTCTTTCTTTCTTTCCGTAACTGCCGCTTCTCTTTTGTACCTCATTGTTTGCCTGTGAGCGCGAATGATCACCCACGCACTATGCGCTTGCGTGATAGTCTGGGACTGGGAGACTGGTGATTTGGTTTCAGATGAACGACTCGGGTTTGGGCCTTATCTTGTCTACTCTACGATATCAGTATGATGATTCTACTCGCCTACTCTAAGATTTAGAGTATGAAGAGTGATAGGTCTAGAGTAACGTTAATATAGGCCTATGCCCAAATAGAATGGGTGTAGCCAGGCATTAACACCTTTGGCGGCTTCGAATTAATTGGATTGAAAAAAGTTGCCATGTAACGTGTAAGCCTGGCGTACATCGAAAAACATCACGTGACCGATTCGGGAAAATAAACAGGTAAATTATTTATCCGGATGCCATTGGTTAAAGTGATTATGACGGGACAGTACGATATCACATGATCAGTTGCAACGTTGTAAAAGCCTAGTTACGTTTGGGTAAAACCAAAAGAAAGAAAAAACTTAGGCCAACTGGCGATCCGATAGCCGGGATCCGATATTATCAGTTCGGATTCGGACTAAAGCGAGAGCAAAATGTGGGGAGTTGTAGCTCTAATTGTTGCGTCTTTGCTGGCGGCATGCCCACCGAACCCAGGGTAAGTTGTCTTCACTTTCAAGATATGCCTGGGTTTTTTTACATTTTTGTGATAAGCTTATCGGCTCCTCATCTCTGGAACTTTAACGATAGGTTTCAGCAAGAACAACATTTTTTGGCCTTTCGACTTCGGCTCAGACGATTCTCTGTTTCGTGTAGTTTAGTTACAAAAAATCTTTTTGTCTTGTTTAGTAATTGCTTCTTTTGCTTTTCTTTTGTAACCGCCCCTTTCCCGGCCTTATTGAACTTTAGGGGACCCAAGCCTATATTGGTAAAATCCCCTAACGATGTCCATGTTCCTACCTAAAGCGAAGATTATTGCGCCGCAGGCACTATGGTAACGTTCCTATATGTTTTCTAGTAGAATAGATGTTTGCGCAGCAGGCATAGTGTCATTAAAATATAAAAAAAAACTCGAATTTATTACGTGAAATCATCGATGGAATCGATTTTTGTGCCGCCATTTGCATATGCACCGAACGACTTTTGACTCGAATATTACCCACAATGCAACACCGGAACAAGATTTTAACCAATCGCGTTAAATCTACCAAATGAGCTATGGGTGCGTGTTTACCTACACGAACCAGGTGCAGTGATGCCCTGGGATATTCCCGGGGATGGTGTCAGCGTTCATTCTTTCTTGTAATTTTTTTCTTCGAAATAGTTAAGCAATAATTTTATTGTTTATGATCACATTTAAAATTATATGATACGGTCCCCAATAGCACTTGCGGCATCCATCTTGGATCATCGGCAGAAACGCTGATGCTTAACAACAAAACACACGCGAGTCTACTTAAAATTCTGTGCACCATGCAAGTGAGAAAGACGAAGAAACAAAAATAGTGATTTCCCTTCCATAAAATTTGTCTGTGTGTAAAAATCTGAGCAGGAAAACCTGACAGATTCATGAGGGAAAAAAAATTGGCCTGCCCTGCGTGAGCCAGTTTCAGTTTCAGGTAGGATCAAAGGGGATGGTGTCTCTTACAATTTAGAGAAAACATGAATTCTCATTGTGATTTAAATACTGTAGTTCTAGAAATTTTCGCGCGTGTTTAATTTCGCACAAACTCATTTTTTCTGAAATTACAGAATTTTCGCGCAATCCAATGCCAAACAATGTAGTGAAATACAATGCAACTTATTTTCGCGCATTTTAATTTCGCGCTTTAGGTGGTACCGCGAAAGGCGCGAAAATTTCTAGAACTACAGTAATAGAAGTTCGATAGATAAATTCCACTGAACATTTTACATATGTTTTACATCAGGCAGGTAAACTGTCATTGAAATACAGAAAACAAGCTAGTAATAGAAAATACAAGCGTCAACCGTCGTATGCAGACATTGTTATTCTGTATTCCGGGAGATGAAAAGATTGGCAAGACGAGTATCTTGTGAGCGTCAGATTTATTCCCTAAGACAAACTTATTACAGATTGGGAAGATAATTCCGTCAAATCGGCAAAAGGAAAGAAAAAAGCTTAAAACAAAATATTATTCAGTCACTTAGTACACTCTATGATAATAATACTGCTCATTATTGGGAATTAATAAAACTGCTTGAAAATGTAGACTCGCCCAAAAATACACAAAGTGAAAAAATTGACAGTGCTCACTGGATACGACATCTCAGCTCACTCATGACAAATGGTGTTAAAATTAAATCGAGTCCTATGCATAAGGAAGTACAAAATGCTTCGTCCAACATAGGTTTAACAAGAACTTTTTCTGACATAGATTTTACAATCAATGAAAATGAAATTATTTATGCCTTATCCAAGCTGAAATATGGGAGGTCTCCTGGAAAAGACGATGTACTGAACAAAATGCTGAAAACTGGTATCACCCTTTCTAAAACGGTCCATTTCAAATTGACCATGCAGCAAAACTCTGTTTATCTGAAGAATACTTTTGCCTTTTTTGCGGTTCTTCAGTTGAAAGAGTTCTTTCTATGGAAGCAAACATTAGCAGCTTCTGATAACGTATTGTTGCATAAAGCTATGGAATTACAATTAATTATGTGCAACCTTCGCTCGTACTTTTAGCTTTAATTTTCTTATAAAGTTTCCAGGGTTCATCAATGACTAAAACAAAATGTGATCGTTGTAGTATCAGAATTTTCATACCGTATGGAAAGGATATTAGGACCACTTTTGCTAGTCGCAACAAGGTTACTTGAAGGAATTTTTAAATATTTTGTGCGTCATTTTTGCTGCAAAGGTCAAAACGTTTCAGCAGAATCGTTCTACATTAATTTTCTGAGCTAAATGATATTCCTGAAGAAAAACCTATAAGAATGTTTATCATATTTGAAACTTACACTTGTAAAATTACATGAACTACTCCAGACTCCGCTTACCCAGTATGTTTTATTTATTCACTCTTTTATCTTCTTTTCTACCAGTGACTTGTTGCAAAAGCAACTTGTTTGGCCTGACCCAGAGAATGCAGAGTTGAACCCATCTGCATGCCATGGGTAATGATTGTAGATCATGCTGGGATATTTGGACGCCCCCGGAAAATTTAGCAGTGTGAAGATGAACACATAGGCCTACCTCGGCATGTTTGCCCGAATCGCCGAGGTACTTTCTATTCTCATTTCTACCACATCATTTTCTTACCATTTTGCCAAAAAACACCGTTGTGCTTTTTCGTCCAATTCATACCTCGTCATTATTTATAGGCGCGTTTGTACAGAAACACCAAGATAGGAATGAGACCTAAAGGCATATGGACTTTTCTGGGCCACAATAGCAAGAGATGTCGAGGCAGGTACGGGAGCGGTAAGTGGGCCTCCCTCTGCGTATGTGTCGAAAAACGTCAGAGCCAATTTTGCTGGATTATCCTGCTATGCGGCATTTCTCTGCATTTTACCAATAAATACTGGAGTAAAAGTTTAAATATTTCATATTTTTTCATAACAATAAATAGACTTAGCAATATCATCAAATGCAATTGATGATATCATTAAATGGATTTTGTCTAATTTCCACTTATATAAAAACTCGCCAGTACTTTCGGACCTGGATCCACTATCGGGGCAACCTTCTCCATTGAGTTTCGTCTTTGACGCAGTGGGGCGCTTGGCACTCAGCCTATTGCTGACCCTTATTTCATTGCCTTTGGGCGACTTCTACGTCTGAAACAAAATCCTAATTCTGGGGCCTACAACTGGTCACTGTTTGTCGTTGTATTAATATTTTCAGGTAATGCTCACTCTGGAAATGTCCCATTATATATTGTACATTACATACATTCGACAAATTAACCTTCCCTTAACACTAATCACACATATATTTTGGACGCTACCTCTTCAAAATAGCCAATCGACTTGGCTGCCATTGTAAGAATAGTGAGCTGCGCACCCAATGCCAATGGTTTGTAAATGAGCATTGGGACGATCTTGCCGAGTGGGAGTGGGAAGAGGGTTGTAATATATGAAACTAAAAATATATATTTTGCAATTATTTCCGCACCCATCCTGGCAATATGCAGCAACTATGCTTTTTCCCCAAGTTGACCGTCCAGACAAGTTAAAATTAAATGCTGTGTTTGAGTTCACTTTACTGCAAAATAACGGCACACGTTGGCCGGCTTTTCTGTTTACTTTGTCTTACAACTTGGTTACCATTGAATTGAACGCTCGTGTTTTTTACGAATGATTGTTTTTGGGGCTATTTTGCTGGCCGGTCGCTTGTTGCAGCTGGTCTACGGTTGTCCAGCTGGAGCATTGTAACAAAATTTTGCATCACAGTTTTTGAAAAATGCTACAGAATTTAGCCTCAATAAGTGTTTCTCGTGTGAAGAAGTTTATTAAAAATAATGACCCAGGGAATGTAAATTTGCTGCTGCAATTGGACAACACTGTGGTCTTGCGCGTCTTTTTTTTTTTTTTTTTTTTTGGATTTGATTTTTTTCACAAAAGCAATACATATAAAAACGGTGTGATTAACATAACAATAAAAGCATTGATTTTGCTGGGGTAGCCCCTAAAACCTACTGGTTTATTTCCAAGGGGGCCCCATAAAAAGTCTGCCTTTACAGTACATGGCAAATAACACTGATGTAAACATAGTTTCACAATAAGTTAATATATATATAAAAGGTATGCGTAAAACTCAGTGCACATGTGACTAAATGAAATTAAACTAAAATAAACTAAAATACCTTAAAGACCGTAGCTATGCAGAATATATACATATACATGCATATACATATATATATATACATATATATACATACATATATACATACATACATACACACATACATACACACAGACACAGATACATGCATATATATATATACATATAGATATAGATATCAATAAATTATGAAGATTTTGGCAAAAAAATAAAAAATGACATGTTGATGATCCAGATGGTAAGTATGCAATGGAATGGAGATGAGACTTGATGGTTCGGGTAAGCCCTTGAAATAAGTAGTTGTGATGAATGAGTTGAATAAGATGCTTATCCAGCTAGCTTCATTTAGCTTTAAATTGACAATTTAATGGGTAAATAAAGATAACTCGTCTGTGGTGCTTTTTTGCAGTAAGAATTTTTTCACTTTTTGTTTGAATGTGGCCAGATGAAGTGTTGTTTTAATGTCCAAAGGGAGCGAGTTCCACTGTTTGGCACTTACATTATAAAAAGAAGCTGATTGGACAGATTTTACCTGTGGGAGAAAGAAATTTCTTTGGTTATTGCGTGTATTATGAGTATGGATCTGTGAGGTTCTAGTAAAAAACTGGTTAAGATAAGAAGGACAATTGTCGTTATATACTTTGTGCATATGAGTAAGACACAGTTGTTTTGCCCTGTTTTCAATGTTAAGTAGTCCTTCTGATGCCAGTTCAGATGCTCCCACATGTACCATTGGCCCCCATCCCTTTATGAAACGCAAGACTTTATTTTGTGTAATTTGAAGCTTTTTTTGTACTGTTGTGGTAGGCCGTGGTACCAAGAGGAGATAGAATAGTCAAAGTGACAGCTGATCAGAGCAGAACATAATGTTTTCTTTACATGTTTATTCAAATCTCCGGCCTGTAGGTACAAAAATTTTAAGCGAGAGTTTGCTTTGTTTATGATATTACTGGCAGTTTTACTACCACTCAGACATTGGTCTAAATATACACCTAAATAGGAGACCTCTGGGGAAGCATGGATGGTGATGCCTCTATGTGTTAATTTAGATCATTTAACATTGCAAAAGCGCCCGTGCCATGGAAATCTGGTCGTTTTGACCAGGTGGGGACTGGGGTCGGTAATTGCAGGTACTGCTGTAGCGGTACCATGATTATACCTATTCCCATGCAGAGCCTGCCAGGGTATACCAAAGAGAGTGAATGTAAGAACATTTTCAAAAATAAGGTGAAATCATTCTTGATGCATGATATGGGAGTACTGGAGAGGGACCGCTTGATACATTTATATTTTCAGTATCCTAGTGTTATCAGGAACCTGCAATTTATATATATATAGCAGGTCCCTGGATTTACAAAATTACGCCTTTGGTGCTTATATTTATTTATATATCAATTTATTGAAAACTTTTAGTCAATCTTTTAATTCATAAATTATTAGAGCATTTCAGTACAAACCTGTGCAAAGCAACTTAATAGTTTTCCGATTTCATACTTGCATTTCTGCTATTTTCATGTTGTGGTCCACCATGGAAATAAGCCAAGGCAGGATTCCCTGGGCATTTGGTACTCCCCCTTCATGCATCATAGTTTGGTGTGCTTTCTGCAATTATATTGCACCGGCCTGGCATATGTGTGCATAAAATATTATCAATCAACATTCAGTGATAAAAGTAATGTACATTCATGCCTAGTGATTATCGTAATGTGTTTTTTCTTCTTGTTTTTGTAGAGAGAATACACAACTTACTAATTGCGGGATAATTTATCTGTTAATTTTCCCCAAATTAATAAACATAACGTGTGCAAAAATGCTCTAAAGCCTTACATGTATGAATGCAAAATTTGTCTTATCTTAATTGATAACATGATAACATGGCGATGGGTTTTTAAAATTATGTTTTATTAACTTTTGCTAATTTTCATCAGATTTTTGTACAATCTGAGGGAAAACAGCCAAATCAGTACAAAAATGACAAAAATGTTATGATTTCCTCAACCTCGTGAAGGCAAACTACTCGAAACTCCCCAGATAAACCATTTTGCATACTCAAATTCAAAATATTTCGGGGGGGGGGGCGGAAATGCCCCCAGACTCCCCTAGCATGCCTTCGGCCCTTTGGGCTGTGTAGGTCACATTTGGGCCACTGAAAAAAATCACCGACTTTTTTGGGCCACTTGGGTCTCTGACTGAGTTTGTAGCACTGGCCTGGGTCGATCAGTATTCATTAGGGAAGGGCGGCTTAAAAGTACTTTTTTTTGTTTGTTTTTTGTTCCATTAATTTTAGGGCTGGGTCTGTCAGGTCACCGGAAATACATATTTATTTTTGTTAGGCCTTGGGTAACTTGGACATGTGTTGAAACATGTTGAAAAATGTATGTTCTCTCCCCTTTTTCACATTACCTCCTTTGGCGTCAGTTTCATTTTTACCTGGACACAGCCGGAGGCACTTGTGATTAATTAAAAGAAAGCTTTTCCAGAATTAGAGATGTCTTCAAATACATTTCATGATGAGACTAAACCGCAATAATGTTATCTGCAAATATTTGATGACATCTTGAAATAATTTATCTTATGGTAATTAATGTTATGATCAAATATTTAATGATAACATTAAACAATGATAACAATCTGAGAAAAGATACAAAATATGTTTAATGTTAACATAGATGTCGAAGGACGGTGTTTACGTTTAGATCTTGAAAACAAACAATAGATATCACCACAAAAAGCCTTTTCACGTGGGTACACCTCTATAAGTAATTATCTGTGTTTAATTTACCAAAAAGAAAAAAAACTGATTTATTTAATGAACTCTTTAAGGCAAAATTGTATCAGGGATTTTCTAAGAAATGATCATTTGTTAAATTCGTTTAAAAATGAAAAGTTTCACAAATTTGCCATTTTCAAAGAATTTTCCCATTTTTATATCACCTTTGAAATAAATTTCAAAATCTGAAAATTTTTTAGACAATTTGGCGAAAAAGATGGTAAATATCTTTTGCTAACTCTCAAAAAATAGCCTATGGCCCAGAGGTTGATGGATAGTACCAGCCTACCGTCAAAGTCAATTTTCTCAAAGTTCAAACCTCTTTTTTTTTTTTAAGCAGAAAATTCCTGCAGCTATAAACATTTGACTTACGATGTTCACATAGCACAACTCACCCCCCACCCCCGAAAAAATAAAATCATGATGTTCACGTAGTATAAATTTATTTGTAACAGTAGACTTATGACGTTTAAAGCCGTTGACATGTCGCAAAGAATCATATTCCTAATGCGTGCAGAGCATGAGTCTTTAAAGTGGCATTTAGTAGACAAGTTGTCAGAGTCATAAATAAAATTAATTGTGCATTTGCGCTATTGTAACTGCTGTCACACACTGGTGCTGGGTCTTTAATTTGAAACAAGATCCTCCTGTCTGTCCCTGTCATGATTGGCGATCTGCTTTTGAAATATTCCACGACGGCGTCAGTCAGTAAAGTACCTGAAAGAAATCAAATTGATGCGCCATAACCCGATATTATCGCCATATCAATCTAATTGTACCAAGCAACATGCCTAATTGAAATGTGACCTGCTAACAGTGGTTGAGTCGCATTGCCATTGCAGTGCTGTCCAGCCAGAGCAATGCAGCAAAATAGTGTTACACGAGTGTTGAAAAATGCGTAGGATTTTGTCGAGCAATAATATTTACCATAACGAAGGACCTCAAGATTTTGCTCCAGTGAGCTTGCTTTAGGACGGTTATGTATTGAGTGAAGGTGAAACAACATAGTCAAAATGGTACCGAGGGCTGTGTGCTTAACATAGGGCATAACAATACTTAAAATTTACAAACGCAACTATTCACATTTTTGTTTTAAATGCAAGCACTTCGAGCCGTGAACCTTTCATTCTCTGCCACAAAACCGAACATGTACTTGCCCAAATGCTATCTCCACGCTTCTCTAGCCTCCGTATCGGAGACTTGAAGAGCCCAAGCTATACTTAGATTCAGCAGCAGACTTAAAACAAGTTCCGAGATGCACTAATCAAGAGGCTGCTATCGCTCATATCATACACCTTCTGATGTTTTGAAATAGTTTCATTTTTATGGTCTCGTATCTTGTGGATAGCATAAAAAGATAACACTACTGGTCTTACTCACAAACCATTAGGAGCCGAATCAACAATAATCAACATGGAGGCAAAGTTCACATGCGTACCGACTGGACAGTTTGAAGAGACAGTATGCTAAATACATGCATGATTAAAGGTAAAGGTCCGCGTATCGACTAAATATAGTATAGAATATACTCGTATATGTTGGGACTTTTCGAGTGCGAGCACAACCTATTACATAATGTAAATGCATTTCCTCGAACTGCATGTTATGAGCAGTCCTGTGCCCCGGAATGTGGATCTTGTAACTCGCACAGAAGTCGCCCAGAGGGAATAGATTAACACGAAACATGCATATTAAGTCCTCTCCGCTTTCATTTCTTCTACATGTACAGAGATTCTGGTGGGTGTATTTCATCCTCACTTACTCACTTACCTGGCAAATTATTTTTACTCCGAGAAGGCAAGGACATCACAGATCAATAATTACCTGGGTGATTCCGTGCACTTTATATTTATTTATTCGTTTTCGTGTGACAATTTTTACATGAATATGCTTGTAATTTACCACTCCTTTACCACGCTTTTCCGTGAAACTTGCGCGATAAATGGGCCACTGACATGATTTACCAAGAACGTGGAAAGACCCATCTTTGACATGCTAAGACCTCCTTATTTATATAGATATATGTACTGTTCTGGAATTAAGTCAACGAATGTTTTAAAATTCCACTTCGTCGGTAAAATATATACTGAAATGGAGTCGTATAGTTGAATAACGGTTTGGTAATTTTGGTCTGTCAACAGACTATTGAGAAGGTTTATCTCTTCCATAATGATATGTGAATTAACATTTGGACATGTATGTTCCCTGGCCCACGGCACAAACACTTGTTCGTCATTGACGTAATACCAATATCTTATCTTTTTATGCAAAAGTAACGGAACAGTAAGAAATTGTAACAGTGGTGGTAAATGGTTAGAAAGTGGTGCGATTTAGTTTTCAAGTCTCAAAGGGGGCCTATAATTGATAATTAACACAATAATATACGGTCTCTGGCTAAAATCGGTTGTGGTCTCGGGGACCCAATGATCACCTAATTACAGATACGAGTTGCTGCTTCTTGTGATTATTATTATTATTATTATTATTATTATTATTATTATTATTATTATTATTATTATTATTATTATTATTATTATTGTTATTATTATAATTATTATAAATATTATTATTAATGATAATAATAATAATAGTAATAATAATAACAATAATAATAATGATAATAATAATAATAATAATAATAATAATAATAATAATAATAATAATAATAATAATAATAATAATAATAATAATAAACTTTATTCACCGAGGGTAAAAACCTGAGATCTTAAATGCCCTATAGAAACATACATAAAAAAATGAATAGTAAAGGCGTGGAGTCTCCTTCTTTTGTAAAGTCGGAGAGAGGTTACACGTCATTCTTAGGTTCTGTCTCATGTTGGAATAAAATCAAACTCAGTGATCACTTTTGCTGAAAATTGTATTAACTTAAGTACTAAACAGTACTTTTCATAAAGTACTAAGTATAATGTATTCATAAATAGTGGCATTGCAGTGGGAAAATTTGTTTTTTTTTTAGAATGGATGGATTTGTTCATAAAAAGTCTACAAGTGGCTTTTGGACCCAAAACATATAAATTGTAAATACAGTAATATATGTACATATATATATATATATATATATATATATATATATATATATATATATATATATATATATATATATATATATATATATATATATATATAGGCGGATCCAGAAATTTGAGAAAGGAGGGGCCCAATACGAGCTGCACAGGCGCGAAGCTTGCTAGGGGGGTCCGCGGATATGCTCCCCCGGGAAAATTTTGACATTTTTGCTGCTCTCTCTCTCTCTCTCTCTCTCTCTCTCTCTCTCTCTCTCTCTCTCTCTCTCTCTCTCTCTCTCTCTCTCTCTCTCTCTCTCTCTCTCTCTCTTTTCTTTTTGTAAAGGGGGCAGGCCCTTTGGGCCCCCCGGATCCGCCAGTATATATATATATATATATATATATGAGCAAAAATCAAAACACTTCTGAATGAAGCCGTTAACCTGTGTTCCTGAATTCACTTAGCAATGGAACTGCACATGATGTATTGTTTACATAAATGATGGTACAAACTATGATGTGCAACTGGTACGTCCGACCATTCAAACTAAAACGCACCTTACTTGACTCTTGCGAGGGAAACATCAAGTCGAAGAGTGCACATTTCCCAATGAATCACCACTTACCCACTAGATGGCGCTTTATCAAATTAGGCTTAATCATGTCGTATCCATTTCCACCTTCAACCAGGAAGTCTTGAGTTACAACAGTGTATTCCGCCGATTTGTCCAACAGCTTAAACTGAGGATATTTACACCGTGTGCATGCTACCCAAACAGCTACTGCTTTCCGTCCTGCTGGCCTGGACAAGTCATAAGTAACTTGAATCCCTGTGATATAAACAAACCGCATCATACCTAGGACATTCCGTGCCAAGTGGACACCATGGCAAACAGACAATACTTTTAATGGCATTAACCACCTTACAACTTAAAATTACTGGTGACCTTGTAGATCTAACACACTAAACGGCACAGAATACTGTTGACCCTGTTAACTCTTGCACTAAAAGACACATATTACTGTTGTCGGACCTTCCAGACCTATCAATAAACGACGTTTAACGCAAAAATGCCCTTTGGCCTTTAGATCGGTGTGATTAAATTATTCGATATTTATATAATCACGTTCAGAATATATACTTTCAAATATATATATACTGTGGTAAGTGAATGTTCTAACAGTGAGGCAATAAAAGCCAAATAAAGTAAACCGCAAACCACCTGGCAATGTGTTTCTCATACGCCATTCACGCTTGTTATACGAGTACAATAGTATTGAAGTTCAGGTAAAATGCATAAATACAGACTCACCTGAAACTTGTAAAAATCTTCCATCTTTTTCTTCCATCTGTAATACTGAATATTCCAACATTTGTAGTAGTGTACTTCCCTTGACAACAATAATTTGCAAAGTATTTCTGAATGGATTCAGGGTAAGTACGTCTCCTATTGTCACTTCACCTGTCAGACAGAGGAAACCAAAGTCGTGCTTAACCCTCTATTATTATTGCTGCTGAGGAGGAGGGTTAAGAGAAGGGGGAAGGGGACGGCTGTTTATTAACAGTAGGATCATATTCCAGGAATCCGTCACCACTTTGTTCCTACCTTTTTAGGATTGATCTGACTACCCGAGACATTTTAGTAAAAATGAGCTCTCAGGAATTTTCAAAAGTGGGGGATTAACATCACTAGAATGTAACATTCAAAACGCCCCACCAGTCCTCTGGTGGCGTTTCGAAAAACAAAAAAGTTTCATTAATCCGCAACCAGATTAGGCAATAATAATAATAATAATAATAATAATAATAATAATAATAATAATAATAATAATAATAATAATAATAATAATAATAATAATAATAATAATAATAATAATAATAATAATAATAATGTGGTTTTTCCCACTAACTTTAGCTGAGCAAACCCATTGCAATAGTGGATTTTTTGTTTTTGTTTAATTTGGCGGTCATCTTGCCCCTCAAGTCCAAAGATGACCACCATATAGTTAGCATAAAATTCAAGATCTCAGTAAGTGCAAGACCCACAAGTGCAAACAAAGATTTTTTTCCACTAATCGTGACATGGTAAAGCTATTGCAATAACTATTTTTCAGTTTTAAAGTCATTCTGACCTTCAAATCCAAGATGGCTATTGTTTGGTCCTCAGATATCATCATTCCAGATCATGCTAAACAAGTTTTATACTAGTTAGAAAGTAGCATTCACCACTTTAACAAAATCTGTGGGACACTTGTGCGGTTTGTCCATTCCGTGTGGTGCTCATATAGAGGAGTACAGACAGCATTAATGTTTGATGAAGCTTCACTGTCACTGAATGAGTCACCTCAGGGGCCAAGGTGTCAGAGTTGAAACCATCACTTTCCCTGCCTTCATCACTGTCACTGTTGATGTTCTCTGGCGATGGGCATGCAAGCAGGCAGATGGACAAGGGGAGTGAAGGTGGAGTGTATCGAATAGCAGGCACAAGCCATCTACAGGGTGGCATGCACGGCCGATTGATGTGGGGTGGCGGTTTGGAGCATGAGAGTTGGCACGCTCCAAATGAGGGCAGACACAATGCAAGTCTAGCCCAAGACAAATATGGCTTTCTTCTTCTGCTGCCTCCACTTTGCCGGCGTCATTTCTCCAAGGGTCACATCTTTGACGCCACAGTAATGTCTGATGCCAAAGCGGTTCAAGTTATCAATGACATCTTGGGAGCCTGGAAGTTGGTCGCCGCACGCTCCCAACATATCACGTGCCTCTGCAGAAGTCTTGGTGCAATATGCAATGGTTTTCTTGCTTGCTCCATACAAGCGAGAGTTATGGTCACATGTAGTTAGTAACATGCAGCTGTGTAATAAATGAAGCCATTTGTTCATTGCACCTGCGTCTGGCAGTGATCATCTACCCCTTCCGTATCATACATAGGGGTCTTGGGTCTGCTGAAGAACACATGTAGCTTGCACCTAGTTGTCCATGTCCTGAGCGCCAAGTACGGCAGCCACAGTATACCCTCTAGAACAGAGAGCACTATAAACAAAGAACATATGTGTGTCTGCTTCTGTAAGTATGCGAGCGTGCAACCTCAGGCCTAGAGTTAGATTTTTTTGCAATGCTGCATGTTTACACAATAGATAATTTTATTATTAGTTGTGATTACAAACCTCTGGAATGCCTTTTCCAAAAATGCCTGCAGGCTTATCGTGTTGTCGGAATTACCAAGAAGAGAATAGGAATCTTTTATCAGAGGAAAATTATCTTCTCACTTCATACATACATTGCTGATTGGTTGGCCTTTCTGATGCAGTATACACTCACTGTGCTTGATATTGCAGTTCTTATCATATGGATCATTCATACAAATAATACGTCCAGCATGCTTGTGTCTTGGTAGAACAGAGTGAACAACCTTCTCTGCATAATCTCCCTAAGTGTACATGGTAAAATCACTCGGTTCTCTATCTCCAGTTGTTGGAGCAACCAGGTGCCAAATAAGACCCATATGATGATATCGACGATTCAAATATGTACATCTGGTTTTGGAATCGCAGCGATTGTGAGCTTTTCATGAAGCTTGATTTCTGGACGTTTCGCATGGAGCCAAAAACGTGAAAGAGATAGGCATTTCCTTGTGAGAAGATGTTGCAGTGCATCTTCAAGCCTCAGGACAGCACTCTTTTCCTCAAGTCCGAAAACAGAATAAATTTATATCTGCATTATTTTTGTGGACAGTTTGGTTCAAATATGTATAGTTTTATATTGATGGGTTATCCAATAGCTAGGCCAGTAACCTACCCTGTAAAGTTCCCCCCCCCCGGGCCGTATCCTCCTGAGACCCCCGAGTCCCGAAGGGTGGAGGCAGGATACGGCTCCAGAGGGAACTGAACAGGGTAGGATACTGATCTAGCCATGGGATGATCTATGTATCCCATGCAGCACCAGGGAAGTGAATTGCTCGGATTGGTCGATTGTTTTCACGTTCCAGGGAGATACACAGGCCCATGTTATTTCAACGCACACCATGCATACTTCCCTGTATGCTTCCCTTCTGGTCATTTGCTCTCATTGGTTCATAAGTTTGAAGTGAATTGCTCTGATTGGTCAATCGTTTTCAAGTTTTAGGGGGATATACAGGCCTATGTTATTTGAATGCACAGCCTGTATGCTGCCCTGTAAGCTCCCCTGCTACTTATTTGCTCTGACTGAGCCATAGGTTTGAAGTTCCAGGGAAATATGAAGGACAGGTGTGATTTCAATGCAAATTGTGCATTGTACAGTATGCTACCACCAACCTATGCCAGTATCTACTTTTCAAATGCCAGTATACTTCAGCCCCCCCCCCCCCCACACACACACACAGTATGGAGGAATTTTTGTCACTAATCATAAGATAGTTTGAATGAAAAATATATATGAGTGTAATTTAAAGTGGTATTTAATATTTTTCTTATGTCAGCTTTTACACATCACAAATTGGAATAGAAATTACATTATTTTGAAAAGCACAGATTAAGGCGCAAATAATCAGGCCTGTGCATAACGTCATGTGTATTTTTGATCTGAGGTTAGTTGATTTCTGGTCATAATCTCACAACATCTGGAATGACGGCTATAAATTTATGCACTTTTTATTTTTGCACTTTAGTTTCGATAATCAATAGAATTTTTTTTCAAATATTTGTGTACGTTTTTTAATAAAAAAACAAATAATCAGCTATGGGGTTCCTTACTTTAAAATGGAGAAAACAAATTTTCTCCTGATTCTGTGCAATTTTCTAGCATTATTTATCAGAAGCCATCTTGAATTTGAAGGTCAGCATTACTTCCAAACTACAATATAGGTATTGTCTCAGCTTTTTCATGTTACCATTAGTAAAAAGAAATAACTCATATGAAATTATAGGGTTGCCGCTCACTGAGATATTAACCCTTTCCCCCTTGAATTAAGACCGAGTCAACAGCTTTCCTTGGCAGCCCAACCCATGCCAAGGAAAGCTGTTGACCTGGGGCATGTGATCTTGATAAGTCTCATATACACTTCTCAGTAAAACTGTTTTTCATGACTATTGAAATTAGTTGAAAACATTGAAGCAGACGACATTTGACTACCAGCCGGATTTGGCCGGTTTGAGGGGGAAAGGGTTAAAGCTTATGTTTTCTAGTTCATGGCTAGTGCCCATCTTGGATTTGAAGCTCATAGGGTGACCTCCAAATTATAAAACAGACAATACAGTAGCTTTGTCATACCACAGCAGAAAAAGATAGCTCTAGTAGGAAGGGATAGCTTATTTGTACTTGTAGGCATTCCTCTTACTGATATATCGAACCTTACGTTTTCTGGGTTGTGATCAGTCGCCATCTTGGATTTGAAGCTCAAGATGACATCCAAACTAAAACAGTTTTGCAGTGGGTTTGTAGTACTAAAATAAGTAGCAAAAGACACCTCATTTATTGTTCTGCCTCACTTGGTTACAGATATATAGAATTTTATGTCATTGGCGGCCATTTTGAATGCTACGCTCTGGTGGAGTTAGTCCCCTATTTGGAAAATACCAGGAAGCTCATTTTCACTAAAATGACTTAGATAGTCAGATCACTCATTGAAAAAAAAAGGACTGTGACAGTCTTTTCTCAGCTGACCTTACATGCACCGGCTGGAAATTTCCATTACTATCCCCCATTGACCTACACATGGTAACCAATAGGAAGACAAGTACTCAAACTGAAAAAAAAAATCAAAATCAGGAATCCTGAGTATCACCACTTAGTTAACTTTTGTGTAACCATTCCACAATGTACATTTCCATGAAGTAGCAGAACAATCTGAGTAAAGCTTTAGAATAAAAAGTAGAAAATAGCCAAAACACAGACAAAACCGAACAAAATATTGCTCAAAAATGGAAAAAATATCGCAGTGACCTTTTGATCACCATAATTGTTCTCAAAAAAAAAAAAAAAAAAAAAAAAAGAAAGAAAGAAAAGCAAGACAAAAGGTCTGAGCTTGATAACGCTTTATTTGCTGTGACTGTGCGGATTTTTTTTTTTTTTTTTTTTTTGATTTTTTTCGCGCAGTGAAGTGCTCAAAGATATATACTTCTAATATTTCTTTTTTTAAATAGTAAATTTAAAACCAAGAAAGCTTCCACTGGTTCACATGGAGCTTTATAAATACTATGTTTAGAGGGAATTGGATGCACCACTGCAATTTTATGCAATGTGGTCAAGGAACACAAGTTCATGCTTGATCGAGAACAGTACAAAAGATTATCCTGGAAATTTAATAGGAGAAGTTCAGTATTTACTATTTGGTTTTCATTGTGTCTGGCATTGAGATCCACAGTCTGCCCAGGACAGAAGAAGTCTGCCTGCAGAAAGCGGAGGGCACAATCACTGCTGATCCACCAAGACACGCCTTCAAGCAAAAACAGAAGACCTTGTCAGGACCACCACTGTCCATAACGAGTGTTTAAACCAAATGGTATCACAGATCAAACACAATCCCCACACCTTCCCTTCTACATTATGTACAAATGCTATACCAATAGTGGCGTTCTCTCTTTCGTTCTCTCTCCCTCTCTAGCGCAAATCTATATAGGTCTATATACCCTCTCTAGCGCAAATCTATATAGGTCTATATACTTGTTGAGGGTAAGTTAGATACAGAACCTACGCGTCATTTTAACGGCGCTGAAAAATATATGAAGGAAATACTGAACAGTTGAAATTGCTTTTATGATTTCTTTTTAATGTGAATTTGTTTTTATATCTTTTAAGATATCATCGTCCAGCTAACTTCACGTTATTTTAAGTTGGGTACGTCAAGCAAAATGTTATCGAGACTTCTTGGTGGTCCTGTACATGCTGTCGTGTGTTCAGTTTTTCCTCCTGTTTTCTACAAGTGTGATTAATACAAGGATTGCCCTGTTTCCCTTTTGTGTTCATAAAATATATTTAAACCAATGCTTTTGATAAATTCTGATACCTGGCTCAAATGACGTTCGTATTGACCCAGAAACTATAAGTGCAGCTTGGACATCGGCCCATGTGACCGAATCCGCTTCTTTCCTAGTCTGGTATAAGACGGCGTCCGCGACGAAGTTGCCTGAAAAATGCTAAGGTGCATTAATCTGGTTGGATCTAAAACTGATGCATCCGCGTGCAACTTTTTGCCATGCATATATATATATATATACAATGACTCGGGTAAAACAAATGTAAGAAAACAGTAAGAAACTAGAAAGGAAGATTTCTTTCAAAGCAAATCTGTGTCCCTTCAAAAGTTGTGAATATTAAAAACTATACTGAACCCCAATGAAAAGTATCCACATAAAAAAATTAACACATTAATTTTGTAAGTTACTAAGTACTGTGTGTGCATATATGCATGGTTTGGAGCCTACATCAGGGTCATTCAGGACAACTTTTTAACTTTTGCTGGGTTGTTACATAATGCATGTGGCTTTTGTGCACCGAATATGGCTTCTGACCACCACTCCTATTGGATGGCTAAAATGACCTGATGTTTTCAGTGGCTTTAAAAAGGGATGCTCAGCCAAGAAAAAGCCAGTGGTCTCAGGTGTGTTGAGGCGATCATGCCGCGTCTGAGCCAAGGTCAAAGACACCATGCTTTGGGGCTTGCAGAGGGTGGAGTCCCAATCACTCAAATCGCACAAAGAATGGGGTGTACTCGGCGCACCATCCAACGACTAATTGAACGGCAACAAGAAACTGGATCCGTAGATGATCGGCCTAGGCCTGGCCGAGAAAGAGTGACAACACCTGGCCAAGACCGTCACATCCGGCTGATGCACCTGCGAGACCGTTTCCGTACAGCAGCCCAAACAGCCCGTGAGACTCAAGGGGTGAATCACCGTCCTGTCAGTAGTTCTACTGTGGAGAGGCGACTGAGGAGCAGTGGCCTAACAGCCAGAAGACCTTCTCAATGAGAACAACATCAATGTCATGGAATGGCCAGCGTTCTCACCCGATCTGAGCCCTATTGAACATTTGTGGGATCAGTTAGGCCAAGGTATTCAACGGAGGACACCTAGGCCTACTACCCGAAACCAGCTGATCCAAGCTCTGCAGGAAGAATGGAATAATGTTCCCCAACACAGAATTCAAACCCTGGTCAGCAGTATGCGCCGCAGATGTATAGCATGTGTTGATGCTCGAGGTGGCCACATCCCATATTGAACAGAAAAATTTGTGTGACTTTCAATTAGGGCAGTTAATGACATTTTTTGCCTGTAAGTGACGTTAATGTCGGTAGAGCGTGACATTATTTTTACGCCAGAAAAGTGAATGCTTTGTTAAGTTCTAAGCACGTCTAGGTATGAAATGTTTCAAGTATAAACAATAAAATACTTCAAAATTGGCATGTGGATACTTTTCATTGGGGTTCAGTATATAACTTTTGTCCTTTGGTACTTATATTCCGATAAGCTTATGGCTGGATGAAATTTTCAAAGTCCAAATGACCTTGACCTTTGACCTTTAGAGGTCACATGTAAATTACAAAAATGTACAGTGTTACAATACCTACAATTTAAGCCCAACATGAGCCAACTCATATGAAAGTTGACCAAGTTATGGCTAGATGAAACTTTCAAAGGGCTGAATGACCTTGACCTTTGACTTCTAGAGGTTAATAACAAAAATATGCAGTGTTGCAATACCTACAATTTGTGTCCAACATGATAAGAATTGGGTGGAAATTGGCTGAGTTATGACTGGATGAAAATTCTAAAGGTCCAAATGACTTTGACCTTTGACCTTAAGAGGACACATGTAAATTACAGTGTTAAAATAGCTACATTTGATCAAAATTGGATAAAAATTGACCAACTTCTGGCTAGCTAGAATTCCAAATGTCCAAATGACCTTGACCTTTTAACTTTGAGGGTCACAATTAAATTTTACAATGTGCAGTGTTACGATAGCTGCAATTGGAGTCCAATATGATTAGAATTTGATAAAAATTGACCGACTTATGGCACGATAAAAATTTCAAAGGTCCACTTGACAATGACGTTTGACCTTTAGAGGTCATATGTAAATTACAAAAATCTGTAGTGTTGCAGCTGCTAAAATTTGAGCCCAACATGATCAAAATTGGATAAAAATTGACCGAGTTATGGCTGGATGAACATTTGAAAGGTCCAAATGGCCTTGATCTTTGACACTTAAAAGTAACATGTAAAATGCAAAAATGTGCA